>OZ017740.1:77200049-77832549 GCA_963969285.1 Odontomyia ornata | reverse complement strand
AATCTTTTTCATTTTTCTTTACTTCAGTAAATTTTTGAAAAATTCTAAATCTGCAAATTAAAATTTTGGACATGGGAGCACTGGCTTAGTGCATCCCATATGTGTATTGCATTACCGAATGCAATCAAACTCGGCTGAGCGAGCAGCTGATTCGAGGTACCGTTGCGACATGGAAAAGAGAAAGAAAAGATTTGGACGGATAGGCAGTTGACGGGAGATCGTGAAGAACCACGGAGAAATTGGCAAATTTTGGTTCGATGGTACTCTTTTGTAATTCGATGTTTGGTCGCCATTTGAATCGGTGCCGTGTGAAGTTATTAACATCGCGTCTTAGTTAATACTTGTTGGGAAGTTTTGACGGATTTTTTAAAAGTTGAGGTTCTATAAAGGCAGCGGCAGTGCAGTGAATCGTACGGTTTCAAGACACAACAAACAACAAAGGTTCTCAACCGCCATCTATACGAGTGTGTAAAGGTTGACTGTCGTGCCGTCAGTATTTAATTGAATTGGTGAATTTGTTCTGCGACGCGGGCAGTGAATTAACAAAACAATTCCGGGGCCAACTAGGCTTGGCACTAAATCATTGGCTCCTAATTCCAAGTGAGAAATTCGCACTAATCGGTGAGATCGTGCAAATGCTACACAACTCGAGTCTTCTAATTGACGACATTGAAGGCAATTCAATTCTGCGTCGTGGAATAACTGCAGCACATTCAATATATGGAGTGGCTAGTACAATCAATGCAGCCAAGTTTGCACTATTTTTGGCATTAGAATAAGTTCAGTTGTTAGGACATCCAGAGGCTACAAAAGTTTATACAGAACAACTGTTAAAACTGTATCGAGGATGAGGCATGTAAATTTATTGGCGAGATAATTTCACTTGTCCTACAGAATCATGTCATAAACTAATAACGATACGTGAAGCAAGCGGATTATTTATGTTAGCTATTCGACTTATGTGTCAAATAGATTTTTCTAAGCTCACCGCCATATTGCGATTGGATCTTCAGATAAGAGATGACTACTGTAATCTAAGATGTGTTAATCTTCTAGAATTCCTAGGATGTTTCAAATACACGAGTGAATCACTAGAATCTCTGACCGAGAAGCTCGCGAAGAAGTTGCACATTTAGGACCCAATCCAATAATGGTAAAGTTGTTAGATGATTTCCTCTCGTCAAATATCAGTTTTCAATTTGAACTTACAACTGACTCGAAGTAGACGCCAAAAACGTTCAATTTGGGAAACATGTTTGATGTAGTGGAAAATATAAATAAATAGATGGCTAAGTATATATAGATCAATTTCTTTTGAACGATGCTAATTTTTTCCCAATTCGCCAATTACACTTAAACAGTTCGCTATTAAGTATAGTAGTTAAGGGAAATATTATCAATTTAAGAAGAAAGTGAAATGATAGTCATGACTTTAAATCAATCATCATTGCTAATTTATATGATATCAATTACAAACAGTTGTAATTATTTTTCTTTGAAAGCTGCTGTGCAGATTCTTTAACAGAAACTCGGTTTGAGGTATTTTATGCTAATAGTGTGACGCTAGATGTCCGTACTAACAAATATCGTGAAAGCTCGAACTTTATATATATGTCATTTTGAAGGTACATTTGACAGCTATCAAAATCAGTCAACCAAACACTTTTATCTTGTGTGCATCATTATTATTTTTCACGATGAATAACTTCGCAAATTGGAGAAAAAGACAGTATTTGTGGGAGGTTCTGTTGGGTCATTTTTTTGCAAAGAAAACTGCTGCGGAAAGTCATCGTTTGCTTGTAGAAGTTTATGGCGACGATGCTTTAGTGAAAACACAGTGTTTTGAATGGTTTCAACGCTTCAAAAGTGGCGATTTGGACATCAAAGACAAAGAGCGCCCAGGACAGCTCAAAAAGTTTGAAGACGAAGAATTGAAGACGCTACTCGATGAGAATTCGTGTCAAACGCAAGACGAACTTGCCAAATCGTTGGTAGTGTCTCAGCAAGCCATTTCGAAGCGTTTGAAAGCCGCCGGATACATTCAGAAGCAAGGTAATTGGCCCCCCTATGAGTTGAAGCCGAGAGACGTTGAACGGCGCTTCTGTATGTCTGAAATGCTACTTGAGCGCCATAAAAAGAAATCATTTTTCATCGGGTCGTGACTAGGGATGAAAAATGGATCCATTACGACAATCCCAAGCGCAAAAAGTCATACGTGAAGCCCGGCCAACCAGCCAAATCAACGGCGAAGCCAAATATCCATGGCACCAAGGTTATGCTGGGATCAGAAGGGGCCGTTATATTATGAGTTGTTGAAATCGGGCCAGACAATCACAGGTGACCTGTACCGAAAACAGTTAATACGTTTGAAGCGTGCCGTCATCGAAAAATACCCGGAATATGCGACCAGACACGAGGCTATAATTTTTCATCATGACAACGCTCGGCCGCATGTTGCAAGACCCGTGAAAAACTATTTGGAAAATAGTGGATGGGAAGTTTTGGCCCACCCGCCTAATAGTCCGGACCTTGCTCCGTCTGACTTTCAGTTGTTTCGCTCGATGCAAAACGCCCTCACCGGAATACGCTTCACTTCAGAGCAAGGCATCCGAAATTGGATAGATTCGTTTTTGGCCGCCAAGCCGGCGCAATTTTTTTGGGAGGAAATTCATAAATTGCCTGAAAGATGGGGAAATGTTGCAGCTTCCGATGGACAATACTTCGAATAAAATATATTGTAAGATTTTTCCACAATGAAGCATCAAATTTCACTAAAAAAAAATTCCGGTTATTAAGTTGTACACCCAATAAATGGGCTCCTAAATAGCTATATGAAGTACGTACTTATAGGAAACAAGTAAAAAGTTCATGAAAGTTGTCAAAGCTGCTTTTGAGATTCAAAATTCATATATTTATTTAGACAATACATGCAAACATTGCTTCTTGAAGACTGGAATTGCAATTCGTCGAAAAGAAAGCATTTGAAAGCTAAGATAAAATAACTTCTCGAATGTGCTAGTGCTTTTGCTGCATTTAAATTGATTAAAAAAAAATTTCGCGTATTCAATATAATAGAAATTAATACGCTAGCGTGCCCTTATATGATTATGTAATTTCATTGCATAACGCTATGGCATAAGCTGGTTACGTTTGTATTCCTCATTTGAGGGAAAAGTCATACAAAGGACTTTTGCATGAGTTTTTCACTCAAATGAGAAATACATGGCCACGACTACGTTTGCATCTTGATCCGGTTGGAAGAGTGCGAGGGGGCACCGCTGCCCTCTGGGTGCCCTACTCTTATTTGTGGGCCATAAGTATCGTCGGTAATGACGAAGTCTCTGTCAGTCCATCCTTTTTCTCAAGGCCCTATTTGTCCTCTGAATCAGCCATTTAAAAGCCCATAGTAGGTTACTACCTTTCTCGACTCGAGTCGATATTCATTTCACCCCGAAATTCATGGATGTGAAAATTTTTATTTGAAGTGGGTCTTGTGCTGGGGAAAAGAATTCGCCCCACAACACCGCAACGCTAGCTTGCCAGCGCATTCACGCGTCCCCAGACAAGGCTAATCTCGGCGCATCTTATCATCCTCTTCCGCCGAGGCAGCAGACCATCTCTGCAGTCCTTTATGGACATCCATCCATCTAATTCACTCCACATGGCTTTATCGAATTCGCCATTGGTCGCCAGGCAACGTCCCAAATATGTCACGCCCAGTGTTCATGGCCCTGTGATCGCGAATTGCGGTTTGGTACTTTTAGAAGCGTTTAGTTATCCGTACCGATAAATTCCTTCTATCGTTTTCATAGTTTTCCTCGTAAATAATTGCTTTAAATCCGCCCTATTAGTACCTTTCTCAGTGCTGTTGATTCCGACTTTTATCCAACATGGCACGCTCATTCTATTTTTTTTCAGCTTAATGATGATAGATGCTTGTGGCTTGTTATAGTGACTCAAATTCCCCCCAGGAGTGCGGAGTATTCAATTTTTCTTCGGTTTTTGTACCGTTGAACTCCACATTGACCTTGATTTTACCATTAAGCACAAACAAATCTCGGGTTTAGGAACGAAATTTCATCGATGCTGGTAACAGAGGAACCTTAAGGTCCAAATCTTCGAATTGATTTTGCGGCAGAAATGTTTAGCCTGAACTGGAGTCCACCTCGGAGGTTATACGTTTTTCTACTATTTTTACCAGGGCGGTAAATCGCTCGCTGTTCCTCGATAAGCGTTGATTTTGGAGAACGTCTTTGATATGGAAAGTGCCATAATCTCTGTACTCGATTTCGGTCGAAATGTGATGAGTTGATTGCTCATTCTTCTTTTTTTTCTCAAGAAGTGTACGGATGCAGACCTCCTCGACATGTACTTGTTTTTGCAGCTTGAGATTTGAGATTCCTGGAATCGCTCCTGTAATTGCTCACCAGGCCGATGTGATGGCCGCATCGAAGGCAGGCTCCGTTGAGGCCCAAAAGCAGAGGTCATTCCTGGATTTTTGTTTGGGTTTCTTCTTCTGGAACCGGTGATTTTTTCTCTTCGTTTCGCGGTAATTGTTTTTCGATTTATTCTTGTGTTGAGAATTTCTGAGAAAGCTCCCTTGAGTCGAGTTTTGATGCCTCCAGTGCTATTGCTTTGTCGACGATCGTGCTGAAGTCGACTGCTTCAGATTGCAGAATTTTCTCCGTGATTGAATTGTCGTGAAGCCCTCGGATGAACTAGGCTCGTAGAAGGCTGCAACTAATGCTTTGCTTGAGCAAAAGAACTCTTAATCTCCAATATCTGCTCTTACTAGAGCGAAAAAATTTGCTGTTGATTGATTTTCGCCTTGATGTTTTGAGAGAAATTGATGTTGAGCCACGAGAGAATTTTTTTTCGGAGACAAGTGTTTTTCGAGAATTTTCATTAGATTTTTGTAATCGAGTCCACCTGAAAGAATTAAAGCTGCTAATGCCGCGGTCATTTTTTTTTTTGTACCAACAGAATTGTGAAGAAGTTTTGCGTAATATCCCTACTTTTTATCAATTCCCTTCATTTTGATGTAATTTGCAAATCTTAGTTTATAATTTCGAAAGGATTCATTTTTTGCATCAAAATATTCAAAATTGGGTGTCAAAGCTGCATTTTCCGGCCTCGCAAGAGTTTCTTTCAGTTAAGTAGCGTTGAAAGCCTTCTCGTTTGCTAACGTGTCCTGCTATTGGTTGATAATCGCCTTTATCAGTTCCTCTTGGATTTTCATGAATTGACTGCGCAAGGATGTCAACTTTGAGTGGACACCTAAACATGAAGAGGCATTCTTAGAACTGAAGCAAGCGTTGCATGCTAACTTTGCACTGGCACCCTACGATCCAGCGAAACCACTCATAATGGCCGCTGATGCTTCGCCGTGTGGAATTGATGCCACATTGCTACATCGAATGGAGGATGGCACAATGAAACCCTTTCGACATATAACGGCTTGATGCAGCGATACTGAACACAATTACCCTCAAGTGGAGAAGGAAGCGTTAGCATTCGTGTATGCCGTTAAGAAGTTTTATCAATATACGAGTATTTACGAATGCAGATCGGATTGCACACTAATCGCAAGCCATTTCTGATGATCTTCGGTGATAAAAAGCGCACACACCCATTCATTCTGCAAATCGAATTAGAAGATATGCATTGACATCACTGGGCTATGACTTCGAAATAAAACAATCAGTAACATAGAAAGAACCTCGCATATGCTGATTTTGGCTCAAGACTGATGGACTCTCATGCAAAGGCGGATATTGAAAACAATGTGTTTGTAGAAATCTGTACGAATGTAAAAAGTGTGGTCAAGGAGATGAAAGATCTCAAACAGGCAATAAGAAATTGCCAGCATTGGTAAATGTTTATCAACTTTGTCCAAACTTCTTGGCTACAAACGAAGAAACAGATCAAGGATGCTGAAGCTGCAGAGTATCACCAATTCAGGGACAAAATACGGGTCATTCGTGATTGTTTATACCATGGAGAAAGACCAGTTATTTCCCCACTATTAAGACAGGGGATGTTGGGAGAGTTGCATGATGGACATCCTGGAGCTTCAAGGATGATAGTGCTGATAAGGGAACGATGCTTCTGGCTTCTGGGTATTATCCAGACTCTCCACAGAAACGAAAGACCTGGCCCTTTTGAAATCCCAAACTGGTTTAGCTTTGCACTTCAGTATTAGTCTATCCAATGGAGTCTTTCCCGAGGCCTGAAAAATAGCTAATATCCTTCCTATTCAAAAATCATGGAGTTCTCCAATTACCGGCCTATCTCATTGTTCTTTGGGTGCGGTAAACTGCTTGAGTAAATTACGTATCTTCTTCTTCTTCTTCGTAGCACTACAGCCCGTTCGCTTCCTACAAATAGCACCTCCAACTGTCTCGGGCCATTGACCGTGTCCTCTAATTTTGAAAGCCGACTAGCGACGAACTGTCCTCGTCGACCGAGTCAGACCAGCGTTTCCTCGGTTTCCCCACTGGTCTCCAGCCTTCAGTTCTCCCAATTACGTCTTTTTGAATTTCCATTGATGCGAATCAGTTATTAATTCAATAAATTGTGTACTTTGAAGCAGGTTTCTAAATCTTTGGTTTTCGGGGGATTAGAAAATCCCATCTGGCAATTTGGCTCTTATCTGATTTGAACTGGGCCGGAAAATTCGCATCCGCTCCAAAATCGATACATACTGGGTATAAGCTAGGCCGGAACAATATTTCGAAGATCGTGTGCAAAGATAGGCATACTAGGGATAAAATTTTCATAGAAACCAAATTTGACATTGAGCACGTGCTGACAGAAAGAATGCAGAAATTTGTCTGGGTTTTAACAATTTCATTTAAGAATTGGAAACAGGGTTTCTTTTAATCTTATATTTCAAACCCATGTAAATTTTCAGTACCGTACAAAGAATGCTTAGTCTTTCTTCTTCTTCTTTGTAGCACTACAGCCCCTCTCGGGTCTTTCGCTTAGAGATAGTTAGAGTATCTCATTTTCATGACCGTATTGATTTTTTCGGAAGTTGGTTTTGGTCAGTTCCATGCTCCCGTGTGCCTGCTCAGCTATGATATGATCTGATTAAATCAGTACATATCACCACTAGGCGAATACTCATAGTCTGTCCGAAAAATCCCCTGAACTAAATCACGTTGCTCCCAACGAGGTTTGAACCTGGGACCTTCGCATTATGCGTTCATGCTCTAACCACTAGACCACACAGACTATTTAATATCTTTAGCACCTAATTATTTGGAGTTACAAGGGCAATCCAAAAAGTAACAGACGTTTTGAAATAAAAATAGACAAAGTGAAAAAAAACAATTTATTGTTGTGTGCATTTTTGAGGTAAACTCAGGCCATTTCTCTACATAATCGTCCTTCAAATTAAGGCATCTAGCATGACTTGCTACAAGCTTTACAATACCCTCTATGTAGAAATCTGCCACCTGCAAGTTCAACACTGATTTACATGCGCATGCAATTCTGAGTCAGTGTCAAAGCGTTGCGTAGCGAGCCACATTTTCATCGCTGGGAACAGGTAGTAGTCACTCAGCGTCATTTATCGTATTCTTCCAGAAATGTCAGTGCTGCAGCAAGTCTCTGTTTTTTGTGGTCTTCCGTTAGGATTTTTGGGGCCCACCAGGCAAAAAATTTGTGGTAACCAAGTATATCAACCACAATTTCATGCACTAAACTCCGTGAAATTCGGGAGAATGTTCTAAGAGCTCTGCAATCGTGAAATTACGATTTTCACAGATTTTTTCGTTGAACTTTGCCACCATGACACAAGACTAGGCCTATCGTACGATCCTCATCGAAAACATTGGTTCGGCTATTTTTAAAACCAATGCACCACTACCTCATTCAGCTTTCACTCATTATTGGCCGTACATATAAAAAATCTTGTGATAAATTTCAATGGGCTTGCGATTTTTTGCCAACAAAAACTTTATAACAGGTCGCACTTCATTACTGGCATAATTTTTCAATCGCAGCGCTCAAATATTCCGCATTATAAATGAAATCAGAACACTTTGCATAAAAAAGGACGAAATTAACCGACAACTTTTACATTCACACTTACAATTAACTAACATTATAAAAATTGGAAACTTTCTACAGTTTTACAATGACGTGAGACAAAACATTGATATTCAGCTCAAAACTAAATATGAGGCCATGACAAAGAAGCTTGACAAATTGATGAAAAAACAAAGCAAAATGACCACACCAGCCAACAGAGCTTTCTATCCACGGACTGTAAACCTATCAGATACGCCTTTTACGACACAAGAAATGGAGCAACTTATATAATGCAAACCGCAACAAAGACCTAAAACAACGTAATCGACAGGAACAACAGACACATGCAAGAAATACTGCAGTAGACATGCTACAAAAAATACGCACTAGCATAAACGAAACGGATTCCCACAAACACCATAAGATATTAAGACACATTCAGAAAAAGCTTACGGATAACCTGCTAACAGTGACAAAGGCTGACAAAGGACATACAACGGTGATCTTAAAAACAACGGACTACGTACAAAAAACAATAGACTTCATTGACGCCAACGGATATAAACTGGTAAACAAAGACCCCACCAATAAGTTCCAAGCGCACTTACGTACTGCCATTATACAATCCCCACTATTTATTCCTCCTCATACTAAGCAACGCTAAATAAACCTTAATCCATACACACCACCCCTTAAAGCACAACCTTAGCTCTACAAACCCAATATTCCTATCCGTCCTGTCGTCAACTACCGCCCATCTCCTGCATACCAATTAGCACGGTACTTGGCAACGATAATGGCTGATGTCATCCACCTTGACGACAAATACGCATTAAAAAACAGCGCGAGCTAGCAAACTCTACCAATTTTTTAAAATTGACCGCAACTTGTCGACTTTTATCACTAGACATCACCAACCTGTATACGTTTATACCCGTCGATGAAACACTGGCCATACTTAAAAGAAAAACTTTCATTCACCAACAGCCGACGATTCACAGATCAACTGGTCAATCTCATAAAGACCACAATCAAGCAGAACTACTCCAAGTTCAATAGCAACACATACATTGCCAAGGACGGTCTGGGTATGGGACATCCAATGTCCTCAATAATGTCAGAAATATTCTAACAATCTTTGGAAGAAGTCTTTATACCCAAAGTTGTCAAAATATTCAATGTAATATCTTACAGACGATATGTGGATGGCTGTTTCGTCGTTGTTGACTCACAAGAAAATAAACAAGACGAACTACTTATCTATATGAATGAAATTCACCCGGATATAAATTTCACTATGGAAAAAAAACAAACGGACAGCTCAACTATATGGATCTAACTGTGACACGTGAACAAACACAATTGGACTGCACAATAAACAGAAAAGCAACCACAACTGATCATACCATATTACATGAGACATCTTACCACCACGCACAACATAAACTAGCAGCGTGCAGATCAATGGTGCAGAGGCTTGACTCCTACAAACTACTCCAACCAACTAAACAACATTTACAGAATAGCTAATAACGGATGCAAACAATGCGACATTGACAAACTTGTCACACAGTACAAACAAAAACAGGAACGCCAACCGACTGAAACTCATAAGAATGACCAACAGTGGGTTTCGTTAACATACGTAGGCAAAGAGACATACAAACTATCAAACTTCCTTAGGAAATACAAATTGCAAACTGCATTCAAAACTAACAACAACATTGGAAGCAAACTGAAACCAAAACTGAATGACACATCAATATACGAAAACAGTGGCATTTACAAAATGACATGCAAGGACTGCGACATGGTATATATAGGAAGGACAACACGAAAACTAACGACAAGATACAAAGAGCACTTACGATCTTTCTTACACAACAAAGCAGACTCCAATTATGCAACGCACCTATAAAACCACGCACATGAGCCTGACGCTATTACAATCTCTATGAAATTGCTACACAAACAAAGCAAAGGACTGAGACTTGAGATCCTAGAAAGGCTTGAAATTTATAAACATAGAAAGACAGACGGTAACATTATCAACGAACAACTTGTTACCAATTCCGACACAATTTTCTCAGTACTAGACCACACTTTTAGACGAAAACGGAAACGAGATGGAACAGAACAAACGGGCATCCAACAAGCAAAAAAACAAAAACTTAATATCCCTCTACCCGGCATAATTTAGTACATGACGTAATTTACTACCTGACCTTATTACCCATCCGCTAATTACCCATCCGCTAAACCCATCCTACTATAAAGTCATTCATTTCAACACATCTTTTAGACACTGAAAATGACTTGAAGTAGTGGGAACGCGTCTGCTCACACAACAAAGCAAGGCCCGACGGCTTTTAAAGAAAAAAGAAAAAAAAGAAATCTACAGTTTACTCCATTTAACATGATGCACAGTTTACTGTTGTTAATATTTTCATTTCATAATCGTTCATACCAAATACACGATACCCAATATTTGAAGAATTTCATATCCGTTGTTTCGTTCGATTATAATTAAAGGAAATCAGAAAAAAACATTCAAAAAAATTATATGAAATTTCATTGGGTTTCCCAGATTCATGCACTTTTATAAAATAAATTAAAAATAATTTTTAATAAATAAATTAAAAAAAAACAGGGATACTCACCAACATCCTCGCAGAGTGCCCATTGATGAATATGGACGATGCCTGAAACTTTAAGAAGTGATCGAATGGATACGCCAAAAGCTCAAATATTTCTCGAGTTCGTGATGCGATACCGAGAATAATATTGAGGGGTCACAAAAGCGTACTAAAATTTGAACAATATATTTGAGGAATTCGTCAACAACATTCTGATAAATTAGCTAAACTTTTTTAATTGGATCATTTCACCCTTTTCACATCAACTTAATGTAAATCTATACGACAAATTTGCTCTACATTGAAGCTTTTCTAACGTCGCGCGGATATCGATCACTCTTTCGGATGGCTCCGATAGCTTTTTAAATTTTCTACATATGCGAACTCAATATGTTTTTTGTATCTGCAATATAACTTGCAGATACACAATAAACATATTGAGTTCGCATAAGTAGAAAAATTAAAATTAACTCCCTCACCTCTGAGCATGGTGGTCGCCATCACCGGTGTGTATCTAAGAGTGATGGCCTGAGGAGAATTAGTGCACACGTCGAAACCACCTTCTTCTAACATTTTCCTTCTCTAATAATTTTTCAGAAAAATTATTATTCAAAATATGCAACTCATTTATGTAGCTGCAAACAATTCCATAAAAGTAATTTACTCCATTGCATATGAATTACGATAGGCACGATGCGCAAGCTACGGCTGGTTGCATACAGAGAGTAGGAAGACTCTGACGCCAAGATGGCAGCGTTAGCCCCGCCAACTGCCGTGTCAGGCCAAAATCTCTATTACTTTCTGGGCAGCCCTCGTTAAACCTCTCTGAAGATACAGGAATTAGTATGTGTAAGCCGGAAAAAGAAGTTGAATAAAATTACACAAAAAAAAACTCTATTCTAGGGTATTACTGTGAGAAGCAAACAAGAAACCTTGCATAAATTCTTTTTATTCTAGATATTCCAGTTGGTAATCCAAATCGATGTCCAATCATCTAAGTTAAAAAACAACCTTAAATATATTTTGAAGGCGTTCTGTCTAATTTAATAATTCACCCTATCATTCCCTGTCACACATTCATTTTGAGACATTAATTTTAGTTTCGAATTGATTGGATGAATATTCATTCGTTCTAATTACTTCAAATATTGTTCATTCAAATTCATACTTACTCTGATATTGGGCTGGAATTGAACCCGTACGATTACCGGGCAAGCAGTTGAAACCGAAAAGCCCAACCCGAATGGTTTACACAAAAAAATCACAATAATAAGTTTCCACAATATTATGCATCCAAAATTTAAAAAGTCCAGTTGTATAGTAATATCTGCACTCGAAGCTAATGTCATAACAACCTTCAGGACTTTTTTGTATGCATCTTGCAGTTTATTTTGTGAAAGGGAATACACTTATTTTGTAAATAGTTTTTTTTTGTAACTAATAAAAATGGGGTTTTTGCTGTGGAGCTTTTTTAAGCTTTTGCCCAGATAGCATGCACAGCACAGATAAAAAGGCAGAAATGCTACCATTGCACCGCTTTACCTTCCCTAAGCCAAAATCAAGCACGTCCGAATGTTTGATTGTTTTTTTTTTATTTTATTATTATGCTTATGACTGATTGTCTTACTAGCTGATTAGAATTTACACAATTTTCGTGTACATTTGGCCTAGTCTGAACTCACGAAGTTGAATTTTCCCATAATTTTGATGGAAAATATACCCAACTCTTCTTCTTCTTAGCACTACAGCCCCTCTCGGGCCTTCGCTTCCTGCATACCCAACTCACCTAAGTACTGGTAGTACTGTCAGTTGCATCTATGTCAAATTTATATGTCAAAATATTCATTAGTGTTTGAAATACGCGTCGTTTCCGGGATGGTCTTCAGTTCCGTCTTCGCTGCGGCTTAAACCTCGTCTATCGTATCAAAACAGTGTCCCCGGAGCGGTCTTTTGAGCTTGCTGAACAGCCAGAAGTCGCACGGTGCCAGATAAGGTGAATACGGTGGTTGCGGAACGATATGGGTTGAGTTTTTGGCGAAATGATCACGAATTACGAGTGCAGTATGGGATGGTGCATTATCGTGGTGTAAAAATCAAGTATTGTCTTTCGACAATTCCGGCCTTTTTAGGCGGATAGCGTTACGCAAACGACGCATAACGTTCAAATAATATTCCTTGTTGACTGTTTGCCCGGCGAAAGGAATTTATAATGCACAACACCACGATAATCGAAGAAGAGAAGAGGTTGATGGTCGCCCAGGACGCTCTTTGCCTTCGACACGTTCACGGCCGGCTTGGAACTCACTATCGCACTTGTAAACATTTTTTAAATGCAAAATTTAATGCAAATTCAACAAATTTCGACATCGCAAAAAACGAAAAACTCACTTTTAGCAGCTCACAAAACGACGCGTATCTCAAACACTAATGAATATTTTGACATGTAAATTTGACATAGATGCCACTGACAGTGCTACCAACCTAAAAAAAAATAATTCTCCAAATCCTTCGACGCGCGCAGTTCTAATTCAAGTGTCACCTTATTTTTTGGACACAGTAGTAATGTGTGAATATTTAGCTCCAAGGAAGTCAATAAAATAGTTTCAAAAATGACCTAGGAAAATTGGCTACAAAGTGAACATATGTATTGTAAATCACAATATTTGAATGATGGTTTCAAGAATACATGAAATATCCTAAAAAAATGTAATATTTCAAATTCAAACGATTGTATGCCGAATCTCCCTCATAGAAAAAAGCGATTAATACAGCAAACTATGCAATAAATTTCTGAGTGCAGCGAACAAGGTCCCAAAACCGTAACAATAAAAGACGACTGCTCTCTGAATCCAAGACCCAATCTGTGCATTCACGCTATGGATGATGAGTAAATCAGCGGAAATGCATCAAATAAAAACGCTACCAATAATTTATGTTTTAATGAAGACACCCCTACAAACACACTCTACCATTAATCAATGACAGCACATGATCACAAGTACCGCCGCGGCTTCAACTAATGTAATTATTGCTCTTGCTATTAAGCATTCCAAGTTCATATGATGGTCATTCTTGATATTTTCCATTCAGACGTACTTTTCGGCCACCACCGCAACTCTCAAGGTGTTGATAGGTTAGTCATTATATCAAGAAAAGTTTCCGGACCAACCAAGAAAATTCCAAGATAAGACTGCTCGCATATTACATGCCGTGGTTAATGAATTTCGACCTATTGACTCAAATATCTTTTGGTTAATAGATATATAGTAAAAAGATTGTTTGGAACGTGATTCCAGTTATATCATCATTATCCAAATCTTCTCATCAATTTGGTGGCTATTATTAGACGAAACGAAGCGAACGTATATTGCGCCGGGCTTCCATCTAATTTAAATAGAATTGAACTGTCTAATACAGGTGAACTACCATACAAGTTGTTGAACAGGTGTATTAACTATTATGAACATGACTTCAGAAAAAAATCTTGAGAATTTTTGCATCCAATTTTAGCATCGTTGTCCGTTAGTCATGGACTATTCAATATGAATTAAACAGAACGGTCATAATTTGAATGAATTCGTACTTATGAGAACATAATCAGTGTCTTGAATAGAATTGGAACTGTAATTTATTGTTTCAGTATGACTTTCAGCTGATGAAATTCCGCTTTCCATAGATTAAAAATAATTTAATTAGTGTTGAATTTTTTGTAAGAAACTTCTTTGGTTAGATTCTCTATTTTTTCCTTTTTTAAGTAGCAGTTTTATGTATCAAGAGAAAAGTGTACTTTATATACTTACGCTATTGAAATATCAATGGAAACGAAGATTTACGCTTTCAGTTTAATTAAAGTTGCATGTGCCGATTCAAAAATTTGAATATTTATTGAATTAGTAATTTACCACGGCTAGCTTGGGAGCTGAATTAACAACGCAATTTTTAACCGAATTTCGTAGGCAAACAAGGTTACCAGTTCTATCTGTGTACTTTTTAAATATGACTTTCGACTCTGGAGAGGTAGGTAGATCATTTTTTTTTCTCTAAATTGCTGCATCAGGTTTCCACTAAAGCCTATCAAAAAAAATGTTCGAAATGAGGAACAGGTAAAGTGATGAATTAATTTTAAATAACCTAAAATTAATAAAATTATAATAAGAAACATTTTTGAATATTCTCAATTTGGGCGCTGCTTGTCCATATTCTAACACTGATCGACTATAACCCGTCAAGCGTAATATATTGCTATTCATTTGCTGAGTATTCTTGCTTTACTCATCGATTTGAGATTGGCGTTACTAAAGACTCCAAAGTTAATGCCAAAGCCAAAGGTAGACGTGCTCCCGTCACTCTATACAACGCGTTCTATAATAACGCCATATGCAAAACTCATGGAGACAAACACTATACTTAAATTACTTAAATTGCGATGAGTAAATTTTTTCCATTAACTCTCTGAAGGGCAACATCTTAAAATTTTAAAATAAGTAGTGAAAATCATTCATCTAAATAAATGAAAATACACGTATTTTTCGAAATGCTGTTTATTTTTATAAATTTCGAAAAAAACACAATTTTAGGGAGTGTCACAGAAATGTTACACTGCATCGACATGGTAACTTAACTGATATGAAATTGTCTAAAGCAATTATTTTGTTTATTATAGCAAAGAGCAACTCCACATTTCTCGCACATTGTTTGCGAGACTCCAGAGCACTTTGGAAATTTGCATCGAATTCTCCTTTCTGTCCAAACTGGCAAGTGTCCTGTCTGATCTTGCCTAACTGCCTCTAGAGGAACATGTTGTGAGAGACCTTTGTGTCGTTTTGCTTGAATTTCATTCGATGGGTATTCGATTTTGATGGCACACCAAGCTTATATAAAGTTGTGGCAACTTCAAGCCGAAAATCTGCTGAGTTCAAGAATTTGTCGTCCAAGCCCTTTGCTTTTTGAATTTTTCTGTAAAGAAGACACGCGTTTGCCATACTCAAATCTAACACATGCCATCTCTTGCTGCGAAGTTCTATTTTGTAGAGCCCCATGATGCTATCAATTAGATCTACGCCACCCATGTGGCGATTGTATTCTCCAACAATATGTGGACAATCAATTGATATGTACTGCTTGTTCTTCTTGTCATACCTCCTCACCTTGGCCTTTGGTATTCCTACCACAAAACTTGAAGCTAAATTTACTACTTTGTTATCTTTCCATGATACAGTTGAAATATCCACTCCATTGACATCAGCCACATACTCAATAGAATACCCTCTGTCTTTTTTAGACATTTATTTGTCAGTAGGTAATTTGCAATCAGGAATCCTGTTTCGACATACAGTACCGAGACTTAGTGTACCATTTTTTGACAAACATTCTATCAACGGCAGAGATGTAAAGTAATTCTCAAAATACAGTCTATAATTTTGATTGCGAGGTATTCCTCATGATAGACGCATGCCAACATTTGAAGAGGCACCCCAATCAAGCTCATGGGGCAGTACCACATTTTCTGAACAAGTTTCAGGTTCAATGTTGTGAGCAAACCCATAGACCCCACAAAGAACGTAAATCATGTAGCCCCATTTGTGAGACTTTTTCAGGTTATATCTTTTCAAGTTATTTCTGGCTTTTTTTGAACATATCTGTTTATCGACACAAAGGTACTGCTCCATGCGAACTTTGGTGAAAGTTTCATTCAATGTTTGAACAATTGGTCGTATTTTGAATAATCTATCGAATCCGGGATGCTCGCGGGGCAAGATTTGTAAATTGTCATTGAAATGAATATATCTTCGAATCTTTTCAAAAAATTTTACCGGCATCAGTTCTTGAATAATAGGAGTTCCAATAAAGGAATTCCAATGACTTGTTACGCGAGGAAGGTGAATCAAAGACATGAGATACACTATGTCAATAAATTGCTGAATGTTTGTTGTGGAGACGCGAAAAGTATTATTGCGATCCTTCTACACAATATGTACATATTGCACAATATGTACATTTGTACAAATAAATACATATACAGAGAATATGGTATATGTGCCCAAAAGAAGGTGGAAATATAACGGAGGCAATTTAAAGTTTCGAATGGGGGAATGTCGGTACGCCGGAATTAATTAATTTGGCGAATCTTACTCTGAGAAGGAAGTTAACCCCGTTGCAGTTCTATGCCTAAAATCGCACGTTTTAAACATTTGGGGTTGATTCCGCATAGCTTAATTATTTAGGACTATTAGAGACATGTTTTACATAAAGAAAAACGTATTTTGCCACCGGTGATAAAGCAAAAATAAACTACAAATGAAAATCCACGTAATATCAGTCTGAATTTCAGTTATAAATCAAATTAATTAATGTCACATATAAATTGTAATAATTATAACAATCAAAAAATGTTAAAATATTCTTGTTAGGAAATATTGTTCATTTCTGGGACCTGAAAGCAACCTTTAGTCATACACTTGGGTACGCTTATTGGCGAAAGGATATTATTCCAATGGTAAAGTTTTTTATCTTTTATGATTAGCCACCTCGAACGCATGTTTACTCTTTTCATACAGCTAACTATAGCACCTTCATCTGAGGCTGAAAGAATTTTGCTAGGGTAAATGCGCGAGCTCCACTTTACGTGGCATACTCGCTGAAATTGTAATCCTTTATTTGCTTTAGCTCCAAAGCTTCGAGATAGAGTATCTCATTATCCGTACGAATAATCGCTAGAAACCAACGAGATTCGAACCAGGGACCCTCGGCTTACTCAGTGAGACGTCTTTATTTCAGCTTTTTATGTTCGTTCTTGTAAGCCTCCTGAGATTGATGGACTTCAGGCTGACTGATAAAGAAAATCAGCGTTTTGAGCACCAATTGCCTTAGTTTTCTTGCTGCAGGATAACAATCAAATCTTCGGTTGCTGAAGCAAGGGTCATATCGGATTCCCTACAATATGTCGAAGTACTTTCAGTACCTAATTTTACGTACTTCTGTACCTAGTTTTACAGTTCGCCTGATGGACCTGCCGAGACTGAGTTGTGCCCAATTAAAGTGCCCTCCAGTTTTATCAAGAAGGAGTCATGAATAAGGTCTAAACGAATGGTTCTGTTATGTTTTTGCAATCTGTCTAGGGTTCATTTTTCTACAATTCTTGTCTTTTTGAATACAGCGATCAGGTTTTCATTTATTTCAATTAAGTTATCCAACGCTCTTTTTAGTAGTCCAGAGAATATTTTCTTTGGTACAGTAGTTAGCCTTCTTCTAATTTGAGTCTCTTTTCAATGGACGAAAGTATGCGACGTCGAACGACTGTAAGATGTGATGTGTGGCAAGCAGATGAAACCAATGTTGCTCTTCTCACAGTCTTCTAACACCCTTTTTGGGGGTTGTGAGATGAATGCCATTTACGCACAGAGTGTGGGACACCCATGCTCGCCAGAAGGCAACTGGACTACCTATCAAACACCTCCTCAACCCGAAAACCCATCCTGGGACCGTTTGACATATTACTTCGGGCCAGGTCTCGTGATTTTACGCCGTAAGGCGCCTTGATGCTGGTCGATCCCTCTTCTAGCGGGAGGGAAGAGGGGAAGAGGAAGTGCCAGACAAGTGCTGTGAGCCCCCTTTATCTTTTAGGACTGCCTGAACGTAATGTGCCACCTGGTTCCATTTGTCAACCGATTCGAGCATAACTGCGACTATATTATCCGGGGTGAGCTCTCCCATCTGTCTGTCTGTAGTCTGGCTCATTTTGTGCACGCAAAAAATGTGTGGCAGGCACGGTCTTCCTCTCCTGGGTAAAACCAACAATCGGGGACCATGACTTACCAATCTTTTACAGGTAAGACTGAAAACGCCCATGCCCGCTCAAAAGCTGTGTCAGATAGAAGTCAGTCTCACCATGCCTTCGATTGAGCCATGGTCTCACATCCGGGATGAGGCGTACAGTCCACCTTCCCTTCGTGCGATCCCCTCAAGACTGCTGCCAATCGTTCAGTGAGTGCTCTCTCCTCGCGGACAACTATCTCTCTCGCATCCCCGTTTCTACGCAAGTAAAAAGCGTGGTGCTCTCTAGCAAGGAGGGCAACAGGTATCACGCCTCCAATAACTCTCACTGCCGAATCAGAGACTGTCGGATACGAAGATGCAATCCTCAGTGCTCCTCTTCTCTGTACCTGTGCCAAAAGTTTTCGGTATCCCTCCTTGCTGAGAGCGTCGCCCCATACCTCTGCTCCGTACAGTAGCACTGACCCTGCAACACTCATCAAGAGGCGTCTTTTTGATGGGGTGGGTGGGTCCTCAGCCGTTGCCCTGATTTGCTCAGAGAAACTCATCTTTAATTCGATCAGCAGCCCTAGGTACTTCACCGCTGGCTTTGATTCGATTAGTATGTTCCCAATACTAACCCTTGAAAAAGATTAAAAAGACCCAAAGAAAAAAAAAGATGAAGAAGGTAAAAATAACAATAACGACGACGCAACCAGCGGCTGCTGCCACGATGTTAATAGCACATCGGGAGTGGCACTTACGATGACGAAGACGACGATTAATACAATGCTAGTAAGAACGGACAAACAACGGAGATTAACAGACAGTCTGGTCCAGACGGAGATTCCTGCGGTGTTCGGGCGCAGCAAAAAAATAATGCGAACGCCAGAATGTCCTATATGGGGAAAGCGGGAAACTCTGCAGGACGCGCCAAATTTTCAAGCGGCGGAAGAAAAGCGATTGAACCAAGGATCGTAAATCCCGAATCAGTAAAGAGCCATCCCGAAGTCAACGAGGAGATTGCGGCAGGAAAAGAAACGAGTGGCCAGGCAAATAAAGCTGCGATGTGTGATTTCATCGCCAATGTCGAAAACGTGGCGGAAGTACTGTATTCGGGAACAGAAACCAATAACCTCTCCCAAGGAAGTACTATTGCCGCCCAGTGATATGAAGAAAAAAGTCTATTCCCAAAAGCGGGAGTTGTTTTAAAAAGAATAAAAACTGCACGCGACTCGCCAAAAGTCACCAAACCAGTAAAGATTGGGCTCCTTGAAGTAAAGGAGCTTCAAGACCGCATAGGGCATTATCGGAGGAGCTGGTTAAAGACCGAAGAGGACCAGAAGGCCGAAGAAAAGCAAAAGGCTAAAGAACCACTTGGGACAAAATCTAAAGGGCACGTGCAGATAGCTCCACAATCAAAAACCAATAAAAGAGTGGCGTCGAACCCAATCGAAGGAGATCGGGATAAAAGAAGGAAGGAAGAGGCACTTAATGGGCGTGGAGCACCAGATCACAGGTTCCAGATAGTGCTTACAAAAGGAGCGAAGAAAGCCGCAAAGAAACTCCTTCAAAAAGTGCCAGAAAGTAAAGTTCGCACGGACGCCCAACAAGAAAAAAGACCTGATGCGAAACAGAGAAAGAAGCTCCTATAAGGACCCCGGCAGCAGGCACTGCTCGTAAAACCCCAAAATAGCCGATCCTACGCGGAGGTGCTGCGGAAGATCAGGGGAAAGGTGAGGCCCGAAGACACTAAAACTGCCATTAAAACAGTACGACCAACGCGGTCGGGCCAGATACTGGTCGAATTTGGAGCGGTCGAATTTGGGAAGCATTCTGCGACGCAGTAAAGAAAGTCCTCGGCAAAGCGCTTGAGCCGATGGCAGCGATTGAAATAAGGGACATTGACTGCGCCACAGATCTGGCAGAGGTAGTAGATGCCTTCAAAAAGGAGTTCCCTAGCGTGGGCAGGATCAAAGCGAGGCTGACACCAGAAAACCATAGAGGACAACGCATGGCCCTAATTGACGACCGAAAAAGACGCCAACCAATTTCTGGATAAGGGCAAAGTAAGAATAGTGTGAGTTGTCTGTAAAATACGGCGAAGAGCAACGCCTCTTCAATGTTTCACATACCTTGGTTATGGTCACACCGCACAAGTATGCAAAGTACTCGATAGACGTTCCCTATGTTACAAATGCGGTGAAATGGAACATAAAAGAAAGTAGTGTACGAAGGTGACACACTGTGTTGTTTGCAAGGATGCTGATCCAAGACCTGATTTTGGACACGTATTAGAATCGGGAAAATGCCGGGTATTACAGGAAGCTCTAGCGTAAGCGAAATCAGAACTTAAATGATCCGCATCCTGCAGCTAAACCTACACTGCAGTTCAACCGTACAAAATCTGCTTGAGCAGTTTGCGAGGGACATGAAAGCCGATTTTTTGCTGCTGAGTGAGCAACACAATGATAAAAGTTCAGCATCATGGTATCCTGAGGAAACTGGTACTGCTTCCATCTGGGTTCGGAATAGTGATTTCCAAGCGGAAAGCTGTGGACAGTAGGATGGTTTTGTGTGGGTTCGGTGCTCAGGGACCACCTTCTTTAGCGTGTACCTTACGTCGAATGAATCGATATTCACTAGATCTTGCCAGCAGCCAGCCTTGCTGTTGTTAATCAATTTGCGAAGGCATTTCCTGAATGACTTATATGCCGCTTCCCGGTTGCATGCCACGTCATGGTTCCTTGCTCGTTATGCCTCACACTGAAGCTTGTGACACTTCCTTCGCTTTTCAGCGATTTCAGTCGACCACCAGTACACTGTCACTGTGGGGGTTTGCCGCATCGGGGTTTTCATTGGGGCGTAGAAGTGCTGCAAGCACTCATGATGATGCTCATATTTGAAATCACCACGTCTTGAGCTGCCAGTTCTTCTGTCCTCTCCGAATCATCCTGCAGCGGAGAACCTGCCATAAGAACCTCGACAAACCTCTCGACGTCTATCTTTCCGATGTTTGACCCAATTATAGGAGGTCGAGAGGGGGACCTCGGGAGACAGCATCACGGATCTCAAGCATTGCCAGATCAGGCCGTGATGGGTGCTCAGGGGTGTCAGGAACTCAACGGCACTGGTGGTTGGACATGCATGTTGGATTACTGTTTGCAAGAACGCCAGCGGAGGTAGATCACCAGTATGACTAACTCGAGAATGCCCACGTAGCCAATGGTGTACTGGTGGCTGCCGTGGTCGGTCACTTGATCGGTCCATAAAACATCTTGCGCTTGCGCTTGTAGTTGTCGATTTCAGATGCAGACTCAGCGAAGTAAATGGAATCGTTGAAAGAGTCCATAAAGTTCGGCCCGTTCTGTAGAACAGCCAGTATGGTCACAAATTGTAATAAATCAGCAACTTCCACTCGCTGGAAGATAAGTAGACTCGAATGATTGAAAATACAGGCTCGTATGGGGTCTGGTTGTTGAGCCTTGTGCTTGAGAGGCGTACGCTATGGGAGCTAGCAGGCAAATCAAGAGGAGCGCCACAATTGACTTGCCAGTTCGCATCGATCGCCACCTTGTCCTCGGGTCACCACTGATCCGGGACCCTTCCTTCGTCAAGTGGGGGGGAACTTGCTTGTGATGGTTCTTTGTTAGACTGTGCGTCGTCGAATACTGGTAATGGGACCAGTTTGTGTATTGCCTCTTTCAAAGTTCCGTAGGCGTATTTGACATCAGCGACTCGTACGAAACCATCGACGCCTTCGTACGTTTTGATAATTCGCCCCAGTGGCCACTTCATCGATAGGGTGTTATCCTCGCTTATGGTGACCACTGTTCCCGGTATCGCATTGGGGTGTGACTGCCTCCACTTGACACGATGCTGCAACTGCGCCAAGTACTCGTGCGACCATCGTCTCCAGAATTCGAGTTTGAGGTGATTGATCAGCTTCCACCGGGCATAGAGACTTCCGGTGATTAGCTCTGCGCGACCATCCACCATGGCTGTGAGAGGTTCTCCGATGAGAGTGTGCTGGAGTTAAGACTGCCAAATCATTAGGATCGTTTGATATCGGAGTCAGTGGTCTAAAATTGAGGATAGTCTCCACCTCAACCACCAAGGTATGCAGCTCTTCGTAGGTGAGCGCCGCCGACGAAACGCCTCGACATATCAAATTTTTGGCGATGGAGTGGAAATCGATTCCCCGGCTAAAGTACGCCGTTTTTACTTCTTGACGCGCTTCATTGGAATATAATGAGGACGAGCATTCTGATAGCTGGTTGTGAGCTTCCACAAAGTTGGTGGCGTTGTCGCAAAATAGGTTTCGGCAGTGTCCTTGTCGTCCCATAAAACGAGGAATGCCTCTGTGCTTAAATCGCTGACTAGCTCCAGATGAACATAGCTAGGTGTCCCTTTTGCGGTTGGGTCCCTCTATCTCGGTAATGAATCATCATAGGCCCTCAAAAATCCACGCCGGAGTTGATGAACGGACGGGCTGGCTGAATACGTGCACTCGGCAGGTTTCCCATGACTTGTGAAAACGGCTTAGGCTTAATTCGGGTGCACCACACGCATCGTTGAATGATCGATCTCGCGAATTGTTTTCCTTTAATTGGCCAGAACCCCTGTCTAGTGATAGCAACAGTGTTTGCACACCTAGATGGTAGTGGTCGCGATGGATGTTCATCATCAGCAGTCTGGTGAATAGATGTTTGAACGGTAATGAAATGGAATGTTTGGCATTGAACGTGATCTTGGCAGCCTCCAGACTCCCACCGTCACGAATTATGCCCTCTAGATCCAGGAATGGCGCTAGTCCCACCAACGGACTGTGCTTCGAGACGCTTGATTTGTCAGTTGAGATAACTGGACTGCCGGCTTGAAACCACAGATAAACCGCATCATGTAAGCCACTATGCGCTGTAGCCTCTTAAAGGAGTTGCCGTGTTAGATCTGCTGAATGAAGTGTGTTTCAGGAGCCTTTGCCGCTACCATAGCGATCTTGGTCCATTTCGTCTCCAAGTCGCAGGGGCCCCCACTCCAATACTCGGACGGCCAAACTGATTCTGCCCTGGATAAAAATGGTGGTCCCTGCAACCACATACTACAGCGGCTCAATTCAGCCGGCGCCATCCCACGTGTCAGAATACGTGTCGCCATCGGTCCGGCCTTGAGAGGGTTTGAATGGCCAAGACCCTGTTCGCCACAAAGGTATTGTACGACGATGCAGTTGAGTTGATCCACGCGAAGACAATTTCGGCATTGATCCAAAATACCTGAAAAACCTCCTGCAGATTGAGCGCTGTCTTGACTTGTCTTGTGAGCTCAGCGCCTAGTTTCGCCGCACACAACTCCAGGCGAGGAACAGAAAGTGCTTGATCGGGGCCACTCTTGACTTGGCGCACAGCAACCTGACAACGACTTAACCGCTCCTCAGGGTTGACCGCATGTATATCGCTGCGCCATATGCCTTCTCAGACGCATCACAAAAGGTGTGCAACTGTACTTGCATGGGTTTCTCGCCTGTACTGATGTGACGAGAAAATCGGGTCTGCTGCAATGATGGCAGACCACTGTGGAAATCGGGCCACTGAATATGGATCTCCACTGGTAACGCTGCATCCGAGTCCAACTCCAATCGCCATGATTCCTCTAGGAATAGTTTGGCTGCTACTATCACAGGAGCCAGAATGCCCAATGGGTCGAACATTCTAGCTATATCAGATGCCATCGTCCTCTTGGAGAACTTCGCATCGGTTGAATCCAGGTTGATTTTGATCTGGATCTCGTCAGTCTTCGGACGCCAGGTGACCCCTGACGTCTTAATATAGTCCTCATATAAACTACTGAAGTCCAGCTGGGCCAATTGATCCTCAGATTTAATCTGCTTCAACAATAGAGGATGGTTGGCACACCATTTGCGCAAATGATTACCTGCGCTCGAGAGTATGGTGAATAGCTCCGCCTGTTTACGAAGTGCCTCCTCTAAGCTGTCTGCCCCGGTCATGACGTCGTCGATATAGCAATCTCTCTCCAACGCGCTGCTCCACAGGGGACCCTTCTGATGGTTCTCTTGTGCAAGAACCAGTAGACATTTTGTGGCTAGATACGTTGTGCCTTACGTAACTGTTTTCAACTAATAGTATCAAGCCGGTGGCGTTGAACTGTTCCTCCAAATTAGTCCATGGTACCGACGGTCTTCAGGATCTTTTTTTGTGGTAGCGAGGTGAATGCTATTTATGCACTCCCATCGCGACTGTACTACTCACTGAACAACTCCCCTGACAACCTGAGAACCCAGCCTGGAACCGCTTGTCACATTACTTCGGGCCAGGTCTCGTTTTGTTGCGCCGTGGGGCGCCTTCAAGCTGGGGAGTCCCCCTCCTAGTGGGAGGGGAGAGGGGAAGAGAAAATGCCAGAAGAGCGATCCCCCAGCCCCGGCGCCCCCGGCGCCCCCGGCTGCTGTGAGTCCCTTTTATATTTTAGGACTGCCCGAGCCCAATGTACCAACTGGTTCCATTTGTCAACCGATTCGAGCATCACCACAACTATATTATCCGGGGTGGGCTCTCCCGTCTCCCTGTAGAGTTCCCTTCGCAGCCTGACCCATTTTGTACACGCAAAAAATGTGTGACAGGCATTGTCCTCCTCTCCCGGGCAAAACCGACAGTCGGGAGACCGTGACTTACCGATCCTGTGCAGGTAAGACTGAAAACACCCATGCCCGCTCAAAAGCTGGGTTAGATAGAAGTCAGTCTCACCATGCCTTCGATTCAGCCACGTTCTCACATCCGGGATGAGGCGCGCAGTCCACCTTTCCTTCGTGCAATTGACCCAAGGCTGCTGCCAATCGTTGAGCGAGCGCTGTCTCTCCTCGCGGACAACCATCCCCCTCGCATCCTCGTTTTGGCGCAGGTAAATAGCGCGGCACTCTCTAGGAAGGAGGGCGACAGGTATCACGCCTGCAATCACTCTCCCCGCCGAGTCGGAGACTGTTGGATACGAAGATGCAATTCTCAGTGCTCCTCTTCTCTGTACCTGAGCCAAACGTTTTCGGTATACCTCCTTGCTGATAGTGTCTCCCCATACCTCTGCTCCGTACAGTAGCACTGACCCTGCAGCACTCATCAAGAGGCGTCTTCTTGATGGGCTCGGTCCCCCTACGTTGGCCATAAGTCGACTCAGAGCCGATATTCCCGAAGAAGCCTTCTCAGCCGTTGCCCTGATTTGCTCAAAGAAACTCATTTTCGAGTCGATCAGTAGCCCCAGGTACTTCACCGCTGGCTTCGATTCAATTTGTATGTCTCCAATACTGATAATCCTTATTCTAGGGATTCTCTTTTTTGTCAAGATGACCACTTCGATTTTCTCCAGTGCTAAACTCAGCCCACGAGCAGTCATCCAGTACCTCACTCGGCGCATTAACATACCTAGCCTAAGTTGCGCTTGTTCAACGGTGCGTCCAGCGACCAGAGCCGCAACATCATCCGCATAGCCGATCAAGCGCGACTCATCTGGCATCTCAGGATAGAGCATTATCTGCCGACATATCTTCTCGATGTCGACGGTGAATACGAAACAAGGCATTCTGAAATGCAGGAGGAACGTCAAAGTGTTCGACACTCAGCAACATGTCGATGCGCTCCGTTCGGTGGAAGTCTGGATCTGCCAGGTTTATGTTTTTGGGAATGTGCCATCCCAATGTATTCAAGTTCTGAGGCGGTTGCGGTGATATAATTTTGTGCACGACATAGGGTTCCAACTGCGCAGCATATCCTGATAATCTGGATCTTAGGCCGAGGTTCACCTTATGGTCTGCCTTCTCAGTGCTACCGCCTACCCTTTCAATGAGGGCAAGGTTTGGTGTCAATGATAAACCCAATTTTTTGATGATTCGTTTGGTGACTAGGTTTATTTGTGAGCCCGGATCCAGCACAGCTCGACAATCCGTCGTCTTCCCATTGCTGGTGATGAGTCTGACGACGGCTGCGCCCAGAAGTACATGTCCTTTGGGTTGGGGCACCGTCAGAGTCGTTAAAGCGAGCGATGGCGGTTCTCCATTTATTTGCGGTTTCGAGTCTTGATTCATCGTTGTCGTGCTAGAGGATATCGTCTTGGTCTGTTTGGGCTTGTTGTGGGAACACTACTGGCAACTTCTGGCCGCGCAGCAGAAAGCCTGATGTCCTTCTCGAAGGCAATTAACGCACAGCTTCTCAGTGCGCACAAATCTTAGTCTCTTTGCAGCAGTTATCCTATCCGGGCAGTAGTAAAGCAGGTGATCCTGCTCATACATTAAGTCGTGGCGGTCACGGTCGACTTTGTAGCTTTTCTATGATTGATCTCCGGTTCCTTTGTTTTATGGCCGAGTGTCTCGAGGGCCTGAAATCGCGTTTCCGTGAAGTCCAACAAACTCTTCAAGAGTGGAAGCTCGCGCGGGTTGGATATTGATTGTTCGTACGATGCGTGAGTCGCTCGATCGGATTTCCGGATTAGCACATGTAGCAGTAACGGATCCCAGTCCCTTGTGGACACTTGCAGGCTCTCCAGGCCTTTGAGACACTCTTGTGTGGTGTCATGTAGAGCCTTTATTGCTGCCACTGATGGCCTTTCATTAGCATGAGATGGCTGACTCAACAATTTGTTGATGAGCGTCGCTGCCAATAGTCGGCGGTTGTCGTACCTTCCCTTCAAGGTTGTCCAAGCCACTTTGTAGTTGTGATCCGATAATGTAAAATTTCGAACCAAAAGCTTCACTTCTCCGGTGAGACCGGCCTTGAGGTACCATACCTTTTGGCACTTGGACATCGGTTGGCTATGCACCAGTTACATGAACAAGTCGTGGAACGGTTGCCAATGTAAATAGTTCCTATCGAAGGTGGGGGGTTTCATTTTCGGCAGTAACATGGTAAGAGGAGTCACAGGCAGGTGTGACGCTGAGATGATCCATTTTCGATTCCAGACGTATGACTCAATCTTGGGTAAGTGCGGTTGCACGTTAAAACCATACGCTCCAGGATCGACATGGAGCTCGACGATCTGCAGGTGATATTCATCCAGCTGTTGCCAACCTCGTTAAGGGGTCATGAGTTTACTCCTGCACCAGGTCCGAGTGACCTCCTTCTGGTCCAAACGGTCGATGATTCTCCTCAACGAGCCTGCCATGACTTTGTAGCGACGCAGCATCCTGACCACACTAGCATCTCTTGTTGCTGAGGCTTGTGCAGTGTAGTTGTTGTCCTTGCTACCCTGAATTTTGAGCCCTTTTGGTGACTGTTCCCCGGTTGGCGTGTCCACGTGTGTTTTGACACGTATTTGATCGCGGAATTGCTGCTGGTATCGGAGGTAGTTGCCTTTGGTAGTGTCGTATATACTACTGTGTGCAAAAAATAAGGCGACATTGTATTTATTTTTAAAATTCTTTATTTATTCTTCCAAATCAATTTTATCCCCTTCAAAGTAATCCCCTCCCAAAGCAATCCACTTATGTCAACGGATTTTCCAATCTTTGAAACACTGATTGTAGTCACTTTCCGGGATGGTCTTCAGTTCCGTCTTCGCTGCGGCTTGAATCTCTTCTATCGTATCAAAACGGTGTCCCCGGAGCGGTCTTTTGTGCTTACTGAACAGCCAGAAGTCGCACGGCGCCAGATCAGGTGAATTCTGTGGTTGTGGAAGGATATGAGTTGAGTTTTTGGCGAAATGATCACGAATTAGGAGTGCAGTATGGGATGGTGCATTATCGTGGTGTAAAAACCAAGAATTGTCCTTCCACAATTCCGGCCTTTTTAGGCGGATAGAGTTACGCAAACGACGCATAACGTTCAAATAATATTCCATGTTGACTGTTTGGCCCGGCGGAAGGAAGTCATAATGCAAAAAGTGAACATGACCTTCATTTTTGAGCGACTTTGGCGCGATTTTTTTGGTTTCGGCTCCCCTTTGGCATAATATTCGCTCGATTGATCGGTTATTTCGGGGTCGTAAGCATAGATCAAAGTCTCGGATCCAGTGATAATGCGTTTCATCTTGTCCTGATTGCCAGAAAGCATCGTTTCACACACTTCAACGCGACGCCTTCTTTCCAAAAAATTCGCCCAAAACATCCTTTAAAATGGTACTGACCGAGCCTTTCGATATGCCAACCTGATCAGCAAGGTCTCTAATCGTTAATCGACGGTTTTTCAACACTAAATCTTTGATTTGTTGCACGTGAACTTCGTCGGTTGAGGTTGATGGTCGCCCAGGACGCTCTTCATCTTCGACACGTTCACGGCCAGCTTGGAACTCACTATACCACTTGTAAACATTTTTTTAGACATAGCCTCATCACCAAAGGCTTTCTGCACCATCCTCAACGTATCCGCAGCAGAAAATTGATTCCGCAAACAAAATTTAATGCAAATTCTTTGCTCAACAAATTTCGACATCGCAAAAAACTTAAAACTCACTTTTAGCAGCTCACAAAACGACGCGTATCTCAAACACTAATGAATATTTTGACACCTTATTTTTTTAGACTCAGTTGGGTAAAGTACTCGTGCGACGGAGCGACCTCCGGTAGGGATCGGATGCGACTGTCGCCTGGTTCAAAATCCTCCCACGTGGCCTCCAGTCGCCGCAGTTGCTCCGCATAATGCCCGGCTTCCAGCTTCCTTGAGGGCGAATCCTTCTTGTAGTTTGAAATGACGCCTTCGACGATTCGCGCCAATCCTTTAAGGTCCTCGATCAGGCGATCCACATTCGTCGTCGCGTAAAAGGTCGGAAAGCGGCCGGAAACAGAAAGCCCGGATACACCACGACACTATACAAAACACCACACAGCACCACGATCTGTTCACCGGGTTAAAAATAATTATTCAGTCACTCGTATGTACGGCAAAATAAATACCATGTGTATCTCGCCGGGCCTCCAAATGTTTGCGCCAGGACTTTTTTGTCCCGAACTTATGTTTATTCAATACATTCAGCAACAAGCTCAAATATTCGTTAAAAATCTTTTAATAAACATTCGGCAGCTATGATACAGACCAACTAACTATTGAACAATGAGTTAACTTTTGTTTCAAAGTTTTGACAAATTAAACAAGTTAGGTAAACAGACCTAAGCTCATGTCAGAACACCAGATCTAATCAAATCAAGAAACATGTCAAAGACGATTTTATTGGAGAAAATGTGAAATTCGAGGATCATACCTTTATTAACAAAGTTGAACGAAATTCGACTTCTGAGGTTTTTGTTATTGTTATACTCATATATATCTCCCTTTATAATTATTTCAGATGTCCATTCGCGAGGGAGGAAACACATTTTTCATGTATTTTCCCCCCTGTGCTCCCACTGAAGTTTAAGAACTTTTTTGAAAAGCTCACATGAAAACTTTCATTTCATACTCATATCGGCTACGTTTGATGAATTTTTTTTCAGGCGCCACTCGCCTGTACTGCTATCATCGATTCATGGCCAATTTTTTCGAATCCTAGAATGGTTACAAAGCCTATTTGCTAGGAGCTTTCTCCCACCTCCTTGACTTGTTTCAATTATGAGCATTAATTGTAGGTACTCATCTTCAGTCATTCATTAAATTGAATCAAGTGTTCAAAGCATGCACCTTAAACGTTGAAGTTGGGAAAAAATACTCAAAATTATTCAATCTTCGCATTTAAAACAGCCACTATTTTGTTTTACGATTACTGATACCACTAGCTGAACCGATTCTCAAAGATATACATGACACCTCTCATTCCTGAAATTTTCATGCAAATCCTAGCAAAACTGTAGTGTCTGAGTCGGTAAAAAGCGCATGTTGTTCCATAGCCATACGAGTATGTTGCCATAGTAATAAATGCAGCGCATATTGTTCCATAGTAATATAGGAAAATTCAAACCGCTATAACTTCTCTAAATATGATTCAATCTTTATGAAACTTTCAGGATAGATCAATCTTATAAATAATCATCTGTGCACTGAATTTCATTGAATTTAAAGGTGTCGTTCAGATTTTATTTAAGAAAACAAAAAATCGATAAATCATACTATTACTAACAAAGTTGAGTGAATTACGACTTCTCACGTATTTGTTGTTGTTGTACTCACCAAGGCCTCCATTCCTGATTTTCCGGATCACAGGTGTCCAATCGCGAGGGGGGGGGGACACAAATTTTTCGTATATTTCCCCTCCCTGTGCGCCCTTCGAAGCAAATTTTGCCAAACCTGTTTTGAAAAGTTCTCATCAAGGCCTTTCATTTGATACCCATATCGGCTACCTTCAATGAAATTTTTTTTTCGGGGGTTCACTCCCCTATATGGGGAGACCCCCCTTAAATACCTTATAATTTTTTTTGGTAGTTGAACTTAGAAGAGAACACCACTTTACACCTAGATACAAAATTTGATGTTTCTAGCTTAAGTAGTTTCCGAGAAAAAGTGCTGTGACACACGGACGGACGCACGGACAGACAGGACGCGATTTTAGTAGGGTTTTGTAAAATTATTTTACAAAACCCTTAAATATGAATGAATAATGGGTTACTCGATTGATTAAAATAAAAATGTGGTATTCGAAACAAAATATTTTCGCTTTGTAGCGAATTGAATTTGATGATTTGAATTAAAATGATCGATCAATTGATAAACCAATCAAATAAATCGAATTAATTACGAATGGGCTAATTATTACAGTGCTAATTAGCCTTAAATGTAGTCCGGGTGGCTTAGTGGTTAGAGCACTAAGCTCGTAAGCCGAAGGTCTCTGGTTCAAGTTTCGTTGGCGTCAACAAGATTTAGTTCGAGTGGTTCTTCGGACGGACTATAAGCCTATTCAGTTATGATACGTGCTGGTTTAAATCAAAACGTATCGCAGCTGGGTGGACGGAAACTCGGCCAAGGCGTGATAAAGATCATATCACTTTATGGAGTGCCGATACGTTAGATCATGACAATGAGATACTCTAACTATCTCTAAGCGAAGGCCCGAAAGGGGCTGTAGAGCTACGGAGAAGAAGAATTAGCCTTAAATAACTATGTGAGTTGATTGAAGCATTGATGTTGCCGGATCAGGCCGCGATGGGCACTCAGGGGTATCAACAACTCAACAGTGAGTACTGCTCTTATATACGATATCCAGCCAACTTTGTTTGTATGTAAATTCTGTCGTACAACTGTGATGCGCTAAACTAATATATGGGATAAATGCAAAGAGTCAATAAATAACGTTCAAATTCAAATTCTTTCTCATTTAAGTTATGTTATGATTTCATTTCTTCAGATAATATTTAATCCATTACCCTTTAAAATGGCCTAAATTTTCCTTCAGCAGGTTTAATCATTCTAGAAGCTATTTCTCAACACAAGAAGTGTGAATCTACATAGAAGACATGCATTAGTCCTCGAATTCAATAATATTAATTGGAAAATTTTGGAAAAATTATACTCAAAATATATTTAAGGTTCAATTGGCATAATCATTGGTATCTTCGCTGTTAATTCCACTCCTCGAAATTAAAAGCAACACTATAATTTTGTCTCGAAATGCCAATTTTTTAACATAAACTTGACGTGTTAACTATCAATTTGAATTTTTGTCACCTCTCATCACTTTCATCATAATTTTAAGCTTTCGAAAACTTTAGTTGTTTCGGAAAAATTAAAGTATTTCACGCTGAACATCAAAACTTTTAACACTACTTAGCAAAGTTTAAAGTCTACACTTCAGACGAGAATAAACTTACAAGTATGACAATTGCATTTACTAAGAAAATATGAATTTACTTCACTCTAAAGCTTTCTTATACTAAAGCTATAGATACTGCAGTCCATCGGTTCCTCAAACCACCAACTATTCAACTTGTACCGCCTAAAGTCAGTTACTAAGTGGAAAACTATCTCAAAAAGCTTTTCCGTTTCCTCACCTGCAAGAGAGAAGTTTGGAAAGCTAACATTGAATTTGTTGCCTTGCAGAGTCTGCCCAGCGCTCTTGCAACAAGACACCTATACTACCTGTTCGGTACCATCTTAAGCTTATTACTCGTGTAGTGTGTTTGTTGTTTTTTCTGGCGCTTCACCGTTCCTGGATTCTTTTCGCGGATTATAGTATACTCGCCGCAAAGATTACAACTTACGTCGACGGTTGGCAGTTATAGATGCGTTTTGCACTCGCATTTGCAGAAGAAACGAGAATTATTACAAGTTTCGCGACAATAATTTATTTAGGTAAACTGTCCAAAGAAAATATTGTCCTCCTTTAATCTTGAATGCTTTGCATATTTCTTTGGCGAATTCTAATCTGAGTTGAGTGAAAATTTTGACGTAGATTTACTGGTGGGTAGTGTGTACAGGTACCTAAGAATAGTGCGTACTGCTTCAGTTTGTGATTGGTGATAAATGTGATTTGTAGTGTAATAAATCAAAGTCATTGATTGATCGATAAAGCAAACAATTACATTCTCGTTTTGAATCAAAGAATCGTGAATTTGCGAATCTGTGAAAGTTTGTAAAGGAACGTCAATTTCAGTGCTCTGAGCAGTATCCAGTACAAAAGATGATTTCAGGTAAATTCCTTTCATAACAGATTCTTTGACCTAAATAATTTAATATAGCTAAACCTCATACGAGTGCATTTAAAAAGTTGATAGAAACCAAAATGTGCTGCCCAATTTGGCACTTAAAGTTCCACACTCTGTTTTGTGGCTTCGCATTGTTTATCATCTATGGGGGTCAATGTAGGTATCTAGGGGATTATCACTAGATTATCCATTCAGCTGTAGATTCTATATACGAGGATTCCATGCTTTGATGAAACTCACTGGCATTTAGAAGTGGATTCCATTCGCGCTCATTGATAATTCAGTTTGTGTGTGGTTCATGTGTGATATGTTCAAAGTTAAGCGCTTGATTTATTAATCAGGATGATTTAGAGTGCCAGGACTCAATTGCCTTTTGCTGTACTATTAACAGATACATGCCACTGAGTACCTTCTTGGTAACCTTGTCATAAATATACATCCACCCGATATAAAGCACATTGCAATTTTCATTGTATACCAATCTGTATGAATAGTTCTTTAATTGGACATTACACCAGAAGATACTGCATATAGTGAGTAATCAATATGTTTGTGGTTCTTAATCAACTGTAACTCTGTGACTATTGGAACTACTTCCTATTTCTATGTCCAAAGATATTTACGATAGGCAATTAAATAAGATTGATTTCAAATAAAATCGAACTTCACATATGTGATTTACGGGCTCATATTGAATTCCGCTAGAGATGTTGCCGTTGTTCGGCATTACCATAAAAATGATTCTCAGTATCATGAATTCTCTTAAAAATATACCATAAAACTTTTATAGGATCTTTATTACAAATCTGGTTCGGATTACAGATTGGTTTTCCCTACTTTTCATATCTATAACATATGCAAGAAAATCATTAACCATTTATTTGACATTTACCATGCGTTTGGAGCGTATCGTTTACACATGATTAAATTTCAGCTCCCGGCATGACATGTGCAACCAAATTAGACTATTACAACCACTTTCCGGCATGTAAGGAAGTAATTTCTTCGTAGCAAATCTTTCGATACAAAAAAAACGACAAACTAGTCTTATTCTCTGATTTGAACATGCAATGAACTGGTTAAAAATTAAGTAGTTGCAAGACAAGATTTAGATTACTTTCACTGCTATCTAATACAAGTTCTTCAAACAAACCACTAGACATACTTTAGGTACTTTTAAAGATACAAAATACTATCTATGAGTTTAAGACGACTACACAAACGTTTTGATCGTCTCAGACATGACATTGCCATGGGAAAAAGTATATTTTCATGGGTCGTTACTTCAATTTTTTATTATTGTATTTCTCCTGTTCGTATATTATGTATAGTCTAATCATATTCAAAGTTAAAAAGCGGAACATATGTTGAATTTTACCACAACCAAGAAGTGTATAAGGTAAGAAGTGTTGTAAAAGCGAAATTCTCAAAATTTGCCAGAAGCGACATTGAGATAATTTATAGATACGAGTAGATTTCAAAAAATTGCACGCTTTTACATAATATTTCGTTAATATTGAAAAGGAAATTCAATATCAATACGGAAATATCAGCACTTGTTTTGAAATTTATTATGTTTCCTAAATACATACTATTAAATTATTATCAATAATACGAGCGCGTGTTACAAACTGAAACATACTCCCTGCAGCAGACAAAAGAGTAATTATGCCTGAATCGATTTAAATTAATTCAGAGCTACTTGGTTTTCCCGCGAAAAAATGACTGCACAAAATAATTCTGTAGTAATAATATTGTAGCATAAAACCATTTCCGTTAAACGCATCTTCTGCTTTAATTCATTTACGATTGGGCAGAAAGATGATTCGCAGATTAATTACCATACTACTTGCAAATTCTCTTTAAATGAAGAGTTTCAGCTCTTTAACTAGATACACTAAAGCATAGTACATTCACATATGTAGTATCCACACCTTCCATTTACCCTGTGTTGCACACTTTCTGAATTTTCCCAGGGGCCATTAAAGAGTACGTGCGTCGGAAATTTTGCTTGCTTTTTATTTTTTTTTTTTTTTTGAATATGCCAGGCCTCGACTCAGTTGATCGGTCACGGCTCAGCTGAGCCGGGGCCTTGTAGTGAGAAGGTATCTAAAAAATTTCCGTAAAGGACTGCAGCGATGGTCTGCTGCCTGGGCGAAGGAAGATGTTGATATCCGCCGAAAATGCCCTTGTCTGGGGACGCGTGAATGCGCTGGCAGGCTAGCATTGCGGTGTCGTGGGGCGGGTTCATTCCCCCAGCACAAGGACCCACTACAAAAGAATTTCGCATTAACGAATTCTTGGGTCTCAAAAGAAAAGGCGACCGAAGTCGAAAAATTTTAGGTAACTACAAAGAGGGAGGAATTGTTTGTTCAAAGAACAAGTTGAAACAAACCAAAACAGACGGACTAAGGGGAACCTCGTCGTTACCCGACGATTCTCATGGCCCACAAATAAGAGTTGGACAACCGGATGGTGTTGGTGCCCCCTCGCACCCGCCCAACCGGATCAAGATCCATAAACGTTGCAGTGGCCATATATTTCCCTTCTGAGTGGAAAACTCATACAGCATAACTTGTATGATCCTTCCCATCAGAACAGAAATATACCGATGACCAATTTACTCGTATATTATAGAGTTATGTGAGCGAATCACATAACCCTATGCCATAAAAAGGCACATTGCACGAGGCCACTCAACCCGCGAGAGTCCCTGAAACAAAAAGAAGTTTAGAGCGTGCCCGATAGTTTGCTCATTTTTGGTTTGGAAAGCCTTCCACCGTACCGGGTCCTGTACTCGGTCAAAAGAACATAGATGAAAAGACCGAAGTGTATTACTTTAACTACTTTATTGTATCATAACGTACCTCAGAACAATCATCATAACAATCTAAAGGAAACATGTGTCTGATTAACAATCTCTCGTAATGTAGGTTCTCTCCCGTTCTACGGTATTTTGTTTTAAATTAACTACGATATATGGTTTTTCGTTTTCTTCCTTTTCTTTCTTGATATTTGGAATAATCAAGATATTACATCGCAAAATAGGACCATGCTGTGTAAACGAATTTTATTTTTATTATAAATTTAACTTATCAAGTTTAAAAAAAAATTATTTCTTAAAAATTATTAATATAAAGCAGTTTAAATAAACAATTAAATAAAAACAAACGGTACTCACCGACATCCACGCCGGGCGCCCGCTGGTGATGTGGTGATATTCCGTGCTGAAACCAATTCGTTAAATCGCATTTTTACTTCTTATAATTATGGGTAAAAATAATTTCTATGTGAACGTCTTTGATTATTTTCGGTGAATTCAACTAGGAATTATAATTATTAGCACGCCGATTAATGAAATTATCCAAGGCAAAATACTAAAGTAGCAATAGAATTTTTAAAGGGCTTTATATATGTCGTCAAGATCCTCGTATCTTCCTTCGAGTTTCAATTTATCAATCTTTCGGTATCTTCCTTCGAGTTTCAAATTATCAATCTTTCGGTTTTAATTACGCTTGGATATCTTGATTTTGCCGTTTTTCTTGACACAATAGAACACATTCAGATGACTGTTCAGATTGACAGTAAGCAGCAGACGAAAAGACGCGATGATATAAGGCAATATCCACATAGGCACCACTGTTTGCACCGCAATAGAATGACACTTTTCAAAAGTCTAACATCACCAATTTCTTCCACTTGAAAGAACTCATACGACAGTAATCTTCAAAACAAGCCACTAGTCCCGTTCATCGATTCGGTCTACTAGCTCCTTCGCGCACAAACACATGGATCACTCGCTTATTTCATCCATTCCTTTAACATTACAATATTTGGAAGGAGATTATCATAACTGACAATTTAATTCTCTTCTTTAACGTTAATGCTTGTTTTGTTGTTTGTATAGTAATCAACATCAAGGGAAAACACTTTAACGAATCGGCGAAATTTCTTGAACTAATGTAAATTTCACTTAGCAAATCAGCAATGTAATCACGGAACTTGGACCCAAAAATGACGACCCGCAATATCCTAAACTCATCGACTCGATGGGTGTTGCGATGAATCGGGACGAATTTCCGTGATTTCTTATATTAACACTGAATGTAGGAACGTTCAAGAAAATTGATCAAAATAATCTTTTCTTTTAACGTTTCAAAATCGCACAATCCGAATCCAGACTTTCGAACGCTGTCTCAACTCGCGTCAATCTTTCCTCAATCGCTCCCATTCGCCAGTCCACTTTCGACCAACTTCCCGTTTTTCAGTCTCGATCCGTCCAAAAAACTTCTCTTCGCTTTCTCATTCCGTGCCTACGGTGAAAAATTCTATCAGCTGTCCACCCAGCTAAATTCGAATGCATTCCATCATGTAATGCACCGTTGCCCTGCACTGTCAGGGGTTCCACATCCTAAATTGTAATGGGTAGATTCAAATTTTTAACAAAAACCAAAATTTAATTGCAGTAGGGAAATTTTAACTAAACTAAAGAAATTAAAATTGAAGTAAAGAAATTTAAATAAATTGAAGAAAATTTACATGTATTGGACAAATTTACATGAAGGATAGAATTAAAAATTTTAAATAGTAATGAAAATTTAAATTTTATAGAAAAGATAATTAACGAGAACATTTAAATTTTAATAGAGTAAAATTAATATCAAGTGACATTTACTAATAATAACAAGAAGAAAAACTATTCTACAAATTACAATTACAGGAGAAAAAAATTAAACATTTTTATTTTAAATCTGCCATTACAATTTGGATAGGAGATAGGAGGGTTTTCGAGCAGTTTGCTAGTAAACTGCTCGATTACTACACAGGGACTTTTCTTTTGGCCTGTTAGATACACTAAAGCATACTACATTCACATATGTAGTATCCACACCTTTCATTTACCCAAAGTTGCACACTTTCTGAATTTTTCCAGGGGCCATTAAAGAATACGTGCGTCGGAAATTTTGCTTGCTTTTTATTTTGTTTTTTTTTTTTTTGAATATGACAGGCCTCAGTTCAGCTAATCCGCCCTGTCGTATTCAAAAATCAGAACAAAAAACAAATAAAATTTCCAAAGCACGTGTTCTTTTACGCATTTCAGAACATGGTAGTGTTGCCAGATCCCAATAAAAAACTAAAAGATTGCATTGAACGAATTTGTTTTTCTGCAGTCATTAATTTTTGGAATATGGTAATCCTGGAATCTCTCATCGAGGCACATGTTTATATTCGCGCCAATCCTCGCGTCTAGTGCTGCCAATTTAGCATTTTTATGGCTAAATTTGGCATATTTTCAAATGATTTAGCATGAGAAAAATTGATTTAGCATGAAGCATAATTTTTAAGCATGTTTTCTCGTAAATCAATAATTACATATTTCATTAGCAAAAATTTAAATTTTCACCACGCCAATGCACTGCCTTATCGCCATTTAAACAATCCTTTAATGTCAGGATATCACACTTGTGGCTACCTTTGTTTTCGCAGACTGTGTGTCATTTGCTGAGTCGCAACAGTTAAACAGTTATGGGAGTCCCAGTAATTTACGTGTAGCGCCTCCGCTTCCACAGTCGGAGCGTAAACAAAGAATTATACCAAAGGAGATCCTCGCGTGCCTTGACTGAGATGCAACCACACGCTCATTCAGAGCCAAAGTCAAATTCAAAAGCGCTTTATTTAATACTAATCGTTATAAATTTTAAAAGAATATAAAGCAAATTCCAAACAATAACTATAAAAAACTTAATGGCCCAAATGGCTCTCTAGATTTATACGTTATAATTAACACATTTCATAAAAAAAAAACTATAGCAAATTCAATTAATTAAGATCATTACATATTTTTACAATTCAATTGGAAACGAGTTGGGTAGACAGACCTACGCTCATGTCAGAAGGGTTTTGTATTCACTTTACAAATTGCAGTCACCAGATCGAATCAAATCAAGAAACATGTCAAAGACGACTTTATTGGAGAAAATATGAAATACGAAGATCATGCTATTATTAACAAAGTTGAACGAATTTCGACTTCTGAGGTTTTTGGTATTGTCATACTCATAAATATCTCCCTTGATAATTATTTCAGATGTCCATCCGCGACGGAGGAAACACATTTTTCATGTATTTCCCCCCTGTGCCCCCACTGAAGCAAAAACTGACAGTTTAACAACTGTTTTGAAAAGATCCAATGAAAACTTTTATTTCATACTCATATCGGCTACGCTTGATGAATTTTTTTTTCAGGGGCCACTCTCCTGTACTGTTATCATCGACTAATGGCCAAATTTTTCTAATCCTAGAATGGTTATAAAGCCCTTTTGCTAGGAGCTCTCTCCCACCTCCTTGACTTGTTTCACTTATGAGCATTAATTGTAGGTACTCATCTTCAGTCATTCATTCAATTAAATAAAGTGTTCAAAGCATGCACCTTAAACGTTGAAGTTGGGAAAAAATAACTCAAAATTATCCAATCTTCGCATTTAAAACAGCCACCATTTTGTTTTACGATTACTGATACTACTAGCTGAACCGATTCTCAAAGACATTCATGACACCTATCATTCCTGAAATTTTCATACAAATCCTAGCAAAACTGTGGTGTCTGAGTCGGTAAAAAGCGCATGTTGTTCCATAGCCATATGTTGCCATAGTAATACATGCAGCGCATATTGTTCCATAGTAATACAGGAAAATTCAAACCGCTATAACTTCGCTAAATATGATTCAATCTTTATGAAACTTTCAGGATAGGTCAAGATTTCTTTCAGGATAGGTCAGGATTTCTTCAAGAAAACATAAAATCGATAAATCATACTATTACTAACAAAGTTCAGTGAATTGCGACTTCTAACGTATTTGTTGTTGTTGTACTCACTAAGACCTACATTCCTGATTTTTTTTCAGATTTTTCGGATCACAGGTGTCCAATCGCGAGGGGGGGACACACATTTTTCGTGTATTTCCCCTCCCTGTGCGCCCCTTGAAGCAAATTTTGCTAAACTGAAACGTGTTTTGAAAAGTTCTCATCAAGACCTTTCATTTGATACCAATATCGGCTACCTTCAATGAAATTTTTTTTTCGAGGGTCACTCTCCTATATGGAGAGACCCCCTTTAAATACCTCATAAAATTTTTTTTGCAAATGAACTTTGAAGAGATCACCACTTTACACCTACACACAAAATTTGATGTTTCTAGCTTAAATAGTTTCCGAGAAAAACTGCTGTGACACACGGACGGACGGACGGACGGACAGACGGACAGACTGGTCGCGAAACTAGTAGAGTTTTGTAAAATTATTTTACAAAACCCTAGAAGGAGAAAAAACCAACCAACACTATCCTAAAATTATTTATAATTTAAACAGAACAGTTAAACTTTGATCCTACACCTAATATGTTGTAACTTATTTCTAATAAAATGCAATCAAAGACTTTATCTTATACTTAAAAAAATTCTGTAACAATGTTCCTAACCTATGCGTTTAATCTTATCTCTAACGTAATATAATAACGCTCTGGCAGAGTGCGGACACATCGTTGCAGGCATCTTAGACGCGTTTTTATTTTGATCGTCATTCATTCCTTAGCGATGCTTGGATTCTTTACAGCGAGTGAAAGAGAGTGAGAAGAGAATTGCGATACAAGCGTTGCAGCATGTAGTAGTTTATTGCACGAGTAGCAAGATGCGCCTTTCATTCTACATTCACCCTAACCCAACTTGTATCTTGTGAAATGTTAATTGCAGTTCCTGTTCGCGAATAAATTTATTAGCGTTAATGAAGTACCATTTCATATCCCTAAAGCGGTGGCCCCGTATTTAAAAAAAAAAACAGCAAGAAAACAAAATACTGTGAACTCATTCGGCAGTGTGAATTGTACTCAGTGCTTATGTCAGACGGTAATTCGAAAAACACTCGCAATTGAATTTAAGTATATCATCAGTAATTCTAAAATGAGTGTGGAGAACCGCGCCAAGCAGATCGTAGCCGAGGAACGAGATCATTTGGTTCCGAAGCCCGCCGGGCAGCAACAGGTGAATATCGTGAGTAGCTGCAAATTCCCGTCATTTTGGCGGTCGAGTTCCGAACTATAGTTTTTTTTCAGATTGAGTCACAGCTGTTTTTAAATAATTCGTGAACGCCACATTTCGCGAGCTTATTTGCAAAGATCTCGTGTTGACGTACATTGACGACTTGATCGTGCATTGACGACTTGATCGTGCAGTCAGAAAATTATGAAAGCAGACTAGAGAAATTAATGCGTGTTTTGAAAACTGTGAGCGAGATTTGCCTTATCGTGAACTGAGAAATATGTGCATTCCTTGAGACGAAAATTGAATTTTCGGATCACATCATTGAAAATGGACCTGTCCAACCGAGCGAAAGAAAAATCGGAGTTGTTGCGAAGTTTCCGAAGCCGAAAGATGTTCGACAGAATCAGATGTTTCTCGGGTTAACCGGATTTTCCGAAAGCTCCTACCCGGATATCCATTATTTGTTTATTTCTATTTAACAGAAAAAAATCCAATAACAAAATACATAAAGTAATAGTACAACAAAATGAATTAAATAATAGCACAGCATGCAAAAAGCACGATAAAAGTAATAAAAAATACAAAAACTAGGAGAAAATAAATAAGAAAAATTACTAAGAGCTGAGAAGAAGACAGTTGATATATCTTTTAAAAACTAAATACGAGAGGGGGAAGGGCCCAAGCTGAAGGTCATCATAGTTACGAGGTAATCTGAGTATGGGTGAGTGAAAATACACCAAACTACGTGCAAATCGAACATTAAAGATATTCGAAGATCTTGCAGAACGCATGACGCGCCTCGCAGGAATGTGGTTGACAAGGCTAGTATCGAGCAAACCACGGCAAAGGCTGTAAAGGAAACATTCATCAAGGTGATTCAGAAAAAATGTAGGGAATCTGGAATGTCAAAAAGACGATCCTGGTAAATATTTGTTGTTGAAATTTATGCGTCCTAAGATTATTTTGACGAATCAGCCAGTTTTGAAACTGTACTGCGTAGGCGCAGATACGGAACTGCACACCAATGCATTGAAGCACGGTTAAGGGGCGGTATTAATTCAGAGGAACAGTCAAGACAAGGCATTGTACCAAGTATATTATGCTAGCGATAAGACCACGCCGGAGGCAGACAATTCCATTGCTATTTGCTCGAATCACGCGATTGTAAAAGCGCTGAAGAAGTTCTGGCTATACAAACTCGCGATTCCGTTCAAGATTGTAACTGATTGCCATGCGTTTGCTCTTACTATGACCGAGCGAGACCTTTGCATGCGAGATGGGCGCTTTAGTTGGAGGAATTCGCGTATAGCATAGAACATCGTCCAGTAAAACCATGGCACATGTTGACGCGCTTAGCCGCAACCCGCTACCGATGTGCATGCTAATCGAAGAGATCAATGAGGGATTGTTACCGAGATTGGAAAACGCTCAACAGGAAGTTGCAGAAATCTGAAGAATATTGGAGCTGGCAGACAAGGACAAAGCATGCTGTTCCGAGACAACGACGGAACAGCATGCTTTGTCGAGAAAGTGATTTGCAACTGTGTTTGTTGCATACTGGCAGAAAAGAAGCAAGGTCGACAAGAGGGATGTCTTAACTCACTCGACAAGGATGAAGTCGCTACGGATACTTTTCACGTCGATCATTTAGGACCTTTGGCGACGACAAGTAAAAGTTACCGACATATCTTTGCCGGTATTGAAAGTTTTACAAAATTTGCATGCTTATACGCAACTATATCGACAACGACGGTTGAGGTGTTGGATCAACTTACGAAGCAGTCCGTGACGTTTGGAAACCCAAGAAGAATTGTATCCGATCGTGGTGCTGCCTTCACATCAAACGACTTCGATGCCTACTGCACCAAAGAGAAAATTCAACTTGTGCTGATTACGACGGGAATCCCGAGAGCGAACGGTCGAGTGGAGCGGGTAAAACACGCTCATCCCGCTGCTTACGAAAATGTCTGCACAGAAGCCGGAAGGATTGTATAAATATCTGAGCACGGCCCAGCTTTACTTGAACACAACTCAGCACAGAACCATCTATACGACGCTATTTCGTTTACTTTCCGGAACCCATGCGCGAATTCGTGAAGATTCAAATATTCACGAGCTTGTCAAAACGAGTGAATCAACGCCTTCGACGAAAACCGCGATGAAATTTGGTATCAGGCCAAGGATACTATCCAGAAAATTCCAAAGGGAGAACCGACGTGTTTTTAACAAAAAAAGACAAGACGCAAATGTTTATCGAGAAGCTATTCGTCGGATTCAGCAAGGATAAGGTTTAAAGTTAGTAGCTAAGTATTTGGGGCCAGACGAAGTAGCAAGAGCTTTGCGGAACGACAGATATACAGTTCGCAAAATCAGCAAACACGAAGGACTTTTGCAAACGTCAACAGCCGTTGATCACATGAAGTTGTTAGCATACGACAGAAATAGTAGCACTCCTAAAATGACCAGGTCAACGGCGACTAAAAGTTAACAACGAAGAAGACATCCGAGGACGTATGCCATTGCAGGAGGGCCGAATGTAGGAAACGACTAACAAAGCAACCATACATTAGAGCAAAAAGTCAAGATTTATTATTCGTCGATGCCAGTTGACTTTTGTACGTCTAATAAATAATTTGCAATTTAAATCATTTTAAGTTTGATCTAAACCCGAGTATTTTCTTCAGTCGAAGGGATAAGCTGATCCTATAATGCTAACCACCTAATGCACTTCACCAGCTGTCGTATGAAAAGAGATGAATAATTTTGCATATTTTGCCAATGTGCGAATCGGGTACATCAGCTAACATATGTGTGCGTGAGAAGCTTCTCCATATTCATATGTTTGTATTGGGTATGGACACAAAATGGGAGCAGGCATCAATGTTGTCGTATGAAAATTGTTTCGCTTTGATCGAAATCATAAATCGGGTAATGTTTGTAAATGGCCCTTCAATTTTTTGAATTTATTAAGTTTCATTATGATTTAACTGTAAAATGAAAAGAAAAATTTATGAATAAAGTATCAGTTTGTATTCACTCAGGAATTACCACTTGCTACAAGTATTTCGATTTGGTTTATGAAGAAAAGCTATTCGTTTTAAATTGGTTCTGTTATTTCCATTGCGAAATTTTAATGAATAATTTTGCCCTCAATAGGCGTGAAAAAGTATTTCCAAGTCCACTCATCTTTAAAAACACGGCATTCTGAAACGTGTTTTACTTGCCAAAGTAATGATGAAAATAATTTCAAAAACACTACCAACTAAATAAAACTATAGAAACAAAACCCAGACGCACAGTTGTTGAGGCGACTTGAAACTGACTACGTGACTACCCAAACTAGACTGACCTTGAGAAGAAATGAAACGAAAATGGAAGCGCCTAATTCGTTCCGAACTTAGCTGAGCAACACACGTATTTCACTCCACATCGCCATGCTACCGGTCTACAGACATTTACTACGGCACTACTCAGCTAATATTTTGGTGAGTTCAGATGCGTGACATGGAGCCCGGTAAGCAGCTCGACAAGCAACCCCCAACCAGCACTGCGCACGAAATACTGAGGAGATGAAGTGCATGTGAACACGTGCCTGGGCACAAGTAAATTCATCCTTTGATGTTTACCGAAGCCAACGTAAGACGAAGCCAAACACACAAACATTGTATTTAAAGTAGTCAGCCTACATGTGCCAAAGCTCCAAGCCACTTTCAGCCTTCTTCGGCAAATGACCACCAAGTGATTGTATGAAAATTAGATTTCATTCCACTTTTGACGGCACTTGCAACTAAACCTATGTAGAAACTAAAACAATTTTTACATCACAACGGGCGGTACTTTGTTCTCCGTGGAGTCTCTGGATCTGAACCTTGAAATCCATCTCGAACCTGTCCAAAACGTTGAATTTTTACCGGCACTTAAACGATTCTCCTTGTATTTGCATACACAGTAGAACCCCTCTAATCCGCCACCTTTGGGACCGGGACCATAGTCAGAACGAAAACAAGGTCGGATTATCCAAAAAATCTAACATTTATTGCAAAAAATATAAAATGACATTCAGTACAAAGAAATAAATTATTTAAGAACTAAAAGATGTCTACGGTAATATAAATAGAGGTTTTTACACAGAGTTACACAACATATTAACTAAAAAACAGTCTACATACACTATAATATGTATTGTCTACGTCTACGTACAAATAATATGTATATAAAAACATATTTTTTACAAAGAAATAAACTATGTACACTGTACATATGTATGTGCATAACATACACATAAACTATGAAATGATTATACTGTATGCATTGTTTTTACAGTAAAAACGAAAACAAATTACTTAGAAAAAAGTCAGTGTAATATTTGTATTAAGCAGATGTTACTCTAGATTAGCTGCAGTCTCCCTCCATTTTTTTTATCCACAAAACGTCCATTGGATGTATAGAAGGGCGATATCAAAAGCGTTCCGGGTGGGGGTTCGTCTTCGCCGTTTGAGTTCCCGTTCACAGTTTCCTGGCTAACAGCGGCAACAATCTGGTCGTCATTGAACTCTTCAAAAGTGTCACGCTCTTTGTGTCATTCGTTGATCCACGTTTCAACTTCATTGGCAGCGACGTTCGACTCCAAAGTTTGTAGAGCTTTAACGATTTCCAGAGCGTCGTTGTTTTGCTCATCCTCGGTATGCTCATTTTCAGTCATAACTTGTAGCCAAAGCCTAAGCCACGATTTTCGCAGTGTGTCAGATTTCAGTTCATCCAATGCTGCAGCGATTGTGTAGGTAGCATCTTTGATGTTCAAGGTTTTCATTGCCTCAAATGAGTTATGACCTTCTCAAGATTTTCCTAAGATTAAGCTGATGTACTTTCTGCGATATCGTCTTTTTAACCATTCGATAACGCACTGATCCATTGGTTGGATGAGTGAGGTCACATTAAGAGGCAGAAAAAGGGCTTTTATGCCCCCTTTCACCAAATCTTCCTCAGATGAATGTGATGGTGCGTTATCCAACAGCAGTAAAGCACGAACAGCCAAATTTTTTCGCTTCGTCTTTTTCGACCGGTGGCACAAACTCCTCGAAAAACCAGAAATAAAAAAAGTTGCAGTCCATTCAAGCAAATTTTTGATTGCGGTAATAAACCGGCAAGGATTCATTTGAAGCTGCGAGCGTTTTTGTTGGCGACGTTTTAAAGTTTAGCCCCATCTCGTCGATGTTATACAGTTGGCGGGGTGACAGTTGATTTTCTTCTACAATTTCTTGAAACTTAACAAAAACTCCTTAGCAGCTGTGGCATTGGCAGATAAATTTTCAGCGGAAAGAGAAACAAATCGGACACCATGACGCGTTTTCCAACGATCAATACAGCCTTCACTGGCAGCAAATTCACTTTTGGCTTCCAGTTTTTTGTGCAAAACTATCGCTTTTTTGAGAATTCGCCCGAATGTGTCCCGATATTCAATTTCGCTCTGGATTACATCATAAGAAAGCTACCTGTCGATACACGAGGTACATTACTATACAAGTCGAGCCAAGTTGCAGCCTATGCGCATGACATCAACATTTTGTCACGGTCATTAACAACTGCCAAAGAGCTCTTCCTGAAACTCGACAGCGAAGCAAAACTAGTAGGGCTACAAATCAATGAGAATAAAACAAAGCACATGACGCAGTCGAAGAAACAAACCTCAAATATCCAAAATATCACACATGGCGAATACAATATCGAAAATGTGGGCGAAATTGTATATTTAGGCGCCAAAACAACGAGAACCGGTAATGAAAAAGAATTACGTCGAAGAATACAGCTCGAAAATAAAATATTTTATTCAGTTTTGACGATTGTGGAGACCAACAGCTGCATACACAACAAAACAAAGCATCAAGTATTCAAATCTGTGATAATTCCTGTGTTACGCTATAGGTTTGAAACATGGACCCTAGTCCAACCATCCGCAAACATATTGAACGCCTTTCAGATATGGGTCCTGAGGCGAATAATTGGAGCGAAGCTGGACGGGGACCAATGGTGAATACGATACAACCATGAGCTGTATGAAATTTTTGACGAGCCGATAGTCTGAACGATTATATAACCGCTGCAATGAGCAGGCCACATGGACCGTATGGGCGAATTACGGATATCCAAAAAGGTATTCGGTGGGAGAACTGTAGGGCGGAGACTAGTCAGAAACCGAGCGAACCCTGGGATGACTTAGTTGACCAAGACAGCTCATCGCTGCTCGGCTTTCGAAATTGGAGGACGCGGTCGATGAAACCCACACAGTTGGAGGTAAGTGAATGCCCGAGGGGGGTGGTAGTGCAACGAAGAAGAAGAAGAATTGTTTTGATTTAATGCAAGGTGTTGGTAGGCATTGTGTCCTTCTTTGTTTGTTTCCGTTCGGAGAATCACTCGGAGCAAATCTCGTTATCACTAACGGAATTGAACTAGAAATCTTCGGCTTATTACTAAACCACGCGGGCTACTGTTGTTGTTTTGGATGATGTATATTCATGTTAATACGGACATTTGCGACAGTAAATATAGTCAGTATTATACTTTGACCGTGTGTTGCGTCCACCCAGCTGCTATACGTTGTGATTTTAAACCAGCACGTTCATAACTGAACGGGCTTATAGTCCATCCAAATAATCGCTCGAACTGAAGCTCGTTGTCGCCAAAGAGACTCAAACCAAAATGAATGCTCTTACCACTACACCACGCGGACTGCTGTTTTAATTTTTAAGGAAGCAGGAAAATGAGGAAGAATCATTATAAGAGGCCTTAATCCAACTAAATCGATAGCACCATGAACCATTACTAAAAATGCGCAAAAATAATGGAAATTTTTAAAATTTCTCTTTCACTAAACAGTCGTTGGTCAAAGTCAGCCTTAACCACAGAAATTATACATAAACAGCGAGAACCAGTCTATACAAACTCCATTCTACAATTCGGAGAAGCAGCTTTTGAGCGTTTCTATTTATTTTTTGATAAGAAAAATTTGAAAAGACTGGATCGGCCTGTGCATCATCGCAACATTCGTTCCGATGAAAATATCGCTGTCGTTGTTCAAAGTGTAGAGGAAGACCCGAACTTGCCGATTCCTCGACGTGCTCAACATTTGGGCTTGTCTTACGGCTCATTGTGGCGGATTTTACATTTGGATTTGCATCTCCATCCGTACAAAATCCAACTCACTCACGAACTTACCTCAAGACCATACACAACGCAGAATGTATGCGAATTGGGTGATTGAACAACAAGCCATTGATAACGATTTTTCGAACAAAATTTTCTTCAGTGATGAGGCTCATTTTTCGCTCAGTAGTTACGTAAATAAACAGAATTGCCGCATATGGGGCTCTCAAAATCCTCAGGTGATCGTAGAAAGGCCTTTGCGGGAAAAGTGACCGTTTGGTGTGCATAATGGTCTGATGGTGTTATTGGCCCGTATTTTTTTGAAAACCATCAAGGAAGAGCCATTACAGTCAATTCTGACCGCTATGGACGGATCTTAACCGATTATTTTTGGAGAGAAATTGATGATTATGATCTGGAGAATATGTGGTTCCAACAGGACGGAGCCACAAGCCACACAACACAGCCTAATCGAGCACTTTTGCAAGAGAAATTTCCAGGACGCGTAATTTCGAGATTGAGTGATGTCAATTGGCCCGCAAGATCCTGCGACCTAACACCTTTGGATTTCTTTTTATGGGGCTATGCGAAAGATCGTGTTTACGCGAACAATCCTCAAAATCTTGAGCAATTGAAAACCAATATTCGTGAAGTTATGGCCGAGATATTGCCGAAAGTGTGCCGAAAAGTCATTGAAAATGACCTCAAAAGGATTGAGGCCTGTCAGAGGTCCCGTGGAGGACATTTGAATGTTGTTGTGTTTCACGTATAATGGCAATCAATCTTTATAGCGTATTAAAAAAATTTAGTTTCCATCTGAATATGTTATGTGCTTTTTAGCTTTACTTTCCCAAGCGTAAAATGGATAACCCAAAGTGCATGGTGCTAGTGCTCTTAGTCGTGCCCAGGTGTTTCGATGGCATAAAGAGTTTAAGGAGGGGCGTGAAAGCATGGTAGCCGAGGCGCGGAGCGGGAGACCAGTCGAGGTGAGGACTGATGCAAATGCGCAGCGTGTGCGCGTCCTAATCCATGAAGATCGGCGTTTAACAGTTCGAATGTTGGCCTCAGAACTGAGTATGAACCGTGAGTCAGACAAATTTTTACCGACGATTTTGGGATGAAAAAATTGTGCGCGAAGGTGGTTTCAAAGGACCTTTCTGAGGAGCAAAAGCAGCATCGAATGATCGTCGCAGAAAACTGTTTGCAACAAGTGAAAAACGATCCCACACTGGTTGATCGAGTTATTACTGGCAATGAGAGCTGGCTTTTTCAATACGACCCGGAAACCAAACGCCAAACGCGTTCCAGAAATTTTACGAACCATGGAAAACGCGCTGGAATCGTTATATAGCTGCCCAAGGGGACTACTTTGAAGACGATGGCAGAGTTGTAGAATAATTTTTAAATATACGGTTTTCATGAAACCAGTCTCATTACTTAATTGTCACACCTCGTAGATATTTAAAGGCTTAGGCTCAAGACTTTTACAGAGTTTTCTTCTTGGCTGTAGTAAATTTTGGTTAGTACTTTTTTTCTGATGACACAAAAAGCCAGTATAATAAAACTACGAATTAATGGTTCCCTTTTTGGCATTTCAGAAGAAACAATTCATCATTTATTCCGTGAGATATGATCTGTGTTGTAATCTTCAAATTGAAACTTGAAATAATTATTCATAAAAAGCTCTGGAAAATCAGAATATTATCTTTTCAATCTCAACTCTGAAATTCATGTCATATTAAATAATCAAGAGAATCACCTTCAAAAATATCTAATATTTCACATGCAATAAATTAAACCTTAAAAATCTCTAAAATGAAGCAAAAGTTCGAACCATACTCTTTTTCATTTTCATAAGCAGATATAATTACATACTATATAAAGAATTTTTTCCCACATTTTCCCAAGACAATACACTACACACCTATCACTCTTTTATTCAAATGTGTAAATTTAGACAGTGTCACAGGTTTCAAAGATGAGTGCTCTCAGCAGCTCCGACAAAAATAGAAATAACAATGTAAATGGATAAATGAATAATTATGATTGTGCAGATAATAATGATGGCGATTTTCCTCTGAAAATGCAATTTTGTTATTAAATAGTCCCATTGTTAGCATAATATGTGACGACTTGTGGAAGATTTGAGTTTGTCAGAGGAATATGATATATTTTTAGTGTTGTAATGGCCATACTTGAATATATTCACGTGAAATGGCTGGAAAGTCTTTACGTAACTTTGGTAGATATTAAAATGTGTGATACAGTCAGTCATCGACCTGTTAAAGTAGACGTTTCATGAAGACATTCTGTTCATCTTTAAAATAAAGTATTCTCATTATTAAAATGTGGCTACAAATTCATTTAAAACAAAAGCATTCCAAATTCTTTAATCAAAAAGTGGTAAACACAAAGAATCTGAAGTATATTTTCCACAGTCCCTAAATTTGTTTATAAGTAGGTCAAAGTCGCTGAAGAACTGAATTCCTATAAAAGCATTTTCGAAGAGTTATTTATCTTCTTTTACAAAAGCTTTTTGGGCTTAGAGGCTATTGCGAAAATTTTGCAGAGCCAATAACGAAATCCTACAGTGAAAAAATCATTGGACTCAGGGAAGTTTTGCCACGCTTCAACTATTTCACACCTTAAAATACGTTCCAACAGGATAAGCTAAAATACTCTCTAGTATACAAAACTACAGCATGAAAAGATTTACTTCAACCTTCCTTTTACTACACTGACCTCTGCAGTCATTCAAAAAGCTGTAAACGAATCCTTAATGCCAAAAACACATGCAGAGAAACTTCTTTTGAATTCAGTGAGCCAGAATTTTGTACGTTCCCACCTTTTATTCATTCCTACATCAATTTTTGTAACATACATCCATACAATAGGAATCCACAATACCTTGCCTGACTAGACGCAATAAATTTTTAAGGTATTTCTGAACTATTGTTTGGTGAACGTAAATAAACGTTGAAAGGAGCAAGTGGTAAATCCTTTGATATTCGTGAGTCAACGTACGAAAAATAGAGTAACATATTTCATCTCGCATGACTTTACTGACCTATGCTACCTAACAAGAGCCAATATTAGTTCTAAGTTCGTGAATAATACCACATCATCCTCCCCTTAATCAAAATAGGAATTTTCAAAACGATTTCATAAATTATTAATTTTCATTTCCCCTAGGGCCGACGGAGGAAAAAGAGGGTATGAAAGTGTAACAGTACTAAATACAAAAGGATGTTATTAATATCTAAGTCCAAAATGCTTCTCATAATCTGGCTATATCAAGTACTTTAGGAACGTTGCTTGTGGCGTTTGTTTTGAATTTCAACCCTTTCACTCTCTTTCGAATTCTTCCACGTCTTCTCGTAGTAGAGAGGGTGCATAAAACTCACAGGAGTAAACACAACAGCTAGAAGCAGGATAATACTTGTATGTTTTAATATTGAGGATGATTATGAAGCCAAAGTTGGAGTCGCTACAGGGGTTGTTTGTAGGTGTTGAGTAAATGTTAACATAAAATTCAGTCCCCTCTGAGTGCTAAAACTCGGCTAGAACTTTCAATGACACTATCAGTAGTTTAACACAATAGGATGTTAGAGCGTGTTCTATAAGTTTATTTTCATATGCGCAGAAAGATTTTTGGAAATCTTTTGGAAAAAGCTTTGTTGCTCTGAAAATATTAGTGTTGCCACTATGAAGAAAAAAATAATGTTAAAATTTATGTCCTACCCCTAAGGCTAGTTTAATATGCATACGTAAGCTAAAGATAAGAAAAGTTCATCTCACAGATGTCAACTCCAACTGAGCAACACCGTAGCGAGGTACTCAGTTAGTCGAGTCGAGTCGAACCAAGCAAGCGGTTGGTAGGAACAACGTATCCTATGATATGATGGTAAAAGGATATTTTTTAACGTGAATTGGCGAGGGAGTTAATATTCATTACTAAACCAAGGTGGTGCTATCTTTTAATTAAAGCAATTCCCTAACATCCACAGTCCTGTTATTCCTGACAGTTTTCAGAAGTGGAATGCGGCGGAAGCTTCACTTTATTGGATATTGTGTGCAGTTAGCCGTCCCGTAACTGCTCGCTGCGTATTTCGATTGATTAGCTGATATATGAGCACCATTGCCGTGTCAAATTTTTATTAGTGTGTGGCCGCCATATTTCTTAGTTGAAAACGCCGGACACCATAGTTCGTATTGAATCGCTGACAATCAACGAACTCAAACATGAGCTACGTTCGCGAAAGCCGTCAATGGAGAGAGGAAGAAGAAGAATTCGAGTCTACCGAAAATGAAGCCGAGGTACATTTTCGTATGACGGCAAACGTTAGACGTTCAAATGAGCCCTATACGGATTATTATTATCGAATGTGTGCGGAATGATGAATGTGAACTCTGTATCAAAGAAAATATTTAATAAGTCTGTGTCGAGAGCGACGATTGTTCCCGATACAAACGACGTGTCAAAGCATGTTTGTTATAATTGTTATAAACCGGGGCACATATCCATGAACTCTTCTTTGCCCCAACGATGACCGCGATGTGTTACATGCCGAAAGACGGAACACTGTGCGGATACATGCATAAGTCGAGATAAACCGGAATATGTGAATAACGCAAATATTCGTCAGTTACATTCAAACTATTCCGTACAAAACCAAATAGTGAAAAACATTCAGATGGATGGAAAACTTTTGGACGCGTTTACAGATTCGGGTAGTGATCGATCTCTCGTGCGAGAATCATGCGCGTACAACTTAATTAAGTGTCCGTCGATTGAGCTGAACGGATTTGCAGGTGAATGCTTAGAATGTAGTAGCAAAATGATAGCGATATTAAAAGTAGACGATACAATCGTACGCGTGGACCTATATGTTGTAGCCCATCACCTCCTACCAAATATTTTGCTTTTGGGATTAGATGCGTTGAACGGAGTTTCATATCGAATAATTATTGAAAATGGTGAGTACCACGTTGAAAGTCAATGTCCTGAAATGCCCTACATGGAAAGAAATTTAACTGCAGCCGAAGCAACCGAACTGCGGGTACTATTTGATGATTTCCGTGATTGTTTTGCAGAGAGTACGGCCGAAATGGGTCGATGCAGGACAAAATCAATGAGTATTGAGTTGACGTCCGACACGCCTACCCATGCTCGACCATATCGTATACCGTTGGCTAAAAGGGATAAGATTGAACAGATTGTGAATAAATTGTTGGCCACAAACGTAATTCGTCCAAGTAATTCATTACACTCTTCGCCTATTGTTTTGGTTCCCAAGCAAGATGGGAAGGATCATCTTGTATTAACCTTCGTGTGATAAACGCTATCACCAAGAAGAAGCCGTACCTAATGCTAACTGTTGAGGAGCAGCTCTCACAACTCGCGGGCAAGCAGCCCTTCACGACACTAGATTTATTCTCTGGCTACTACCGAATTCCTATGGATGAAAAATCACGTCAGTACACCGGATTTGTGACTCATCCTGGTCATTTTGAGTACAACGTAATGCCTTTTAGCCTCATAAATGCGCCGATGATTTTTCAAGAGGGCATGATTGACTTAATTCATCATATGAAATTAAGAAATATGATGAGCTATATAGATGAAGTCATTATCCCCAGTGTGACGGCAACCGAGGGCCTAAAAACTCTGAAGGAAGTTCTGGATGGGTCTTACACTTAGACCGTAAAATGTGTTTTTTTTTTGCATCCGAGTTAATCTTCTTGGGTCATCGCATACGTAGAAACGGAATGACGCCTGGAAGCAAGAAAAATTTCCAATGCTTAAAAATGTGACCGATGTCAGAAGGTTTCATGGATTAGCGGGGCTCTTCCGCAAATTTGTTAAAGGATTTTAAGCCGCCAGCGAATTTGTTAAAAACGAAGGAACAGAAATCCTTCGTAGGGGGACAGGACCGCAGACATGAGCTTCAATGAGTTGAAAACTCGTCTCTGTAGCGAACCCGTTCTAGCTCTTTATGATCCACGGGCTGAACACGAGGTACACACCGACGCCAGTTCTATTGGTCTCGCCGGAGTCTTGATGCAATCTACGGAGGAGAAACCATTCCGGCCAGTAATATATTTCAGTAGACATTGCACCGATGCTGAAACGAAGTACAGTAGCCACAACTTAGAGGTACTGGCAATCGTTGAAACGTTAGATTGATTCCGATTTTATTTGATTGGAAAACACTTCCGAGTGGTGTCGGATTGTAATGCACTTCACAATCGAGTTGCTCGATGGTGGCTAAAACTCCTAGAATTCGACTTTGATGTGGTGTATCGAGCAGGAAGCAATATGAACCATGTCGATGCATTAAGTCGTCGACCACACGAACTACCGCAAGAACCGACAACAATAGCAGGTAAAATGTTACTGATACAAAAACCTGATCAAAGCCACTGGTTGATATCATTACAGCGACAGGACCTGAAACTAAAGGAAATTATGGATATAATTGATGCAGTATATAAATCAGCTCAGTTTGCCCAATTAAAGTGCGATTACCCTCTTAAGAAAGGAAAATTGATGCGAAAAGTAAATGATGATCTTAAATTTGTAGTGCCATCAGCCGTCCATTGGAGACTAGTAAAAAGTTGTCATGACGATGCCGGTCATTTTGGCGTTGATAAAACGGTCCATAGGATAAAAGAACTGTTCTGGTTCACTCGAATGCGCATCTACGTGAAGTCGTACATTGCTTCATGTCCGGAATGTTGTCTCAATAAAGTACCAGCAGTAAAAACCGAAGGTTGCTTGTTTTATGAACAGGTTGAACCTATACCTTTCACGGTATTGCATATTGATCACTTAGGACCATTTCCTAAGAGTAACAAAGGCAATCTATACATAATCGCAGTAACGGATCCTTTCAGTAAATTCACAATGGTTCGGGCCACGAGAGCAGCTAACAGTCAATCAGTAGGTACCATGTTGAGGGATATCACGTCATACTTTGGATTTCCAATCCGTATTATAAGCGATCGGGGGTCGGCATTTACATCGAAAGAATTCGAGGATTACTGTGTAATGTATGATATTCATCACGTGAAGGTGCCTGTGCGAACTCCACATGCTAACGGCCAAGTTGAGCGCATTAACCAATCAATATTGTCATATCTACGATGTTCAATGACGGATTGTTAAAAAATGGGACGAGCTTCAACCGAGTTTGCAATGGGTACTAAATTCTCAAATCAACTCGACGATCGGATTCACACCTTATCAAATAGTTTTTAATTTCTGTTTCAGGGATGCAACAGCGAACCGTATCATACCAGCACTACAGGACGATACGGGTGATAATAATCAACTGTCGATAAGGAAATTCGGCTAGAGGCTGCACAGCGTATGATAATCAAAAAGGAACGATGGAAAATAAGATTTGACTAGAAACATGAGACTCCTGTTTTATACGAAGAATGCGATTTAGTGGTTATACAGAACATACCAATAGCAACCGGGGAGTCCCATAAATTGGAGCCAAAGTATCGAGGGTCATATGAAGTGGCCAAAGTTTTGAAAAATAATCGCTATGTTGTCAAAAGCCTCGCGGATGATCAGAAACGAAAATTCAGTTCCGTGTTCACGGAATAAAATGAAACCATGGTGCCGACTCAGCCCAGATTTGGATACCTACGACTTTGATGATGATGACGAATACTACGAAAAAATCGGGCCGATTTCTGGCCTGGAGGGCCGAGCTCTTAACTCCAACTTGGCAACACCGTAGTGAGGTACTCAGTTAGTCGAATCGAGTCGCACCAAGCAAGCGGTTCGTAGGAACAACGTCTCCTATGATATGATGGTAAAAGAATATTTTTTAACGTGAATTGGTGAGGGAGTTAATATTCGTTACTGAAACAAAGCGGTGCTATCTTTTAATTAAAGCAATTCCCTAACATCCACTGTCCTTTTATTTCTGACACAGGTTGGAAAATAACCGACAGTTAACTCTGCCAATCAAACGGCTGCTCGTTAACTGCAAACTCATTTTAAAACTTAACAGACAAGTCTGTTTAATTTTCGTTTGGCATTGGTACGTATATAGAACCCACAATAAAGTCGATGTAAAGTTTTACTTGCGAGGTTAAAGTCTACGCAGATTTGTCGAAACCAAAGATGCTGAGTTCGGTGTTTTCTCCCGGTAAGAGCTGTTATTCCAAAATCATATAAGTAAATCATGATGGTCTCAAATAAAAATAACTACGAATCCTAATCAAATCAATCAACTGGTTTATAATGGACCTCGTTACTTTCTACTAAATACTTACTTAGTTTGCCCCTCCTAAATTTTTGAAATATTTGACATGTGCAAAATTCATGAATTTAAAGTGCTCAAGTAATTTGTAGCCAATAAATCAGTGTATGCAGAAGCTCAGTTTCAATGCGTGAGTATGTAATCCCCGAAAGTAAATGGGTGCATGATAACTGGTAGTCAAGAGTGATTTTGACGTTATACTTTAGGCACTTCTACACGTTGGTAGTTAGCTCGCAAACCAAGGAATAGTTTTGTTGCTAGGAAACAGCTAGCAAATGTGTTCTGCTTTAAAGAGCTGGTAATCCAAGAAATTGGGTTGTCCTTAGTACGTCGCTATCGATTATATCTTAGTACAACTGTTTAAATTTCATTGAGTTGCAACCTTGCGAGGTTACTCCAGGGGCAGGGCAATTCTCCAATAAATCAACCGGGACTCAAAAAACCACAATCAGAACACCCTCAAGTTGGAAAGTAAAAACTCTGCCATGTTCCTAAGTGCTAACAAACATACAGGGGAAGATGATAGTTCTATCATATGGACTTAAATGGGTACCATACCGAATAACAACAATGCAGAGCGAATCTTTTGATTGACCGACGGGTTCAGATTAAATGCCATTACCAGGCGAATCCAGTACCTTGAATAAAATTTTCATAAACACAGAAGTAATCAGTAACCGATTGTAGGTTCTGCAAATCCCATTCGCCATGCCTTTCTCTTGCATGGCAATAAGAATATAGAGGGCGTTTGCTCAGCTTGGCATTAAATTGCCAGCAATATGCTCCCCTTCGTGGAATCTATTGAATGAATTAAGTTTTTCCCTGATCTGTTTTCTTGATAGTGTATAAATGCGGGCGTGTATAAAGCCTTCTAGTTTTAATAAGAAATTCATTATGGAATTGAAATTTGCATGTTCATAAACTATACTATTAAACAATAAACCCTACGCCCCCGTACTGGACTAGTTATGTGCCACACCTGTCAGCAGTTTAAGCATTCCTCCAAAAACTGTCGCGCACAGGCCCATTGTGTTAAGTGCGTTGAGCTTCACCAATTTATAAAATGCGCTAAAAAAGCAGAGGAAAAGCCAACATGTGTCCTCGAAGCCCAGTAAAGGTCAGTGAATCATTTGCACAAGTTGCAGCTGCAAATAGCAATAAAACCACCACAACACCTACCCAACAACAACTTAAAAATACACAAAAGCAAGCAAACATTTCTCGAAACACAAATAATAACATGGGCAGACTCTTTGCCATCATGCAGACACCGTTCCAAACTATGATACAAGACATAATGGCAAAAATGATTCAGGGAATATTTGCATGACAAAACAGCATCAATAACACACTAACAAATGAACAATAATTATCTTTATGGATCATTTAACCATTCTCACATGGAATGCAAATTCCCTGCTTGATAAGACTGGTGAGCTGACTCAACTTATATTTGATTGCAAATTTGACATCATTTTCATTCAGGAAACCTTTTTGAAGCCTGGAAATCGCCTGTGCTTCCCTATTTATTTTCTGTACGGAAATGACAGAAGAACGAGTAGAGGAGTTGAGACGACCATTCTTGTGACAGGGAATGTGAACGATAATTTCATATTGATACCTACTTTACAAACGCTAGAAGCCACTGCAATTCAAATGCGGACGCATTCTTTTGAATTTGTGGTAGTCTCCGCATACAGCTGCCCACATGCATCTACGCTCATTGAAGATATTAAAAAAACTTCTGGACTTTCATGGTCCCATACTCCTTGCCGGATACGCCAATGCCTATCACCGAAGTTGGGGAGCTGTGAGAAGCAATGTACTGGGACTGAGTTAAATCGATTCATCACAGGTAATCCATTAAGCCTGCATATCCCCAACGAACCAACACATTACGGCTACCGAAATAGTTATCCTTTCCATATCGGTACATCACATCCGATCACAGACCGGTGCTCTTCTAATTAGGAGAAAAAAAAGACGAACCCCTACAAGTAAAGAAGAAAACTGATTGGCAAGCATTCCAAGTCACACTGGCTTAAGAAACCATTATTCAAAAACCTGAAACAGTAAGCGACACTGAAAAAATGATAGGAGAAATCACAGACAAAATAGTACAGGCAAAAGAGCACAGTCACAACTCTGACAAAAGTGACAGATCCCTATGAACTCCCTAACGACATCAAAAATTAATGAGGAGCAGGAATCGAGTTCGGAGAAGGGCTAGGAACACAGGTGATCCTAGATTACGCCAGAAAGTACATCAAATTACGAACAAAATTCGTGATAGGATATCAAAATTCCGTAATGAACCATGGGAGAACTTCTTGCAAAGTCTGGAGCCTGGGTGCGACCGTTTCTGGAGGGTTTTGAAATCCTTTCGTATATAAAAAAAATAAACATAACACCCCAAATTCACGGTCCTAACTGTATCAAATTCGGCAGTTCTGGTAAGGCAGAGGCCTTCGAAGATACTCTAGAACAACCGCTCTGTGAGAATTCATCTGATGAGGAGGACCTTGACGAATATGAAAATCACGCCAATCGGTTGACCAACAGACTCATGAGGTCAGACATTACAGACTCCGGCTAAATACACAGCACTTGTCTTCAAGAGGTAAAAGACATTATACGAGTACTGAACAGACGGAAAGCACCGGGATTTGATTTAATATCAAATACCATGGTAAAATGGCTCCCGGATAACATTCTATACGCAATAACAGCGACTATAAACGCAATTTTTTGCTTGCAAAAACACCCCAAAATCTGGAAATCGGAAATTGTTATTGTTCTTCCGAAATCTGGTAAAAACCTCATGTTTCCACAAATCTGGCGACCTAATAGCCTTTTAACCTCTCCGTCGAAAAAAATAGAGCGGGTGCTACTAAATCAACCAATTGAAAAGGAAATATTTTAGTCCCAGAAGAACAATTTGGCTTCAAGCCAGCACACTCCACACAACTCTAGCTTACTAGGGTGGTCCAACACATTAAAATAGGGCTAAACTGCAGGAAATCAACGGGCTTGGTTACCTATGTTTCACATAGCCAAAGCCTTTGATAAAGTCTGGCATGCAGAACTTTTTTCTTATTTACAAAATGCATGAATTCCAAATGCCACTGCACCTCATCCAAAGCATTGACTCCTTTCTAAAAGGCAGATCACTTCGTGTCAAAATTGACTACCACCTCTCAACCATGCGGAAAATTCAAGCTGGAGTCCCACAAGGATCACCCATCTCTCCCATACTATATAATATCTTTACTGCAGACATATCTCGGCTGCCTTTGAATGTCTACAAGTCCCTATTTGCCATGATACCTGTATTTTAAACTCATCTAGACAAGCAAGAGTCATCACCACCAAACTGCAACTCTCCATAGACATACATTTGGAGTATTTTCGCAAGTGGAAGATCAAGTTGAGCAAAGATATCTTCTCACGCGTAGTATACTTGTTCTGCAACACCAACAGATCGTTCAACCGCAGCTTCAGAATGAAAGCCCTCCACCAAATACTTTACTTAACCCACAAGTAAGTGACACGACAGGTAATGGTATATTGACTGCAGTTTCGCCTTCACTTCAAGTTTTCATATCGACACTAGCCAATGAGACTTCGTACGAGAATATGACCAAGTACGTTATTTCTAAACTTAGCTATGTACCTAAATTATTTAAGTGCGTCAAATTAACCAAGGACAATCTTCGAGACCAACTCATAAGCTCCTTTAAACTAACGGTACCTTAAAGTTTATCAATTATGCTGCAACCTAAATTCTGGCCTCCTTCAACAAGCGGCAACCCAAAAGTCGATTTTGGTAAAAAGGGGGACCTCAATGAACCTTCTGAAATCTTCAATCAACAATGGACCTCATGTTACTACCAAAATGTTCGTATTGAGGGCCAGGACAAATGACCTGCGAGTATCTTCTTCCATTTATAGCGATAAAATTATATGCTTAACAGAAACTTGACTGACTGATGATATTTCTGACAATGAACTTCTACTTAACTTTTTTGTCTTCCGTAGTGATTGAGATCGGTTAGTCAGCGGGAAACTTGATGGAGGTAGCATTCTTTTATGTGTTCAAAAATCCGTCAGCTGTGCTCTGTGCGCGGACTTCCATGCTTTTCCTCCAGTGGAATGTGTTCTCCGTGTTCTCTTTCCTTGTAGTAAAATTTTATTTGCTCTGTTTACATCCGTTGTAACAGTCCAATTTCAATTTATGAACAATTTTTTCCGGACCTTTCTTCCTATAGCACCAACAACTATCCTTCATCCTATATACTTGTTTGTGGCGACTTTAATATTGCTTCTGTTTTATGGTTCTTTCAACTGGCGGTTTACCTTTAGTTCTTTCTTCCTTTCTACCACTTTTGCCCTTTCTCAGTTCAATATTGTTCCCAACATCTATAAGAAAATTCTTGTCCATATCCTATCTAATCTCACTAAATTTTCACTTAACTTCCTTCCCTTGCCCACACCATATGTGAATCCTGATCCGCACCATCCCCCACTGTTTTTTTCATTAATACACGCCAAGCTTTTCATCCTAAAAAGATGTCGCCGGCTCGCTTCAACTTCTTTAATGGTAACTACTTCAGTATTGAACAGGAAATCAATTCTAGAAACTGGTTCTCTCTCTTCAAGAATCTACGAGTCAATGAGGCACTTAGTAACTTCTATACCATACTATCTGAAATCATCCAAGAAAATACTCCTATGTGTCATCCGAAAAAGCCAGGCGATGTCACATGGGTCGACTGTTAACATAGTTGCGGCTCTGAAAGCTAAGTATTCTGCTCGGTAAAAATTTCTGAAATCACGTCTCCAGAGGGATTTCGAACTGTTCAAGGAGTTTCGCAAAGAATCCAAAAAAGCAGCTATCTCTGCTCAAACGAAATGTATAGAGGACATTGAAATCTCCTTAAATGCCAATCACACGAAGCCGTTTTGGTCCTATCTCAGTTTGTTCGCTACGAAAACATTATCTCTACATCATTACAGATTCTTGTGATCTGTTCGCACGGTATTTCTCGTCCTTCTTCTCTTGTGAAAATACCGGTCCATTTGCTAAGAAGACCTCTACACCTTCGTCTTTATTGGATGCTTCTAGATTTGTTACAAATCCAATCAAGATCAAGCTTATTATGCAAAACTTAGATCCAAGCATAGGCTGTGGTCCAGATAGAATCCCGAATTTTTTTTTGTAAATGTTTGTCATCTCCCTTGTGCGTTCCTTTACCTATAATTTTTAATATTAGTTTTGCCAATGCCACGTTTCCTTCCCACTGGAAATATGCATATGTATTTCCTATTTTCAAGGCAGGCGATATTAATGGTGTTAATAACTATTTCTATTCTCTCCTGTTTCAGCAAGATTTTTGAACGCATAATATATAATAGAGTTTATCCATTATTTCTTCATTACTCGTATGTTGGCGTATGCCCTGGTATGAACTACCTGGAATATTCGAGCGATTCTGAATACACCGCAGTGATTCCTGTGTTTTCGAGTACATTCGTTTATTGATCATGATCTTATTAATGGTTGCAACAACACTTGCGATAGTAGTTTGCAGAAATGTTTGGACATGTAACACTGCCCCCACCTCAGTTTTTTTCGCCCCGAAAAGATGTGTCGCCAGTTGCAGTCAAGTCTCCGTGGATGTAATATGGGGCAAGACGGTCCAGGTGCACGATTTTCATTTTGTTCCTGTATGCGATATACGACGTCATTGAGTCGCTTTGTAACTCGGTATGACCCCTCCAAATTATGCTACAACTTCGGAGACTTACCCTTTCTCCGTTGCGGGCTATAAAGCCCAACAAGTCATCTTGCTGGAAGCCAGTAGAATTTGCCTTTAGATCATACCTGGTCTTCATGCGGTCAGTAGCCGATTCGAGGTGTTTTCGCACTGTCCGGTGTATCTGGTTCAATCGTTGTCTTAGGTGTTCTGAACTTTAAACCAGCCGCCAGACAAAGAGTCTTTCCAAAAATTACTTTGGCTGGAGCTTCGCCCGTCGATGCATGTTCGGCAGTTCTATACGCCCTCAAGAATAGTGGGATATGCCGGTCCCAGTCCGTTTAGATCTCGTCAACCATCTTGGCGAGGTGTTTATTAGCGTGCCGTTAAAACGTTCGACCATTCCATCGGATTGGGGATGCAGCGGTGTTGTCCTCGTTTTTCGTATTCCTAGCCGCTTGCACATTTCGCCAAAAACTAGTGACTCAAACTTTCGGCCTTGATCCGAATGTAGTTCGCAAGGTACACCGTATCTACTGACCTAATTTAACACTAGCTGTTCGGCTACAGTAGTTGCTTCCTGGTTGGGAATGGGGTAGGCCTCGCGCCACTTGCTGAAATAATCGGCCATGACCAGCGTGTATCGATTTCCCCATTCATATTCAGGAAAGGGTCCTGCGATGTCAACAGCAATCCTTTCAAACGGCACACCCACGTTGTAGGTTTGCGTTTGTCCTCTCAGTCGCCGCTTTCGACCTTTGACGGAAACGCAAATCGTGCATCTACGACACCAGTCCTCTACGTCTTCTCGAGCGCGGAGCCAGTAGAAACTTTCCCGCAATTTCGCTAAGGTCTTGTTAACACCAAGGTGGCCTCCCGAGGATCTTTCATGCATTTCCTTAACCACATCGTGGATTCAGCTTTTGGGAAGTAAAGTTTGCATCCTATAGGGGCTCCCATCCGCCGTTTCCCATTTCCGCTTAAGTACGCCACCGTCCACCTGAAGGGAGTTCCATTGTGCCCAATAATTTCTCAGGGTGGCGCCATGCATCGAAACGTCCTTCCACTCAGGCCGCCCAGTTGTCTCCTTCCATACGAGCAATGGTCCGATGTCTTCATCGGCTAACTAGGCATTTCGAATCTCCTCCGATGACCAATCTTCATCGAATTCGCCATGCATCGAAACGTCCTTCCACTCAGGTCGCCCAGTTGTCTCCTTCCATACGAGCAATGGTCCGATGTCTTCATCGGCTAACTGGGCATTTCGAATCTCCTCCGATGACCAATCTTCATCGAATTCGGCCGTTATCACTTGCAGACCAACGGGCGGCTTCTTTGCCTCAACCCGTCGGCAGTTAGGTGGACACGGACGAAGAGATAGGGCGTCAGTATTTCCATGAACTCCGCCCTTCCGGTGAACAATTTTGTAATCGTATCACTGCGATCTTTCGATCCATCTCGCAACTTGTCCTTCGGGGATTTTGGGACTATGCAGCCATCTCAGCGATGCATGGTCTGTTCGAAGAACAAATTTCTGGCTTTATAGGTACTTGTGGAACTGCTTGGTGGCCTCTATTATAGCCAATAGCTCCTTCCTGGAGCTGTAATACGAGAGGACTCTTTCTTCGCCATCGATCTGCTGGGAGAGTACAGCTCCAATACCGCCGTTGCTCACATAGGAGTCAACTACAAACATTTTTCCGGGTTTTGGATATGCCACCATGGGTAATTTGCACAGCTTATCCTTCAAAGTCTCAAAGGCTGCCCGGCATTTTTGATTCTAGACATCGGACGATTTTTTTCGGTTAGCTGATGGGGACACTTAGCTATTTTGGCAAATTCTTCAACGAATCTTCGAAAAACTTCATAGTTGGCGATTGTTACTGTTTTCTCAGGGTCAATTTTGACCCTTCTGCTGACACAACGTGTCCCAGGTATTTCACTTCAGCTACGAAAAGGGCAAACTTGTCGGAACTAAGTTTCAGATTCGCCAGTCGCAATCGGGAGAATACCTCTTCTAAGCTCCGCACATGCTCTTCGAACGTTCTCCCGATAACAATGGTGTCATCTAGGTACACCAAGCAGGTCTTCCAGGTTAGGCCTCGCAGCACGTATTCCATCAGGCGTTTGAAGGTGGCTGGAGCTTTGCAAAGCCCAAATGGCATCAACACAAATTGCCACAATCCAGTCCCAACTGATGCAGTCTTCTCTCGGTCCTTCTTGTCGACTTCTACCTGCCAGTAGCCACTCTTGAGATCGAGTGTAGAAAACCATTTTGCGTCGGCTAAAGTGTCCATGATGTCATCGATGCGTGGGAAGCGGGTAACTATCTTTCATAGTGACGTCGTTAAGCTGCCTATAGTCGACATAAAAACAAGTACTACCATCCTTTTTCTTTTCTAGAACTGGCGCGGCCCATGGACTGACAAAATGTTCGATAACACCTTAATTTTTCATGTCCGAGATCAGTGTGCTCACTTCTCCTTGTTTAGCTATAGGAAGACGTCTCGGTGGTTGTCGAAACGGCTTGGCTCCCTGTGTATCTATGACGTGAGTTACCATACTCGTTTGGCCTTGGTCATCCGAGCATGTTGAGAAGATTTCACTGCACTTGGCGACCAGATCAGAGGCTCGCTTGAATAGATGCACTGGCAATTTGACCTGCTTCAATATTGCAGACGTGGATTCCCGGGCTTTGTTTGTGTATTGCCTCCTTTTACAACGGTGGTTGTGAGTGGCTTCCAAAGAGGTGATTGTGGAAACAACCTGGCAGCTGCCGATGACTTCTCCCGCTTTGATGCTGCTGGTTGAGTCCGCGGTGTCAAGGACTCTAACTGGCACGTATCCGTTCCTTATAGATCTTACAAGGCTTCGTCCTACAATTAAACTGCGGAATGCCGACGTCTTTGTTGGCTTTATCAGATAAGATTGGTGGTCTCCAGAATCACCATCAAGCTTGGCCCATGTCGGTGCATACTACTACATTCATCTTGGGAATTCGGACGCTGGGATCCTCCATCAATACTTCGACATTCTGCCATTTTAATACCCGTTTGCCCAAATCCAACGTGATTCCATGTGGTCGCAGAAAATCCATTCCGAGAATGCAGTCATCCATAATGTTCGCGACCAGAAAATTATGTCGGAACGCAAAGTCTCCCAACTGTACCTGGAGGTTCACCTCTCCATGGACAGGTTCAGTTTCTCCCGTAGCTGTCCTTAGTCAGAATATCCTGCCCTTGTGAAGTAATTGTTTTCTTACTAGGTCTGGTCGGATAATCGATCGGGTTGCACCAGTGTCGATTGTAAGGTGCAATGTTCTCCGTCAACTTGATCCGGAAGGCATGTCTGCTTCTCCACAATGTTTTCTTGACACGGTGATGGTGGTGCTGGGGACGCTGATCCTCCTAGCCAACCTCTGTCCCACGTAGTTGACTCTTACATGTTTCCCGACCCCTCAGTTTGAAGGACTTCCATTCTGGGCTCCTGACTCAGTCTGGATCCCCTTCTAGCTGCACACCCTGGACAATAGCTCGGTTTCCTTCGCCTCTTACAGTCTCTTTGCAGGTGCCCCTTCTCTCCGCAATTCCAGCATCTAGGCGCACCATTCGACTGCGGGTCTCGCTCATTTTCCACGCGCTCACACCTGCACTCGTCTGGCACTACCTCGCGAACCCGGACAGTGATACGAGCCACATTTTTCGCTGCCCCGAAGTTCAAACTGTAAGCCAATGCATCCTTAACCGTTTGCTTTTGAGCTAAACGCACGGCTTGTTGCAATTCCCGGTCCTTTAATGCGCTGATGAAAGCTTCTGTTGTTGCGTCATCTCGATGTTCTGGGTCGTAGGCTGGGTAAGCCAAAAGTGCCAGTCGCTCAATGTCTTGGGCTAACTGCTATAGGGTTTCGCCAAACTTCTGCATCCGATGCCGTAGCTGTGACCGATAAATCTGCTTCAGATGATCGTCTCTATAACGCATGTCGAGCGCATTCATTATAGCAGCCGAGTTTGAGTGCAACTCAATGAGGATAGTCTGCGAAAGCTCGGCAGCTGGGCCTCTTAGAGCAAGAAGAGAGTTGCTCGTTCCTGCCCATTCCAGTGATTTGTCCTAGCGGCGGTTTCAAACTGTATGCTTTCACGTTTCTGGATGTGCTTTGCGCTGCAGTTATAAGCGGGGCTGATGAGGTGGTTACTACTGCCTTCGCTGCTTCCAATTCCTTATTCATTTTTTCCATCTCATGGTTGATTCTCTCCTCGACCTGGCTAACCTTCTCCTCGACCTGGTGAACCTTTTCTTCGACGCATTTAATTTGCTTGTTCAAACAACCGAGCTCCGCTTTTATTTAGGTTGACTGTTCTGTCTGCCTTGATTTTGATTGCCTGTTGATCTAGCATCGGTGATTGCTCCTCCAGCTTCTGTGTGATGTCTGCCTTGATTTTGAATGCTTGTTGGTCCAGCTTCGCAGTCAAACTGCATGACTGTTCATCCAGCTGCGCTGATTGTTCATTTAGCTTTGCAGTTAAATTGGATGACTGCTGTCGCTGCTCAAGCTGCATCAGCAACAACATTTGCATCAACGCATTTCCTGGTTCCTTTGATTTTAGTGCTTCTGCTTCTCCACCTTCTGCGCCTTTTTCCGCATCTGAGGGTTCACCCGAATCCAGATAATCTTTGCTCACTTATCTCTTTTCATAGCTCAGTCAGATCTAGTCGCTCTCATGACATATTCCGCGTCCCTTTTGTACGCACAAACTTTTACTTTTGCTGTCGCCTTGTACGGTTAGACCATATACTCTCTTGAAAAACATTACCAGGACTCCTCTCCATGCTGAGTTCTAATGTGGTCGTGTGGACACAAACGATGCGGAACGTTCGGGTAGGCCATTGAAAGCCGTTACACAGGAAAATGTGTGAAGTGTTAAAAATTGTAATAAAAAATCGCAAAGTGAAGGTCCGTGAGATTGCAGAAATGACACAGATATCATCTGGAAGCGTATTTACAATCCTTCATGAAAAATTGAGCATGAAAAAGGTTTTTTCCAAGTGGGTGCCGCGATTGCTTTCAGTGGAACAAAAACGGCAACGTGTCGACGATGGCAAAATTGAACGAATTGGGCTTCCCCACCCCCCGTATTCGCCAGATTTAGCCCCCAGCGACTACTGGCTCTTATCTGATCTCAATAAAATACTCCAGGAAAAATTTGGCTCGGATGAGGACGTCATTGCCAAAACTGAAGTCTATTTTGAAGCAAAGGATAAATCCTTCTATAAACATGCTATAAAAATGTTGGAAAGGCGTTGGAAAGATTGTATCACCCTAAAAGGAGATTGTATTGATGAATAAAAATGATTTTTGAAAAAAAAATGTTGTTTTCGTTGTTAGTCTCGGGACTTATTGTACGATGTGTTAGCATGCGTCTTGGTCCTCTGCCTCATTCTTTTCATATTTTTATAACTAATCTTAAACATTTGCTCTCTAATCATTCTTTTGATATGGTTTCATAACTTTTACTTATTTTATATTCCTTTAAAATTGAATATTTATGTTTGGTTATTTCATCTAATCTGTAATTGGATTAACTATCATTTGATTATGTTAAATAAATAAATAAATTATAGGAAAATTCAAAAGAATTCTTTAACATAAACTAAATCTCATAAATTGTTTAATACTGTGGGTAAAATTTTTTGTATTCATATCATTTCGTGCTTCATTGTTAACCATGATAAATCTCTCAAATTTCTTCCAAAAATTTCATTCGAATCATTTAAAACACTATCAGTACTAAAAACAGATTATTATACCAGGAGGCTTCGATATTCATATTAAGGACAAATAAAAAAACCGGCGTACTTTCTAAGCAATCAGGTTTCGTACACATATTCACAAATAGGAGATAGCTCAACAATAGATACTATCTGGTACCATACATAATTTTCATATTTAATACAAAAAATTTGCGCCAGTTTTGGTTAAAAAAAACTTTGATTACAGGTTCATCATACGAGACCCTCTCCACGCGAGCTCAACTCGCACTCACCCGGTTTTTTTTTCAGTTTAAAATTTCAAATTAATTAACTTTTTTGAATAATCCAGATAAAATTCACAACAAAATTTTTCTTTTAAAAATTTATTCGATCAAAACGGAAACTCTATTCATCCATGACGCAATAAAAAACTTCTTGATAAAGCACTCGTTCTCTACACACCATCCAATGTTGCAGAATTAGCTTGAACGAGCGGTAATTCAGCTGATTTGTTGCTAGCAACAAACTGTGCACATTTACAACCAGTTAGCTAAGGTCGAAGGTGTAAAGCAGCAATAAAAAGCAAACATACATGACCAGTTGGTAAATGTTCAAAGCTCCACTCGCAAGTACCTTCCACATGCTTTTAGTACCGCACTGTCTTTCAGTGGATTGATATCTTGTACTCGTAGATACAAAATTCCGCTAACCACATACCACTCGGATTCAACTTTTGGTATAGAATACCAAGCCTTACCCTCTTGGTTTTGGTGTTATCCTTGAACCAGCAACAAACACGCGAGAGGGGGTGTGAGAAAAGCTTTTCATGAAGAGTTCTCTGACGTCTGGCAACCACCCCCAAGGATATATACATGTTTTCACAAGGAACTGCTGTTAGAAGGACGAAAACGTCATTCATTCCGGTCGGTTCTCACTACACTCTATCGATTTTTCCCGTGAAAAGCTTCCAGTTGGAGTTGACGAAAAGAACTTGGCAAAGGCTGTGTCACTCCAGTTAAAAACTTCATTCCATTTTGGATAGGTTTCACTCGGTAAAACGTTTGTGATGTTAATTGTGAAAATTGCGTGCCATGATCTAATATGTTAAATGTTACCATTTGTCTCTGCCATTCTCGCAATGGATACGAGTATATATCATGTAACCGTGCTGTGAACATATTTGTTTATCATAATTAGATAGAATTTTTAAGCGAAGAAATCTTTTTAGAGAGAAAGAAACGTGTGTGTGTCAAGTTGAAGACGTGTCCAATCTATAGTGAAATTGTAATTAATCTAAAGTTTTTATTGTATATACCCTTGTCATATAAATGTGAGTGCATACGGAATTCCCTTCATTGGTGCCAGTCTCAAGTGTCCGTTGATAACAAGAAAAAATACATCTCAATGTGCATGAGTGGATAAAATGCTCGTACATCCTATTTTAACAAAAATGTCCGAGTTATCACCACAGGATGCTCCCAACAATGTTGTAGATGCTGCACGAGATTCAAAGTACTGTCCACAGGATCCACCATCAATACCGAGAGCAGCACCTCGTGGCAATCCACCGACACCAAAACCACGTTCAGGTAAAGATAACAAAACAGGAAACGAAGTATGAAAACAGAAAAATAGGACGAAAAGGATTTGTGCAATGAAGTTTAAAAATAGAGCACAGCCGTAAAATAGGCCACACCACACTAGCCAGTCCCATGTGGGGTGTGTGAAATATGCAAACGTGATAGGTAGAGGCGCCACGCAAGGATTGCACTTCAGCTTTTCACTGGCTACAGTGACACACATGAGAATTTATGTGTGGTGTTTGTAGGCGAACACTTTTATGTAAATATTTATGTATGCTTTTGATTTTTTGAGTATCTTCTCTAGGGAAATTGTGGACTCGAAAAAATTGGCTTAAATTTGAAGACATATCTTTCCCGCCGTTTGAAATTGTTGATGCATAGATCATTTTATAGTATTCAGATTTCTACCTTACCGCAAGCATAATGTGTAATGATTATTAATTCTTAAACCATTTGAGGCTGATAATTAAATTGTTGCTCATATCGATTTTCAAAGGGTTTTTATACGCGTAAGTGCATTTTCATAATTTCAACGCTGCACTTCTTTCTTTCCCTGCTCTTAGCTGAAAATCTCATCACCACAATGTGAAATCATTCTTGCATAGACGAATCGATTGGACGCTTTCGTCTACCACATATGGACACCTTTCCTTCAGCGCTAACCAGGCACCCTTAGAATCATACGCCTCCACCCACGCACGCACACACATATACTTTCCTCCCAATTATCAACACTTATGACAGAATTCACTCCCGTCCTCCCCTTACAAACAATGTGCTTCCACTCTAATTGTTATACGTCCTGTATGATGCACTCCTTTTCTATGAAAAACCTAGAAGTCTAAGGACATTTATGTCTGTGCATCTGCATATAAATTTGATTGTAGAATTCTACGAGTACTTGAAATATCAAATTCCCACTTGCACTTCCCACAACTGCTTGGAACCCTACTATTGCTGAGAGTCCTTAACAATAAACAGGAGCACAGATAGGTTAGCTACTTTATAAATGCTGCCAGACAGGTTTCTGGCACGAATAGACTCGATACCTAAGGTTTTACTTGCTGTTGTTAGCATTATATTTATTTCCCTTTGCCAAACAGACCGAATGAAAGTTACGATATCCTTTTTGTGTTGTGGGTGCAGGACACGAATTTTATTACACCCACGAATATCTAAAGTGCTGATTATGTGAATTTGAAATAGTTGGCGCTTATGTTTAATATTTCGAAACTTTAGGGTAGCAAAGACCTTTCTAGATCCAATAAATTGTAACTTATGCCAATAAATGTCCTTCAACATTTATTCAGTAGTAATTTTTGGGTAGAATTTATTATAAATAAATATAAATGAGGAAAGTTAGAAGAAAATTTGGAAGTTTGTTGCGTGCCTATGGTTTTTTTTTCGTTGGAACCAAACTATATTATATTTGCTAAATATACATATATACGAGTATATTGGAAACGTTAAGATTATTGATACATCATAATTCTATAGGCTGAAAAGCTTTTTCCTTGCATATTCTTGTTTATGTCCTTCTAACCAAAGAATATTTATTAGGAAGAAGTAACACAATTTTCCTCCAAAATTCTTATGAAAAAATGGAAAACTCTATTAACAAAAGCAATCCGACACAGTTTCACAAAAAAATCGAATGGGGGGAAAATTTCTATAAGTTAAACCGTATAAAAACAAGTTGGGAAAACAGACCTACGCTCATGTCAGAAGGGTTTTGTATTCAATTTACAAAATGCAGTCACCAGATCGAATCAAATCAAGAAACATGTCAAAGACGATTTTATTGGAGAAAATATGAAATACGAAGACCATACTATTATTAACAAAGTTGAACGAATTTCGACTTCTGAGGTTTTTGGTATTGTTAGTCTCATAAATATCTCCCTTGATAATTATTTCAGATGTCCATCCGCGACGGAGGAAACACATTTTTCATGTATTTCCCCCCTGTGCCCCCACTGAAGCAAAAACTGACAGTTTAACAACTGTTTTGAAAAGCTCCCATGAAAACTTTCATTTCATACTCAGATCGGCTACGTTTGATGATTTTTTTTCAGGGGCCACTCTCCTGTACTGTTATCATCGATTCATGGCCCATTTTTTCGAATCCTAGAATGGTTACAAAACCCTTTTGCTAGGAGCTCTCTCCCACCTCCTTGACTTGTTACTTAGGAGCATTAATTGTAGGTACTCATCTTCAGTCATTCATTATATTGAATCAAGTGTTCAAAGCATGCACCTTAAACGTTGAAGTTGGGAAAAAATAGCTCAAAATTATTCAATCTTCGCATTTAAAACAGCCACTATTTTGTTTTACGATTACTGATACCACTAGCTGAACCGATTCTCACAGATATACATGACACCTATCATGCCTGAAATTTTCATGCAAATCCTAGCAAAACTGTAGTGTCTGAGCGGGAAAAAGCGCATGTTGTTCCATAGCCATACGAGTATGTTGCCATAGTAATAAATGCAGCGCATATTGTTCCATAGTAATATAGGAAAATTCAAACCGCTATAACTTCTCTAAATATGATTCAATCTTTATGAAACTTGCAGGGTTGATCAATCTTATAAATAGACATCTGTGTGCTGAATTTCATTGAATTTAAGGGTACTATTAAGATTTTATTCAAGAAAACATAAAATCGATAAATCATACTATTACTAACAAAGTTGAGTGAATTGCGACTTCTCACGTATTTTTTGTTGTTGTCCTTACCAAGGCCTACATTCCTGATTTTTTTCCGATTTTTCGGATCACAGGTGTTCAATCGCGAGGGGGGGACACAAATTTTTCGTATATTTCCCCTCCCTGTGCGCCCCTCGAAGCAAATTTTGCCAAACTTAGACCTGTTTTGAGAAGTTCTTATCAAGACCTTTCATTTGATACCCATATTGGCTACCTTCAATGAAATTTTTTTTCGGGGGGTCACTCTCCTATATGGAGAGACCCCCCTTAAATACCTTATAAAATTTTTTTGTAATTGAACTTTGAAGAGATCACCACTTTACACCTACACACAAAATTTGATGTTTCTAGCTCAAGTAGTTTCCGAGAAAAACTGCTGTGACACACGGACGGACGGACGGACGGACGGACAGACGGACAGACTGGTCGCGAAACTAGTAGGGTTTTGTAAAATTATTTTACAAAACCCTAAAAATGACGTTGGTTTGTTTTTTGCAAAGGTGCTACAAAATGACTTTCCAGAAGCACAAAATGGAATTGTACACTTTATTTTGATCAAGAAATTCGGTAATAACAGGATTCCATTGAAACTCTAGGGCCTTGTGAACCTTATCAATTTTTTTTTTTGATTTATGACAAATCTATCTCTACAAAATTCACGCAAGCTAGACATCAAGAACTCGGTGAATATGGATGCAAATACTAGATTGAACTTTTCACTACCGTTACGCAACTAATGAACCAGCTCAAGACAATAAGTGCTCAAGCGCGTTTTCTGATATCGATTCTATGTGCGATCAGCCTCCATCGGTTGTTGGATCTGAAAATTCATTCTTTACAACAGAGAGCCTGAGTAAGCCATTATCATCGTCAACATCATAATCAAATAACGAAAATATAACGTCAAGAGGTGCGAATCTGTCCATCAGGACAAGGATATGTTTGCCGCAGAGTATACCCTCATCATCATCAAGCAACGCAACGCTAATGGTTAGCGGTGATTCAGATGCTTTACCTGCTTTACAGCCTTCTTCGTCTATCGTTACAAGAATTATGGCACAGAGATCTTCATCTCATCGAGGAACTACTCCAAAAAATTTCAAAATGGACAAGTTCCTGAGGAATTACCATCCCTCCAAGTTGTGGCGCCACCGAAACAAACCTTCATATCAAGGCTTGCGTATAATACATCCACTGAACATATTTTCGATTATGTAAGTAAGAAATTTGGCTCATCTCTGAAAATAATTAGTTGCCAGAAGCTGACGAAGGACAATTTGATCAACAGAGTTCTAGCGTTTTTTAAACTGACTGTTCCGGAATCATGTGATTACATCTTAAACCATGATTGCTGGCCGCCTGGAGTGCTGGTTAAACTATTCATAACTTCAAGGAAAAAAAATTCGTTCTCCACTGAGCTCCCTGCCAAGCTGTAACATGGTTCTTCCTAAAAGCCTTCATAATAGCACTCTTAAAAGTCATTTTTCTATTTATTATCAATATGTTCGGGGTTTAAAATCCAAGCTGAAGGATCTAGCTTTATCCTATTCTCTCTCTAATGATGATATAATCTGTATTTCTGAATTCTGGTCGACTGATAGTATATTTGACTCTGAAATTGTTCCTTATCATGCAATTGTTAGGCGTGATCGTGATAGGTGAATCTCCCACAAGTTGGACGGTGGAGGTGTCCTAGTCTCCTCCAGGAATAGTTTTAATAGTGCCCCTCTAACAAATTTATTTTTCACTGCTCCTGTAGAATGTGTGGGGCAAAAATAGTTATTTCGTCTTCCCTTTCTTTTCTTGTCTTTTGCACTTATCTACCTTGCAAGTCTCCTTTTTCGGTCTACAATACCTTCCTCCCCAAAATATCTAGTATTTTCTTATCGCGTTTTTCAAATTGCCACCTTATTTTATGTGGAGACTTTAACTTTCCTAAATTCTCATGGGATAACAATCAGGTTGATTCTGACTCATTTCATGATCTTTAATTTCTTCTTATGTGTCCATGTGTTCCCTGGCTCAATTTAATAATTTTTTAATGTTAATAATCATATCCTTGACTTATTCTTCCTTAGTATGGAACAATCGTTGCTATGCTCACCTCCAGTTCTTTTTCCTTATCTTTCTCCTGATCCCCATCATCCCCCCTTACGTTTTGAAATTTCCTGTACTGCTTCTGTCCGTTATCGTTGGAAAGAGCATCAGTACTATAACTTTTATAAAACTTATTATGAGCAACTTTCCGAAACAATTCGTTCTGTTGATTGGTCCTCCTTCTGTTGCGGTCTTGACTCGGATACGTGGTGCAACAATTTCTATGACTTCTTAAACGCTGCTATTTCTAACTAGACTCCGCTTTTCAGTATAAGAAACTCTTCTGACTATCCCTATTTAACTCTCGTTGTGAGACGAGCCTTAAAAGCCAAAGATCTAGCACATCAACATTTTTTCACAGACAGTTCTCCTGTCACGTAATTCTTTTTGACATCTGAGGTCGATAGCTGACATAAGAAAGAGATGCAGATCGCTAAGGCTTCTTATTCTCATTGTATTGAAGGGTCTCTAAACTAAAATAATTCAATACTATTTTGGAAATATATACGATCTCTCAAATCTTCTTCCAGTTTTCTATCCTCTCTTCATTTGAATGGCTGCTTAGCAACTTCACCTTTCGAGATCTGTGAACTTTTTAGAACTCAGTTTTCTTCTATTTTTAATGCTACTGCAAGCAAAATCCCTTTGTTCCCAATAATTCACACGCCATCTTCACTCTGGAAGATGTTATGAAGCTTATTTTAGAGCTTTATAACTCTGTTAGTTCGGGTCCCGTTGGTATTCCCAATCATTTTTTGAAGTCTTTAGCTACTTCTATTTGTGTCCCCCTTTCCTTTCTCTTCAACTCTAGCTTATCTTCAGGCTCTTTTTCTTTGTGTTGGAAAAGATACAATTTTCAAAAAAGGTAGCACCTCAGACGTTGCTAATTAGTGGCCTACCTCCTTATCACCCTGTTTCTTCAAACTACTGGAGAAAATCGTCTCCTTGCACTTTTTTTCACTTACTCATGATTTGTGTGTTACTTAACAACATCGTTTTATCAAAGGGCGATCAACTTTAACGAATTCGTTAGAATTCATTACCGTTTGCTTCAAAAGCCTTGGAGGACCGTTTACAAGTCGAAACCTTGTATTTGGATTCCTCTAAAGCCTTTGATTCAGTAAACCACAATATTTTGTTGAGCAAACTTAAATTTCTTGACCCTTCCGATTATTTGCTCCACTGGTTATCCTCTAAATTATCCAATCGTGTCAGTCAAGTATCTTTTCAAGGCTGTCTTTCTATCGGTCTTCAGGTGTTCCTCAAGGATCCATTCTTGACCCACTATTGTTCAGTCTGTTTATAAATGACTTGCCATCCGTTGTCATCAACTCCTCCTGGCTTCTTTATGCAGACGAAATCAAAGTTTTCAAAGTAGTGTCGTCTAATGATGACTGTGCCTTGCTTCAAGAAGATTTGGATGCCAATTTATTTTGGAGTTCTTATAATCAGCTTACACTAAATGTTTCTAAGTGCATCCATCTTTCATTTCTTAATAACATTTGCCCTATAAACTTTCAATTTACGTTAAATAATTCGTACCTTAGTACGGTGACACATTTCAGGGACTTAAGTGTCACTTTCGACCTTAAATTAAAGTTTGACGTTCATAAAATTACTTTTAAAGCCTCTCGCATTTGTGGCTTGATCTTAAAAAATTCCTATACGTTTTCCCATCTTTATCGTGTATTAAATTATATTCTAGTTTGGTTCGTCCCATCCTTGAGTGCTGTTCGCCAGTTTGGTCGCCTCATTAGAAGTGTTCACGCTAGGATTTGTGCAAAAAAGATTTACCCATATCGTTTTCTTGGAGTTCCAGATTCCCTACATTTGTTATGAATCACATTTATCTATCACCAATATTCCTTCGCTGAAAAAGCGTCAAATCCACCTTGATGAATGTTTCCTTTACAGGCTTTGCGGTGGTTTGCTCGATACTCGGCTAGTCAACCAGGTTCCAGTGAGGCGCATTATGCGTTTTACAAGATCGTTGAATATCGTTGATGGTACATTCGCACGTAGCTTGGTGTATTTTCACTCACCCATGCTCAGATTACCACGTAACCATGATGATTTCAGTTTGCGCCTTTCCCTCTCTCATATTTAGTATAGAAAATATGTATGTCAACTCTCTTCTTCTCAATTTTTATAAATTTTTTTTCCTCGTTTTTATAGTTTTAATGACTTATCTTGCTATTTGCATACCATTTTAGGGTTTTGTACTAAAATACAAAACCCTATTGCATTCACGACCTGTGTCCGTCTGTCCGTCCGTCCGTCCGTCCGTCCGTCCGTCTGTATGTCACAGCACTTTTTCTCCGAAACTGTAGAAGCTACAGCCATGAAACTTTGTGGAAAGGTCAGAAGTGATGACCTCCTGAAAATTCAATGGTGGGACAAATTTTTAAAGGGGTTTAAGGGGGGTCTCCCCATATAGGGAAGTGACCCCCCAAAAAAATGTTTTCACCATTGGTAGTCGAGTAGGGTGTCATTGGAAAGGTCTTAACGAGATCTTTTCAAAACAAGTCTTAAAATTGCCTTACAAGTACCGAGGGGGGCAGGGGAAGGGGAAATGTACGAACTTTTCGCGTACCCCCCCCTCGCGATTGGACACCTTCCATCCGAAAAATCTGAAAAAAATCATGGATGTAGGCCTTAATGAGTACAACAACAACAAATACATGAGAAGTCGAAATTCACTCAACTTTGTTAGTAATAGTATGATTTATTGATTTTATGTTTTCTTGAATAAAATCTAGACGGTACCCTTAAATTCAATAAAATTTAGCACACAGATGATTATTTATAGGATTAATCTTTTCTGAGAGTTTCATAAAGATCGAATAATATTTAACGAAGTTATAGCGATTTGAATTTTCCTGCATTACTATGGAGCCATATGCGCTATGGAGCCATATGCGCTTTTTACCGACTTAGAAACTACAGCTTTGCTAGGATTCGCATGAAAATTTCAGGAATGATAGGTATCATGAAGATGAGTATATACAATTGAAACAAGTCGGAAAGGCAGGAGAGAGCTCCTAGCAAAAGGGCTTTGTAACCATTCTAAGATTCTAAAAAACAGGCCATGAATCAATGATTACAGTACAGAGGAGTGGCCCCTGAAAAAAAATTTAATGAAAGGTAGCCGATATGAGTATCAACTGAAAGTTCTCTATGAGAGCTTTTCAAAACAGTTCTTAAACTGACAGTTTTTGCTTCTGTGGGGCAGAGGGGGAAACATGAAAAATGTGTTTCGTCCCTCGCGAATGATTCAGATTTTTTAAGATCACGGGTGATCTTAAAAAATCTGAAATAATTATCAAGGGAGATATTTGTGGGTATAACTATAACAAATACCTCAGAAGTCAAAATTCTTTCAACTTTGCTAATAATAGTATGATCCTCGAACATGACATGTTTCTTGATTTTATTCGTTACTGGTTACTGCATTTTGTAAGTTGAGTACAAAACCCTTCTGACATGAGCATAGGTCTGTCTACCCAACTTGTTTTCTTCCTACTTCTTGCTGAGCATATTACTTAATCTATTTTGCTGTGCTATAAATTAATCTATTTTGTAATTTAATTTATCCTGTAAAATAGAAGGCTGTTCTGTAAATAGAATGAAAGGTTTCAAGGAAAACATATTTCACTCCAGCACAAGCAACCGTCATTTTGTGTTCATTTTCCCTGGATTGCTTAAGAATATCTGATCAAAAAGTTGCTGTTACATATGACAGTTCAAACGCCTATAACTTCACTAAGTATAGTTAAATTTTCATGAAACTTTCGAGTAGGGTCAGACTTAATGCAAAATTTAATTGAATTTGAGACGACCCATCTGATTTTATTGCAGAAAATGCGAAGTTTATAAACCCTGCTTTTTACAAAATTGAACGAATTTCGACTTCGAAGGTATTTGTTGTACTTATTTGAAGCCGCCTTCATTATTTTTTCTAGGTTTTTCAATTAAGTATCTAAAAGCGATGAGCAAAGAGGCATACATTTTTCGTACATTTCCCCTTACCCGTTCCGCTCAATACTGGTAACGCTATTTTAAGACCAGTTTTGAAAAGCCTTAATTAATACCTTTTATTTGATATTGCATATACCAACTCTGGTCAAAAGAAAATATATTAATCGCCTCTATGTATAAGCGCATCTATTTGAAGAAAATTTGGAAATTATTTTTATTCCTAAACTTTCACTGGTATGCCTACAAGTACCAAGTATGGTGTGTGTATGGTTTTAAGACCAATTTTTAAAGTCTCCATTAATTCCCTTCATTTGATACTGCATATGATACCAACTCTGGTTAACAGAAAATAATATTCGTCATCTCTATGCATAAGCACACCCCTCTGAAGAAAATTTAGAAATTGTTTTCATTCTTAAACTTTCTCTGGTATGCCTACCAAGTTTGGTGTCTATAGCTATTATAGGCTCAAAAATATTGCACTGGCAGGCAGATAGGTGAACCGACGGACACACTAGTCACGATTTCAATAGGGCCATTTAACATACCAAAAAATCTAACATAAATCTTGACACCTCAAGTCTGTGGAAGGAATAACAGTATATCTTAAAAAATTAAGCTCTCGGTGCAGGTTACCGATGGCTTCTTGCCATTGGTGATTAGAAGAGGGTGAGACAATCACACACAATAGATTTGATTATCTGGCAATAAGCCAAAATATGCTTACAGGATATTCAGGTGCACTGGAGCGCTCAAGATCCAATAAAACAGGAAACTAAAAATTTATTTAAAAAACCATTCTGACAGGAGTATTCCCACTCTAAGATTTTAAGACCAACGTTTGGGACTTATTGTGTTACATTGAAGCTCCCATAGTGGTCTACATCAACTGAGAAATTGTGGGAAAGAGAAATATTGTGAGACCTTGACAGACATTTTAAACGTCATTCGAGGTGTAACCAATATGCATGTGGTAGCCATTATCCCGCGTAGTCCGCGTGATGTAGGAGTTAGACGGCTGACCCTGAAACTAAAGGTCCCTGGTTCAATCCCGTTGGTGACAACAAAATTTGTTCCTTGTGATGCTTCTAGTGGACTAGTAACTCGTTAAATTATGATACGCGCTGGCTTAAAATCTGAAGGTATCGGTTAAAATTTAATAAGTTTTTCACATTTATGGACTGCAAATAATCAAGTTTAAAATAAATGAAACCAGTGTTCAATTACATTAATTTCATTAGCACTTCAGATGTTACGAATGTATTTTATTCCAAACGATACGTATGCGTTTCGGTTGGTATTGTCGACCATCTTTAACGCCAGACGCGAGTAGTTTCGCGCCTAGTGCTGAACATGGTCGGCAACACCGACCGAAATGCATACGTATCGCTTAGAATAAAATATATTTGTAACATCTGAAGTGTTAATTAAATAAATGTAACTGAAAACTGGTTTTATTTTATTTTAAACTTGATTATTTGCGGTCCATACGGGCTTATGTTCATTAGCAGACAATTTCTCAGACAGATTTGTGGCAAATCTCAACTCTGTGGATATTCGCTACAAGTTCCTGTACCCGTCTTATTTTGACTTTTATTGATGCTTCATCAAAAGATGTTTGTGGCCTTCCTCGTATGCCGCTTGGCCCAGGCTGGGTTGCATAATTTGAAGTGGAAGGAGCATCTTCTAGTTTAATATTATGTTGGAGCCAAGAAGCGTAGCGCTCACAAAATTTTCGACGAAACCTTAAGATACTGTCCAATTTTTTCTTGAAGGAAAGACAAAAAGTCTGCTTATGTTGGAAAGTTCTCTTCACTGATGCTCGTTTGATTCTTCAACATGTAAAAGTGAACACAATTTATCGAAAACAGTAAGGATCCGGTCACCTTTCTTATACAAAAAGCATATATCAGCAAACTGTCGGTTTGTTATGGTCGCGCTTCCTGCAGGTAAAATCATATAACTGTCAAAGTCGCACTCAAACCCAGCTATACTATATTGCAAATTAAAGTTAATCTAAGAGACAATTATAAAATATAAAAAATATGGAAAGATATTTGAAGATGTTCTTAAAAGATTCCTCAAAGTTACAACTTTAAGTAAAATCAAAAGACACACTTAAGAACCGCCCGAAATGATAGAACGAACAAAACTTTCTAATTAGAATTTAAAATTCTAAACAACGTACCTTGGCCAATAAAACCCCATCATTGCTTATTTGTTTTCTGAACAGGAAAATAACACATTAATAACGAAAAGTAAATTGCAACTGACAAAGCGATTGTATCAAAGAGAATGAATTCCTATGTCAAGCTTTCGCTATTATATTGACTCACAGATAGCTGTAAATAATTTAATTACTGTATTAAACGGTAAGTTAGGGACTATTATAGAATATCCAGTGAAAAATAATTCATTTGAAAGAACTGGAAATTTTGATTTTTGTCCACTGACCGATGCACTCTGCGGCGGTGTGAATCCTCGCATCAACAAAACTGTATGTCTCTTTTTTGTAGTAGTTCTAACCGGAGAATGGACACTCACAAATTTGAATTAGCTTTACTTCTAATTTTGGCCGCAGATAAGTGCGTAATGTATCAGTGCGATTTTTGTGATTTTCTAAGGTTAAAATATATAGTCGTGTAGACTTCCGCCTCTGTTAATTGGTTACCGCTTCTAGTCCCTTCCTTGATAACTTCTGATCCTTTTGGTAAGCATGGAGGATTTCCAGGAATCGCTTGTATTTTTCAAGTTGAGCTTGAAATCGGTTCTTGATCTGATTAACATATGAAATGACGTGATTGAATTCGGCAGTTGGATCCTGTTGTGCACCCGACTCTTCTTGCATTATTGATTGATGAGCTTGTGAAATGTAATGTAGATTATAGCCTTGCTTGTTAACATCATTTACTGTAGCTGTTGAGTTGGTGGTCCTACAAACTTCCCTACCAGCTGCGCTATACTTCATTCATAGACACAAGAATAATTCAGCACAGCAACTGGAGGAGTGGTTGGCCCTGATTTACTGACGCTATAGTTGCGATGGGGACTACATAATTTGAGCTCTTGGTTATTCGTGCTTGTTTGCAGCTTCTGGCGTTTCCTAGCTCTTCCTGAGTAGCTTTTTCACTTAAAATTAATTTCGACTAGTAGAGTACTGACTTCAATATTTATCAAAATCAAATTTCGAATCTTTACAACCTCCGATTTACATTTAATTTTTTCAATTGAATTGGTCATGGCTCAAGTGGTTGTAGGGCTTGCATTCGTAATACGACATCAAATTTATCTTGTTGTTCAGATAAGAGTGGTTGGAGGAGTGTACCCTTCGAAATTCAATCTATCCCAAAATACACTAAGGTTAAAAATGATAACACCTTATGATTCTATTATTTTGGTGGTCATCTATATGCAAATTTCAAAATAGCGGTGGTTCAAATGTGCAAGTTTTGAAGATTTTTGTGGCCCACTAGCGGCCGTGTTTTTCAGCGAATTTTGATGAAACTTCGGATTGTCGATTACTGAAATCCCACCAATCGGATTGGCCCAAGATGCATCCGTGATGACTGTCCCTAGCCAGTGTAAAGTGGGACGGAGGGTTGAAGTGAAGTGGAACTGGACGTGAAGCATTCTTGTAGTTTAAGTGTGTGGATCTGAAAGGGAAGCAAGGCCGAAGCTGGAACAGCAGTAGGAGATTAGCAAGCGATGTACCTTGAGGCACGTTGGGTAGTGGTGCATGATGGATGAAGGGAGAGGTGAAATCGAGTGAAAGAAGCCAACGCCTAGTAGTGAGGGGAAGCGGAGACCTGGAGGCAAAGTGGCTGAAGGGAGAAGTGAAGCTAAGCGAAAGGAGTGGTTTACTTAGTAGCGAGGGTAAGCGGAGACCTGGAGGTGGGTTAGCTGATAAAAGAAGTGGAACCCGACAAACGGCGTAGCCTAGTAGGAAGGGGGAAGTTATGTAACTTAAGGCATTTAGGGTGGTAGTGGATGATTGCTGAAGGTAGAAATTGAACCGAGCGAAAGGAGCCAATGCCTAGTAGCGAGGGGAAGCGGAGACCTGTGGGCAAGGTGGCTGAAGGGGAAAGGGAAACTGAACGAACGGTGCAACCTTAGTAGGGAGCGAAGGACCTGAAGGCGTGAAGATGTTTGACTGTGCTTGCAATCACTGGCTCGTGCTGCATAAGGAGCAAAATAACATGTATGATACATAAAAAGAGGATCAAGAACTGTGATCCGCGATTACTTTTCTCGGTCCTAAAGTATAAGATGCTTGTCAGTTGAAACACGGTTGTCAAAAGCGCCGGGACATTTGCTAAACTCTGAGAGAAATTCACCACCCCCACGCACCTGAAGCGAGGCAACCTACTTCGGTATGGGAACCAAATAGGCAGTGTCACTCAGGCAGAGTGTCACGAAATGCTAAGCAGAGCTTTGATCTGTACCATGGGCTAAGATGAGCCTATGACAAATTACTGTCACTCCCCTACACGGTTTTGGAGCCTATCATTGGCTGAAACGTGGTGGCTGTGGCTTGAATAGAGTAGAAACTAGTTTCGACCACACACCAGTTGTGTTGTGGGTATCCTTAAAATCCCCGTCTAATGGTGACCGTGGGGTAAGGCCTTTTTCTGGCAAGTACGTCCATTTCTGTGGATTACTGAACTAAGTTATTTTATTCAATAATTATCAAAATTGGATGATAAATGAAAAATTCAAAACCTAAATTTTTGGCTGCCATTATTAATACAAATGAAATTTGCCTTTTGGGCTGGTGATGCTGTAGGATTTTTTTTGTTTTCTTCAGTACTACAGCCCCTTTCGGGCCTTTGTTTAGAGATAGTTAGAGTATCTCATTATCTTGATCGAATGTATCAGCACTCGAGAAGATGATATGGTCAGTACCACGCTTTGGCCAAGTATCCATGCACCCAGCTGCGATAGATTCTGGCTCTAAACCGCTACGCATCATAACTGAACGGACTTACAGTCCGTCCGAAGAATCACTCGAAACAAATCTCGTTCTCACCAACGGGATTCAAACCAGGGGCCTTAGGCTATGCAACGAGCACTCTAGCCACTACACCACGCTGACTACTTTCAATATTCTGGCTTATACGGTTTGCAATACAACTTGCCGTTATACAGGGATTGACAGACAGGTTGCAATTTTAGTAGGATGTTGTAAATTATTTCACAATACCCTGAAAAAAAGCTTAAGGGAAAACTATCAACTTGTCACTCAAGCCCATATTTTTATTATCAAAACCAACGTCTGAAGCTAAATCTCCTAAACACATACAATAACTTTTTTCTTGAAAAGCCGTCGTGAGAAGATGCGTTTTAACCGCTTTGAGTCATCTTCAGTGTCTAAAGGGCACAAAAGAAAATTATTGACTGCAACACTGCCAGGCAAGCAATAATGTTACGCTAAACAAAATTTTTGACTACATTCCACATCCTTTGCTAACAACATAAAATAGCTCAAGGACATACGTTCCTCCAGTAAAAGCGGCGTATAAATCACTAATCCAGCAGGTATGACAACACATAATAGATGCTGAAAAGCTTTATTAAATTCTGAATGATGGGAAGGATACTGCTGGTAGATCATAAATTCTTATACATATGTTGAAATGGGGAATGCATACTAATCTACATTCCTCAACAGATTCATATGATATTGTAACATTTATGTTAATAACATGCCCTCAATCCTCATCAACGTTCTGAACTACTTGTTTACAAAATTTCCCTGATTTATTATTCATGTAGAATGATATGCCAGGAATTATTAATGAATATAGTGTAGAAATGAATTTTACTATAATTAAATATAGAGAAAATGATTCGTGTATTCATTTATTATTAATAACTTAAACTTTAAATCATGTAAAAACACATTTTTTCCAGCAGATATAGCACATTAATCGGCATCTTTCAGTCTTCCGTATTTACATCCACCCCAAAAATATTCCAGAAAATCTGAAAATAAGTTCTAAATCACCACCATCCTAGTAACTCATAAATTAATCATTACAAGGGTCGATATGTGCTTTTAATGGCGTATACGTCCCACAAAAAATTAATTGTACGCTATTTCGTTACAAATAGGTCACATTTGATGTGTATTACACCCATCAAAAACACATCCTCGTATGTACTCTGAAATAGTACACCATCAAGCTTAAAAGTTCCTTCTTTTCATGCAGAGGATATTGCAATTTCGTTGAGCATCAATAATTCATAGAATGTTAAAATGAACGTGAGTAGGATGATATGTGTATATGACGTTAATGTGTTAGCATCGTTCACCTTTCGTAAATGGCATCTGAAAAGATTAAGGATTTAGTGTTAATTACTGTGGGTCGTTTTACACATGGTTAGAAAAACAGATTAAATATATTAATAAAGTATGTGGGTGCATAAAAGCTTTTATTGCAATACTTTCTAGGGAAATGATTATAGTATAGTTCACAAACAAAATGTTTATGGTGAATTAATTAAGATTGATATCAATAGTGAGTATGAAACACAACATTACGTTGAAATTTTTCTATTTGAGTTCTTTTGGGGGTTTTGTGTAGAATAGATTCAATGATACCCTTTTGAAATTATGTTCTGCTGGTCATAATTTTTTTAAATTGACTTCTCCACTGTGTAAACTTGTAACCTTGCAATTTTTTTTAAATAAAAGGCAATTGAGCATAATTTTAAATAAACAGCAATGGTCAGATTGTTTCAGATCACGTCTTAAAACATATTTCCTCTAAGTCACTCAAAATTATGCTTTAGTCACAAGGCATTGCAAGGTAACTTATTCATTTGCCTAGATGTACAAACAACTCACATATTAACAAAGAGTAATTACATGAACCCACGTCATTCCTTAGAAAATTCATTTTTTTTAGTGTATTGGCTTTGTGTCATTTTTTAAAGCGTTAAAATTAAATTTGTTCCAATACACGTAACCAACTTATTTCTTGATAACTAGTGCAATATCCAACGTATGTTAATGTGGGAAATGCACAGCACATGTCGTACCATGAAATGTCACTCAATGCCAGTATTGACGTTGAAGTATGATTTCTGCGTAAATAAATTGTTTAAAAGAAGAACCACAAAGCGAAGCTATAAAAATTTTTTTCGAATCAATCCAGTTTATAATTTGAATTTTAAGGATAAAAGAGAACTTACATTTATATTGTACTGTTTATCTGATACAGTTTGATTTTGAATTATTTATTTCATTGATCAGTAGAATCTAAATATTCCCTTTCTACCAACAATAAAATGTCTAGGAGACGCTCAAAAAGAATTCCCCTTGCAGGATGAAGGGATATAGTTTAATTTTTACAATATTTATATACTTCCACGAAATTAAAGCCAGCACATTTATGTGTTTTATTTTATCTTTTAATTATTCCGGGTCATAGGTATTTTTGAATTACAAGATTAAAGAGAAAAGAAGATTTTATGAAGTGGAAGTTAAAATTAATTGGCAACAGGCGGAAGTTGAAAACTATCGTAAAGGGGTTCTATTTACAAATAAAACGTACGAGTATTTAGTATCTGTTTTTTATTAAACGGATAATTTCGGCTGTTGTACTCGTAACATAATCACCTTTTCCCATTGAATCAGAAACACTTTTCACGCATTTGCCACTAAAACTATGAATACTATCAAATTTACAGGTGCTAAAAGCCTTTCATTTGCAGCCGTAATTATGCGAGGTGCTCTCGAAGCATACACCCAATTATGATGAGCATTTTTAATTGTTCAACGGCTTTAATACGAGTACATTAGTGTAGCATAACTAATTTTCGCGATAGTCGACTTTATATCTTCCTTTGCTGATAAAAGAATATTCTTAGGATTAAACTAGCAAGCATTTGATCAACAAAAGCGATTCATAAAGATTATTATTAAGAACATTATGGACTTACAATTTGCATGATTAAAATACAAGCCATTGGCAATCTTTTTATATTTTAACATAATTAGGAAAGCTTTAACATTATAAAACTTATTCGCGGCAGTTCCTATTGTGATAACCACAACAAGTAGCCAGAAGGGTAGAATAGGCACATTTACACAACACAGATAAACATACGAAAGTAAACAGCGTACCAAATCGTACCTCATCGAAATATCATAAACGGCCGATACTGCTTGACTTCGGTGATCTCACGAAAATCGTTATATTTAGCATGGCTAAGATAATTGACGAAAATTGTAAATAATATGTAAGTTGAAGAAATAGAGGAGATTCGGAAAATTGTGCAACTGCAAGCAAGATATCAATGCAATATTACATGGCCTACCAAATATCCTGTCTCCCAGTCTCCTATACGTGGGCAGTTCAAATATGATGGAGACAAACGCTGTAGATAGCGCGCATGTATGTTTTGAAGGTTGTGGCTTGAGTATGTGATAACTGGGTCCCTTGCAAATTGTGTGGCATAGTTTTCGTCGGGAATGTATTCTGTGCGCGTGTGCTACGACCATGAGTGAACCTCAAGTGCCGACCGCCGTTGCTGCGTACAACAACTCATTTTGGAGGACCGTAGGATGCATGTTCGTGATATTTCGGCTGAACTCGGCATCAGTATTGGTAGTGTAGAGTCTGTCATCCACCAACGCCTTCAATATAGCAAAACAACGGCGCGATGGGCTCCTAAACTGTTCAACTTCGAGCAAAAATTCAAGTAGTTGGAAGTTTGTCGCCACTTGCTGACGCGAAAAGAAGTGGATGGGGACAGTTTTTTAACGCGGATCTTCACTACAGACGACATGGGTACAGTATTACCCAAGGAGGAAGGCGCGCCAGTCAAAGCGAAGACAACCAGGTCCGCGGGTAAGGTTATGTGTACTGTGTTCTGGGACCGGCGGGGCGTGCTGTACGTAGATTTTCTGCGCATCCACCGTTCTATCAATGCTGCGTACTATTAACTTCTGAAAACACACGTGGAGCCCGCTTATCGCTCGAAAAGGAGGAGCATTCCAGCACGAAGTGCGATTCATCTCCAGGATAACGCGTGCCCTCATACCGCGTGTCGCACGCTTGGTACAATATCGGAATTGCGGTGGGAGTTACTGGAACATCTCCCTACAGCGCGGATTTATCACCCTGCGACTACCACTACCGAACTGCTTCCGCAAAAGCAGAAAAATTTCCGTGTTTTCAACGCCTTCCCACACTAAAAAAACGAATGACAATACGTTGCGCAACGGCGGTCGGCACTTGACGTTCACTGATGGTCATAGCACACGTGTGAAACATGCACTCCCAACGAAAACTGTGCGACACTGTTCATAAGGGACCCAGCTATAACATACTCAAGCCACGACCTTCAAAATATACATGCGCGCCATCTACAGCGTTTGTCTCCATCATATTTGAACCGCCCTCGTATATTTGATCCTTGTTGCAGTTTGTGCAAGAATTTTTTGTCGGAAGTCGAATTCCTACTTTCGAATTCAAATTTTTCATGTAATATTTTTTGCCTGAAATGCAAGTGTGCCAAACCCTTATCACGCTTCGGTGTGGAATCGTCTCAGAGAATCGCTTTTTCCGGACGCTGCATGGTTTGAACATTTTTGTAGACAGCTACTTGTCAATGTAACGAAGCTGGATAATTTTGCACGGTGTGCCATGACGCGAAAAATACAGAAAATTTGAACGCATCATTACAATGCGAGATAAGTCGATAGCAATGTATCGGGTACATCGCGGATCATACGAGTATATGTGCGTGAGAACTTCTCCATCTTCATCTGTGTGTTGTATACGAACACCAAGAGAGGCAAGATCTATGTTGTCATATGGAAATGTTTGCAAAATGGCGCTTGACTAACTTTTTTATATGAAGCCCAAAGTGATCCCTTCACAACATTTCGCGGGCAAAACATACATTTTTATTAAGATAGTATGCATAATATCTAATTTTTTGACGCAAGGAGTAATCACTTCATTCCCATATAATGATTCATTGGCTTTAACAATATCATAATCGGCACACAAAGTGCGCATCCATTATTTCAATGTGTCCAAATTTCAGACACCAGCTGGTTATGGGTTAAAAGAGCCACATACACATATAAATGTAGATTCAAGTCAAAAATAAATAACCAGAAATCGATCATTCTTATATCAACGTCTAATCAAAGTCAAAGTCAAAAGCGATTTATTTAATACCAATCGTTATAAATTTTTAAAAGAACATAAAGCAAATTCCAAACAATAAAACTATAAAAAACTTAATGGCCCGAATGGCTCCTTAAATTTATACGTTATCAGTTAAAAACATTTAGTGAAAAAAATACACTTGCAAATTTAAATTAATTAAGATTATTAGATATTTTTTGATTCAATTGGAAAAAGGAGAAAAAACCAACCAGCACTATTCAAAAATTACTTATACTACTAACACAACAATGAACTTATATCCTATACCTAATATGTTACACCCTAATTCTAAATAAGTTCAATCAAAAAAAAAAAAAACGTTACCTTATATTGAAACCTATACCTAATTTATAATACAAATATACAACAACACTAGATGTAGCAATAATGAGATGAATCTGAAAAATTATGTAACGAGAAAAAGCACAAAAACAGAAAATAAACACGAAAAATTTAGACATTGTCATTCAGCCACCAATACCTAGATTGTTCCATCTCAGCTCGACCAGCCTCAACGAATCTAGCAAATGAGTATCTCCATTGGAATTGTTGGTCTCGTGAACTCAGATTCGGAGGATATTTTATCTTCTTATCGGTGGCCCGTCGGTATATGTGATATATGATTGGGACGCCGTCAGAATCAAAAACATATCGATTCATGTCCAAATACACGAATGCTTCTGGAGGAACGAAGCCAGTAGCGAGGCAAGTCGCTATATACCCGTCTGTAGGGTGGAACGGCTGTGAAATCCAAGGGTTTTCACTCACAGTTACAGATCTTGCGATATGATTCCGAAGAAGTTTCAATATGAAGATATCGACTCTAGTCACTTGAGCAGTTTGATAAATTTTTCTATTCGATATATAGTGCTTCCAATCCGTCTCAGGCTTTCTGTACAAACCAGTACATGCACGAAGACATTTCCTTTCGAAAACTCTTAATCTTTCCATTGTACTAGCACTCTGGTTGTACCAGATCTGGCATCCGTATGTCAAAACTGGCCTAACCAGGGTCTTGTAACAAATAACTTTGACTTTTTGATCAATGTATCTGGAATGAAAGAGTCGCCGAAGGGCCATGACTACTTTTAGTGCTTTACTGAGTATGATTTTGACATATTCAGTATAGTACAGATACTGATCGAGATGAACACCGAGGTATCGAACACAGGATTTATGTGGAACCCGTTCTGAACTACCCTCACCAGCCATAATGTGGAAATCCTTCCAATTACGTTTCAGGTCTTGACTGGCCCCCTGCAGCGTTGTCCGAAACAAAATTGTTTCGCACTTCTGCGCATTGATTTTCATTCGCCAATCGTCGGTGTAGAGCTGCACATCATTAAACATTTCTTGAAGATTGCTCTGAACTATTGTAGCTTTTCGGTCTGCCGTATAGATGATCAGATCATCAGCAAACGCTACCAATAATCGCGTTGGCGGGGCATTAAAATCAAAGCTGTTCAATAGCTTGCGAATGAATATTGAGAAAAGCAGGTGCGCAGTAACTGTTCCCTGCTGTAGACCATTCAAGACCTTGAATTCGCGCATTGTTGTCAGATTTCCATCAGTTGCAACAAATGATTTCCCGTATAACATATTGCACATCATGGCGACAAGGTGTCTGGGGAACTTGTCCTGAAGGAGTTTGAAAACTAGTCCATCTAACCACACCGTATCGAAGGCTTTCTCCATATCAATGAGACATGCTCCAACGCATTCTTTGTTGTTTAGTTTCCAACAGATGTCTGAGGTTACTTTCGTTATCGCATGTATGGTCGAATGCCTGGCACGAAAACCAAGTTGGCAATTCGGCATCAACTCATATTTCTCAACGTGGGCGTTTAATGCTCTGTTGAGTATCACTTCAAACACCTTGCTGATGTTAGGCAGCAAGCTGATTGGGCGATAGCTTTTAGGGCATGAAGATTCTTTTCCATTCTTCAAGATCGGAAATACCTTAGCCTTTTTCCACTCATTTGGGAAATATGAATTGTTCAACATGTTGTTGAACAATATGCAATAATTTCTAATAGCAACCTCAGGCAAATGGCGGAGAACTATATTTGGAATACCATCAGTACCACATGATTTTTTGTTGCTTATCCTGCGAAATATGAAACACAAGTCTTCATAGCTGACAAAATAATCAATAAGATTCAAGCTCGGTATGAGGTCAGATGTTAATGTTTCATCGAAATGAAGAATTGATTGGCCGTTCAGGCTTGATTTGAAGTCGGAAACTTTTGCTTCAACGACCTCCGAAAATATTTCATTCCTTCTCTCTGGGTTTGGCAGATGAACCAAGTCAAAATGTGTTCCAATCAGGGCAAGTTTCTGCAATCCATCACAAATAATCCTGTTTCCATTTCTATCCGGAGTCGTACTATCAATTTCGATACCAGCCCTATCGAGAAGATTTATCTCATCACTAGTGACTTCAAGAATCGATACCTTCACTCGAGACTTCCTGCGGAATAAACTATTCACTTTCGCGAAAACGCCATCTGGGTCCTGTGGGCTAATACCCCTCAGTTTTTCCGCCCATTGATTGCTGACCTCACTCCTGAAGTATGAACGGATTAAGTTCCGGACATTCTTGAGGTGTAATTTCAACAAAGCCAACGAGGGATGGTTATAGTCCAAAAATCATCGATAAATATTGTTGACGCGTGTGAGAAGAAGGCTTTTCAATCTTTTCAACCTTGCGATGGTTGGTGTTTCATATCCTTCCATATTGTTTCGATGTTTAATCTTGGGAACAACGTTCTCAATCGTTTCCAACGTCAGCTTCTCTAACTTCGACAAATAGAGATCTATTTCATCGTCAGTTAGATTTCTGTTATTAGGAACCATTGAGCAAGCGTTGCCACCATCAGAAGAGGGACATTGCTTCTGGTACTCCCGATTAAACTTCTTTTGAAACTTTCCCCAGTCTGTTTTTTTGAAATTCAACCGATGGTTTTCATGTTGAACTGGAATGAGTAAGAAATCATCCCTGCGATGATTGATTTCCATTACGATTGCGTTATGGTCGCTATCGTAAGGAAGCACCTGCAGTTTCCGTTGAGGACTATTAAAGCTGAATTCAAGTCTTGCGTCAGCAATGCAGAGGTCCAAATATGAATTTGTCCTAGAGTATGTTGGAAACTCCGACCCATATAGGTTGCACCTGTATTCAATTTGGTTCTCTGTTATCCACGGTTTCAGGAATACACCTCTTGGATTATTGGTGGCGTTTAGCCATGATGTATGCTTGGCATTCAGGTCACCGGCAAAAATATAATAATCATGCAGCCTGTTCAATTCGAGTATTTCAAACAAGGAATTGAGTTCCTCCTTGAACTTGAGAACATTTTGACCAGTTGCATAGGCAGAGATAACGAAGAGGTTATCCCCACCTGGCAGTGAAATTTTGATGACGGACACTTCAAGAAATTCAAAGTTTTTGAATTCGACTTTTTCAATATTTTGGAAACAATAGGGTCTTCGAACCAATATCCCGGTGCCACCTCCTCCATCACCTATTACCCTATCGTTTCTTACGAATGCATAATCTTTGAATTCCATGGAATGCCATGAATTGAGGTGGGTTTCAGTGAGAAGTATGAGGTCAGGCTTTTGCTTAACAACAAATTCAAGGAGATAATCACGTCGATGTATAGCAACGATAGAGTTGACGTTGATCGATATGAGGCGAAGCCTATCCATGGGAATATGACTGGATGACAAGTTATTATTAGGCATTTGAAAGACCTAAACGCTGAAAAGCAAAGTTAATTTTTGAATCTTGTTTATCGATTCTCTCCGATAAAGAATTAAGTTGCTGGTAAATTTTGAGAAGCAGCTCATTATTGCCACTTACATTATATACATTATTTCCAGCATTTTCTGCTGGTCCTCTAGCGGCGATTGCAAATGATACTCCGGGCTTGACGACGTTGGAAGGTATGATATTACGGTGTACTTGTGTTTGCTTTGGAGCAAATTTAACTTTTGCATCTTGATATCGGGAGCATCCTCGATAAGATGCTGGGTGACCAAAAACACCGCAGTTAACGCAGTATAATTTTTCTTTAGACTCCGTCTGAGCCAATTTGCACTCACCGGGAGCATGAACGTCTTTGCATTTAACGCAACAATAGTGCATGGCACAATTGGCAGCCGAATGTCCAAATCTTTGACACCGGTAACACTGGTTGACTTCTCTTTTCTGGAGGCGTTCCCACCTCACCACTCTGAAATTCAAGTACCTTATTTGTTGAAGGGCACTTGGACTGCTCTTATTTGCAATTTGTACCAGGTAAAGTGGTAAATTCTTCCTTTCTATGGTCGACCTTCTTGTCGCAAAGGCTTTGACTGAAACAAAATCAATATCTGGTGCAGCCTCCTTGAGCACCTGAAGAAGATCGACCGTATCCTCTCCGCTGTCCAAACCCTTCAACAAGAAGGTCTGATTTTTTTCACTTTTTGGGGTATAGGTGAAGTGTGGAACCTCCCCAGAAATCAGCGCATCTTTGGCTGACTTGAAATCAACCAGTGATTTCGTCCTTATAGTTAATTTTTCGGCATTAACTCTTTTGATTTCGAAATTGGCCAGTTTATTTTCGGCTGCCAATAGCCGAACCATATCTTTCCCGGTTTGTCCGAACACGTTGATTGGCGGAACTTTTTCTGTCTTGTTGGAAGCTTTTTCAGAGGAACCAGCAGAACTGCGGGCTGGTTTTTTCTCCTTATTTTTGTTCTTTAAATATTGAATAAAATTAACGTCATTATCTTGATTAAAATTACCTCCGATGTTTTCTTCGATTTCCATATCTTCGGTTAATCCCTCCAGCGCTGCAAAATAATTTTGGCTCTCATTGGTGCCACCAGCACTTAGAACTTCCTCTGGATTTACTTGCTTTGCACTTTTCTTCGGCTTTGTTACCTGTTGCCATTGATTTTGTGGCTGCGTCTTTTGAGGCTTCATCCTTTTCTTGAAAATATCCTTGAGAGACTGTATCTCTTGCCTTAGTTCATCATTTTCGTTCTGCAATTTGGCCATTTGTTGATTGTCCGCTATTATTTGCAGCTTGCATCCTCCATCTACGGAGTTTTCTTCGTTATGTTTTCTTTTGGTGATTGTCGCCAGTTTCGTATTCGTCGTTTCCCCAGGTTGCCCCAACGGTGGGAAGCCGTCGGGCTCCTCCATACCAGCGGCGAAATTTTCTTTGTGAATTTGTTTTTCGTTACCAATCGAAGTAAAAATATTCGATAGAAATTTCCTGAGTCGATTACTTCGACAATATAAGATTTTTTTTCGATAAAAATTAACTTCGGACTAACGTTTTTAAAAAATTAATTTAATTTTTGTCAACGTCTAATCTAATGTGCGTGAACTTTTAATAGAATCGCTCCACAATGAATCTCTGGCTTATCAATGTCAGTTCATATCCCATTTTGCATCGTTTGCAATTCTCATTCAATAAGTACCTTTCAAAGTTAACGCATTGAAATTATTTTCATTTGTTCGCGAAACATAGTGCATTTAAAAGACATCTTGGAACCGATCAACCCCCATACGTAATAGTGTTTTGATTTGTTTTGTGGTTTTTGTTTGTACTAATATGGAAAAGAAGCGAAAAATACACAGTGAATGCAGAACATTAAAAGATCAATGGAACTCAAAATATTTCGTGATTGGGTCCAGTAATAAGGCGCTAGATTTGAATTGCAAAGAAATCATAGCCGTTCTTAAAGAATTTAAGATTAAACGCCATTATGAAACGAAGCAGTTGCAAAATTATTCAAAATACACATGAAGTTTGCGAATTGAAAAGTTTGAATATTTGAAGCACAAATTGAAATTGTAGCAATCTTGGTTTACGAAAGCCAATAATTAAGAAGAGGCTACAACTTGTGCCAGCACGAAATCGCAGAACGTGAAAAACCATCCAGCGATTCAAGGAATACGTAAATGCAGTAGCCGAAGAAATATGTCCGGGAAAGGTAAATTTATTTAAAACTGTCGATTTGTCAGCATACACCATGGCTCGAAGGGTACAAGGCATCGCGGAAAATATATCTTCTCAGCTGTCGGACGAAAATGAACAACTTGAGTGCATTAGGCAACGGGTGTGTCAGATACGGCTTAGGTGTTGATTTTTGTTCGCGGAATAAACAAAAGCTATGAAGTTCATGAAAAACTTCTTGATACTGATAGCATTCACAGCACGACTACTGGGGAAGATATTTTTAAAGTACTTGAAAATGCCACTAATAAAAAGAAAAGAAAAATATGAAAACTTTTTCAACTGATGAAGGAAAAACATGTGGTGAAAATAAAGGAGTCGTTGTACGTGTGCCAAAGGCTGTAGAAAATAATGGTGGTTCAAAACCAGTAGTCCTACATTGTATCATTCATCAACAGTCCTTTTGCGGAAAATGTTTGGATGTGTATGCAGTCCTACAACCAGTAATATCAGTTGTTGATTTCATCAGATCCACTGGGCTAAACTACCGACAATTCTGCGAGTTTATTGAAGAGATTGGAGAAAATGACTTACCATATCATACTGCCATACGATGGCTGAATTGCGGAAAAGAACTTCAGCGCTTTTTTCAAGTTCGAATAAAAATAGGAATTTTGTTGACTGAAAGGCATTCCCCTCTTACCGAAATAAAAAATAGCGAATGGGTGTGGAAGTTAGTATTCTATATTGATTTGACAAAACATATGAACAAACCGAATTTGAAATTGCAAGGAGAAAACCGGCTTTTCCCCAATTTATACAGTAATATCAAATCGTTCCGGCAGAAAATAATACTGTTTCAATGACAATTACGTAAAAATTGTTTCATACAATCGAAGGTAAATTTTGACACGCGTTTCTCAGATTTTGATGTAATTGCGAAGGAAATTAAGATTTGTCAACATTCTTTTGATGCTGACATTGAAACCCTAGCCCCAGAACTTCAAATGGAAACTATTCATTTACTGTGTACTAATGTATTTCAGAACAAATATCAAAACTCATCTTTGTTGAATTTTTATTGGAGTCTTGCAGTGGTATAACTTGATAATTTACATAGATTTGCTCGTAGGCTGTGAGAGAACATTCTCAAAAATGAAGTATACAAAGAATATTTACATCGATATACTCGTACATGCATATACTGTACTCTTCACCTGAGCATACGTATTGAGGCTAAAACCGAAGAGTTCACTGGTGTTGAAATTGATAGTGGGATTAGTTTCAATTATTTGTCAGCTATTATGCTAAAGTTAAATTTTCCACGTATTACACTAGTCATTGAGCTCTCTAGCAAGTAAATAAAACCGGATTTGGCTCCCGCGCCAGATTCGGCTCGCGGGCCGTAGTTTGTAGACCTCTGGTTTATACTAGAGAATGGCCATCTGCTATTTATGATGTGTTATGTGAAGAAAAAGTACTCGTTTTCGTTGGTTGTGTAATTTCCACATTAGAAATTCGACGGAGAATCGTATCGTTGATTCAATAGGTGGAAGCAGTAAGTTTATCATCAGACGATGTAACGGTGATGTAGTCCATGCAGGGAATTCGGTGGAGTGCTCACCGCTTGCGCGGCAGTTTCCAAGTTCAAGGTCGTTGGTGGCAACAAGTTTGTGCTTGTAGCACTTCTGTCGGACTATCAGCCTACGCAGCTGTGATGGATTCTGATTGAAAAATCAGATAATATCACTTGGTTTAGCGTGATACTGTCCATACTACCTCGAAAACCGTTGCGGTCATGAAATTAGGTTCCATAACAAATCACAACGCTAAGGTGCGTGATGATTATTATTATTTAACTATCATCCATCTATTCAATCCAATGAAAATCGAAGTTTGTGCTCGAATGTTTCCTTCCCCGTAGACATCGAGGGCTGCTTTTTCCCCAGCCTTTTCTTTTAGTGTCTCTAACCGCCGGTTTTCACTCGCACCTTAATTCACTCAGCGCAGATCAGTTTACTAAATTCTTTAAAGATTTGAATTTATCAAGTGCTTCCTTTTTTAGGACTTTCATTGGGTCCTTCGACCACCAATTTGACTTTCTTGCGAGTGATGTTATTAATGATCATTTTAATCGCTAGTCTGATTGGGCAATCTCCGCTGTTGCATATATCCTCCTTGATCTTACTCCAGCTCAAAAGGAATATTGAGACTCGGTTACGTTGGGTGAAAATAGAATCCATTTATCATCGACCGTGATCCTTCTGAATATGTATGGGCTAGTGAAGCATTTTGAATTTAATATCTTCCATCCATTCCATCAAGATTTTTCCTTCGGTGTTAGTTTGTCGCCCCAAAAGGTATGTCTAGCGTTTGTCACAGCCTATAACACTTTCTTCAGATCGAACCCTCGATATGCCTTCTCATCCATCTCATAGCCAACAAAAATGCATTTGGTTGACATCGTGTCGAATTTGCGCCGCTTCTTCTTGAGCCAGCGCTTTGCATTCAAACAATATACGTATATGTTCGGTGTTTTGCCCGTCCAGATTTCTTTGGGCGTGAGAATATGATTGATCAGATACATAGCGGTGTTCACCGCTTCGGTCCAAAATTTCGCTGGCAGCTGCGCGTCGAAAAGCATACATCTTGCTTTGTCGACGAGCCCTCAATTTTTGCGCTCCGGCTTGCCATTCTGCTATGGTGTGTATGGAGCAGAAATTTGATGAGAAATACCTGACTCATCCAGCAACTTTTCAAACGCTTAAACGTATTCGCCATCGCTGCCGTCGCTGCGCAATTTCTTCAATTTTCGTCCAGTCGTGCGCTCAGCCATTGCCTTAAATATTTTGAATATTTGGATGGCTTTGGCTTTGCATTTCATTTTGTACGTGAATGTTTTGCTGTTATAATTGTCTGTGAGTGTGACAAAATATAGCAAACCACTGCATTAGTTCACATACATAAGGACGAGCTCCAGCAGCTGAGTCGTTTTGCTATCATTGCTGTCAAACGCCCGTCGTGCTTGCTTGCCTTGCACATACACATCACAATGCGAACGCTGCACTTTCGATAGTGTGATGCCATTGACGGTCGATCTGCTAAGATAATTCGCATTTTTTCGTACCCAACATGCCCAAATCTTTGATGCCACAATGATTGTTTTGCTGCACGATGCAACAAATCCATGTTCATTTTCTGTTTGCACCAATTTATACATATTATTCGTGAGCATCGCACGCCCGACGATCTCATCACCACGGCGAATCACACAACCTTTTTTTATCGAAAAGCAACAAACAGCCTTTGTCTACTAGCTGTGAAACAGATAACAAATTCGTACAAAGTCCCGGAACGTACATAATACATATTATTTGCGACCGTTACACTCAGCACTATTGATGGCGATTGTTCATGAGGTATTCATTTGTGTTCATCATGTAACGACTCTCACCTCACTCACCCGATGGCTAGCCCATTATGTTGTAGTGGAGGGGCCAGCCAACGTGAATGGAAAGACCGGGTGTATACGAAGTGTGACAATTAAGTAATGAGGCTGATTTTATTGCCGCGCTTGTGGTGAATCTGCAACCTTCAAATTCCCTTCCCCTTCTTCGGCAAGAGTTTAAAGAAGGGCCTGAAAGCGTGAAAGACGAGGCGCGGAGCAGGAGACCAGTCGAGGTGTAGACTGGCGCGAATGCACAGCGTGTTCGTGCTCTAATCCGTGAAAATTGGCGTTTAACAGTTCGAATGTTGACCTTGGAAGTGTATGTATGAACCGTGAAACAGTCAGACAAATTTTAACCGACGGTTTTGGGATTGAAAAGTTGTGCGCGAAGATGCCGTGCCACACCGCCCTCTAAAGGGATCGCCGTGTTGCAACAGCCGCCTTATTCGTCCGATATGTCACCCTGTGACTTTTTTGTTTCCTAGAACAAAATCGGTGGTCAAAGGAACCCATTTTGAGTCGATTACGGACATCCGGCCGTGACGAGGGTACTCGTGGATATCCCAGTCGCAGCGTTCCGGAAATGTTACGAAACATGGCAAACGCGTTGGAATCGTTTTATAGCTGCGCAAGGGGACTACTTTGAAGAAGGTGGCAGAGTTGTAGAATAATTTTTAAATATACGGTTCATTACTTAATTGTCACACCTTGTAGTTTAATGATCCATCTTTAATATTTTATTCTATCTATTATACGCTTACATTTCCATCTCTTTTATTATGCATAACAAATATACTTTTCAATCTCAATCAAAAATTCATTCGATCTTAACAATTAATCCTCATCCAATCGCCTGAACTCTGTTTTTCGTTAATATTTTCCTTTTTGATTCTTGTCTTATTACTATTTCATTTCGGATGATAAATTAAAATATGTGCAATGATCGTAAAAATTAAGAAAAATTGATCAACAAAAGAAAAAAATCGAACAATAGCAAACATATGGTTTAACAAACAGTGCTTGAAAAACAACATAACACCAGCATTTGCAAGAATCGTAATAAAACAAAACACAATTGCTGCACGGAACACACAACGTAGCGTACAAATATTCCGCATTAAAAATGAAATGAGAACACTGTGCATAAAAAAGGACGAAATTAACCGACAACTTTCACATTCACACTTACAATTAACTGACATTATACAAACTGAAAACTTTCTACAGTTTTACAATGACATAAGACAAAACATTGATATTCAGCTCAAAACTAAATATGAGGCCATGACAAAGAAGCTTCACAAATTGATGAATAAGCAAAACAAAATGACCACACCAGCCAACAGAGCTTTCTATCCACAGAGTGTAAACCTATCAGATACGCCTTTTACGAGACAAGTAATGGAGCTGTTAAATAAGGGACTGAAACACAACTTATATAATGCAAACCGCAACAAAGGCCTAGAACAACTAGTAATCGACAGGAAGGACAGACACATGCAAGAGATACTGCAGTAGACATACTACCAAAAATACACACTAGCATAAACAAAACGGATTTCCATGAAGAACATAAGATATTAAGACACATTCAGAAAAAGCTTACGGATAACCTACTAACAGTGACAAAGACTGACAAAGGACATACAACGGTGATCTTAAAAATAACGGACTACGTACAAAAAACAATAGACTTCATTAACGCCAACAGATACAAACTGGTAAACAAAGAACCCACCAATAAGTTCCAAGTGGACTTAAGTACTGCCATTATACAATCCCCACTTATTATTCCTCCTAATACTAAGCAACGCTACATAAACCCAAATCCATACATACCACCCCTTAAAGCACAACCTAAGCTCCACAAACCCAATATTCCTATCTGTCCTGTCGTCAACTACCGCCCATCTCCTGCATCCCAATTTGCTAGCCGCGAGCTAGCAAATTCTACTACTTCTTTAAAATTTACTGCAACTTGTCGACTTTTATCACTAGATTTCACCAACCTCTATACGTCTATACCCGTCGATAAAACACTGGCCATACTTAAAAGAAAAACTTTCATTCAACAATAGCCAACGATTCTCAGATCAACCGCTCAATCTCATAAAGACCACAATCAAGCAGAACTATTTAAAGTTCAATAGCAACACATACATTGCCAAGGACGGTCTGGGTATGGGACATCCAATGTCCTCAATAATGTCAGAAATATTCTTACAATCTTGGGAAGAAGTCTCTATACCCAAAGTTGTCAAAAGATTCAATGTAATATTTTACAGACGATATGTGGATGACTGTTTCATTGTTATTGACTCACAAGAAAATAAACAAGACGAACTACTTACCTATATGAACTACTTACCTATATAATGGCTAATGTCACCCACCTTGACGACAATTACGTATTAAAGAGCTAGGAAACCCTACCACTTCTTTAAAATTGACTAAAACTTGTCGATTTTTATCACTGGACTTTACCAACCACTATACGTCTATACCCATCGATGAAACACTGGCCATACTAAAAGAAAAATTTTCATTCAACAACAGCCGACGGTTGACAGATCAAATACTAAATCTCATAAATACCATAACCAAGCAGAACTATTTTAAGTTCAATAGCGACACATACATCACAATGGACGGTCTTTGTATGGGACATCCAATGTCCTCAATAATGTCAGAAATATTCTAACAATCTTTGGAAGAAGTCTTTATACCCAAAGTTATCAAAAGATTCAATGTAATATCTTACAGACGATATGTGGATGGCTGTTTCGTCGTTATTGACTCACAAGAAAATAAACAAGACGACCTACTTATCTATATGAATGAAATTCACCCGAATATAAATTTCACTATGGAAAAAGAAACAAACGGACAACTCAACTATATAGACCTGACTGTGACACGTGAACAAAAACGATTAGAGTACAAAATATACAGAAAACCAACTACAACTGATTATACCATACATGGAACATCTAACCATACCGCACAACATAAGCTAGCAGCGTAACGATCAATGGTGCAGAGGCTTCCTCAACATTTACAGAATAGCGAATAATAACGGATACAAACAATGCGACATTGACAAACTTGTCATACAGTACAAACAAAAACAGGAACGCCAACGGACTGAAACTCATAAGAACGACCAACAGCGGTTTTCGTGAACATACGTAGGCAAAGAGACACACATCAAACTTCCTTAGGAAATACAAATTGCAAACAGCATTCAAAACAAACTGAATGACACATCAATATACGAAAACAGCGGCATATACAAACTGACATGCAAGGACTGTGACATGGTATATATAGGAAGGACAACACGAAAGCTAACGACAAGATACAAAGAGCACTCAAGATCTTTCTCACACAAAAAAGCAGACTCCACTTATGCGACGCACCTACAAAACCACGCACATGAGCCTGACACTATGACAAACCCTATGAAAATGTTACACAAACAAAGCAAAGGACCGAGACTTGGCATCCTAGAAAGGCTTGAAATTTATAAACATAGAAAGACAGACGGTAACATTAGCAACGAACAACTTGTTACCAATTCCGACACAATTTTCTCAGTACTAGACCATACTTTTAGACGAAAACGGAAACGAGATGGAACAGAACAAACGGGCATCCAACAAGCAAAAAAACAAAAACTTAATATCCCTCTACCCGGCATTATTTAGTACATGACGTAATTTACTACCTGGCCTTATTACCCATCCGCTAAACCCATCCTACGACTATATAAAGTCATTCATTTCAACACATCTTTTAGACACTGAAGATGACTCGAAGTAGTCGAAACGCGTCTGCTCACACAACAAAGCAAGCCCCGACGGCTTTTAAAGAAAAAAGAAAACAAATAAATCTACAGTTTACTCCATTTAACATGATGCAAAGTTTATGTTGTTAATATTTTCATTTCATCATCGTTCATACCAAATACATGATACCCAATATTTGAAGAATTTCATATCCGTTGTTCGTTCGATTATAATTAAACGAAATCAGAAAAAACCATTCAAAAAAATTATATGAAATTTCATTGGGTTCCCAGATCCATGCACTTTTATAAAATAAATTAAAAATATTTTTTTTTATAAAAACAGGGGTACTCACCAACATCCTCGCCGAGCGCCCATTGATGAATGTGGATGATGCCTGAAACTTTAAGAAGTATCGCACTTTTATGGACATCCTTGGATATTTACGAGTATGTACACTTTGCGCATGCACTCGTGAGGACGGAGAGAACACTTTCACTCGACGGAACGACACATTTGGATACTGGAAAGATCACATGGATTTTCGCTTAGTCGCACGATTTAAATTCTAGCTCCCTGGGCAATGTTTTTCATGCATTCAGCGGCTTTACTCGTACTTGCACTCCTCTGCTGAAATGCCAACTGGATATTATTATAATTTTGGGCGTTGAGATATTTTCACGTCGTTGAGTGCTAACTGCTAATTTAACAGTTTTGAGTTATTAGCCGCCAAAACACCGAAAGCGCGCTAATGCTGTGGGAATATAAAGTATGCAATTCACACGATTGCGAACAATACTGTATGCTTTTTTTCGTTGATCACCAAAGCCAACTCAAATCGAGAAAATGTTAGTATAGAGGTTAAGGTTGGTTCTCGATTTAGGGTGTGAAACTCCACGATTTGGACAAGTTGAAATTTCACTGGAACATTTTCTTGCACTGGGTAGCAACGGAGGCTACTGACTATGATTAAACTTTGAATGGAAAGGCGAAATTTAACGCTAATTTCGTCACATCACACTGCGAGAGGGAGAATTACGCGAATCGCACACGTATATCCACCATGACAGCTCCTTTCTGTCTGGCAACGGTGGTTACTCTCGTCGTCATTGAGACGCAACACATGATTTTTGTAATGATTTCCTCTCGAGGGATAATTGATGCTGAAATTGATGAAAGTCGCGTAGAAACTGTTCAAGTGCACTTTCCCGCTACAGTCATTGGATTCTTGGACTAACCGAATGATCAGTCGGCTTAATTCTGAATTAAATCGCGCTTTTTTCGGATGGCTAAAGATCGTGACCAATTTCACTTGAAGACTCTCCGACATGATCATTGCGGCGATCAAAAGCAGACCCCCGATCGCCCAAGCAGATCTGCTTACTTCATCCGAACAGCCGCCGTGCGGTAAATGTCGCAACGGAGGTTCGTAATGAGCCCCCTATCCTTTCACTGTAGATTGTATTCGGCAATGCAGTTCGTGGATGAGCCGCATGATAAAGGTGTTGTCATGTCTAAATTTTAATTGTAGATTTAAATAATTTTTTAAATTTACAATTAAAACTGGATTAGGATTATAATGGTTTACGAATAGTTTGCCTAGGCGACTGCTCGATTACTACAGATTGTTATAAATATTTGAAAGGGTAACCCTTCAAATCTTATATTATCAACTGTTTCAATATCCTGCCTGCGAAAATATTTCATATTTTTAATAGCTCTATGAATTTTGTACGTTTTATAGTGTTTTGCGTAAATGCAAGGTATTAAACTTTGTATCAGACAAATTTCCACCCTTTCGTTTTTATTTAGAGAATAATATACAAGGCACACCTGAAGCGCCGTCATGTTCCCACCAGACTTGCATTCATTTCATGCATTATAGATATACTTCGACACATGAGTTTCAGTCTGCTTTCCTTTACATTTATAAAATGTTTATGACTCACTGCAGACGGTGCTTCCCCGAATTAGTTTCCATTTCCAAACGAGAAAATTGCTGGCACGGGAATAAAGCAATAATTCCTCGGAGTACGATATGGAGCTGGTAAAATTTTACTATGCAATTCGATTTGGTATCCAAATTATCTTCAGTCTCGAATTTCATTGTATATTAATATCCAACCCAGCGATGGAGCGTAGGATGTATAATTTCGATAATTTGATGGTTCCAAGCAAAATTTACTATTTAGTTTTTCATTAGTATGCAATTAGAACGGGTGTCGTCTGTCGTGTAAGGTGTGCCACCATGTAGGGTTGTATTTTCTTGATTTTATGGAAATATGCTGATATATTTAGACCATGATACGGTGAACATCTTTTCAAAAGTCCCAAGTAGGCTTAGATGCTCTACTTTTATTCTAATCAAATTAGCGATATTTTGGGTAGCCAGCTACATACTAGTCAAATTTAGCTGACCACGATTTTTAAAGTAGATCAACCAATCGTAAATGTTTCACTTTTAAACTAGGCTCACACTCTATCTTAATCTCCAACCAAAATATTTATCTTAAATCGCCCTCATTACCATATACTCGAACTTCCCCAGTAGATAACCACATAATCACCTACAAATTCATTTGTCATATTGTTACAATTCAACTATTCGTTATTACGTTATCGTTGGTCGGTATGTCTTTGATTCAATAGTGAAATAACTCTTTCAAGAGTTGGTGCTTTGCCCTTTCATTCCACTTGAATGGAAGCAATAGCAACTGTCGTTCTTCTGGTTGTCAGCACGTTAAAGATTTTGACCTAGATTTATTTTTTTTTTCTTCCACCTAACGACGATATCAGTGTTTCCTCACTACAAATCTAAGTTCCTATGTTATTCGTGTGTGTCTGTATGGTAAAAAAGTTTTAACTAGCAAACAATCTATTTTGCTTCAACATTGTAATATCAACATATGCCACATACTCCTCAAGCCTATTAGATACATTGTACGGTTTTAGTATGGAGATTCACGGATTGCTCGTGCATGCAATGTTTGAAATGCAAATTATGGAGGAAAATAAATGTGAACTGAAGTACATTCTATGCATATTTCGATTGCAAGATTTGGAGTAAAGAAAGGAAGTGGTTGAATGAAAAATCTAGTATTTATGCTATATGCACAAACTATTCACTCCTTGAAAATGATCTCTACTATGTCCATTCTTTAAATAATTAAATTTCGTGAACTGGATTGTCGACAAATGGACCTGAACTATTGTATCTTCAATATACCTCCAACTATTGATTCGCAATCATTAGTATCAATTGATTTTAACCTCTTTTTCTCCAAATTTTTTGTCCAAATGGAATTTCTACTTAAGTGAATTGAAAGTTGAACTTCTAACTATTCTTAAGAATTTCAATGAGTTCAAACTAAAATAGTTTAAATCAGTTCTTTGCACTATTAATGATCTTTTTTTAACGTTCGTCATCGACTTGTTTTGTTGTCTGGTGTAGTTAACAGCATTGTCACGAAGCCACGTTTTCTGAAAGTCTTATTTAAAATGGACTCAGGAAATTGAAAAGAAAAATCTTTTAGAATGAACTAAATGCATGAAATAATCTAATTCATTTCCGGCTTTAGATTCTATCATTAAGCTTTTTGATCAAGCTTTTTAATCCATGTTTGGTATGGCGCTAGCTCTAGGTAATATTTTAATGCGACTAAACATGGATTTAAGCATGACAAATGTTTAAAATCTTAGCTCTAAGTTAGGTATTAGTAAAAGTACACTTATGCCAAGAAAATGTTATGTGGGTACATCCGGGAGATATCTATATTATCTCGGAGATAATCATAATGTCAGAAAACACGTTGAAACTGCACGAGAATGAATCAAATATAATCGGAACTTTTTTTGATTCATTTATTGAAAAACAATAGACAATTATAATTTATTTTACCATATAGTTTTTCGCATGAGAACTACTTTTCATACATTAAGGAGGAGATTTTTATCGCAGCATATATACTAATGCTGGGTACATCTGAAATCAAATGGTATGAATTTTTCTACGCCATTGTCATGTTCAAATCTAGAGGTCCTTTTAGTAGTCCAAGCAAATGAAAATTGAGGGGAATATGGTCAACTTGAGTCCATTTCCTGTAGACTTTTAGCGTGGGGGATGAGGATGCCCTCACAGTTTGTTTGATTTTGCCTTTTGCAGTGATATGCATCCTAATGCATAATACTGACCATATCACCTTCTCGAGTGCCGCTACATTCGGTCAAGAGAGATACTCTACCTCTAAGTGAAGGTACGAAAAGGGCTGTAGTGCTAAAGCAAAAAAAAACACATCCCTCAAATCGTTCTCTAACCCACTCACGGTAGTGAGCTGCACTGATACAGCGATGATCGTGGAAAAAATGAATGAGCAAAATACCTCGGTGATCGCAAAAAACCGATTGAAAGACCTTCTCACCTAATAGTCGGATCGTGGCTTTACTGGAGGTGTTTCCTCTTACCTCAGCCTCTGGCCGTTTTAGATTCGGGAGTATATTGATGGACACACTTTTGGTAAAAGTCATCATTTTCTATCACAAACTTTGTTATAAGCTTCTGACAGATCGCAAAATATCTCAACTCCTAGTTTTCAGTTATAAGCCTTAGGAACCCAATTGGCACATACTTTACTGTACTATAAGCAATCTGTAATACTCTATGTATTTTCCCATGTTAGCGCTTCCAAACTATCGTTAATTTACATTTTCTCTACTAAAACGCTATTTGTTTTTTTTTTTTTATTTTGTTTGACGTATATATTTTGAGAGTAAGCTGCTCCCTTCTTCAGTGTCAATTGAAATTACTCCAAAAATATACATGCGGGAAAAAAAACAAATAGCCTTTTAGTGGAGAAAATGCAAATTAAGGATAATCTGTAATGATTGCTTGGCCACTCCTATAACTTATATTGACCTGTTCTGCAAATTCTGATATGTTCATCCGTCGACCGTCTTACGGAATGTCTCGCGAATGTTTTCATCTGTGACGCTTGTCCAAGAACAGCTATCATGCTACTGATGTTCCACACGTTTTCGTCGTTTTTTCAACCATTGCCCCAATACTTGCTCGCCAAGTTATGTGTTCAATCGCTAGGATCTCCTTCATGAGCAAGAAATTTAATAATTATTAATACTATGCGGAGGCCATAAATTCAAATGCATAGTGTGATTCTTCTTCTTCGTAGCACTACAGTGCCTTTCGGGCCTTCGCTTCCTGCAGCAAGCGCCTCGAACTATTTCGGTCCATTGACCACGTCCTCTAATTTCAAAATTCGAGCAGCGATGAACTGCCTTTGTCGACCGAGTCATACCAGCGTTTCCTCGGTTTCCCCACTGGTCTCCGGCTTTCAGTTCTCCCAACGAATACGATTCATGTGTCCAGCCCATTGCAGCTTCCGCAGTCTTACAATCGTTGAGATCCCAGGCTCGTCAAAAATTTCATACAGTTCATGGTTCTATCGAATTTGGCATTGGTCCTCGTCTAGCTTCGCTCCGATTATTCGCCCCACACAGGTCTTATCACAGATTTGTATACTTGGAGCTTTGTTTTCCTGTGTATGCAGCTGGTCTTCAAGATCGTCAAAACTGAAAAAAAATTTCATATTTTAACTAATTATAGTAACCTAATAGTCATTGTTAAGAGGACGCTGCGTCTAAAAAAGTACTATTGAGCATCTGTTATCATGGCAGTGAAGTAACCTGGCCGTTTATTTTTGAAAAGTAGGTAAATTATGACTAGGAATAGCATACACTATACCGCGACGATAACGGATCAAGAGAAATAACAACAAGAGACGCAGACGATATGGTCGCACTATTTTTGAAAAAAACTTGTTCTGATTGGTCGCCTTAATTTTTGTGACATAACATGCTTGGACTCTTGAGAAATAACAAGCCAAAAATTATTTTAAGAGCTGAAGGAGAATATAATTTAACATGTTAATTAAGTTGAGCTGCGTTGCCAAGCGTTATTGAAAACATACACAAACTGATGAAGGTCTGCAATTACAAGAAAATAAAAACGTTGTTCCATTTATCATTGCAATAAACAATATTAATGAATAGTAAAGATGTCACGGAAAAATTCCTACCAGACCTCAGCACTTGCCTCTTCAACAAGTTTACGAGAATCACCCGAGCCAAGTATTATCGGAAACTTTGTAAATAGAAATATGTTGCAATCATTATTAATACTAAGAGTAAACATAGTATATAAGTTAGGAAGATAGATAATGGTTCTGCGAAAGTTTGCCTCCGAAGGCCAAACGTTGAAAAATGCACGTATCGTTGGCAGTACACATATCCATGCACATACGGCAGTTTTAATCGAGACCTTGGTTGATTTCGATGCAACGAGTCGATGGGCGGCCTGTAATATATATTCGACACAGAATGAAGTTGTTGCGGCATTGGCTGAAGCAGATTATCCAATATTCGCATGGCGTTATGAGACCGAAGGAGATTTTCGGTGGTGTCACGATAATTGTTTAAATGCTGAAAATGGGCTACCAAATATGATTTTGAATGATGGAGGCGATGCAACACATTGAATGCTGAAGAAATATCCAGCCACGTTTATAATGTTTAAACACATGGTAGAGGGAAGCATCACTGGGATACATAGAGTGTACCAGCTATCAGAATCTGAGAAGTTAACAGTCCCAGTAATGAATGTATTGGATTCCGTCACTAAAACAAAGTTTGATAGTTGGTATAGCTGCAAATAGTCTATTATTGATAGGGGAAAGCGTTCAACAAAAGTTATGTCTGGCGGGAAGCAAATAGTCATTTGCGGATATGGTGAAGTTGGAAAAGGATGCGCACAAGTATTGGAAGGATTAGAATGCACCGTGTATATTTCTGAAATTGACTCTACCCGCGCTCTTCAGGCCAGCATGGACGGTTTTCGTGCGGTGAAAATTAATGAAGTTACTCGAAATGTAGACGTTGTTTTGACCGCCACCGGTAATCAAAATGTGCAATTTGTGATCATATGGACGTTTAAGTAGCAAGCTTACATCTTCCCACACCCAATAACATCTACTGCTGGAGAAAATAAACATAAAACAACCGGAAGACACTTGAAGTCTCAATCGGGCACGACCCCCAACATCGAAAATAAGCAAAACTAATTTAAAAAGCACAGGGAAAAAACTTGCAGCAAAGAAGGTTCAAGCCACGGATATCTGGAGCTCCAGCCGCAATGATAGTACTAGAATCTATGAGTCCAAGAAGTCGCGGCCAACTTCACCGAAGGGTGTTTCAACGGTGCGAAGAAATCCCATCCAAGGCGAGGACGGACCGAATCGTGAGCGAAGGGGCTCTTTCTCGTTTTGGTTTCGTGTGGGAAGGTCACGCCATCGATCGAAGGAAGTCATCCCAGTTAGGGATTCTCGAGTTGGTGACTGAATTACTTTTTGGAACTCGAGTGTAAGACGTGATTCCCATCAAAAGGACAACGCCAGGAATTCTTCCGCGAAGACGACAAACAAAAATATCGGGCCGCCAAGGACACGCCTCGTGGAATCAGAATATATTTTCAGCAGAATACACGTGGCTAGCGTGCAACGGGACATGAACGAGGCAGAAAATTTATCGGGGGCCCCCGTCGTCGAGATAGTCAAGTTAGGTAAATATAGTTTTAGAATTAAGGCAAAATTTCTTGAGAATGATTTACCATGGTAGTGTTATAAAAAAAAGAAAAATATTCTTTGCGTTTGTTTCAAAACTAACTTGTGAAATAATAATGAATAGTGAATTTCCAGTGAATCGCCTGAACTTTTATTTCTTCTCTCAGTGATACTTGATTCGGGAGTGATTAAGGCAATTTCAAGGCGCCCATTTTCCGCCTCAATAATCTGCAAGTGCTGGGGTGTATATGGGTCTTTGTTTGGTGCGAATTCCAGCTCACGGGGAACTTAATTCCACGTATACTAGGATTAAGGCCAGGTAGAGTGCAGAATTGTCGCGGGAGTAGTTACGTGTGTTGTCCTCCTTCTCTAGGCTAGTGATTTCCTTTCTTCCCTAAAATTGAAGACTCCGGCGCGAGCCAAGCTTGTCTCAAGGCTTGGGGGGACAACTTTGCGGGTAGACGAGTGGCGCCCACGCCCGTCTCCGACGGAGCGACCCGGGACCCAAAACTCCCCCGACCGGAGTCAGTAGGTATGGTTGAGTCATCTTCGCGAGGAAATTTTATCGCGTAAAAAAGATGATTGTTAGGTTTACATGAAACCATATATGACTCATTTTGCACAGTGTTGGTTGGTTTTTTCTCCTTTTTCCAATTGAATGAAATAATATGCAAAAATCTTCATGGATTTGAATTTGCAATAGTTTTTTTTAAATGTGTTTAATGATAACGTATAAATTTAGAGAGCCATTTAGGCCATTACGTTTTTAAATGTTATTGTTTGGAATTTGCTTTATATTCTTTTAATATTTATAACGATGAGTATTAAAGCGCTTTTGACTTTGACTTCTGGACACACTTTTGAATAAATTTGAAAAATTTTTCGGGTAATAGAGATAAACTTAGTTGTATAAACTCTACCGCAATATGAAAAAATAGCAAAGGAGAATCAATTTACGACATGTCATACAAATGGCGTACAACACGGAAACTAACGACAAGATACAAAGACTACTTGGGATCTTTCTTACACAACAAGGCAGGCTCCACCTACGCTACGAAATCACTAAATCACGCACACGAGTTTGACGGTATGAAAACTCGATGACATTGAATATAAATAAAATAAAGGACCAAGACTTGACATCCTAGAAATATTTAACATATTGTCGCGTGTTTTCCGGTTCGCGGCCAATAATTTTAATGTTCCGGGAAAGTGAAAACGCAATGTCTTTTAATTTAAGTTAAAAGAATTTATTAAATTACGAAAATGCACAATAAACAATTTAACACTTTCACTAATTTTAATTTTCACTATGAAAACTATCTAACACTTGTCCATAAATTTCTTATCGCAATTGTCTTCTAAATCACTTCACTATTACGAAACACACTTCCCACACACAATCGCAGTTCTTATCGCGGTCGAATGAATGATCCCCCCATTCATTCAGCTCGCCTTTATATAGGGTCTCTAAGTATTCACCCATTTCTCGCATATTGGCGAACGTTCTACAAACATTGAAGGACAGGTGGTGACGTTATCAACGAGCAAGTTATTACTAATTCCGGCACAATTTTCTCAGTTCTAGACCACACCCTCTGACGAAAACGGAAGCTTAACGGACCAGAGCAAACGGCCAGCCAACAATCCAAATAAGCAAAAACCTAATATTCGTCTGCCTAGCCCAACCTAGGACCTACCTGCTTAACCCATCCTGCACTAAGGCTAATACGCTGCGATGGTTCCACAACCTTACCCTAAAACCACCTAACCAAACAGTGTTTAAAAAAAAACATACCAGCATTTGCAAAAATTGTAATAAAGCAAAACACAATTGCTGCGCGATATAGATAACGCGTTGGACGAATACTTTGCATAAAAAATTAAAAAGAACTGTTTACGTACATACGGACTGTAAATCTATCCGAAGTGCTTTTACGACACAAGAAATGGAGCTGTTAGATAAGAGATTGAAACACAACTCATATAACACAAACCACAACAAAGACCTAGATCAACTAGTAATCGAGACTGAAATAGCCATCAATAAAATACCGAAGAAGCAACAGGAAAACAAAATGAATTTACACGAAGACTTCAAAATATTAAGACCGTGACAAAGGATATGCATCAGTGATCCTAAAAATAGACTACGTTCAAAAAACTGATTACATTAAAGCCAACGGATACGACCGTACAAAGACTCCAAGCAGCCTTACGTACTTCAATAAGTCCGTAAGATAAGTAAGCAAAAAACAAAATTTTGACAAAACTCTATTTTATTATTCAACAGTTGCCTTCGAGGGCGATACAACGAATATAGCGGTTTTCAACTTTTCGATACCACTTTTATAGTACGATTTCTCTTTCTCATCAAAATAGGCCTCAGTTTCAGCGATTTCTTCATCATTGGACTCAAATTTCTTTCCAGCAAGCATTCTCTTGAGATCTGGTAACAGGAAAAAGTCGCTGGGTGCTAAATCTGTAGAATACGGTGGGTGGGTAAGCAGTTCGAAGCCCAATTCATTCAATTTTGCCATCGTTTTCATTGATTTGTGACGGTGCATTGCCTTGATGAAACAACATTTTTTTCTTTTGCAAATGCGGCTGTTTCTTTGCAATTTCAGCCTTCAATCGATCCAAAAGTGCACAGTGATAGTCGTTGTTGATGGTGGTTCATTTTTGGAGATAGTCAATGAATATTATTCCGTTCGCATTCCAAAATACAGACGCCATCACCTCACTGGCCGACTGTTGCGTCTTTGCTCGCTTTGGATTCGGTTCGTCGACTGTTGTCCACTCAGCTGACTGTCTTTTGGATTCTGGTGTATAATAGTGAAGCCATGTTTCATCCATTATCACGTATGGACGATAGAATTCGATTTTATTGCAGTTTAACAGCACGAAACACTCCTCTGAAGCATCAATGCGTTGTTGTTTTTGGTCGACTGTGAGCTCACGCGGCACCCACTTCGCACAGAGCTTTCGCATACCCAAATGTTCGTGTAAAATGGTAAGAACACGACCATCTGATATCTTTACAATGTTAGCTAGCTTGTGAACCTTCAATTTGCGATCGTTCATAACCAATTTGTGGATTTTTTTATGTTTTCTGGAATAACAGCCTACTTTTGGTGTCCACTGCGCTCTGCATCATTTGTACTGGTACGACCACGTTCAAATTCAACAATCCACGTCTCTACCATTTATCTCGATGAAGCAGAGTCCGGATCATGTTTATCAAGCCATTGTTTGGTTAAAAAGCAATGCTTTATCAAAACTCGAAATTCACATTTTCCATTTTGAGGGTTTTGTATAATTATTTTACAAAACCCTACAGAAATCGCGTCCCGTCCGTCCGTCCATGTGTCATACCAATTTTTCTCACAAACCGCATAAGCTTGAAACATAAGATTTTGTGAGTCGGTGTTAAGTAACGCCCTCTTCAAAGTTTCACCACAAAAACAAATTTATAAGGTGTTTAAGGGGGGGGTCTCCCCATATTGCCCCCATGTAGGCAAATGAAAGGTATTGATGAGAACTTTTCAAAAAAGGCCCTAAAATGGCAGGTTTTGTTTTGAGGGGTGCAGAGGAAGGGGAAATGTACGAAAATTTTGTGTCGAATCAATAGTCCGATCGCTGTCAAATTTATATACGTATCGTTTGAAGGTTAGCATTAATTAAAAATCATATGTTGAAAAATCCTAGTAACGCCATCTGTGTGTCATCCTTCGGACTTATTTAATGGACTGTTACTGAACACCGCTACATAAACTCAACCCCATCCACACAATCCCTTAAAGCCCAACCTAAGCTCCACAAACTCAATATCCCTACTTGGCCTGTTCTCAATTACCGCTCTGCTCCTGCATACCAATTAGAACAGTATTTGGTACCGATACTGGTTGATATCATGCACCTTGACAACATATATAGCTAGAAAAACAATTTTTGAAGTATAGTTAGACCCCGCTTAACGCGGGGGATACGTTCCATCAAAGTAGAGCGTAATGTGAAACAGCGCTAAATGAGGCAATCTTACCATATAAATATGTGTGAAATGGGGTCAGGGGAAGAAGGACAGAAAATTAGTTAGGTATTAAATTTAATAATTACGGGGGGTACGTTCCATCAAAGTAGAGCGTAATGCGAAACAGCGCTAAATGAGGCAATCGTACCATATAAATATGTGTGAAATGGGGTCAGGGGAAGGACAGAAAATTAGTTAGGTATTAAATTTAATAATTATGTTTTTAAAACCAAACATTTATTTCTTACAAAAATAAAAACAATATAAACGAATATATGTATAAAAACAAATAAAATTCTAAGTCAGTCAGATCTTTCAGTCTATTCTGTGTTTCCAATTTTCTGCCTTTTTGTCAAGAAGGCATCTAATTTAGTTTGCGTTTTCCTTCCGTTAGAAGTTATAGATAAGCGGATAAAGCATACATATATAACATCTCGTCTTGCTTTTGAACTCCTGTCAAGATTTGGATCATTTTCAAAAAATTGGTCCATAATTTCAGTTATAGTGGTCAAACTCCTTGTTACAAATGCCATCGAAAGTTCTTTTACTATCTACTATCTTTTACTATCAATATTTTTGTTTTCTTCTTGCTCACATTATTCCTTGAGCTCATCATTAGAAAGACTAGCTGCTGTTTCTTGAACTATTTCTTCGACGTCTTCCACATTTACCTCATCTAAACCGGTTTGTTTCGCTAATTCCACTATTTCAACCATATCGACAGAGTGTCCAATGTCTTCACTTTTACATAAATCTGGCCAAATGTTCTTCCATACTCCTTTCAAAGATCTCTCTGTTATCTTATTCCAAGAAAGGTCTATGTTTTCTACAGCGTTCATGATATTATAGTTTTCCAAAATTCTCTTATTGATTGCTTCTCTTCTCCGTCTGTTTTTTCAAACATCTGCTTAAATGTTCGCCGTAGGTAATAAGCCTTAAAATTGGATATAATGCCTTGGTCCATTAGTTCGATCAAGGCAGTTGTATTAGGCGGCAAGAAAACCACTTCGAATGGAATGCATGTTGTTAAGTCTGATAAATTCCTTGGGTGCAGTTACTGTCTTTAACTTGTGCCCGCAGATTGTTTTGGCTTAATGCTATTCCCACCTTTGATATTCGCCAGCTTTCTTCTCGATGACGTTTGTGTTTACCTTCCAGTGATGTCAACTCCATGAAAAGGAATGGATTCGGTGTGTTGTATGCCTTCGGCCCATTCACTTCATTCAACAATCGATCCGCCACAAATTCGATGTATTTTGACATCAATCCATACCGATCATAGCTACTGGTAAGGCATTCTTTATTTCTAGATTTTCGCACCAAATGTTCGAACATAAGACAAGCAAAGTCTGCCGGGAATTATTGTTCGTGTTATGACAGCAAAAGCAATCTTGGGGAATTCCAAACGGCCTTTCTATTGTGCTTTCACTTATGGGGCGTCGTATTTAGAGAGTAGAGCGTTTCAGTGCGCCGCAATAAGTAACGGTATATGCAAACCCCTTGCTACCTAGCGGTCACTTTTAGTTGCAATTTCACAAATCCACTAGAAATGGTGCGGTCACTGGGCTTGGATTTACTATTTACACACTGGAATTGATTTATTTGGTATCTAATTCCGCGATTATTTTTGGGTTCGCTTGTAGGCTTCGCCACGATTCCTGTTCTCTTTCCACCGAATGATAGTCTTTCCACTTTTTATACTAAACGGATCGCGTGAATTCAAGCGAAATTTTCTTTTTTCTCGTCGTACACGCCTCGTGGCACAAGTCACTTTTTAGTCACGCGTGGGAAGAAATCTTCCGTTTCTCGCTACAAAAGTGAGGACGAGTCAAAAAATAACTGCGACCACGGACAACAAGGTCTAAAACCGGACTGGAACTTCCACGGTTTCGCCTTCTTTTTCCTGCCAACTGTCAACCGCAGTTCAGTGACAGCGAGAGGTAAATAACGTCAATACGTCAATAACGACCTGCGGATCATTGTCAGTTGCGTAGGGCTGATTTATTACACCACAAGTGCCCAATCGCGGGGGAGGGGGACACAATTTTTTCATTTTCTTCCACTTCCCCTGCCTACTCGGTCATCGATGTTGCAGTTTTAAATAACGACTATTAAAAGGTCTCATTTGATACCCTACTCGACAATCTTCAGCCCAAAAAATTTTTTTAAGGGTTCACATTCTTATATGGGGAAATTCCCCTCAAAAGCCATTGAACATTTTTTCCCCTACGCAGCTATCATTAACCAGAAATTTTTAAGCTGTTCACAAAATTTAATGACTTAAGCTTCTATAGTTTCTGAGAAAACTTGCTGTGACGCACTGACGGTAGCGATTTTAATAGGGTATTGTAAAAATATTATTTCATTGCATAAAAACAAAAAAAGTATTTTTGTGCGTCAGGCGGCCCAGGAGAGGCAAAATTTTCGTAAAATTTCTGGAACAAAATGGCGGCTGTTTTGTACTTATGAAAGAAATCCTCGATCTTTCGTTTATGATTAAACGACTTCTTACGTGTTCACCGGATTAAAAAAAAATCAAACCTCTGCCATTAGCGCTCTCCTGCCTACTCGAGTTATTTGAAGCTTTTGGGTTGATTAGGTTAATTCGCAGTAACTTTAGCGCCAATTATATCATGAAAACCAAAAAACTAACCCTTTAATTTTACTCATTTGCCTGGCTCCAAATTGGCCTGATGTGGCTACTATAATTTGCCCCTGTTTGCCGCAAAAACCCTCTTTATGGTTCAAGTCTGCGGTCAGCAAATATTAACTCTTTGCTTTTTAATGTATAGATTAATGAAAACAAAATTACTAAAAAACATTTTTCTTTTTATTTTCAGTACTTCCAACATCATCAGCTCATCAACAACAAACGCCACAACACCATCAACAGCCGCAAATTGAACAAATCAAAAAGGAGGAAAGCTCACAAAATCAGTCACCACGATCTAAACAACGACTAATTAAAGTTGACTTTTCATTACTTCAAGTAAGTCAAAAATTTCGAGCAATAAAAAATGTTTAAGAAAATAAGCACACACTTGGTGAGACCTACCAAGCAAGTTTAATTAGCGTATTTTTAGTAAACTCAACATAAATTGTTGGTAAAAAGGGTTCCAAATAAAACCAGCAATAAAAAGTGCTGCTCTCTTGACCTCAATGATAAAGTTTTTAGGTCAGCGTCGCAACACCATGATGGACAACTCAAATTCAATTAGTGAAAGAAGGTGCAGTAGCATTCAACTACTTCTGCAGTAAATAATGCACTTATATTGTGGTACAAGCTTCTTAAGGCATTTCCAGCAAGACTAGATAAGTCTTCCTGATTGGAGATTGAAAATGATTTTCTTTTCTATGCTATGCCCGCTCAAAGTTACGAAATATATAATTGTCATCATTACCAACATTTACCTCTTAAAAATCTTCTGTTACTTTCAAGACAAGTAACATTTTCTTAATTATTGCAACATTCATTTCTATACCATAAAGGCACTTGAATACACCGAAAGAATGACTTTGACGAAATTAAGACCTTCTCAAAGAAAACAAGTTGTTTCATTCAAGAAATCTATTGTTTTTTGTTCTTCTTTCTTCAATTTTCACAACTATTTCAATTGAGAGAAGGACGCAAAGATTGAATTAAAAGCCTGGGAACGCGCGAATTTCAGATATCAAGAGGTTGTTTGTTTATTTCGTGAGGCTTAAGATGTTTAGTTTGCAATGATCCGGTTTTAGTGTTGAGCGGTGATCATTAAGTGAAAGGGAATCTTGTCTCTGATCTGTGTTGGTGGTTTGTACTGAACCTTTGAATACTAGAATGATGCAGCAACAGGTATTCGTAGTAAAATATACATAACATACAAAAAATACTTGGAAGCGCTATTTGTATTAAGCTGAGTTGCATAATTTCTGAGTTGATGATACTCACGTAAATCTCATTTCATTCATGATTATGATAATGATGTTGATGATGACTAGTTTGAAATTAACGTTTTAGACACTATACTATAAGTAAATAGATAAATCTTGTGAATGTAAACTTCCAAGGAATCAACTTATTTGAAGAATTGTTAGTCCTTAGCGTTGAAATATATTGAAAAGTTTTATTTTTTGTCCAAAAAGGTATTCTTTAGGACTTTGTCACTCTTATGATAATGATGAGTATATCTCACCACATTGCTGTTTTTGATAAAATAAACTGATATTTGCAAACAGCAAATAATTTGGCATGACTCCGAAGGTAATGCCACTAAACAACCTGACGTTAAAATAAGGCAAATTTAGATATATTTATATCTATGCCCGGCGCACGTGACAAAACAAACTGCAAACGTGTATCACTATAGTGGCTCGATTGGCAATGATCTCCAAAATAGCCAAAAGGTGATATGGATGTATTACTCGCGAGGAAATGTTCTTATTCAAAAACATTTTGTCGCCTGTAAAACATCCATGCTCCTCAAATGGAGCTTTACCAGTGCCAAATTCGTGACAATGAAAAAATATATTTATCTCAGGGGGTTCGTCGGCACTCGTAGTGAAACAGAATGTTATCAGTTATTATGAAATTTAAAAAAAAAAACAATATTTAAAACATTTGAAAATAAAAAGATAATTCAAAAAAATAGCATGCAGACTTGAGATAGCGTACCCCTTTATGCCAACGACCATGACGCGATATTATTTTTTTTTCTTTCTTATTTTCTTCCCCTCTTTTTGACTGCAGTACTTAATAGTCCGATGCTGGATAAGACGGTTACCTTCTTCTTCTTCTTCTTTGTAGCACTACAGCCCCTCTCGGGTCTTCGCTTAGTATCTCATTTTCATGACCGTATTGATTTTTCCGGAAGTTGGTTTGGTCAGTACCATGCTCCCGTGTGCCTGCTCAGCTATGATATGATCTGATTAAATCAGTACATATCACCACTGAGTGAACACTCATAGTCTGTCCCAAAAATCCGCTGAACTAAATCACGTTGCTCCCAACGAGATTTGAACCTGGGACCTTCGGCTTATGCATTCATGCTCTAACCACTAGACCACACAGACTATATAGACGGTTATCTTATTTTTTCTTTTTAAGTTCGGCATAATTGAGAAACAGAAATGTTTTCAATAATAAAATTCTTCAACCATTCCATCCAGTAAACTCCTCCGTATTCATACCCCTTTTCGATCTTTCAGTCCATAAAAAACCTCCAACTATAATTATGACTCCCATTTAGTCTTCTAAACACACGAAAACTCTATCAACAAGGACATTAAAACTGAACTGAACCCCAAACTGCAAACGACTTTCTTCAGTCAAATATGTGGTTCACAGCTTCATGCTGGCGGTCAAATAGTTTTTTAAGCCCACACACCTGTCAAATTCACATATCGCAGCCACTGACGCCTCCATTACTTGATTTTGACAACAATCTATTCTCTGTATAGAATTTCCGACCAGTAATTTTTCGTTATTAACTTGCTTACCATTGGGTGATATGAGGCAGTTCTCAACTGTCAATTGAAGCATTGCAAGCCTTGATGTTGTCCACCTGCTGACAACATTGTAGAAATTTAATTTCCATAGTATGCACTAAAAATTCACCCCATCATCAGACTCGTTCGAGTTTTTTTCCTTCTTCCTACGTACTTCTACATCCGTCTGAAGGATCACAGTCATGAGAGGAATGTTAGATTCAGAAAAGAGCGATTTCAGGAGCAGGACACTTCGATGGGTTGCTACAAACCGAGAGCACAACATAAAAGTCTAAATATTGACAGTCAGTGGGCGCATTTGGAAGGCAAAAATTTCAAAGCATGCTCGTCATTCAACTATAGGTTTTCCGGGGTCCATTACAAATAGTCTGCATTTTCTGATCGGAAAACTAACGGCAACGAGTCAACGGTGGCGACGAAAAATATAGCATTTATTTTCCTATTTCAACTGTCTCTTCACATTCAGCCAACTGTCGCTTTGTTTTACGCAATGCATGTTTAAAATTTCTTTACCCAACACGAGCCGTCTCTACTACCGACGTATCGGGCTCAGAAGACACACCACTCCCCACTGTAGTCTCATCGACCAACCTCCGAGTACCGGGCCTACTAATCATTGCCCTATATGTTTCGAAAATGTCTACATCAAGCCTATTAAAACCTCAGAAAACAAACGAATCACGATTTTGTCCACGCAAAGTTCAATAGCGAACACTCAACATTGGGTTTATTCGATTCTTTTTTTTCTCTACTCAGCAGGTATGTTAGATTGAAGTTTATTTCCAATTCCGAGCTGTCATCAAACCGAAAGCTCTTCGAAACTAAATGAAATGAATAGAAAATTAATTAGAATAATATAAATTTGAGCAGTGCAGCTCCGATTCCTGTTTCTTCAAATTGTGACAAAACAGTCCAGCATCGACCCTTCGTAACAAAACCCAAACTTCTCTTGGGATCACAGCGCGGTAGAGCCACCAGCAATTATCAACCACCCGATTACAGATTCTCTAAATCCAGCTCTCGCAACACAAATCTTGTCCTTCTGCTACAGAAATCGCCTCTTCAACCGATTGTCCAAACAAATCAGACCATCTTTCCTAGATTTTCACTTAAATGCATAATATCTTGAATAAAAAACGAAATTTGAATTTTTAAATGATATTTCAAAAACTATTTTCAACTGTGATTTCGTAACACGTTTATCAACCTCTTCTCTCGTGTTTTTTTTCTTAACTGCCAAATACCAATCAAAAAAACTTTCTCAATTTTTTTCTAGCCTCAATCAAAGAAAAAATTGATTGTCTCTCAAAATTGCAAAGTTCTTATTTTTACTTTCTTTTGGATCATGGGGGTTTCCAATATGTATAATTAAATATATGTATAATTACAGTTGATCCATCAACCCGGCCTTATAACATTGATTTTTGACAAAGTCTGTATAGAATATAAGTAGTCCGCGTGGCTTACTGGTTAGAGCACTAAGCCCGTAAGCCGAAGGTCTCTGGTTCAAGTCTCGTTGGCGTCAACGAGATTTAGTTCGAGTGGTTCTTCGGACGGACTATAAGCCTGTTCAGTTATAATACGTGCTGGTTTAAAAATCTGAACGTATCCTAGCTGGGTGGATGGACACACGGACAAAGTGTGATAATGATCATATCACCTTGTGGAGTGCCGATACATTCGATCATGACAATGAGATACTCTAACTATCACTAAGCGAAGGCCCGAAAGGGGCTGTAGGGCTACAAAAAAGAGGTATAAAATATAAACAAGCCATTATTAATAAACGAGTACTATTATTGTCATCTTTCACCTAGTATCAATTTGAAATTGATTTATCTGGAATGCCCGTAGTCCCACTGCAGCTGACAAATCCAATAGAATGCCTCCAGCGGGATATAAATGAGGGGATAATGATCTGCTCAAGAACTCATTTAGGTTTCCAGCTGGATTGCATCAATCATAAAATTCATAAAAGCATAAAGCAAGTTTCAAAACGTTAAACTTGATGACCTACTAGATATTTTAAATTCCAGTAATATGGATACTTAAAATATTTGTCAAAAATAACAAATTAGATTTTTAACATATCATTTAATTGGAAAAAGGAGAAAAATTAACCAACTTTGTTAAAAATTACTCTCTTTGTTGGTACATTTGTGAAGAGTGCAGATATCTCCGTATCTACTGTTTCGAAACCAATCATACGAGGCTCTCATTGAAGAATGGGTAGCTTGTAGTATTTTTAAGCTAAAAAATGTTTATAGTTAAAAGTTTGTCTTCGCATAGTTTGCAGAGTAAACGCTATAACGAAGTCAATTAAAGTAACTGGTAATACGAAAAATACATTTTGACGTCTTGCTTGGGGATGAACGTAATAGTTCTACACTGTAAAAAAGCTTGCTAAATATTGCAAAAAAAAATGTATAGTAATACTACGTTTACACCAGAGATAACTGTGTAATTTTGACCGAATTTCGAAGTTTCCAGATAAATCAAGCTCAAAATTACATGATTTCTCATATATGTACAAATTGACAGCTCCGAAATTGTCTTAACATCAAGTAATTTTTACTAAATTCTTTGCAAATTATATTAAATCGTGCTGTCAAGTACTGCGATTCTATAGAATATTGAAAATCGAAACAAATTCAATAAAAGTTCCCTTGATATAATTTTGGAAATTGCTCAAATTTGTATGAAAATTTGACAGTTGACAAAATAAATTTGTCATTTTTACCAGTTTTGACAAATTTCAGCAATTCCAAACAAAATCACGTTAACTTGGTGTAAAGACTTTGATATGATTTGTAAATTACGTTTTCCAAATTAAATAATTTGGGCTAGCATGAACGTAGTACTTAGCTGGTATGAATTTATGTCAAATTCGTGTCCAACCTTCCAATTATAAAAGGCGATTTTGAATTTATTTCGAAAGTGTTCTGCCAATCCAGTTCAATACTCCTGCTCTTCCCTACCATACTCTCATTTTCACACAACGAGCTTACATCCTATTTAGTTTTGGACACCGATTGAGCCATGAGACACTTTATCTAACCCTAAACTAAATCTTTTATGATGATTGCCCTAATACCTGAGTATAATTCACACGATATACTTGCACGTTTAGCCAAGATTGATTTCATGTTAATTTTCTTAATTTGAGCGATTGATCATATGATCTAATGAAAAAAAAACTTACCCCAATTAGGTGATTTTACTACATTTATTGTTTTGCTGTATTGGTGGCTCATAATGACATATCCAAAACGCCGTTGTCCTGGGAACAGAATTTATTTTTGAAAGTATTGAATAAGAGCATAGAATGATTAGTGTAATTAAGAATAATAATAATAATCCATCGCACAGAAGTCCAAATCCGAGCCTTGGCATTAAGATTTATTATTTAGGGTATCTCATTCCATAACCGTAACGGTATTGAAGGTGATATGGTCAATTTCACGCTCAATCATGTAATTCTTACCTAATTTTTCAATTAGTACTCATCGCAGCTGGGTGGGCTGATAGTCCGACAGCAGCATCAAAAACTCAAACTCGATGTCGCTCAACGTCAATGTTGCCCAAACCCATAGATATAGAGAATACTGGATCCGCAACCGGTCGCGAGAGCCGAAACTATTAGCAATCTTCGCTAAAGTTGTGTGAAGTTGAGGTTTGAAGTGATATGTTTTTGTTTTTGCACTTAACTTCACTCCGTAAAATGTTCACGTTTATAAGGCTGTTGGTTTTGAAAATCGCGTGTACGAAATGGCACTTTAGGTATCTTTTTTTATTAAAAACTTACAAATTTTCCATCAGCTTTGACACATGAGTGTTCTAGCCTCTACGAATTTTCATCAGCTTTGACTTAAGCGTTTTCTGTGAGAGAACGTTTGTTGTGTTGTACTCAAACTGTTCAAAGAATGATAACGAAGATGCGATCGTGTGCAGGTGAAAGGAGTTTTGTAGGTGTGCGCGGGTGGCAGTGGGGGAAGTGATTCTTCTGAAGAGAGGAAAGAAAAAGCTCTCGGGAAACAAAGGTCGGCAGAAGCCGAGGAAATCATGTAGTTTAGAGAGCGTAAGATATTTATGTGTAAAACTCGTTTCCCACATGGACGAGTACACAGATTCTCGTTGCTCGTCCATTTATTTATATGGCTTTGCCTAAACTTTAGTGAACTACGCGCTAGAATCTGTGTGTGATAAATGCATGAGCTAGTGGAGAGTGAAAGAAGCGTTGTTGGCGTCGGGTATTTTTACGTAAAGGTCTGTCTAGCGGATTTTTTACGTGTTGCTTGTGGAAGGTCCTGTGGTAATTGTCCTTGTAAGGTACATTATTGAGACAAATATAAACATCTCCACCGTTGTTAAATCAGTGTAATGATGCTGATTTCGTTACTGTTTACAACATAGTGGAATCTTCATATTGCGCGATTTCTAACAGTACAGAAAATAGGAGGTCACTCCTATTGAAGAATCAGCCCACGGTAATTGCGTTGATACATCTTCCGTGGGGAGGTCGAAACTTGAGTGTCGTGCAGTTGACATTGCTGCAGAAAACAGAATGCATTTAAAGGATGTGGATTAAAAGACTGTGGATAATGATCTTCACTGTTATTAGGTAATCAGAAGCCTTATTCTGAACCTTCTATTTGTCCAAATCAACAGATATTTCCAGATATCAGGTGCGATTCGGAAGTAAAAGTACACGGACAATTGATTGATATTAGATTTTGGCATGGCGACGTTGTCCCGATAAACTCACATTGTATTCGGGCCAAGTTCCGAGTGGTCCCGTTTGCTGGCGAGTTCGGCTGTTGTCTCGTCAAGTGAGGTGTGTCCCTAACAAATTCCAAGGAGAAGTTCTAAGATTCCTTTTAAAACAAAAAATAAAAAAAGCGTGGTCGAAAGGTTTATCGTTGCCCATTTTGTTGCTGGAACACTCTACATAAGCCGTACCGACTTTGTTAAAAGCACTGCCTATTTCTATTTCGGAGTCGTTTCAACGCCAGCAGATCGAGCGATTGCGATCCACAATGCTGTATTTGAATGTAAGACAAAGCGGAGAAGTAGAAAGCATAAGTCTTCAGTGAATGCATATCATATGGGACACACTAATTGACGGTTCCCTTTTGACCCGTGTAGAGCCCACAATCATTCAGCTTTTAAAGTTAAATATTCAGATGATCTACTGTGAATATTGTTTTTATTTATAAATCGACTTTCGATAAGCGTTTAAATACTCACCTGATTTCCGTTTGAACAAATATTTTGAAGAACATAGAATCACCTGGGGGCATACAACCAGCCTTCATGAAGTACATAAAGGAGAACTCCCTTAAAAATATTTGAAATTGTTGATGACATAATATTTCGAGAGATTATCACTTTTGACATTTCCACAAAGTTTGAGCTTTGTAGCTTTTACAATTCCTGAGAAAACTTGCTGTGATGCCCGGGCAGATAAATGACTGGACGAACAAACAGGATGTGAAATTAGTAGGTCTTGGTAAAATTTGTTTTACAAAGAACATATAAAACCGCGAAAAATTACGGCTGAGCTATAAATACAAGTATTCCCAAATCGAGGTCGCGATATACCCACAGTTATAGTAAGCTCGAATCTACAAAATTTGATTTTGTCTGGATTGGAATCTGTCAAGCAGTTTAACATCAAACATGGCGTGTCATTGATTTCGTGTGGATTTTCCGTTCCTCAAATGCGGCAATTTTGCTTATAAACGCCACCAGAAAGTGTGAAATGGGCCTCGTTGGTCATCAAAATTTGCTTCCAAAAATCAGGTTCAGTGTCAACCATTCGAGTGAGCTTTTGCCGGTATTCCAAGTGACGTGGATGGTCTTTCAGCAATATTCTTTGTATTGATTGCACTATACATGGAAAAAAATACATACCATTCTTCAAAATGCGCCGCAAAGTGGTTCCACTGACTCCAAAATGCTATCTGCATTGACAATAAGCTAATATTGAGTTTTGGACAATGTTCTCTGTGACCGCTTCAATCATTTCATTAGAACTTCTTGGTCGTCGATGAACGGCATTATGACGATCTCCCACTGTCCTGTGCTCAACAAAATTTTATATCAAACGACGAATAGTGTTGTCACACGGTGCCTGTTGGCCACGATATTTTCGACGATATGCAATTAACACAACTGACTAACTATTTTCAATATGCATCGTCACTATTTAGGCTCGTGGTTTCGGTATGAGGCTGAGTGAGACAATGTGCCATGATTAGTTCCTTCGCATCAAAAACGGTGATTTCGATCTTGACGAACTTCCACAAGAAGGAAGGCCAAAAGCCGTCGAAAACGCTGAATTGGATCCATGCCAAACGCAAGAAGAGTCTGTTGCAGCATTAGAAATTACCCGCTAAGCCACTTCCAAGCTATTGCATGCGTTGGAAATGGTTCAAAAGCACACTATACGAACAGAGGTACGAAAAAGTGATTCTACTGCATGACAACGCTCGGCCTCACATTGCCAAACCCGTTAAAACCTACCTGGAAACGCACAAATACTTCGTACTTTTTGCTTCCCCATGAGTCTGCTGATGCACAAACTAACATTTTTGTTTCAAATTTTAGAGTTCTAATCGAGACCTTTCATTTGATACCTTTGAAAAAAAATTGTAAAAGAATCACTTCGGTATTAGTGGGGGGCCTTAAAAACTTTTAAAATATTTGACAAGTCCTAAATGTTCGAGAAAGATCAACTTCTGATCCCTCCACAAAATTTGAGCTTTATAGATTATATAGTTTCTGAGAAAACTTGCTGTAACGCACAGACAGGCAGGACGCGAAACTAATAGGTCTTTGTAAAATTCGATACACAAAACCCTTAAAAAGCTTCCATCACCACAATATTCAACTTTGCACTTGGTGATCCCATACAGAACTCCGACAAGGATTTCATTATCATCTTCTTTATACACAGTCTCTATTTGAAAAAGAAAAACAATATTCTTATGAGTAGATATTAAGAAGAATCAACAAAATCCATAGAACAACAAAATCCATAGAAGTATTGTCATGAATTTGAGAATACCTACTCAATGTATTCTCAAATTCATGACAAATCGAACATTATAATCGAACCACATCTCCAAACTTTCAATGCCATCTAAGTTCAATCTAAAACCACGAACAATAAGTAACTTTGAAATCTCAACCTTTAGTATACGTACAATTACTTTGAATAATTTTAACAGTTAACCAAATCATTCAAGCAGAAGTTAAGAATGACCATCGAATTTTTTCCCTCATTTTATCAATACATGTGAAAATTATAAGAAGAAAAAAAAATAAATAAATTGGATTAGAGTATGGATGTCCTAATTTAACTATTGATTACTTTTCATTTGAAAAAAAAAACGTGTACTGAACTTCAATGCCACATATCTCGAATGTTTGATAGTGTTGAATCAGCAAAAGGTCATAGAGCGGAAGAAATTAATTTCAGCGAACATTTTCGCGATGGATGTGTTCGCGAGGGTTTGAAGAGTTGGAGTTATTGAGTTTGTATGTAGCGCCATCAGTTGTGAACGTAATTAATAATGATACGTATTAAATCATTTGAAGTGAAGATTAGGCAATGTAATACGATCCATGCCTGTTAGAGGAGTGTAATTGTGTCGATTTTACTCTTGAAATGGGTAATGGGTGTTGGGGATAAATGATAGAAATAAGGATTTATTCTGCATTGTATTATGAATGTTAAACATAAACTTGCAATAAATTACAGGCAAAAAGGTCGGACAATGTAAATTACATGCTGCATAATTCCATCTAACAAATGGCTGCACTAAAATGTAACTGCATTGTTGCATGCTAAGCTTTTAGTTCTGTCATTGCAAATATACTTTTAATTAGTTATAATGCTTGTTTTTTTAATTTTGTTAGAATTGGTTTTGTTTCGTACATTTTAGTAAATTCCATGCGCTTCTTTCGATTGACCTCACAAAATATTTCCGCCTAGCTGTACGACCACGATAACCAGCCGATCGCAAAACATTCCTTACAGTACTTGCCGATACTTCGACGCCTGATGTCTCTAGTAGCTGAGCTGAAATTCGTGGCGCACTAATTTTCGGGCTGTCCCTGACTTTTCGGAGAATAAAACGCTGGTTGTGATCATTTAGAGCACCAGAACGGCCACTCCGAGGCATGTTTTAACGGTTTTTCGTTCTGAAAACCGATCAAAAATGCCTTGTATGGTAAATTTGGGCCTTTCAGTGATGCGACCGATTTCCCCTAATGATTTGCATTGATTATGCAAACGTACGATGAGCCTTTTCTCCTCTTCGCTAGCTTATTTCCTTTTTGGGCCCATTTTCACTATTTTTTTCACTTAAAGGACGAAACAACAAAATCAGATTGAATCCTCCTGCTGACTAATTAACTGATGATATTCTCGATAAACATTGAGTAAATGAAGGCTCTTCTTAAACACGCTGCTAGTTAAGTGCAACCATGCGAACACTTTTTGCTCGTCTTTTAGGGTAGATTTAAGTTTCGTAGAACTTTGCTGCGTAGATTCTTAGGCTTAAAATACCTTTGAGCTTTTCGGAATTCCAAACTATTTGGTGCGACGCGGACGTGAATTCCGCCTCCAAGCGGTGCGCTCGCAAGCAATTGCTGATTCCCTGCATCGACGTAATTTTGTAAACGACTGTAACAAATTACTGGCAAAAAGCCATTCGCGGCAAACCGGAATGTATGACAGAAACAAGCAACGACAAGCAGCCAAATGAGTTCATCATCTTTGCTGAACGATAAGCGGTAAGGGAATTTCATCATCTTTGCTAGAGAGATCACGTCTGTGCTTCTCGGTATCGAAGCGTTGCTCGCGCCCATTGTGAAGGTTTTGCTCTGCTTTTTATGTTAATTTTTGTATTTGTCGTTTGTAAAAATTATTGTCAGTGTGTAAATATAAGTGTAGCTCTAATTAAACTTTCAAAAATAAAACTACAATAAACACAATATAATAAACAACAATGGTGACCCCAAAAGGTGAAATGTCTCCGCGTTGCGCTTAGCGGGGCTTTGCAAATTTCATTCCTTGGGCCGGACAGCAAGTGCCATTTGAATCGCGTCATAATTATTGTGCGACAGTTACAACAATTAACAAACTTTTTGTGCATAATCATGAGCAATGCCAAAATGGGGAGCATCGCGGAATGCATTAACTGACAGCACATCTGTACCACCAGATGCAGGCCAATTCGCAAGCAACAAAAGTGCTGATGAGCCCTCAATTCAGAACTGCAGGCTCCCACCATTCTGGAAAGATAATCCAGAGATTTGGTTTCTGTAAACAAAATCAGATTTTCAATCGTTCAATGTGCGAGCTAATAATGTGAAATATCACTTAATGATAAGTAGCCTCACTGCCGATGCATTATTAGCCATCACAGATGTAATTGAATCGCCGCCGGCCAAGGACAAATACATTTTTTTAATATGCTCTTACGAAATACAAATTAAACCCCGGAGCCACTCCTAGAAGGGAAGGATTCCTTGCACTCCAACATTTTATTCGGAATATTAACAAGAAACCACACCACGCACTAAAGTACTGGTGCGAAGGACTAAAATAATGTTAGGATAACCAATGTAAATTATAAGCGTTAAGTAAATTTCATATTTAGTATGTTCAATTAGAATTCTTGTTTTTACTCATATTATTAAATTATTTAGTATGGTCAATTAGAATTCTTGTTTTTACTCATATTATTAAATTATTTAGTATGGTCAATTAGAATTCTTGTTTTTACTCATATTATTAAATTTGGACGCGTCCTGTTCAAGCACATCATTTAGGTGAAACCCAGAAAAATTCGAACCAATGTAAATCATTAGCGTTAAGTAATTTTAGGTATTAATTATTAAGCAAAAAAAAAAAAAACAATCAAAAAGGATACAGCTTCTCTTTGCCATCGAACTTCAACTCCGCTCTCACAACGAGGAATGGTTGCCAATTAGTGAAATTCCTGGTACACCCGATTATGTCGCACCTGGAGTACTACAATATGAACCATCATCATTGCAAACTGATGTATGGTTGGTTGGCTTATTTGCCTGTGCATTGTTGACTGGTTGTACACCAGTTGGTGGCGAAACAAACAGGAGACATTTACTTTCTTAAAAAATTTCACATCCTTCCGTTTCATCTGAATTGTCAGGACAGTCTTCTTCATCTGGAGCATACGAGTGGTGGTTGCTTTAAGCGAAATAAGTCGAGCGTGTATTGCTATTTGTACTTGCTGTGGTAGCTTGTTCGTATAATGGCAACGTGTACATTTGTTGTAAATATTCAATAGAAAGTACAAAAGCTGGTTCACAAATTGTGTGTGTAGTCTTCTAATGGAGCTTCGAGTAAATGTCCTTGATTGGTCGTGTGAGTTGCGCATGCTTCAAATAGGACAAACACCATCCCCAAAACGACAAACAGAATAAGTAATGAATGAGGAATAGTATGAAATTCGTCTTACACCGGTTGCAACGCGCCGATGTCTTTTCGAACACCATAGTATTTATGCTTTTTACCGACTAGACCCCATATGACCGCACAATTTTCAATTACCACATTTAATTGGTATCGTACATACTGCACCCAGGACACATGCTATGAACTTGGTAAATCCTCATCGGTACAATGAGAATGATTTGATTAAACCAAGTACGTAGATGTACATAAATATTCACGGCGCCAATAAAAGCGCATACAGGTCCATTAGGATCGGACAGGGGATTGGGTGGAGCCCGGCAAAAATGAAATTAAAAGTGTATCCTTGGCTGAATGGCCGCATTTAAAAGAAAACAATCTTCCGCTAATGAACCAGCCAATACGTTATCGAACGAGACTTCCTTCTCAGCGCCGCACTAGTTCACCACATAACTGCCCTTCCAATTACACAACTAGCCAAACTTTGATGGATCAACATATGTACGTACCTCGATTTCATTGTCATTTCCATCGCAGATAAATTTGTGCGATGAGCAGGTTATATTGTCGGCCCAAAGAAACCATTCTGGCATTAAACATGTTCGTTCCTCGCAATTCTCTTCATCCGAATGATCGAGGCAATCGTTGTGGCTGTTGCATTGATATCCAGCATGGATGCAGTTTCCATCTTCATATCGAAATTCATCTTCACGACAACACCCATGCTAAAAGCTTGCGACGCTGGAGCATTGCTAAAAGACAAGAGTATTTGGCGAGTTTTGATATACTCACGAGAGTCTCGGGTTAATCGCCCGACACATCCCTTCGCGGACACAACTACGGCAAACACAATAACTTTAAAATAACTCGCGACGAACGTAAACATACGCGCACGTAGTCACAAGCATGAACACAATTGACACTTCAACCAGAACAAATCGATAAGGCTGTTATTGATAATGCAGTACTGTGCGCGAAAGAAAGATGGCCACCAAGTAAAACTGGGTTTCTGCCCGAGGTAAACGCGTCAAGGTTGAGCAGCCGTGGTGAATGTTAAGGCTTTGAACTTGGGTTCTTCAATTCAAGTCAAAAAACTGTTGGGCCAAGTTGATAGAAAAGCCAGCGACGATCGAAACAGGCCCTCTTTTACGGATACTTGGCCAGCGAAGAACATCAGAAGGACGGAACATCTTGCAAGCGGATAAGTGAAAATTACCAGAAGGAAGGACGGAATACTTTGCTCAATCAACAAGTGGAGATCAGCCCATTTTCAGAAGGGAAAATTGCTCGAGACAACCAGCGAAGGAAATCGGTTCAGGCTGCAGAGGCATATTGGGTTGAAAAGCGAAGATTTCAATCTTCGACGGGGCTCCTAACGTAGGAAGTAATGAAGTTGTGTAAGTGTAAAAACCTTAAATAATAATTTATGAATAATAATTTTGCATTAAACCGAAATCATATTGGTTTATAATTTGATTTTCTATATGAAATTTTCGTGTTGTGTAAAGTGTTTCAGCCAGTGTTTTTGCGCATGGAGCGCGCAGTGTTGGCGAAAGGCGTAGATTTGACCTGGAGTGCGTAAGGATCCTTTCCGTCGGGGATTTCAATCTGCGCAGACGTTCTCTTAGTGGATGTTGTTTTGTTTTTCCCTTGGTGGCAGTTAGTTCTCTTCATTGGAAATTAGTGTTCTTAGTGGAAGTTAGTAAAAGTGGGGGTACGCGGCTTGACGAGCCGAGTAAAGGTCACCAGTAATTAGTGGCCTCAAGATCGCCAATTAGCTCCTGGGGGCGAGTGGCGCTTACCTACCCCGTCTCCACGGGCTAGTTGGGACCCCAAGCCCCCAACCGTAACATTTCATTTTTAACGGAAAAATGCAGCTCATCAATCGCCTAGCAGATTCTGCTGATCAACGGTTACACAAGGTTCTGGCTGAGCTCGAGCTTGGTGGAAGGAAGGCTTTAGAAGTGCTCAGACTTATGCGGTCTATAGTGGGCGCACAAGCCCCGAAAATGTGTTAAGGGTTCGCTGACTAGCGCTACTTCTTCCGACAGTTCAGAAATGTCTACGAGCTTTCCAAACCACAGTCTCAATTGATGAACTGGCTACTGGTGCAGATACCTTAATGGAAAGTGGTGAATCACCTCACTTCGTCATCGCTGCCGCCACGCATTCCGGCTATCCATCAGCAGCTCTGCCCACCCTGGATTCCACTGAAGACGCCGTGGTTACTGAGCTTAAGAAAATTAGAAAGGCCCTAGATAATTCATACATGCAACAAAAAGAGGTGAGCAACATGCTACAAAAGCGAAGTCTAAATGACGAGCTTAGCAAAGATCGATTTCGCGGGCAATCAATGTCCAGAGAGCCACATAATTCTCAAGCAAGACGTTATTATCACCATAATTATGGCAGTCATGCACGACGCAGCGCTAAACCCTACACTTTCAAGTCCACAGCAAGTGCAATTACCATCATTTGCGGGAAACTAAATAAGCTGTCGTCAGTAGCCGTGGTTGGCGATAGCGATATTAGCAATCAACCACTTAAAGAATACCGCCTTTTCGTCCGTGATAAACGTACCAATTTAGTACTACTGAAAGACTCTGTTTCTATGCAATCAATCATTCCACGATCTTGGTTACATCGTAAGCTTGAATTGACTGACTACAAACTCTTTGCTGCTATCAACTCTACTATCAACACTTACGGCAATCATCATGTCTGTCTACAGCTTGGCCTTCGTCATGATTGCAAATGGTCATTTGATATTGCGGATACTAATCACGCTTTCATAGGTGCAGATTTTTGGCTTATTAACGACTACTTATTGATCTACAGGGTAAATGTCTCATTGACAAAAACACCAAACTCAGCACACGAGGCTATGTTGCCGAAGCACCAATCTACAGTATTTCAATTATAGCATCACCAAAAGATTCATCTTTCAACAAAATTGTAACACATTATAGACGGCTTCTACAAAAATTTATTGATATCACTGTACCTAAACCATTTCCAGTTATCCGCAAATCTACAAAAACTCATCATCATATTGTCACGAATGGACCTCCTGTAACAGAACGTCCTCGACGTCTCACTGGGGAAAAATATTCAGCAGCTAAAGCTGATTTTGATCTTCTGCTTCGACATGGTGGAATTAGAGCTTCCAGCAGTGAATGGGCTAGCCCCATTCATAAGGTAACAAAGAAGCTTGGCGGTTGGCGTTCAACGGGTGACTATCGCCGCCTTCATAAGCAGACAATACCGTATAGCTATGATTGACGACCTACTTCATCTCTGTCATGGCTGTTCAATATTTTCAACGATTGATCATGTAAATGCCTACTATCAAATACCAGTTGCGTAGGAGGACATCCCCAAAACAGCTGTTACAACACCATTTCGGCTGTTTGAATTCTGTGTTATGCCTCCAGGTATTCGAAATGCCACAAAAACCTTTCAACGTCACATGGATAACCTTCTTCGCAATATTAACTTTGCATCCTGTTTCATCGATGATATAATCAGTTTTTCTAAATCAGTAGAAGAGCACATGGAGCATCTACAGGCTATCTTCAAGATTCTAAGGAAAAATAACCTGGTTATAAATCCCAGTAAATGTTCATTTGGCAACGAAGAAGTTGTGTATCTTGGCTATCGTCTCAACAAAGATGGGTTCACAGCTCCATCAGAGAAAGTAGAAGCAGTTCTCAACCATCCAATTCGTGAAACAATCTCTGATCTTCGGCGTTTCCTGGGTATGCTTAATTATTACCGACGTTGCATCCCGAAGGCTTCTACTATTCAGGCACCTCTCAATGAGCTCCTAAATAACGCAAAAAGAGAAACAAAATAAAAATTAACTGGACACCAGAACGTAAAACTGCCCTAGAGGAGTGCAAATCGAGTATCTTATCAGCTGTTGTTACTAAATTTTTATCAGTGTCTATTGCATTATCTTGGCTACAATTGCTACCAACAGTTCTTCTTAGTTTTCGGTCATGTTTCAAAGAGGACCTCAATGCATCACCAGCCCAACTTATGTTTGGCACAGACCTTCGCATCCCAGGCGAATTTTTTCTTGGAAAAGTTCAGGAAATTCACCAGAAGAGTACGACCTACAACTACTGCCCATCACTCTAAGCAGAGATCCTTCATCCTCAAGGACTTATACACCTGCTCTCACGTTTTTGTCAGGGTTGATGCTGTCAAACAACCTCTCGATCCTCTTTATTCTGGCCTTCATGAAGTCACCAGGAGGGTTAATGACCGTATTTTCATCATCAAAATGAATGGAACAGAAAAAGCAATTTCAATTGATCGTTTAAAACCAGTCTTTTCTGTGAAAGCTGATACAGATGTTCAACAAAACAATGACCTACAGGGTTTTTCGGATCCTTGTTCATCTCCTAATCTGGATACATCATTGAGTACTTGCACGAATAAAAAGCAAGTATCGTTTCCTTGCCCTGTAGTTCAGGACACTGGAGGGATTTTCGGAATCCCAAACTATTCGGCGCGACGCGGACATGAATTCCGTCCCCAAGCGGCACCCTCGCAAACAATTGCTGATTCCCCGCAACGAAGTAATTTTTTAAACGATTGTGACAAATTACACGCAAAAAGCCATTCGTGGCAAACCGGAATGTATGAGAAAAAAAAGCAACGGCAAGCAGACAGATGAGTGCATCATCTTTACTAGAGAGACAATGTCTGTGCTTCTCAGCATCCAAGCGTTGCTCGCGCCCATCGTGAAAATTTTGCTGTGCTTTTTATGTTTATTTTCATATATGTAGTTTGTAAAGTTTATTGTCAGTATGCAAATACGAATGTAGCTCTAATTAAACTGTCAAAAATGAATCTACAATAAACTCAAGATAATTAACTATATAACTTTATGGTATAAATAAATTCAAAAAATTCTTCCGGCTTCGTGGAATATTGCCTTTCATTAGAAATTATTTTACATATGTACACTTTTTACATTCCCTGTATATACTCACAATTCATGTTGTAGCAATTATCAACCGATTCAAAACATCCAGATTTTTTTTTTATCTAGGGAACAGTGTGAGTAAACACAATATTTGTCTCAGCTGCTACAGATATTTGTCTCAGCTGCTATCGAAACTAAATAATGTCGAAAAGATGTGCATCAATTTCCTGCAAGATCAACAAAATATTCTCACTAGGCCAACGATCTCTCTTGGTTACACACTACAGTAACACAACTCCCTCTACTCTACGTTATCCACGACGCATCTACAAATTTGGCACCTTCTGGTCCGATGAAGAGTGGGATAGCAGAAAACAGAAACTTTCAGACTCAAACCAGCAAGCTGACTTAACTTTTTGTTAAGGGTTCAAGAAAATTCAACAACGCAATCTCAGTTCAGAAGTTGTTAGTAGATGTCCTCCTTATCAATGGATGCAAGGTTGCGGAGCTTCCTTTCCGGCATCAGCGACGACGTGAGTTTAAGGTATCTATTCCCACAAGATACGCCTGGCTATTTAAGAACTTCAAGAAGAAAAATGGTGCCTGTGTTTGGAATGGCTTGATTCTCAAACAATGGAACGAATACACTACTGGCCCAGAATCCAAAGATAGTGGTAATATAAGTAGCTTTAAGCATAAGTGCAAAATCTTAGATAGTAACTACAACCCATCAATCAATAATCATATCAATTCCAGCTCTAAAACCACTTTTCCCTCGCCTAAACAATCGAATGTTAATCGCACTTCTTCGGCCGACTCAACATTGCACTCCGTTTGTGTACGTGCTGGTGAATCTGAAACAGCTACAGATTCTGTGGCATCTTGTGCACAAGAGTTGGATGCTGGTCTCTGCTTGGTACCTAAATCCACTCATCAGGGTAGATACAAGAATTTTATCGGTGGAGAGGACTTGATTCCTGCTTCGTCAGGATCTATAACTCAACCGATATCACCTGCCTCAAACAACAACCCAGCCATTCTTAGATCCTCTTCTGCATCCTTTAGTCAACGCCACTTTGGTGTCAGGAGCTGACCTGGAAAAAAGATACCTTATGTTTCGACTCAGAGATAACAAAATCTACAAATCCGTTCGTCTTTACCTTTCTTATATGTACAAGGCCCCAGACACAACCTGCCTAGACGGTAAAACAAAAACAATCCTGAAAATTTTAATTCAAAGGGAAGGTCTTCCAATCGATCTTGAGGCTCTCAGGTTCGTATATTTCTCATTCCTTGAGGAGTTAGGTGTAATTCTAAATCAGGCTAAAAAATATCTTGAAATATACGCATCTCATGTAGGCTCCAACCATATTTCTTCACTACAAAGAACTAGAGAACATCACAATAAATTTTTTCGCCCCCTATAATCAGCAAAGCCTCAAATTATTTTACCACAACTGTGGAGCTATGTGCAGTAAATTAGATAAGTTTTTCTTTGATGCAAAATCGTGCCATTTTAATGCTATCACCCTTTCTGAAACATGGTTGACGGATTCTCACATTAATGAAGAAATTCTGGATAGTAACTGGAGGATTTACAGAGATGAAAGAGATCCGATTAGCACTAGCCAGTCATGAGGAGGCGGTGTATTGATTGCCATACATAACTCCTTCATGAGCGAGCCAGTTAACTGCACGCCGCATAATTTATTCCAGCATAGAGTGGTCAACATAAAAATGCTAAAATCTAATTTGTTTATTGGCGTGTTTTAAGTCCCCCCCTGAATCGAACGATAATGTCTACGACAATATCTGTAAAATTATAAGTGATATCACTGCAATGACAAATGAAGACGATAAAATTATCATTACTGGTGATTTTAATAGACCTAACATAAAATTTGTGATCGACAAAGATGACGGTCGACTCCTTCCGATTTCAACTTAATGAGCACCTTCTATAGTAACGGTATATGGCTAGACCTTAGTTTTTCTAATGCATACGACGAAGCAGTGGCCAATTTAACTGATGACAATGAGAATCTGTTTTCTAACACGAGTCTTTACTCAGCTTTTTCTGTTGATTTGTCCACTTCTGATACTCTCAATTCTATATCGTACAATAGAACTATTGTATATGACTTCCGCGATGGCGGTTATGGAAACATTAATAGTCTTCTATCCAGTGTCGACTGGAACGGTCCTCTGTCAACGTTAGATTTGGATACGGCTCTATCCACCTTTTATCGTATAATCTTTGACGCCGTTGAATCTTTCGTACCGAAAATCAAGAAAAAAAAATAAGATTTCAGAACCATGGCTGGGGAGTGATCTAAGACATTTACGTAACCAGAGAAACAAACTATACAGGTTCCTCAGAAAAGATAAATATGTAAACGATGAGACTCAGAGTAAGTATAATGAACTTGCACTTGAATTCAAAATTAAATCACAAGAGGCCTATGAAACTTATGTTAACGTCATAGCAGAGGAAACTTTTTCCAATCCCAAAAAATTCTTCGAATTTGTTAACGTTAAGCGTAAAACATCTGGTTATCCTTCTTTAATGTTATACAGTAACTCTGTCTCATCCTGTACCGAGCAGATCTGTGAATTCTTTGCTGATCATTTTCAGCATGTTCTCTCTAGTTCAGTCACTTCGCCTCATTTAGAGTCGTTGGAAATGGTCACAATAACTTTAATTGGAAACATTACCATTTCTGAAGATGAAATTCTTCAGGCTGTTGAAGATCTTGATCCACTTAAAGGACCCGGCTTTGACCTTATTCCTCTTTGCTCTCTGTCTCTCTGCAAAGGTGAATTGGTTAGCCCTCTCTTCCTTATTTTTAATTAATCATTAACATCTGGTATATTCCCCAAACTTTGGAAACCATCATTTACAACACCAATTCACAAAAAAGGCGATAAGTGGCACGCAGAGAACTGTAGGGGTATTGCTATCCTTTCTACTATGCCAAAACTGTTCGAAAAAATTATCTGCAGTAAAATTTTCCCCATTATCGAACTGTATATGAATGAACAGCAACATGGCTTCCGTAAAAGTAGGTAGGCCACTAATCTAATTACCTTGACGTCGGATATTCTTTGTAGTATGGACCAAGGCAACCAGATTAATGTTATATACACAGATTTCAGTAAAGCGTTCGATCGAGTGAACCATGAAATATTAGTGAATAAACTTCGCATTTTTGGCATCTACGGTTCGCTGCTCAACTGGATTCAGACATATTTGAAAGACCGCACACAATGCGTTAAGTTTCAAGGGCGGTTGTCTCGTGAGTTTAGTGTCACCCCTGGAGCACCTCAAGGCAGTCATCTTGGTCCACTCTTCTTTAATATTTTTATCGCTGATATTTCTACACTACTGTCTGATATTCCCCACCTGTTTTACGCCGACGACCTCAAACTTTATCACTACATAGAATCCTTATCCGATGTATCTTTTCTTCAATCCAAATTAGCTGCTCTCCTTCAGTGGTGCGATAGAAACCAGCTTGCTTCCGATATAGAAAAATGCCAGATAATAAGTTTTGCAAGAAAAAAGAACATCATCTTACATGATTATGACATTAATAACACACAACTAAGAAGAGTCGAGAGAGTTGTCGACCTTGGCGTAGTCTTAGACATGAAACTTCGCTTTAACCTACATTATGAACTGGAAATGACGCTTTGGGCTGGCGGATGTGATGGCTTGGACCTAGTTACTTTGCACAGTAGCGCCGGGGTGAGACTCGTGTGTGAACAGCTCCAATTCACTATCATACCGTCTCCGTCCCGGTAAAACCTTGGCAGGCCTCGGAGTACGTTCGAAGTTCGGTCCATTGGGTTGATGGTGTAGTTTCGGTTGAGACGGTCTGGTCTGGCTCTGAGCACTTGTCCCCATAAGGGCTTGTGCCAACCCTCGCATGGCCTCCCTGCTCTGCAAAGATAACCATGGGACCAAAAAGGCGAATACACACACGAACGGAGATAGCGGCTCCGAGGGGGGACCCAACAAAACTGGAGCAAACGAAATCAAAAGACCACAAATACCAAGAAAAAGAAACTAAAAATAATAACGACGACGCAACCAGCGGTTGCAGCCATGATGTCAACAGTACATCGCGAGCGGTACTAAAAACGACAAAAACGAAGACTAACACAACGACAGTGAAGACGGACCAAAAACGGAGAATAGCAGACAGTCTGGCTCAGACTGAGATTCCTGCGGCGTTCGGGCGCAGCAAAAAAATGATGCGAAAGCCCAAGCGTCCTATTAAGGAGAAGCGGGAAACTCTGCAGGACACTTCAGGTGTTCGAGCGGTGGGAGATAACATAAAGAGCAGCGAAAATTCGATTGTAAATGCTGCGATCATTACCGAAGCGACCGATGCAAGGGTCACAAATCCCGACATTGCAACGAAAAATCCAGAAGCCAACGAGGAGATTACGGCACTAAAAGCAAAGAATGACCAGACACCGCGTGAATGCACCGCCAAAGTTGAAAATGTGGCGGAAGTAATACACTCGGAAATGGAACGCGATAACCTCTCCCAAGGATGGTTGCAAGGTACGATTGCGGCCGAGCGATACGAAGAAGAAAGACTTCTCCGAAAAGCGGGAGATGTTCTGAAAAGAATACAAGCTGCATGCGCCCCAAAAATCAGCAAAGCAGCAAAGACAGGGCTCCTTGAACTAGAGGAGCTCCTAGATCGCATAAGGCACTATCGGAGGAGCTGGTTTAGGGCCGAAGACGAAGAGAAGGCTAAAGAGGCGCTTGGGGCGAAATCTAAAGGCAACATGCCGATAGCTCCACCATTAAACGTCAATAAAAATATGGCGTCTAGCCCAATCGAAGCAGATCGGGATAAAAGAAGGAAGGAAGAGGCACGACGGATGTGGAGCACCAGATCAGGGGTTCCAGATAGTGCTTACAAAAGGAGCCAAGAAAGCCGCGAAGAAACTCCTTCAAAAAAAGCCAGAAAGTAAAGTTCGTACGGACGCCCAATTAGAAAAAGGACCTGATGCAAAACAGGAGAGGCAGAAGCCCCGACGAAGACCCCGGCAGCAGGCACTGCTTGTAAAGCCCCAAGATGGCCGATCCTTGGCGGAGGTACTGCGGGACATCAGGGGAAACGTAAGGCCCCAAGACACCAATACCATTAAAGTAGTACGACCAACGCGGTCGGGCCACATACTGGTCGAATTCGGAGCAGAGGCCGGCAATAAAGAAGCATTCTGTGACGCAGTAAAGAAAGCTCGAGCCGATGGCAACGATCGAAATACGAGACATTGACTGCGTGACGGATCTGGCCGAGGTAGAAGAGGTCATTAAAAAGGAGTTCCCTAGCGTGGACAGGATCAAAGCGAGACTGACACCAGAAAACAACAGGGGACAACGCATGGCCATAGTTGACTTGCCGAAAAGGACGCCGAACAATTCCTGAACAAGGGCAAAGTACGAATAGGGTGGGTTGTCTGTTGGATACGGCGAAGAGCAACGCCTCTTCAATGTTTCAAATGCCTTGGTTATGGTCACACTACATAAGTATGCAAAGGACCCGATAGGAGTTCCCTATGTTACAAATGCGGTGAAATGGGACATAAAAGAAAAGAGTGTACGAAGGAGGCACACTGTATTCTTTGCAAGGATGCTGATCCAAAACCTGATTTTGGACAAGTCTTGAGATCAGGAAAATGCTGGGTGTTCCAGGAAGCCCTAGCCAAGGCAAAATCAGAACTCCGATGACCCGCATCCTGCAGCTAAACCTACACCGCAGTTCAACCGCCCAAAATATGCCTGAGCAGTTTGCGAGGGATATGAAAGCTGACTTCTTGCTGCTGAGTGAGCAACACCATAATAAAAGCCCTGCATTATGGTATTCTGATGAAACTGGTACTGCCGCTATCTGGGTTCGGAACAGTGACTTTCAAGCGGAGAGTTGTGGACGGAGGGATGGTTTCGTGTGGGTTCGGTGCTCAGGGATCACCTTCTTTAGTGTGTACCTAACGCCTAACGAGTCGATATCATCTTTCCAAGCCAAGCTTAATGCTTTGGAGGCCGCTGTCTCGAACGCAGAGGGCAAAATGCTCGTTGGGGGCGACTTCAACGCTAAAGCAATCGAATAGGGCATGCCTCAGACGGATCCGCAGGGAAAACGAATCCTGTAAATGGCGGCCAGGGCGGCCCTCGTCGTACTAAACTCCGGAAACACGCTGACTTTCCGCCGTATTGGCCGTGAGGGAACCATACCGGACGTGACATTCGCCTCGGAGTCCTTTGTACGGAGGATACACAACTGAAAAGTATTAGAGGACTACTCAGCCAGTGATCATCAGTGCATTCTGCTTGAGATAAGTGATGCTGTCTCCCGACGTCCGTGCTCTCGGCCTTCTACAACTGGATGGAACATCGGAAGCATGGACGTCGAGAGGTTCGTCAGGGTTCTCACAGCAGGTGAGCCGCTGCAGAGAGTTTCGGAGGGGACGGAAGAACTGGCAGCTCAAGACGTGGTGAACTCTACTATGAGCATCATTACGACTGCTTGCTGCACTTCTATGCCCCGTCAAGCCCCCAGTGTACTGGTGGTCAACTGAAATCGCTGAAAAGCGAAGGGAGTGTCACAAGCTTCGACGTGAGGCTCAACATGCGCGGAACCGTGACGAGACATGCAACCAGGTGGCAGCATATAAGTCGGCCAGGAAATGCCTTCGCAAACTGATCAACAGTAGCAAGGCTCGCTGCTAGCAAGACCTAGTGGACAATGTGAACAAGGATCCGTGGGGCCTTCGCTACAAGCTGGTCATGGGGAAACTTGGTGCCCTACGGAAGCCTTGTATACATGACGCGGGAAAGATGGACGCGATAGTGCGGGGACTCTTCCCCACCCATCCCGTCCGTGTTGACGCTGTCCATGGTGAAACAGCAATAGAGTGCCCACTCTTCACACAGCTGGAACTGGAGGAGGCAGTCCTCTAATTGAAAGCGAGAAAGGCTCCAGGTCCAGATGGTGTTCCAGCTGAGGTGTTGCGGCTCGTCTATCACCATTGTCCTGACTTGCTGCTCAGCACATTCAACGCTTGCCTACGGGACGGGGTTTTCCCGGTACGATGGAAGGTGGCGAGGCTCGTGCTGATCAGCAAGGGGAAGGGAAATCCCGAATCGCCGTCTGCATACCGCCCGTTATGCATGCTAGACACGGCTGGGAAAGTGCTAGAGAAACTCATCAAGGGAAGACTCACTGACGCGATTCGTGCTGCTGGGGACCTATCTCCTCGGCAGTACGGCTTTAGAGCAGGACGTTCTACCATTGATGCGATTTCAGAGATGGTGAACGCGGTCCAAAAGGCAGAGGCATATAGTCGCACCAAGCGACGAATCGTCCTGTTGGTGACACTCGACGTCAGGAATGCCTTCAACTCCGCTAGATGCGTGGATATTCTGGACACGCTGGAAAACTCTTTTCAAGTTCCAGAATATCTAATGCGGCTTTTGAGGAACTACCTAAAGGACCGAAGCCTGCTCTACGACACGACACAGGGCCAACGAAGGATGGAAATTACATCGGGTGTTGCCCAGGGATCTATCCTTGGTCCGGACCTGTGGAACGTGTCTTACGACGGGCTACTGAGACTTGCGATGCCAGATGAGCCGCGCTTGGTTGGCTATGCGGATGAGGTTGCGGCTCTGGTCGCTGGACGCACCGTTGAACAAGCGTAACTTAGGCTAGGTATGCTAATGCGCCGAGTGAGGGACTGGATGACTGCTCGCGGGCTGAGTTTAGCACTGGAGAAAACCGAAGTGGTCATCTTGACAAAAAAGAGAATCCCTAGAGTAAGGATGATCAGTATTGGAGACATACAAATCGAATCAAAGTCAGCGGTGAAGTACCTGGGGCTACTGATCGACTCGAAGATGAGTTTCTCTGAGGAAATCAGGGCAACGGCTGAGAAGGCTGCTTCGGCAATATCGGCTCTGAGTCGACTTATGGCCAACGTAGGGGGACCCAGCCCATCAAGAAGACTCCTCTTGATGAGTGCTGTAGGGTCAGTGCTACTGTACGGAGAAGAGGTATGGGGCGACGCTCTCAGCAAGGAGGCATACCAAAAACGTTTGGCACAGGTACAGAGAAGAGGATCCCTGAGAATTGCATCTTCGTATCCAACAGTCTCTGATTCGGCGGTGAGAGTGATTGCAGGCGTGATACCTGTCGCCCTCCTTGCTAGAGAGCGCCGCGCTATTTACCTGCGCCAAAACGAGGATGCGAGGGAGATAGTTGTCCGCGAAAAGAGACAGCGCTCGCTCAACGATTGGCAGCAGTCTTGGGTCAATTGCACGAAGGGAAGGTGGACTGCGCGCCTCATCCCGGATGTGAGACCGTGGCTAAATCGAAGGCATGGTGAGACTGACTTCTATCTGACCCAGTTTTTGAGCGGGCACGGGTGTTTTCAGTCTTACCTGCACAAGATTGGTAAGTCACGGTCCCCCGATTGTCGGTTTTGCCCAGGAGAGGAGGACAATGCCTGTCACACATTTTTCGCATGCACAAAATGAGTCAGGCTGCGTAGGGAACTCTACAGGGAGACGGGAGAGCTCACCCCGGATAATATAGTTGCGGTGATGCTCGAATCGGTTGACAAATAGAACCGGGTGGCACATTATGCTCGGGCAGTCCTAAAATATAAAAGGGACTCACAGCAGCCGGGGGCGCTGGGGCTGAGGGATCGCTCTTCTGGCATTTCCTCTTCCCCTCTCCCCTCCCGCTAGGAAAGGGACTCCTCAGCTTGAAGGCGCCCCACGGCGTAACAAAACGAGACCTGGCCCGAAGTCATGTGTCAAACGGTTCCAGGCCGGGTTCTCAGGTTGACAGGGGAGGTGTTTAGTGGGTATTCCAGTCGCGCATGGGAGTCCCACACTCTGTGCATAAATAGCATTCACCTCCCTACCACAAAAAAAACCTCTATTATGATGAAATCTTGAGCAAAGCTCACAAAATGCTAGGTTTCATTAAACGTAGAGCAAAAGAGTTCAGAAATATCTGGGCTACTAAATCTTTGTATACCTCACTTATCCGTCCACTTCTTGAATACGGCTGCACAGTCTGGGACCCCATATTCGACATTCATAGCCGTAGATTAGAGTCAGTGCAAAAACAGTTTTTGCTGTTCGCCCTTAGATCCTTCTATGATCCTAACTCTTTCCACTATCTTCCTTCTTATGAGGTTCGACTTCAACTAATCAACCTGACTACACTGGCTTCCAGGAGATTTGCATTGTCCGCCTGCGTTCCATTTGATGTTTTAAGGGGTAACATTCAAACTTCATCCTTATCAGACAAGATTCACTTGAACTATCCTATAAGAGCCACAAGACACACACTAATGCTAACCTTGCGTATGCACCACGCCACTTATGCTAGCAACGAGCCGCTTAACAGATGCTGTTAAGCATTCAACAAGTTTAGCGTACATTTGCGCCACCACCTCCAAATCCAATTTTAAGAAACAAATTTTAAATGCCCTCAACGCTCCTTCCTCATAAATGAGTAAATTAAATTTTTTTTTTGCATTTCATGTATATGTATTTCGTTTGTAATTACGCCTTGCTTGGCAAATAAATAAATACATGCTATTTCTTTAATTTTTGTCAAAGCTCATAGTTATTTCTTCTATTACAATATTTAAGAAAAACTTTCTGTTCTTGATTTGAATTTTCATAAAATTTTAAAAACGTAACAAATTAATTCTTACCTCATACAACACTTACGCACTTGCCGAATTAGGGATGCATCAGACTGCGACTATTTAGCCGCACTTCTGTCGCAAGTTACACATGGTTAAATGGAAGCCCGCACACTGCGATTTTCGACAATTTTGTCCAGGTCGGCAGTCGCAGGAATTTGCGATTTTTCCTACAACCAGTTTAGCAGGTAGTTTTTGTGATACTCGCGCAGGCGCACATCCTTTGGACATTTGACGCTGACGTGCAAGGAGGTTTCTTGCATAGCGTGCAAATGAGTTAGCGCATGTGTTCCTGGCAAAGACATACCTTCAAATGAACATATTAGTTCTGCGCATGCGTGAAGTTCCTTTGCAAATCTTGTCGCAGTGTGTTCGTATTTGCGTCTGAAAATCGCTGGTTACGGCAGAAAAATCGCAATGTGGCCGAACCCTTAAGGTCTTCATGCTTGTGTAGGCCCACAAACATAACTACGCAATATCTACTCCAGCATCTGGGAAGGAACTTCTGTCGGAATCATTACTCATGTGTTGATTTCGTAACTCAGATGATATTCAGGTTAAAGTTTAACATTGTTTTTCCTCAAGCTCACATCATTACATTTTCTTGAAAGACTTTGATATCCCTATCACGTTTCACTAAATTTCAACGTCCTTCAGCTGAAAAAAACGAGTGTTTATGTCGTATAAGCATTGAACATCTCATGACGTACCATATATTATTGAATAAGCGACTTCCAGGAAGTCTATTAGAGCTTACATTACTAGGACGAAAAACATGTTGTTATGTATTGACTTCAGTTAAAGGACATTTTTTCTTGTTGAGTGCTTGAGGAAGGATTGTTTTTAAGTAACAGAAGTGCAAGCTGTGAAAGAAATTCAATTGGTGCGAAGAAACAGTCGTAAAGATATCGAGATTTAATAGAAACCATTTCTTAGGAGCGTAATTTGAATAAAAATTTTTAATCAACAGGATAAGATTATTATAAAAAATAAAAGTTTATGAAATTGTCTATTAGAAATTGTATGCAAATAATTTCAGACATTATAAGAAAACTATTAATAAACCCTTTTTCTCTTTTCCAGGATGACGAAGTATGGAGTTTACCTCCTTCCGGCTCATCACAATCCTCCCAGAATAATCTGAACTCATCGCTTATGTCCGCCTATTCAACAACTATATATAATAACGAGAACAATCCAAATAATTTAAATACAGTGCTTCGACGAACAAGTAAGTAGTTATCCGGCTCTCATAAAATGTGTCTCCACTGAAAACATTCTTGAAAAATCGAAATTATCATTCCTGTTGTTTCGACACATTTAACATTAAAACATTCACAACCCAAAAATTCAAAAACACAACGTTAGAAAATTGAAAATCACAAAAAAATTGCAAACACAAAACTTACATAATTAAAAATCTTCTCCCTCCAAATAATTTGAAAAGAATATGTTTGACTAATTTTTTTGGTGTCAATGGTGTAACCGTTTTTTATAAAAGTGGTTGTGGAGTAGGTGTAAAAATTTAAATGGAATTCCTGCAAAGTAATTGGCATCTACTAACAAAGTAAAATTGTTAAACACTAACCGAAACTTATTGTAATAAAGAAAAAGAAAAAATAAAACGATAATTTACCTATAATACTTAAAGAAAAATTTTTACCTTTGGTTTTGTTTCAAAATTCTTTTGAATAGATTTATCTTTTTGCAATGAAAAATATTAAAATATATTAGTTCACTGTTTGAAATTCTCTGTATGTATCCTCCATCCTACTGTGAGTTTGTTTGTGTTTTCTTTCAATTGCAGAAATTCCCGTTAATACAATAACACATGACGAATATCATAGATTTTGTGACAACGCCCTCGAATGTAATTAAAAACTAATTTTTCTAATTGTAGTTTTCATGTTTGAAAATATTTAAACGCTTCGCCAGTTGAATATGTATTTTTTTTACTTGCATTTTATAAAAGCCTTGTATATAACTGAATTTGAAAAATTTCCCAACAGTTATAAAATTATTAGATATCCTTCACTTTTTACACACCATCATAGCTTTTTTCCACGACCCCTTTTAATGGCTGCCTTCATTATTTCATAGTCAATTTGCACAAATTTTTTTCTTCAAATATATTGAGATGAAAATATAAATTAAATTATATTTTAGCTATTAAATTTGAACTTCTATCAATTATTTTATTTTATATTTTCTTACTTTAGCGTTGGTGTTACCGAGACGTTATAGTTTTTAACCGAGTTTTACTAACCACCAAACACAAAAATGGATCAATTCGGATAAATTTCTACTTTTTTTTACCAATACTAACAATAAGATAATTTATAAATTATTTAAATGGTGATAGTGTTTGTATTGAATAAGTGTTAAAATTATTTTTGGTGAATATTAACAAAAAAAGACAATCATAATGATAGTAAAAAAAAGTTCAGTGTGATATTTAACTAATAAGGTGAAAGATAAGATTGAAAACCCTAACGTCAAAGTGTTATGGATTTTAGTTTTAATTTATTTATTACTTAATTTAACATTTGGTGCTTCCTGTTGGATTTGGTTTCCTCATTCACGGTTAATGGGTTTGTATTTATTTTTAACATTTTATTTCAGTAGTAAGCTCAATTTGTACTATACAGCGTTTTTGTAGTTTAGCTGTTACTTTTTTGATACTTTGCATCTTGTTGTAAATATTGTTCACTTAAATTTATATTTATTTCATGCACGTCTTGAAAAGTTTTTCTCTTTGAGCAAATGCCAATTTTTATATTACTCAAAGCAATCTAACTAGAATGAAATGAGGGTCACTGATTTCGATGAAATTCAGAGAGATAAATTTCCTGCTATCAGGATCACATCCTTCTAACCATTCAATGCACTGCTCAATACTTTTCGAAAAATCGTCTTCGAAGGTTCTATATTTTGCTCTAGTGCAATTATAATATCGATTAATAGAAAAACATCGGGAAAGCTTCTCGCATGGGAGCCAATGATATATAAATCGTTGACATGTATAGTGAAAATTATTAATTCAACTTCCTGTCTGCAAAAATTGTTGACCGTAGGCAAATTATATAGACCACACTAGGCAAATTGCACTTGAAACTTAGGCAAATTAACGAAGCTCCGAAAGCGACCACTGCGTATATAATAACCGTCACAAATACGAGTGCCTTATGCGCATTATTTTGTTTTTGGTACGATAAAATGTCCCATAGCACAACACGAGCGCTTTCGCCTTGTGATCGTGTGATGCTAGTTCGAGGCCAGCCCGAGTTAATGTTGTTCATTTCAGTGGGTTCAGGTTTTTCAATTTGGAAAAAGTCGAGTCCAAGTTGAAAAAATGTTCAATTTATTGACCTGGATTTCAAAAATACCACGGGCTAAACTTCTGAATAAATATTATTATATCGACACACAACTATACATCAATATATTCAATTAACCAGAGATGTCTTTGCAATTAACCGACACAAAATTATGCACGAGGAAATCAGACGGAATGATTTTTTCATTTTCTTTTCATTTATATAAAGCTATATAGCTAAATCCAATTCAAAATGATTTCCCGACTACTAGTTTTTTTATGTCAGTAAATGCAAGGTAAGGATAGGGTCAGCTGTCAGTTGATCAAATCTCAACACTCCTCGTTGATCAATTTACAGCGGAGCGTCTCCAAAATTCTTCTTTTGAGTGACTTGGTAAGGATGTCTGCGATCTGCTTGCTGCTCTCGACGTGTTGCAGTGCCACAGTGTTGCCGATGTGTTGCTGTATGTACTTTCGTGGTATTTCGATGTGCTTCTTTCCTCTGGTCGTCTTTCCTTTGTGTGCATTTTATAGCATGTGTATGGCTGACATGTAGTCTACGTACAGAGTGATCGGCAGCTCATCTTCTAGAATGCCAAGTTCCAGTGCGATTCGTTTTATCCAGCACACATCGTCAATCACTGACACTGCTGCTCGGTACTCGGCTCCTGTAGTTCAAGTCGCTACCAGACGCTGCTTTTGTGAATACCAGATCACTGGCCTTCCTCTCATTACTAACAAACCACTCATTGATTGTCCTGTCTCAGAGTCCCCCCCAAAGTCTAAATCGGTGTAGGCCACGAGTGTCTTGTCTCCTCCGAAATGAATTCCGGATGTCGTGGTCCCTCTCAAATACTGGAAAACACGTTTCACCATCGCCTGATGGCTCTCCATGGGCTTATTACAGAATCGAATGAGGTTGTTCACCGCGAAGCTTATGTCTGGCCTGGTTATTGTGGCTAAGTACAACAAACTTCTTATCGCCTCGCGATAGTTGTTCGCTGGAAGTGCCTCGTCGTTCTTGAAGTCTGTCTATGGTTTATCATCCTGGTTCAGTGGGTGTGGATGCTGGATTGCACTGCTCGAGTTTCATCTTTCGCATGATATTCTCCGTGCAGCGAGGCTGACTCACGAAGATACCGTCCTGGTCAATCTTGATTTCCATGCCCAAATACGTTAACTTGTTTTATACTTTCTTGCTGAATGTTATCTCGAATTCCTTGCTTATCTCGTCTAAGAGTTTGTATATTTCTTCTTCATCTTTGCCGGCTACCAATCCATCATCCACGAAGAGTGAGAGGATAATGCTCTTGTCCTTGTTATAGTATATACACAGGTCGTCATCTATGTTGATCAAGCCTATCTTCTTCTCAAACTGGGAGGTGATCCTCTCGTTCCACATTCTCGGAGCTTGTTTAAGTCCATAGAGACTTGTTCAACTCACAAACTTTCTTGGTTCCATCGTCAAACCCTTCAGGCTGGTGCATATAGATGTCCTGCTCAAGGTTCCCATACAAGAAAGCCGTTTTCACATCGAACGATACCAACTTAATTTTCCCCGACGCTGCGTGACTTAGGAGTAAGCAAATGGATGCATAGCGAGCTACTTCTTCTTCTTCTGTTCGAATCCTCTTGCCACTGGTCTGGCCTTAAGTCTCCCGTCCGCCTCTCGAAATATCCAGCGACAAGTGATCGGCTTCGCTCCTTCTGGACAGTCCACCAGCTTCCGTACTCCTCCTGCGTTGCTCGTCTCCGCTTCTCACCTCTAAGTGCCTCACTCACGGGGATGTTCTCCGTTTTACTAATCATTCCTACTTTGGCGCTCTTTCCTCCACGACGAGAGTCAAGTGCGCAGTCTCTCAATCTCGGTGGTGGTTGCAGAGTCCGACGATCTTGCAGAACTCTCCTTCCTGACTCTTTTTCTGGCGCTAGTGTCTCATTCTCGTTGTAGCTTGGCTCCTCGTCACTTTCTCCAGTTCCCCAGTTCTCGTCTTCTTCACCTATCTTGCTGCTGCTTTCTTCTTGCTTCTCAGGTGTGCTCTCTGGTGCCTGTGTCTCAACTTCAGTTACTTGCCTCAATCTCATCTTTTCCCAGTCGAAGATCACATTGTCTGAGCTGACAATTTCTCTTTTCTCTTTCAGAATGAACCCGGTAGCTGGGTGAATCAATATCATAGCCAACCAGAATTCCCTTTTCTGATTTTCTATCCATCTTACCTTTTTCTCTTATTGTGTCAGCACGTAACATTCGCATTCAAAGGGTCGCAGCTTCTCAATCTTCATTTTTCTTCCGAACCAAAGTTCTGCTGGGCGTTTCTATAGTACGTTGCTGGTTCCAGTCTGGTTGATCGTGAAGATCGCATGGTTCATTGCTTCTGCCCACAGATTCTCGTCCAACTCGTTCATGTGTATCGGTGTTCTGGCTGCTTCGACAATCGTTCTCATTTCTCTCTCAATCCTTCCGTTCTGCTCTGGCGTGCGTATATTCGTGAAGGTATGGAAAACTCCCAACTTGTCCATCGTCTGTTTAGTTTTTGCATTCTTCAGTTCGGTGCCGTTGTCAGACCTCAGACTTTTCACTCTCCTCCCTAGCTGGTTTTCAACGAGTCTCAGGTAACAGTCCATCTTCTCTGGTGCTTCACTTTACGTCTTCATAAAGTAACAAGTTCGGTAGTAAGTGAAATCGTCCTTGAACATGAGCCAGTACTTCGCTCCTCCCAATGACGGGATGTTCATCTCGCCGGTGTCGACGTGCACGAGATCTAACGGTTGCTGAGTTTTCTTGGGGTTGTTTGGGTATGATGATCTATGTAGCTTGCCATACGAGCACCCTGTGCATACATAGTCATTCCAGTCATCAATGTATTTTATTTCTTTCCTTTTCAGTATGTCCCTCACATACTTGACATTCTGATGGGCGAGTCGCTCGTGCCAGACTTTGATCGACACGGCCATCAAACTTGTCTCTTCCTCTCCTGAGCATCATTTTGTTGGGATTTCCTTTGCGCTTTGCTATTGCCACAATTTCCCTGTCATCCAGACTGTAAAACGTTGACTCGTTTCCGTTTGCCTTCTGTACTCGTACATGTCCCTTGTCTAGCATCTGACTCACTGAGAAAAGATTAAAGTTGAAGTTTGGCACGTAAATGACATCTTCTAGTACCACTGGATACCACTTTTGACCATAAAATGCTTCCATCTCGATGTTCCCGACTGCAACGCCATCTAGCCCGGTTTAGTCTCCAATCACAATTGGGGCGGGCTCGTCCAACTCAACAAGCTGAACAAACCACTCTCGGTGAGACGTCATGGGTTAGCTGGCTCCACAGTCTTGATACCATGAAGTGGCCTTGTCCTTCGAAATGTTGTTGTCCACCGACGAGAGCGCCGTGGTCAAAAATGCCTTCCTATTTGGTTTCCCATTTGTTGACTTATTCGCTTCTTCTCGAGGTTCTTTTGTGAAGTATCCCTTCTTCTTACAAATGTAACATGAATACTTCTTCTTGTAATAGGCAATGTATTCATCAAGCGGTTTACCTCTGCACTCGTTGAGCACGTGACATTTCTTCCGACATTTGTAGCATGCGAACTGCGACTTTTCCTGCTTGCTGTTTGACGACTGTCCTTGTTTCCTGCGTCTGGCCGTGAGAGCGTTGTTGGTGCTGCCCTCTGCATTTGTCGTCATTTCTTTGAGTCGCTCGTCCTCGAGTCTCAAACGTTCCATGAGATTTTCCACGTCCTTTGCTGCTCCGGTCACGTTGTCCCAGGATGTCCTGAAATGTGCCAATTTTGGCGATACAACACTCATGATCCTCGTCATGATCCAACTTTCCTTCACAGGATCATTTTCAGTTGTCACTTCATCCGCGAGATTCAAAATCTCGATATGGTTCTCAACAGCTGACTTGCTTTCATCATACTCATAGGTAAAGAATTTGATTCGGGACGTTTCTCAAGTTACATCAGTCTTTGTACCATATAAACTAACTAATTTGTCTATCATATCTTTGGCAGTTTTACAATTTGCAACTTTGTTTGCAATCTTACATTTAAACCTATCAATGTTTGAGCCACAACATCTTTCTTTAACCAAGCGGCGACTGTATCAGTTGACGCAGCACCTGCTGGTCTGGGCTTTGCATCCATTATCAAATCATACAGATCTTGGTTCTTAAGTGCTAGGTTTAATTTAAATCGCCATGAAATGAAATCGACATTTCTTCGACTATCTTCACTTAACATTTCCAATTGAGACTTTACAGTATCCATTTTGAATTTCGTGGCAATTTTCTGACTTACGATGGTCATTCAACAAGTACTTAGCCTACAGAAGAAAAACGAAAATTTTGGAAAGGTGGCAGTTTATTTTTCTACATAATCTCCTAACTTTTTCAACCCGTCCACAAAATACATTTTCTCGAGGGCTGCAAAATAGGCCTCCGTGGCGGCGATGACTTCCTCATTCGACCCAAATCTATTCCCGGCGAGTCAATTTTTCAGGTTTGGAAACACACAGCGGGCCAAATCTGGAGAGTACTGTGGATGGGGCAGCAATTCGTAGCGCAATTCGACCAATTCGGCCATGGCGACGGCGGAGGTGTGAGCCAGCGCGTTGTCGTGGTGGAACAGCACTTTTTTCTTCGCCAAGCGGTGCCGCTTTTTCTTCAATTCAACGTCAAATCGGCCCAATAAGTCTGCATAGTAGCGCCTCGTGATTGATTTACCCTTCTCGAGGTAATCGATGTGGATCACACCTTGTGAATCTTAGAAAACGGTGGCCATCACCTTTCCGGCCGATCGAACAGTCTTCGCCTTCTTCGGAGCACGTTCGCCGGGTGAAGTCCACTGTTTCGACTGTTCCTTGGTATCTGTTGTGTACCAGTGAATCCATATTTCGTCGACGGTCACGAAACGATGCAAGAACTCCGCCGGATTGCGCTGAAACAGCACCAAACACGTCGCCGATGTGGTCTCACGGTTGCGTTTGTTTTCCGGTGTGAGCAAACGCGGCACCCATCACGCCGACAGCTTTCTCATGCCCAGTTCTTCGTGTAGAATATGATGCACCGTTCCTTCTGCGATGCCCACAGTCTCAGCTATCTCGCAAACCTTCAATCGACGGTTTTTTTAACGTTTATCTCCGTAGCAGCCGTTTTCAGGGCACCTGGGCGTGGCTCATCAAAAACCGACATGCGGCGACGAACAAAGCAATTCTTGACGGACGCCATCGAAGGAGAAGAGTCACCGTACACAGCATCCAAGCGATCTTTGATTTCGCTGCGCGTTTTCCCTTCCAAAAACAAGAATCTAATCACTGAACGATATTGTTCTTTTTCCATTTTTGTACAACCGACCGACACGCTCGCTTCCAAAGGCTATCAAAACAAAACTAATGAAGGATTTTGACTGAAACTTTGACAGTAGCTACTAAAAGAATGTACTACACGATGGTAAAACTCTTTTGTAATAGCAGCGCCATCGGGCGGTGAGGCTAAGTACTTGTTGAATGACCCTCATAAAGCGACTTGCGTATTCGTTGCCCAACGTTGACTTGCTGTGCGATGGCTGCTCCAATGTCGCTGATTTGTAGGTTACGTGTATGTTGTCTTTGCCGGTTCTGACGTCTTGGACTGCTTTCTCGACTTGCCTGACAATTTCCATTTCTGGCTTTTGAAGAAACCCTTTTAAAGCTGTCCTGGGCCCATAACCTGTTGTTAATTTCAGTGGGTTCGGGTTTTTCAATTTGGAAAAAGTCGAGTCCAAGTTGACAAAATGTTCAATTTATTGAACTGGGTTTCAAAAATACCACGGACTAAACTTCTGAATAAATATTATTTTATCGACACACAACTATACGTCAATATATTCAATTAACCAGAGATGTCTTTGCAATTAACCGACAGAACTTTTATGCACGAGAAAATCAGGCGGAATGATTATTATTGTATTTCATTTTCTTTTGATTTATATAGCTAAATCCAATTCAAAATGATTTCCCGACTACTAGTTTTTTTATGTCAGTAAATGCAAGGTAAGGATAGGGTCAGCTGTCAGTTGATGAAATCTCAACAGTTAACGATAGTAATAATAATAATCCATTGCACAACAGTCCAAATCCGAACCTTGACTTTGAGATTTATTGTTAGGGCATCTCATTCCACGACCGTAACGGAATTCGAGGCTAAACGGTCAGTATCACGCTCAATCATGTGATGATTACCTTATTTTTAAATTGGTACCCATCACAGCTGGGTGGGCTGATAGTCCGACAGCATCATCAGAAGTTCAAACTCGATGCCGCCACCGAGGATTGAACTTTGGAGCCCCTGCGTAAGCGAAGTGTGCCCTAACCCACTGCTCCATATGGACTACCCAGGCTAATGAGTAGGTAGGAATTTATTCCGTGTGGAGCAGTGAGTTAGGACACCCTCCGCTTACGCAGTAGCTCCCAAGTTCAAGCCTTGGTGGCAGCATCGAGTTTGACCTTCTGATGCTGCTGTCGGATTATGAGCCCACCCAGCTGTAATGGGTACTAATTGGAAAATTAAGTTATAATCACATGGTTGAGCGTGATATTGATCATATCACCTCGAAATTCGTTTCGGTCATGGATTATTCAATTTTTTTGCGATGGATTATTCAATTTTTAAGAATATAAGTAGTCGGTATAGTGTAGTGGTTAGACTACTCGCAGCGTAAGCTGAAGGTCCCTATTTGAAACCCTGTTGGTGACAGCGAAATTCGTTTCGACTTCCGGACGGACTGTAAGCCTGTTTAGTTATGATACGTACTGGTTCAAAATCAGAACGTTTCTTGGCTGATTGGATGGACATACGGCCAAAGCATGGTACTGTCCATATCACCTTCTCTAGTACCGATATATTTGATCAAGATATTGAGATACTCTAACTATCTCTAATCGAAGGCCCGAGAGACGCTGTAGCACTAAAGCAAAAACAAGAATTTAAATGAAGACTGTGAATGTAAAACTATAGTTTTTAGAATGAGTGGGGGTGGGAAGAGCGAGAAGGAGAATCGGGTTTAGCAGAACGGCTGCATGAATAAATTTGAGGTTTTATTCAATGGGTCATTCAACCAAAAGTTTGGATGATCTGCGCCAATTTGTCAGCAAATTCCCATAGATTTAAGGAGGCCTGAAAATATCTTCAGCTTAAATGCCATATACACGATTTTTGTTTAATTATACAAAATTTGTTTTCTATAGAAGAAAAACTTCCTTTTGCTAGAGGCAGTCTTTTAATGAATTTATGTTGGGTAGCCAGTAAAATTTTTTCGCTTTAGCACTACAGCCCCTTTTGGGTCTTTGCTTAGAGAAAGAGTATCTCATTATCTTGATCGAATGTATCGGCACTCGGGAAGGTGATATGGTGAGTACTACGCTTTGGCCTTGTGTCCGTCCTCCCAGCTGCGATACGTTGTGATGCAAAAATTAACTTCAATCAACTTTGGATTGTGTGATTGTCAAGGTCTTCCTTCCTAACAATACACCTTTATTAGTTTCCTCTGTCTACATACCTAGTAACTCTCCTTTGTATGTGTATGAGACGTTCTTTGACGAGTTTTCCTCTTATGTCTTATTGCATCATCCGCAATCCTTAATTCTAATATGCGGTGATTTTAATTTGGGAAGAGTGCAATGGATGAAGAACCTTCCTTTCTCTGTTTCATCAACCGATGCATCTTCTTTATCCCTCTCTTCGTTTCTATCACTCTGTTCACTATCGCAATTCAACAATATCCCTAATGCTAATGGTCGGGTACTTGACCTTGTTCTTTCTAACTTTCCCCTTAACTGTCTATCTGTTTCCACTGCATTAAATCCTCTAGGAGTATTGATAGTCATCATCCGCCGTTATCGTTCGATCTCACCATTACACCTTGGTCAAGTCGTACTTTTGCTTCTTCTCCAAAATTCAATTTCTTCAAAGCAAACTACGAAGCTTTAGCCTCCGAGCTGAGCTTGGTTGACTGGCAGGAGTTTTTTGAAAATTTGGAGTGTGAGAAAGCTCTGAATAAGTTTTATAATTACCTCTATGAGTTAATTAAACAACACATCTTTACAAGCTCTTCGCGAAGTAAAGCAGAAACCATGGCTAACCAAGCAAGTACTTAGTGCCTTGAATGCTAAAAGTAAGGGACACCACCGTTTCAAGCGTTGTGGTACTGAAGAATCCAGAGCCCGCTTTTGTGATCTACGTCTTGTAGCAAAAAAAGAACTAAAGACTGCAATGAAAAATTACTTCAGTAGCTTGGGGAGTTCCCTCATGACGAATAATGCTAAACCATTCTGGTCATACATTAGATCCTTCAAGTCCTCCTCTTCTGTCCCTCCTTCAGTCCGCTGGAATAGTATAGTTAGCTGTTCTCCACAGGATATTTCCAACTTGTTCTCTCAGTTCTTCTCGTCAACTTTTATTCCTTCTTCTCATATCTCCGATCCCGTTAATACACCCGTGCATCACCTGGTCCTGATGGCTTACCGAATATTTCTGTCAAGTCATTAGCGTCTTCACTTTGTATCCCTCTGGCTTTTCTCTTCAACCTCAGTCTAAAGACTGGTATTTTCCCTACTTATTAGAAATTCCTATTCTTAAAAGTGGTGATCCTTCTTCTGTGTCCAATTATCGTCCTATTTCCTTAATTTCCTGTTTCCCGAAATTACTTGAGCGTCTGCTACATAACCGGCTTTCAGTTTCATTGACAGCTATCTTGTCGAAGGAACAACATGGGTTTCTCAAAGGTCGCTCTACGACCTCAAATTTAATTGAATTCACCGATTACATTACTAAGGCCCAAGACAATCGATTGCAGGTTGATGTCATTTTCACGGACTTTTCGAAGGCGTTTGACACGGTCAACCATCAACTTCTCTGTTACAAACTGAAAGCTTTTGTTGTTGCTGTCCTTCTCTTATCATGGATGGACTCCTACCCGTCTTCTCGTATATGTTGTGTTCGTTGCTGTGGAATTACCTCTATTCCATTCTATCCGTCCTCTGGTGCTCCTCAAGGTTCCATTTTAGGTCCCCTCCTGTTCCTATTGTTTATAAATGATCTTCCTTCGGTTATCGCCTCCAATTGCCTACTGTATGCCGATGATTTTAAAGTCTTTCGAGCTATCAGGTCTGTACAAGATTGTCAATATCTGCAGATGGACCCGATTGCACTGAGTAACTACCTCTGTTTTAATGTTGCCAAATGCTATAAATTAAATTTAATCTAAATCATTCTCCGCTGACTTTCACCTATATGTTGAATGAAGTCCCACTCGCTGCTGTGAGCTCTGCTAAGGATCTTGGCGTTACTTTTGATCCTAAGCTCAATTTCGATGCACACATTCTAATCGTGACTACTAGGGCCTCGAAAATATTGGGACTTATTTTCCGGCATGCTCATAAATTTAACAATATTCTACTCCCGTCCGATTGTTTATCTGTCTTGTCCGTCCTATCCTCGAATATTGCTCTGTAGTTTGGTCTCCCCGACACTCCTACCTCATTAACTCGTTAGAGAATGTCCAGCGTAAATTTACTCGTGTCTTGTTTTACAAATTCAAAGTCCCATATCAACCCTATGACTGTCGGTTATCCTTCTTATGCCTACACTGTCGTCCCGTCGCATGTATCTAGATCAGTGTTTTCTATATCAACTCTGCCACAATCAAATTTCATTAACATTGTTTGCAGACTTAAGTTTTCGTCAACCATCGCGTTCTTCTCGGGCAAACAATTTTTTCGTGCCACCGTATGCCCGTACAAATTCATATTTTCATTCTCCCATCATACGCATGGTAAGGAATCATGATAAGCTTGAGCTTGGCCCTTTTTCCGACTCATACCTAGTTTTTAAATTGAGATTAAGAAGCCTGATTCTTACAACTCAACTGGAGTAAATATTATTTCATGCCGGAGGTGTGATTGGGTCGTATTTTTACGTGGATGAAAACGACCGTCATGTTACCGTAAATGGAAAGCGCGTTCGTGTTGTGATGGAAGATTATTTGTGGCCAGGCTTGAATCAACTTGACATCAACGATATGTGGTTTCAACAAGACGGTGCCACTAGCTACATAGCACTCACAATCGATTTATTGAAATTTATATATTTATTGTTATGTCCTTAATGGAAAACCGTATATGTAATAGGTAGGCGAATTTCTCTTCTCTTCATAAACCGATCTGAATGGCTTCGTGCTAAAAACCAAAATAAAGTAGAATTCTCGCATAAAATTCGCCAGTTGGTACCCACCAAAATTCAGCATTCATTACTACTTACAAAAACCAATTTCCATAAACGCCTCTCTATATCCTGCAAGAAAATAAATTCGTAAAACGTTCACTCCCACTTGTTACATGTCTGGAAAATTGCATTTCGTGATAAATGCAATTATTCGAAAATATAATCAAATTGGATCCCTAGCGACAGATTTTCGCCCACCAAGGATATATACTAAATATAAAATATCAACTAAGTTTCACTAGGGATGTTTATTCAATGCATGTCACGTAAATCCCACGTTTGCAAAATCATCACGTCCTAGATTCCGACGAAATCCAACAATGCGTCAATGAACTTGAGAACTTTACATTTGTAAAGGTGTGTATCCTTGAACAATTTCTGGATCATTCGTTACTCTCATACGATTGGCATGGTGTCAACTTTATTAGGGAATGAAATGAACTGGACATAATATTGGATTAACTTTGTGTCGGTTTGATGGGCTAGAAAATGGTAAATTAAATTTAAGTTTGCCGCCAAAGTGTCCTAATGATGATTTGTTTTTTTTTTCGAGAAATTTACTTTCAAGGAATTTAATTTTTTGCCAAGCATTCTCCTAAAGTAGTTGCAAAAGCATGAAAACTTTTATAACAAGATGCATAGCATTTATTCTATTTTTTGAGCATTATTAGTTTTTTCGCGATTTAATAGAAAATTAGTTTTAAACTTAATTAGATATATACTTGTATCTATTATTTTTCAGCGTATGATCTAGCAACGCAATGTGAATCGCGACGCGCATCAATGCGTCGTCATACAATAGTTGGATGCCAAAGCAATTTATCTGAGACTCATTCAATGCCTCCATCGCGACCTGATTCCCGTCAGTCGGACAATAAGCAATTATCAACCAAAAAACAAATTACTACCATCAATACCACAATATGTTGTGATCCCCAACCACAACAGCCGCTACAACAGCAACAACCCTTAGAGCAAACGAATGGATGTGGTAGTAGCAGTGGATTGAGCAATGGTTTGGGCGTTAATAATTCCAGTAATCTTCCATCAATGGAGTCATGGACCAAAAATTCCTTGGATGCACTCAACGAAAAACATTGGGCCGAACGCATAAGCGATCGGTTATCGTTAACACTTGAGGAAATCGTACATATACGATCGGTCATGACAAAAGCGGAATTGGAAGGACTACCGGTTGGCGTTAGAGTTAAGGAGGATGTGGAAAGGCGAAAAGTATGCTTTTTATGCTTAAGAACTAGATTTAGTATTTTCGGTCCATGGGGTGTTCAGTGTAAGCTGTGCCAAAGGACGATATGTTCCAAGTGCTATACGAAGGTATTTTTGAATCTTTTATATATAATTGTCTTGGCAAGATGAAGTTTACTGTTTATTTTTATTTTGTAGATGCGAATACCAACCGAACATTTTCGAAATGTTCCAGTTGTTCTATTATCACCTTCGTTACTGAATAGTCCGACTGGTTCGAATGCTCCATCACCTTCACATCATGCACATCAAAATTCAAGCTCTTCCAACGCTGGACCGACATCCTTGACGGATGAGTCATTTCCGAAATCGTTGATGGAGCGATTATTACGACCTGAGTCAAGTCGGAAGGTGAGTTTCGTAAACATAGTAGATAATATAATAATTATTTCTTCTCTATTTGGATTTTTTGATAGAATAAGCATTCACTCTCAAAACGTTCGCTTCTATTCACTTAAAAAAAATCCACGGCCACATACTAGTAATTAACATTACCAAATTGCGAAGATACTAATATATTCCTCTAGTTTTACTAGCATAAAAGAACTTTTGGCTTAAACGATACCCTCCGTCAATTGAGTTGCATATAACCTGTCAATCTTATTTCAAGAAAATCCTTAAATCAACGTATTTTCTCAATTTAACTGCTCTCTTCGGTTTGGCGAGCTTACAGGCACGAACTCAACGAAGAATTCAAGTGACTGCTGGATAGATCATCTTTGAAAATAACACAAACTTGACCCCTTGGAAGGCGCCATCTTCTATTTAGTGCTATAACTACTGAAACAAATTTTGCAGTCATTAAATAAGCAAATATGACTTTCTCGTTTGTGAAAGTATAAAGCCATCGATTCCGTTGTAGAACAGAGTAAAGTAGAGATGGTTTTAAATATACTCGTACATAAATCAGCTCATTCTCAAGCCATTTTGCACAGCATCTTATATCCTGTATACTTTTTTCTATCTTGATTTCTGACTGCATCCTGGTCCTCCTTTTCCACTGCTGCTTTTCCGTCAAAAAGAAAAAGTTGGCGAGCAATTTCAACTTTAAAAGAGGAGGTATCAATATTTCAAAGAGCAAGAGATTTTCCAGTCCATTGTTTATGAGAACATTTTTCCCCATCTTTGTTTGAACTCTTCAACAAACGGTACTATCTTCTTCTAATACCATGATATATTTGGAGATTAAATGAAAAATCATACACTCTTCACTCTTCAATATTAGCAACAAAATTCACTACGTGGGATCTCAGATTAACAACGAGCCCGCTTAGCTGTAATGGGCAGGTACTAATTTAAAATCGGAAAGTAATCACATGGTCAAGTGTCATACATGCATCACCTTCTAGAGTATCGCTAGTGTCAAAAAATAAAAATCTCAATGCCAGGGCTCTATGTGAATTGTAAACGACTATCATAATACTTAACAATATTTTCTTTACACTCTACGACAACATATTCACCAAGTTCAAAGCATTTCTGATATCTCTCCAACAACATGTTAAAAAAAGGTTGCACCTTGTAAAGCTTATTATAATTGGGTGCTCCTCTCTGAGGCGTAACAGACGCATCATTCAAGTGAATATTATTTAGTAACCAGCTAAATCTGTTCACGGGAATCGAATTTGCAATAAACGCATCGTGTAGTCTTGGACGAGTTGACCAATAATCCCGATAACTTTCCTGACGTTTTACTCTCATTAAAAAGTTAATATCAATGAATACCCGTATTTCTTGGGAATTTGTTGGAGTGTATGGTTTTCCAGGTTGTTGGGCATACAAATTCGTTTGAAATATAAATACTTGTTGCGTCCTTGATCTCGCAATTGAGATCTAATGGTCCATGATGGGTGCCAGTGAACTTATTTGAAGGATCAACATTACAATTTTTGCTCCAGGTTGAAATGGCCTGAACTGATACCAGACCGCACTCCGCTCGCATATTGGACAAAGGAATGTCATCACTTTCATCAAAATTATCTTTGGAAATGAGTTTATCGCATGGAATACAATGGTATTAAAAGAAAACCCCTGCCCATACTGCCCAGGAAAATTTTTAGAAAATGTGGTACAAAATATATACCATTACCCCGCAAAGAGTTAAACAAAGGATCGTTACGACAAGTTGCCAGTATCCATGGGGTTTCAAAAAGCACGCTCGTTAGACACATCGAAAAACATCAATTATCTGAAGAAGCAAATTTCATGTATACAGCAAACAATGCGACGTATAATGTGTTCACCACTGAGCAAGAGGAGGATTGCTTCATATATTATAAAGCAGCACAATGAAATTATAGTGTTACCGTCAGAGGAATGAGAAAGATAGATTTTCAATTTGCGAAAGCTCATTAAAATGCCCGACACGTGGAATACTAATGAAAGCTGTTGGTCGACAGTAGCGCGAAAAACTTCGGAAAATACAAAGAAAGAAGAATATCTCCCCGTGAACCTGAAGCCACTAGCTTAGGGAGAATGACCTGTTTGAACAAGGCAAATGTCATAGTTTTTTTTTTGTTTTGATAAATTGAGAGATATACTCGTAAACTCACACCACAGAATGTGTAGAATCTCGACGAGACCGGTTGTTCCACTGTTTACAAGCCCACTGGTGTGCTAAGCGACATTAAGGCGAAACAAAGTGTAACCACGATAGCCTGCGTTAATCCTGCAGGTACGTACATTCATTCCACCAGCAATAATTTTCCCGAGGGTCCACTTCTAGGATCATATGATTAACAATTGTTGAGATTGATGTATAATTGTGTGTCGATATAATAATATGTATTCAGAAGTTTAGTCCGTGGTACTTTTTGAAACCCAGTTCAATAAATTGAACATTTTGTCAACTTGGACTCGACTTTTTCTCAACTGAAAAACCCGAACCCACTGAAATTAAAAATAGGTTATGGGCCCTGGGCAGCTGTAAAACGGTTTCTTTAAAATTCAGGAAAGGAAATTGTCAGGCAAGTCGAGAAAGCAGTCCAAGGCGGCAGAACCGGCAAGGACAACATAACCTACAAATCAGCGACATCGCACAGTAAGTCAACGTTGAGCAACGAACACGCAAGTCGCTTTAAGTCAGAAAATCACCACGAAAGATTCAAAATGGATACTGTAAAGTCTCAATTGGAAATGTTAAGTGAAGATAGTCAAGGAAATGTCAATTTCATTTCATGGCGATTTAAATTAAACTTAAGAACCAAGATCTGTATGACATGATAACGGGTGCAAAGCCAAGACCAGCAGGTGCTGCGTGAATTGATACAGTCGCCGTTTGGTTAAAGAAAGATGTTGTGGCTCAAACATTGATAGGTTTAAATGTAAACAGTGAGATTGCGAACAAAATTGCAAATTGTAAAACTGCCAAAGATATGATAGACAAATTAGTTAGCTTATATGGTACAAAGACTGATGTGACTTTAGAAACGTCCCGAATCAAATTCTTTATCTATTAGTATGATGAAAGAAAGTCAGCTGTTGAGAACTGTATGGAGATTTTGGATCTTGCGGATGAAGTGTCAACTAAAAATGATCCTGTGAAGGAAAGTTGGATCATGACGAGGATCATGAGTGTGGTATCGCCAAAATTGGCACATTTCAGGACATCCTGGGACAACGTGACCGGAGCATCAAAGAACGTGGAAACTTTCATGGAACGTTTGAAACTCGAGGACGAGCGACTTAAAGAAATGACGACAAATGCAGAGGGCAGCACCAACAACGCTCTCATGGCCAGACGCAGGAAACAAGAGCAGTCGTCAAACAGCAAGCAGGAAAAGTCGCAGTTCGCATGCTACAAATGTGGGAAGACAGGTCGCGTGCTCAGGGAGTGCAGAGGTACAGTGTGATGAATAAACTGCCTACCGCAAGAAGAAGTATTCATGTAATATCTGTAAGAAGCCGGGATACTTCGCAAAAGACTGCGCATCTCGAGAAGAAGCGAATAAGTCAACAAACGGGAAACAAAATAGGAAGGCATTTTTGACCACGGCACGATGGACGGTGGACAACGACATTTCGAAGGACAAGGCCCCTTCATGGTATCAAGACTGTGGAGCCAGCCAATACATGACGTCTCACCGAGAGTGGTTTGTTCAGCTTGTTGAGTTGGACGAGCCCATCCCCATTGTGATTGGAGACTCAACCAGCCCAGATGGCGTTGCAGTCGAGAACATCGAGATGGAATACATTTGATGGTCAAAAGTGGTATCCAGTGGTACTAGAAGATGTCATTTACGTGCGGAACCTCAACTTTAATCTTTTCTCAATGCGTCAGATGCTAGACAAGGGATATGTACAGAAGGCAAACGGAAACGAGTCAATGTTTTACAGTCTGGATGGCAGAGAAATTGTGGCAATAGCAAAGCGCAAAGGAAATCTCAACAAAATGATGCCCAGGAGAGAAGAAGAGACAAGCTTGATGGCCGTGTCGACTAAAGTCTGGCACGAGCGACTCACCCATCAAAATGTCAAGTATGTGCGGGACATACTGAAAAGGAAAGGAACAAAATACATTGGTAACTGGAATGACTATGTATGCACAGGGTGCTCGTATGGCAAGCTACATAGATCCTTACACCCAAGACAGCTCAGCAACCGTTAGATCTCGTGCACGTCGACACCAGCGGGATGAACATCCCGTCATTGGGATGTTCATCCCGCCGAGCCTGTTACATTATGAAGACGAAAAGCGAAGTACCAAAGAAGATCGAATGTTACCTGAGACTCGTTGAAAACCAGCTAGGGAGAAGAGTGAAAAGTCTGAGGTCTGACAACGGCACCGAACTGAAGGATGCAAAAACCCAACAGATGATGGACAAGTTGGGAATTTTCCACACCCTCACGAATACACACACGCCAGAGCAGAACGGAAGGATTGAGAGAGAAATGAGAACGATTGTCGAGGCAGACAGAACAGCGATACACATGAACGAGTTGGACGAGAAACTGTGGACAGAAGCAATGAACCATGCGATCTTCACAATTAACCAGACTGGAACCAGCAACGTACCAGGGAAAAGCCCAGCAGAACTTTGGTTCGGAAGAAAAATGAAGATTGAGAAGCTGCGACCCTTTGTATGCCAATGTTACGTGCTGACACAAAAACAGAAAAGAGGCTAGATGGATAGAAAATCGGAAAAGGGAATTCTGGTTGGCTATGATATTTATTCACCCTGCTACCGGGTTTATCTGAAATAGAAAAGAGAAATTATCAGTTCAGACATTGTTATCTTCGACGAGGAAAATATGAGACTGAGGCAAGGAGCTGAACTTGAGACACAGGTACCAGAGGGCACACCTGAGACGCAAGAAGAAAGCAGCAGCGAGACAGACGAAGAAGACGAGAACTGGGGAACTGGAGAAAGTTCTGAGGAGCCAAGCGACAACGAGAATGAGACACCAGCGCCAGAAGAAGAGTTAGGAAGGAGAGTTCTGCGAGATCGTCGGACTCTGCAACCATCACCGAGACTGAGAGACTGCGTATTTGACTCCCGTCGTGGAGGAAAGAGCGCCAAAGTAGCCATGATTGGTGAAACGGAGGACATCCCGGTGAGTGAGGCACTCAGAGGTGAGAAGTGGAGACGAGCAATGCAGGAGGAGTACGACTCACTGATGGAGATGAAAACTTGGAATCTGGCGGACTGTCCAGAAGGAGCGAAGCCGATCACTTGTCGCTGGGTACTTCGAGAGAAGGCGGACGGGAGACTTAAGGCCAGACTACTAGGGGATTTGAACAGAAGGAAGGAGTGGACTACACAGAAACTTTCATCCCAGTAGCTCGCCATGCATCCATTCGCCTACTCCTGTCACGCAGCGTCAGAGAAAATGAAGTTGGTATCGTTCGATGTAAAAACGGCTTTCTTGTATGGGAACCTGGAGCAGGACATATATATGCACCAGCCTGAAGGGTTCGACGATGGAACCAGGAAAGTTTGTAAGTTGAACCAGAGACTCTACGGGCTTAAATAAGCTCCGAGGATGTGGAACGAGAGGGTCACCACCCACATTGAGAAGAAGGTAGGCTTGATCAACATATATGACAGCTCGTGTGTATACTATAGCAAGGACAAGAGGATTATGCATTATTATTATGGATTGGTAGCCGGCAAAAATGAAGAAGAAATATGCAAACTCTTAGACGAGATAAGTAAGGAATTCGAGATAACATTCAGCAAGAAAGTACAAAACAAGTTAACGTATTTAGGCATGGAAATCAAGATTGACCAGGACGGTATCTTCGTGAGACAACCTCGCTACACGGAGAAGATCTTGAGAAAGATGAAACTCGAGCAGTGCAAACCAACATTCACACCCACTGAGCCAGGAATGATCAACCTTAAGACAGACTTCAAGGATGACGAGGCACTTGCAGCGAACAACAACTATCGCGAGGCGATAAGAAGTTTGTTGTACTTAGCCACAATAACCAGGCCAGACATAAGCTTCGCCGTGAACTACCTCAGTTGGTTCTGCAACAAGCCCATGAAGAGCCATCAGGCGATGGTGAAACGTGTTTTCCAGTACCTGAGAGGGACCACGAAAGCCGGAATTCATTTCGAAGGAGACAAGACACTCGTGGCCTACACCGATTCAGACTTTGGAGGAGACACTGAGACAGGTCAGTCAACCAATGGTGTGTCAGTGATGAGAGGAGGGCCAGTGATCTGGTATTCACAAAAGCAGCGTCTGGTAGCGACTTCAATTGCAGAAGCCGAGTACCGAGCAGCAGTGTCAGTGATTGACGATGTGTACTGGATCAAACGAATCGCACTGGAACTTGGCAATCTAGAAGCTGAGCTGCCGATCACTCTGTACGTCGACAATATGTCAGCCATACACATGCTACAAAATGCACACGAAGGAAAGACGACCAGAGGAAAGAAGCACATCAAAATACTACGAAAGTACATCCAGCAACACATCGGCAACACTGTGGCACTGCAACACGTCGAGAGCAGCAAGCAGATCGTAGTCATCCTCACCAAGCCCTATCTTTACCTTGCATATACTGACATAAAAAAAAGTAGTCGGGAAATCATTTTGAATTGGATTTAGCTATATAAATCAAAAAAAAAAAAAATATTCATTCCGTCTGTTTTCCTCGTACATAAAAATTGTGTCGGTTAATTGCAAAGACATATCTGGTTAATTGAACATATTGATGTGTAGTTATGTGTCGATATAATAATATTTATTCAGAAGTTTAGTCCGTGGTATTCAATAAATTGAACATTTTGTCAACTTGGACGACTTTTTCTCAACTGAATATCCCGAACTCACTGAAATTAACAACAATAATGCGCCTCTTGGAACCCTTGGTTTGGTCGATAGATAAATATTCTGACCGTTCAAAAGCTACTACAATAGGGCCAGCAAAGACTAGATGCTCATCATCCTAATAATCTATTTCAATTCACAATATATCGACTTCGGTAGGACAAGTAATAAAATTTTAGAGGCATATCACTACTTTGTACGGCGTACAAGATATTCTCAAAGATACTAGAAAATAAAATCGGATCATATGCCAACCGTGTTATTGGGGAGTATCAATGTGGTTTTAGAGCAGGTAGATCCACAATCGACCAATTGTTCACAGTTCACAATGCTGAGAGTTCAACATAGACGTACACCAAATTTTCGTTGACTACAAGCAAGCATACGACAGTATTGATCGTAACCTACTGTACTAAATAATACTTTGCTTTGGCATCCCAGCCAAATTAGGCCGTCTTACCAAAATGACAATGACGTCGACGGCCTCCCAAGTCCGCATCAATAACCAACTCACCGATGCCTTTGACACAAATATCGTAATAAAGCAGGGAGATGGGCTGGCCCCATTGCTATTCAATTTGGCTCTGGAGCACGTCATGAGGAAGCTACCCGTCGATACATGAGGTCCATTACTATACAAGTCGAGCCAAATGGTAGCCTATGCGGACATCATCAACATTTTGTCACGGTCATTAACAACTGCCAAAGAACTCTTCTTGAAACTCGACAGCAAAGCAAAACTATTAGGGCTACAAATCAATGAGAATAAAACAAAACTCGTGACGCAGTATCGGGAATTTGTGTATTTAGGCCTCAAAATAACGAAAAAAGGTAATGAAAGAGACGAAATACGCCGAAAAATACAGCTCGCAAATAAAATATTTTATTCAATATTGACGATCTTGAAGACCAGCTGCATACACAGGAAAACAAAGCCCCAAGTATACAAATCTGTGATAAGACCTGTGTAATGCTATGGGTGTGAAACATGGACACTAAACCTAGAATACGCAAATATATAGAACGCCTTTGAGCGGCGGGTCCTGAGGCGAATAATCGGAACAATACTATAGGGACCAATGGCAAATTCGATACAACCATGAGTTGTATGAAATTTTTGACGAACCGGAGGTCTCAACAATTGTAAGACTGCGAAAGCTGCAATGGGCGGGCCACATGAATCGTATGAACGAATAACAGATACCCAAAAAGGTATTCGCTGGGAGAACTGAAGGCCGGGGACCAGTGGGGAAACCGAGGAAACGCCGATCTGACTCGGTCGACGAAGACAGTTCATCGCTACTCGGATTTCGAAATTGGAGGACACGGCTGATGGACCGAGACAGTTGGAGGTGCTATTTGCAGGAAGTAAAGGCCCGAGAGGAGCTGTAGCGCTACGAAGAAGAAGGAGCAGGACCAGCATTTCAATTGGCTTTTACACCGAACACCATCTCAATAGGTTTCAAAGTATCTGGTATATGGCGATTCAATGTAGACGAGTTTGAGGATCATGAGTTTGTGGCGACTAAAGTAACAAACAGATCGTATGAAGAATAATTCAAAAGCAAGAGATGCATGCCATCAACAAGCAGTGCACCTATCACAGCGAAGACTCCAGAGGAACTTTGTCCATTTTCTAAAGCATCACTTCGCAAGCGTGGTGTAGGGGACCAAAAACCTGGAAAATGCATGATTGCGATCGACTCACCAAACTTTCATGAAATCAAATTGCAAGAATTAAAAATAACCAGCCTTTTGTTCGGGTGAAACAAACCGTTAAGAGAGTTTTAATTCTATACTCATCTGAAGATGAGGACGTACCCGAACTTCAAGATAGCTCCGATGAAAGTCAAGGATGGGACGAACCAAACTCGAATATAATTTAACGTGCGATAAAGGATCGGAAAAAATATAGAAATTTCTTAAGATCAGGCCACAAATGCGAGAGGCTCTAGAAGTTATTTCAGAAATATGAAAGTTGAACTTCAATTTAGAGTCAAAAATGACACCTAAGTCCCTGAAATGTGTCACCGTACTTAGGTACGAATTATTTAACGAAAATTGAAAGCTTATAGGGCAAGCGTTATTAGAAAATTAAAGATGGATGCGCTTAGAAACATTTAGTGTAAGCTGGTTATAAGAACTCCAAAATAAAATGGCATAAAATCATCTTGAAGCAAGGCACAGTCATCGTTAGATGACACTACTTTGAAAACTTTGACGTCGTCTGCATAACGTTGATGACAACGGATGGCAAGTCATTTATGAACAGAGTGAACAATAGGTGGCCAAGAATGGATCCTTGAGGAACACCTGTAGACGGACGAAAGGGGGTGGAAAAACAGCCTTAAAAGATACCTGACTGAAACGATTGGATAACTAAGAAGATAACCAGTGGAGCAAATAATCAGGAACGTTAAGAAATTTAAGTTTGCTTAACAAAATATTGTGATTTACTGAGTCAACGGTTTTTTTTTTATAGCACAACAGCCCCTTTCGAGCCTTCGCTTAGAGATAGCTAGAGTATCTCATTATTATGGTCAAATGTATCGGCCCTCTACAGGGTGATATGGTCATTATCTCGCTTTGGCCGTATGTCTGTCCACCCAGCTGTAATACGTTCTGATTTTAAACCAGCACATATCATAACTGAACGGGCATATAGTCTGTCCGAAGAATCACTTGAACTAAATCTCGTTGGTGCCAACGAGATTCGAGAACCAGAGACCCTCGGGTTACAGATTTAGTGCTCTGACCACTACAGCACGCGGAGTCGAAGGCTTTAGAGAAATTCAAATACAAGATCTAGCAAAGGCTAACTTAGAGATCTGCCAAAAGACAACGTAGGGATCTGCCAAAAGATAACGCAACAAACAAAGCTTACTTCTACGTGTTTCCTATTCTAAAGTCCAGGGATGTGCACAGGGAAAATGAGATTCGCGTATACAAATCATTCATAAAACTTATGGTGTTTTTGATGTGAAACCTGGATGCATCCGAACACGTAGGGCTCAGAAGGATAAACGGTGCAGCAACGCATGAAAAAGAGTGGCGACTTCGCTAAAATCACAAGTTGTACTCGTGTAATAAGTATGACATCCCAACTATGACCGTACATGTAAAACTACACAAACTGCGTTAAGCTGGACATAGACGAAAGACTGGAAAAGCAAACACTTCCCCGGGCAAAAATCTGATGGTAGAAAACAAGGAATGTGTCCTGTAGGGGAAAACGAAATGATTGGAAGACTCAGTAGAAGCTGACAGTAAACCGCCCATCAAATTGGCAAACGAGGTCTTGGAACCTAATTCTGGAGATGAAGGTTCAATTTAGGGCTATGCTGTAGATGATGATAAATTTTTGACCTCCTGTCTCTGTAGCAGTGACTTGGAAATTTTGCTTCCTAGATGTGCATGAGTTCTGAGAATTGGTCTCTTCATATTGATAAGAACCATCGTTTGCCTGAATACTTTGGCACTCAGTTGTTTTTATTCTCTCGGTAGTTTGTGTATTGACCATAGTTTGTCATAAATTATTCAGAAAATAAAAATTATGTTGATGGCAGCAACCCTGCTGAAACCATGATTTCGATTTGAGAGGATTTAATTGTATTATTTATTATTAGATATTGCTCGAAAGCGCATAACATAAAAGTGTTCTACGCGTTCCAAATTTTTCTAACTTTTGTTTAATTCTTTCTTTCAGACTCGAAACACTGTCGGTAGTGCTCCGTCATCACCAAAACACCAAAGATCAACCACCAGCACGCCTGGTTCCACCATCGTTGTGCAAAACGACCTTCATCAGCAATTGATGACAAAATCGCTACACGTTGGTAGTAACAATGCCGAGCCATTGTCTACCAACGGTGGCATCTTGACTGCTAATAATAATATGCTTAACAATAAGGAAAATTCTAGTGCGTCATATATGAATGGACAAAATACTGCAGCGAATCGTAACCTGATTATGTCACGTAGCATGGAAGGTCCGAAAAGTTTACCTGTACAAAGTCCTGCACGACCGCATTCGAATAGCAGTACGCTTGAAAGAAAGTGAGTAGTTTCCTTTAAGGATGATGTTGTATTGCTAGAAGAAAAAAAATAGAGTTCTACATTTTCCTTTCTATTTTCAGAAATCGTTTTGCCCGAGCATTCACATTATCCTCGTCCGCTCATCTGGCCGATCAAAAGGAAAACACGTTGCGTGGTGAATTGATGGCTGTATGCAATGACTGTCGGGGACTAGTGCTCGAAATTATCAGATCATCACGACAAACACGCTCTTCAGCTAGAAATCGTGCTCTGAAGAATCTTACATTAGATCTATCGCCTGTTTATAAACGATGGTAATCCTTGAACCAAACACTTCTATATACTCTACACTATATTCATTCACGGAAAACAGAGCCGATAGCGAGATACATATATCAAAATTAGTTAGTTACTAACCTCTGATACAATGGTTAAAAATGAACTGATAAGAGAAAGGAAACATTTCAACTCGTATCTTTACATTTTTAGAAAGACTTTAATCGCTCCTTTTTTCAGTTTCCTCCCCCTCCATTTTTGTACTTGTATATATAAAATGTTTCTTCTTAATTTCAAGCTGAACATATTTAACGCGCTCACTTAACCTTAGATTTTATTTAAAACAATTTTCTTCTCCTTTGATTTAACCGCAGTCTTAACAGTTTTCTTAGTTTTAAGAGGAAGCTTTTGTTAATGTCGTAGTTTTAAGTTGCAAGTTCAAATATTTATAGGATGCTTTAAAGCACATGAAGAAAACAAGAAAGCAATTGTATTCAAACTAATTTAAAGTTAAAATATGGCACATATATAAATAACAAATAGCAGTCAAATCTATAAACAAATCAGTTTTAAGAATTGGAATAAAAATAGCAGAAATCCAAAAAGTTAAATTAAAACGACAACAATACTCTCTGCATTCCAAACTAACAAACAAAGAACAATTAGTTTAGACAAAATGAAAGAAATAGCTCATTAAGCTGCAGAATATATATATTTCAAAATGCTGTAAATTTTAGGTGAACCTATCAATTCATTACAACTTGCTGACATTTGCTCGTTCATTTTTTCTCTGCAACTTATCTTGAAAAAAATTCTAAAGTTATTCTCACCTTTTAAGCAAATCTTAATAAATTTCATTGCAGTAAGAAAAAAATCGCTAAAAGCTGCGCCAGCTCGCCATCAACGCGGATTGATAAGCGAAAAAATTTAATTTGAAAATCAAAAAATCTTTACAAGACATTCAAAAATTCCGAACACAACTTTTCTCGTATTTATTTCGATGAAAGTGATGTTATAATGTAAAATTTAGTTTTTGTTTTTGTTTATATATCTCTGATTCATGATTTTTTTACCAAAAGATATTTTTGTACTTAGTCATTTGATTAACTGAAACGTTGCTCATTTGTCCATGGAAAATTTGCTGGAAATCATTTAAAGTGTAAATACAATAATATACTCCGTTTAATAGTTTTCTATTGATTTTATCGCCGTTGTAATTGATGAAAATCGAATTTGAAAATGAGCTATAATTTGTAATATTTGGCAAATAAATGAATACGAATGTTTAATGTCAGTTTTGCTGCAAGACAAAATCCTCTCGAATCTAATTTTTACTCCACCTTTTACAAATTATGAATTTAACTTTTTTCTTTATTTTCAAAATGAATAAACACAAGATAAAACCGAAACAAGAGGCTTTAATTTTAATTAATTTTTCCCTCCCTAAAACAAATTCATTTACCCCAAGAATAGCCATCAAATTCATGCACACACACTATTTAATCAAAAGTGAAGTGTTGTTATTGTAGTTAGGCGTTATTTAATAAAATTTAAAACATTTAAATTTTTTTTAAGGAGAAAAACAATAATTACGATCACTAAAAATGTTTGGATATTATTTTCGGAAAAAAAGAATTCAATTCAGTTAATAATTATAAAATAATACGATGAATAATTTTTTTTTTAGTTTTTGTTTTCATTTTTATTCGTTTTCAATATTTTATTTCAAACTGGAATTCTACTAAATATAAGTGCAATTTTACTAACATGAATGAACATGATCGTGTGTATAGAAAGATGAAATAACACAAAGAAAATTTATCATTAAAAGGAATATTATAATTTAGATAAAGATGAAAATATTAATATAATTATGTAATGAAACTAAAAACAAGCAAAAGTTATTGAAAAAATATTAAAAAATCATGTTTCAAAAAATTGAAAATATATATATTTATGAAAAATAATTATCGTGTTTATGTGGCCAGAGATGGTGACTGGATATTAAAAGTGGTTGGGCAAAAAACATTTAAAATTTAAAATAATGAATTTTATAGTGCATAATACTCCACTTAATGTTTCATATTTCCTGCTATAAGAGAAAAGGTTTTGCTCGACGTCATTTTTCTGCTATTCAAATAACTCTAGGAAATCAAATTTTCCAACCAAACGACAGCTTTTCTGATTAAATTTATTTGTATGGCACTCTCTTCGTTGTTCGATTATATAAAAATAAACACTAAGAACCTACCGCCGTAGAAAAAGTATGCAGGTAGAAGCAACAGAAAATATCGATTCTGGGTGAACGGACACGTGGCCAAAGCGTGGTACTGACGATTGTAATGATTTTTCTGTGTCCGTCTCGTTCGTTCCAGATTTCCCGAAGGAAATCTAAACCGACATCTCATCGCTTTATAAACGTGAAATCTTGGAATGCGCCAACGAACCGTGCCTAATAGATAAACAAGTGTGGACACATTCTACTCCGAGGTGGCTGCTGGCAGGCTAGCTAGTTCGGAGTGGAATTTCTGTCACAGGTCTCCCGCGAGCAGGCTAAGTCCGAACCCAATTTTATCAGCCATCGAATCAAATGCTCGATTAGAACTCGTCAAAACAACCTCCATCAAAACGATTCTACTCTACTGTAACTAATTCATTTCCATTTCTATCTGACCTTACGGCAGGTCCAAAAGAAAAAGAACAACAAGAGACATTTCAACCAAAAACCATGCGTTCCCGATTATTCACCGACGCGGTGTCAGAGATAAACTACTCGAATCCAAAAATCGACGCAATCTACTCTAACTGAAAACGCAAAGCCAAACTACGGCACCGCGTACCGAACGCTTTATAACGATTAGTATTAAATAAAGCGCTTTTGACTTTGACTTTGACTTTAGAACCACCGAGCCCGTCAGTCGTAAATTATTATAATCCTACCCCCTCGGCAGCATACTCACCTTCCGTCTTCACCACCTACGAAAAAGGATGAATATGTATTCATTCTGATGAACGAACTACATATAAAAAACCTTCATGCAGGCCGCTTTGGTCATTAAATGGAGGGAAACTTGCCAAATCGATCGCCCATAAATGTGTCCGCTGTTCACGCTTTAAGCCAAAGACAATGAACCAGATTCTAGCAAATGTACCAACGAAAATAGTGCAACCCTCATGACCATTTACGAATGTGGGAATAGATTTTTGTGACCAAATTCACATTCGTTATAAAACCCGTGGTAAGAAGCCCACAAAGGCGTATATATGTTAGCCGTAATTGTATATTTCGCATCCATTTAAAGCTTGCCTCTGATCTTACAAAAGACTCCTTTCTTGGCGTTATAAAACGCTTCATTGCATGGCGAGGAAGATCCGTGAATATTTATTGCGCTAACGGTACTAATTTTGTTGGAGCCAAGAATGAGTTTCAAGAGATCTTTCGATCATTGTTCACCTCAGACTTTAATGATAAATTAAAGCAACATTGTGCGGATAAAATAATTGAGTGGCATTTCATACCACCTCGAACCCCACACTTTACCGGCCTTTGGGAAGCCGCTGTCAAATTAGTCAAACATCATTTAAGAAGAACCATAGAAAGCGCTTCACTAACTTATGAAGAGCTAAACACAAGTCTTCAAATTGAGACGATATTAAACTCAAGACCTTTAGCACAGCTTTCCGGCAACCCGAATGACATCCAAGCTTTGACACCTGCACATTTCGTAATTCAAGAGCCATTGACTGCTCTACCTAACCTTTTGGCCAAGAATAACAATCTTAAGCTGGGCCAAAGATGGGAATTAGTTACTCAAAAACAATTCTCACTTTAGAAAAAAAGGAGTAAAGCATTCTTACATGAACTACAGCAAAGAATTAAATGGAGGGTCCCCGTTGAAACTTTAAAGCCGGGAAATCTTGTACCCTTAAAAGACGATAACACCTAGCCACTCAAATGGCCTCTGGGAAAAATTATAAAGGCATCAAAAGATAAAGATGGAGTGGTAAGAGTCGTACAAGTAATAACTGACCGTGGTATTACTGACGGAGCCATTCATAACCTTGCACCTTTGCCTGTAGAAGCAGGTACGACAAATGTTATAGAAACCCCATCGTGTGAATCCTCTAAGGAATAAAAGACTTGTCATCATCTTTCGGCAACTTGCCTATTCGGCAGTATACCTGTATTGTAGTAATCGAGCAGTCGCACAAGTAAACTGTTCGAAAACCTTCCTAACTCCTATCCGAAATTTTAATGGCAGATTTGGAAAAAATATTTAATTACTTCCACTTATAATCGTAATTTATAAAATAGTTTTCTTTCTTATTATTATTATTATTATTATTAAATGTGATTTTATATTACTTTTCCTTTATATTAAATTTAAACGTTGCTCTTTACTTATATTTTTCATAAGATTTAACTTTTATTACTATTTAAAATCCTTTTCATTTTTCTTTACTTCGGTTAATTTTTCCTGAAAAATTGTAAACCTGCCAATTAAAATTATGGACATAAAAACACTGATTTGGTGCACCCCAACGTTGTATTACATTACCGAAGGTAAGCGAACTGGGCTGAGTAAGCAGCTGATGCGATTTACCGGAATAGAAAGAAGAGAGATTTTCTTGGCCGCGTTTTAAAGTCGGGAATATTTGGGAAATTAGATCGAATTGGATCGTTTTAAAGTTTACAAAACGTACATGTGAGCTGTGGGAATTGATTTGCTGAACACTTCAGGAGCCCTTTATGAAAGTGAAAATTAGCGGCCCCATTTGTCTTCCGTTCTGCATATAGGATCTCGACACTTCACTCTTGAAACCAAATCGAAGTTGAATATGTGGTTGCCTCCGAGTTCCTTTTGATAATTGATTATAACGAGTGAATGTGATGTTGAAAAACAAATGCAGTGTGGTATATGCCGGTTCCTTGCTCTCTAGCTGCTTCGCAATGATTTCGTTTTGTTAATGGCATTTTGTTTCAAGACGGGAAAGTGAAACCATTTTGTGGATAGCAAAGTGTTTTCCTGAGAGTAGGAATATGTTTTTGGAGGTAGGCATGAGATCGGCGAAAACAGTGCACGACACGCGTTCTATGAGGAGCGAAGCGAAAAGGGGCTCGGAATTTTCAAGTGCGAGTGGAAATTATGCAAAACTCGGAATATTTTGATACAAAAATTGTCAGTAATATATATATATTTATATATATATATATATATATATATATATATATATATATATATATATATATATATATATATATATATATATATATATATATATATGTGTGCCAGTTAAGGAATTTCATTGGTAACGGAAAAGCGAAGTGAAGACAGGAATTGGCCACTAGTCGAGTTTGTAGAGACTGAAAAACAATTTAACGTGCGCAATAAATACGCAGAGTGGTCCACAGTGACTTGAGTGACGAAAAACATAGCAAATTGTTCGATCGTGACGAAAAACATAGCAAACTGTTCGATCGCGGAAATCTTTATTTTTGTCGAAATAGCGATTCTCTAAAGAGGACAGCTTTCATAATATAAGTCTTAGACTTGAGCAAGAATTGGGATTTACGTGAAAATTGGTTCGTACTGCTGATGTGAACGCCACACCTCGCCTTGTTCTCATGTGCCTCGCGGCTAGCAAAGACTGTTATTGCATGGTGACAACATTCTGACAGCATTGAACCATTGTTTACCAAATGTGCGTTAAAATTTCATATGTTGACCTTGGAATAGCGCAAGCTCGGATTGAGAAAAGGTATGCTTTAGGCTGGTCAGATTAACGCGGTGAGCTTGGACACTATTAAGAGCATCTTTCGCCTGTTTGAAGTCAGCCAGTGTCTTTGTCTTGATCGAGAGCTTATCACCGGTCACTCTCTTAATTTCAAAGTTTTCGATTTTATGTTCGGCTGCCAATAACCGAACCATATCTCCTCCACGCTGCCCAAAAACGTTTATTGGAGGAACCAGCTTCTAGCCGGCAACAGCGACACAAAGTCAAAGTCAAAAGCGCTTTATTTAATACGAATCGTTATAAATTTTAAAAGAATATAAAGCAAATTCCAAACAATAACAATAAAAAACTTAATGGCCCAAATGGCTCTCTTAATTTGTACGTTATCATTAAACACATTAAAAAAAAAAACTATAGCAAATTCAAATCAATGAAGATTATTACATATTTTTTAAATTTAATTGGAAAAAGGAGAAAAAACCAACCAACACTATTCTAAAATTATTTATCATCTAAACACTACAGTGAACTTTGATCCTACACCTAATATGTTTTAACTTAATTCTAATAAATGCTATCAAAAACTTTATCTTATACTTAAAAAAATCTATAACAATGTTCCTAACCTAAGCGTTTTACCTTATCTCTAACCTAATATAAACATAATATAATATAACAAAAATAAACAACAACACTAAATGTAGCAATAATGAGCTGAAACTCAAAAACTAAATAACGAAAAACACCAAAACTGAAAATACACACGAATAATTTAGTGGGTCCTTGTGGTAGGGGGAAAGAACCCGCCCCACGATACCGCAACGCTACATTGCCAGCGCATTCATTCGTCCCTAGACAAGGCCAATCTCGGCGGATCTCAACATCCTCTTCCGCTAAGGCTGCAGACCATCGCTGCAGTCTTTTTCGGACATCTAACTATACCTACTTCACTACAGTACCAACAAATACTTCAAAAGCTGTGACAGGTCAGAGTGATACTACATCCAAAAATAATATGATAGCCTCTTCATCAGCTACCAAACCAACTTCCGCTCGACTAACATGCTCACAGCTTAAGCAAAATACGACCAAAAATAGAAAGAAAACCAAGTTCATTCCAATCAGTCCACATTGGAAAGAAATCCCTTTCAAACCATGCAGTTCGTTGTATATAGCAGCGTGGACCTTCTCTTATCAATAACGACGAAGAGGTCTAACCAATAACCAAACAAAAGGGTAGACGCAGCTTTGTTGGGAACACATTGCTAAGAGCATTTATAATAATGAGTTTGACAATTCTTGCTCCTAATCGCTCATTTACGAACATACTAAAAGACAAGGTCAACATCAGTCCATGGACATCCCAACTTCTACCATACTTTGAAGAAGTTGGACAGATGTCGATAACAGTAGACAAGTGGAAAATATTAACATACCTTGATCTCAAAGGCTATTGGAAAGAAATCAACATAATGACAGCATATTCAAAACAACTAAAAGAATGGCGCAAAAGAGTTTTCATAGGCAACAAAACCGATTATGGCTCTCCCATTCTGCAGCAATTTCACAGGCGTATGACATAAATACACACCAATAACGAAATCTTACGCAGCAGAAATGGAGTCCCAAATCGATTGCGACTGCCCCCTCTTGACATCATAGGTACGATTTCAACAAATTGTTTGGGATATTAGACCAGAAATATGCAAATACAATGGCTAAAACAATCAACATGTTAAACATAATGAGGACCATCTCACGCAACTCATGTAAAACCAAACATCAATATTAGATGTGACCTTAAATATTGTCCACAATGATAGGGAGAGATTTGAAAAACAATCCTTTAGTATGGATAATAACATAAAGTCAATGGCAGAGTCCCTTGTATCCACCACATTAACATTAACGAACAATAAATAATTCAAACTTTCACCACACTTTCAGTACATTTCTTGCCAATGCTAGCCGCCTATAAACAGATTCAATTGAGTATAATCCAGGTTCTCACAGAGTGCCATAACAGAAAGGTGAGCCTTTTACTCATTCCACAAGCCCAACTACGCTCCGAGCTATCCATTATAAGGAAACGTCTTGATTCATCTCTATCGATTCCTGGTGGACTAAATTATTTAAATCTCCTACCGCTTTACAATCTCATGACCACTCAGGCTGACTAATTTTTTACAAGTCAGTCAAAAGCAAATTTTGATTTTATTGGAAAAAGCATTTATCGTCGAAGGCATCGGCCCACGGAATCAATAAATCAACAAAAGCAAATAAACCAAAGACTAACTCGGGACTGCTGTATGGAGGAGCCCGACGGCTTCCCTCCGTTTGGGGATCCCGGGGAGAGTAGCAATACGAAATTGGTGGCAAGCGTCAATAAACGAAGACACACGAGTAACCAGGACTCGGCAGATGGCGGGCGTAAGACTCAAGTAGTCGAATACAAACAAGAACTGAGTCGACTTCAAGCTAAAATTCAGGAATTGAAACTACGACTGAAAACGTTCGAAGATATGTATAAGAGAGCGAAGAAAACTCAAGATGCAGAACCGGTGAGGCCAATAAATACCGAAACTAAGAAAGCTGTCAAACAAATCAGCCCAGTAGAAATACTAAGTGGTAACGCTAACGACAGCCAGAACTACTACGCAGCGCTGGACGGACTCGAGCAAGAAATGGACGTTCACGAAAGTACTGAAGGTAATGTTAGTCAAAATATGTAACTATGATAATTTTATCCTTTATTTAAAATATAAAAACAAGGAGAAGAAACCAGCTCGCAGTTCTGCTGGTCCTCCTTAAAAAGTTGCCAAAAATACAGAGAAAGTTCCGCCAATTAATGTGTTCGGTCAAAGCGGAAAAGATATGGTTCGGCTATTGGCAGCTGAAAACAAATCAACCAATTTCGAGATAAAAAGAGTTAATGCTGAAAAATTAAAAATTAGAACGAAATCACTGGTTGATTTCAAGTCAGCTAAAAATGCACTAAATTCGGGGGAGGTTCCACACTTCACCTATACCCCGAAAAGTAAGAAGAATCAGACCTTTTTGTTGAAGGGCTTGGACTGCGAAGAAGAAACCGTCGATCTTCTTCAGGTGCTCAAGGTAAAAGCACCAGAAATCGAATTTATTTCCATTAAAACCTTCGCGACAAGGTCGACGGTAGAGGAAAAAAATACCACATTATTTAGTGTAGATTTCAAATAAGAAGCAGTTCAACAAATATGATACTTGAACTTCCGAGTAGTTAGGTGGGAACGCCTCCAGAAAAGAGAAGTGAATCAGTGTTATCGGTGCTAAAGATTTGGACATTCGGCTCCAAACTGCGCCATGCATTATCGATGCGTCAAATGCAAGGACGTTCATGCTCCCAGTGAGTGCAAATTGGCTCAAACGGAGCCAAAAGAGAAATTATACTGTGTTAACTGCGGTATTTTTGGTCACCCGGCATCATACCGTGGATTCTCCCGATATCAAGATGCGAGAGTAAAATTTGTCCCAAAGCAAACACAACTACACCGTAGTGTCTTAGCTCCGAACTTCGTCAAGCCCGGAGTATAATTTGCACTCGCCGCTAGAAGACCAGCAGAAAATCCTGCAAATAATGTAAGTGGCAGTAATGAGCTGCTTCTCAAAATTTACCAGCAACTTAATTCTTTATCGGAGGGAATCGATAAATAAGATACAAAAATCGGGGGAGGCGGCACCGGGATATTGGTTCAAAGACCCTATTGTTTCCAAAATATTGAAAAAGTCGACTTCAAAAGCTTTGAATCTCTTGAAGTGTCCGTTATCAAAATCTCACAGCCAGGTGGGGATAACCTCTTCGTTATCTCTGCCTATGCAACTGGTCGAAATGCTCTCAAGTTCAAGGAGGAGCTCAATTCCTTGTTGGAATACTCGAATTGAACAGGTTGTGTAATTATTATATTCTTGCTGGTGACCTGAAATCCAAGCAGACATTGTGGCTGAATGCCACCAATAATCCAAGAGGTGTATCCTGAAGTCGTGGATAATAGAGAATCAAATTGAATACTGGTGCAATCTATATGGGTCGGAGCTCCCTACTTACCCTAGGACAAATTCATGTTTGGACCTCTACATTGCTGACGTAAGACTTCTATTCAGCTTCAATAGTCCTCAACGGCAACTACAGATGCTTCCTTATGATGGTGACCATAATGCAATCGTAATGGAAATCAATCATCAAAGGGATGATGCTTTCGTCATTCCATTTCAATATGAAAATGTTCGGTTGAATTTCAAAAAAAAGACTGGGGAAATTTTCAAAAGAAGTTTAATCGGGAGTACCAGAAGCAATGTCAACTCTTGCTCAATGGTTCCTTATGACAGAATTTAACTAACGATGAAATTGATCTCTATTTGTCGAAGTTAGAGAAGCTGACGTTGGAAACGATTGAGAAAGGAGTTCCCAAGATTAAACATCGAAACAAAATGGAAGGATATGAATCATCAACCATCGCAAGGTTGAAAAGATTGAAAAGCCTTCTTCGCACACGCGTCAACAATATGCATCGACGATTTTTGGACTACAACCATCCCTCGTTGGCTTTGTTGAAATTACACCTTAAGAATATCCGGAACTTAATCCGTTCATACTTCGGGAGTTAGATCAGCTATCAGTGGGCGGAAAAACTGAGGGGTACTAGCCCACAGGACCCAGATGGCGTCTCATGAAAGTGAATAGCTTATTCCGTAAGAAGTCTTGAGTGAAGGCATCGAATCCTGAAGTCGGTAGTGATGAGATAAATCTTCTCGATAGGGCTGGTATCGACATTGATAGTGCGACTTACGCTCCTCACCACACACCCCACGCCTCACACTTCTACGTAGCGATTATGAATGGATTGTTTCGGCAGTTGGTAACTCCGTGCACCGAAGAGAAAAAGCTGGAGGTATTGCGCCAGAATATTCGACCAATGTACCAGGAAAAATTCGCGCTACGCATGAACTCATCCGTAAAAAAGTTAGTCTCGCTTGGACGTCAACTGGAGACTACCCGGACTTAAATGAATGCCTTCATACCTTCTCCCAGTCGGAAATCCACAAAACTGCTAAAACCGGACCTCGCCTATGTGGAAACAGTGAACGCCGTAACTCCTGCAGGGGTGCAGAGGAAAGGCGGTTATTGGACGTGTGGGAGTACAGCACACTTCACAAGTTGTTCTCAGCCACGATGATGTTAAGGTTGTGGGCATCCGGGGACTATGCGCCTTAAATGCCCAGTCTACTCCCCACAAACACTGTCGAGAGCTGCTCCACCAACGGGATCATCGTCGAGGAATATAACGGGAAATGAGTCCGGTGCCCAGTGGGTGGTAACTCGGGCACCATTTCAGCAGAGAAGGCCGCAAACTTTGCATTTGATTACTTACTAGCGAGAGTAATAAACGACAGACGGTCCCATCTTAAAGCAGATATATTCGGAAAAGCTTTTCAAGGATTGATCGACTCGGGACTTCAAATACCATGATGGGAAACGATCATTGGCAACAGCTACAGAAAGTGGGAGTGGAGTTGAATTCAGATGGGTGTCAGGCCGTACAGCTGGCGGATGACGAGCAATGCCAGGTCTTGGGTAAGGTATGGTTACCCGTACGGGTCAAGGGACGATTAAGGTAGATGGAGATCCTGGTAACGCCAACCCTCTCTCAGGGACTGATTTTAAAAGCGGATTTTCTTCGAATATTCAGAATTACTCTCAATGTACAGGATGAGTGCTGGGATTTTGCATGCGAGGTAGTGTCTACTACTCCAGCCCATCTGCGTAGTCGGTCCGTGTTGTTGGAGAAAGAGGAAAAACGGTTGGAACACGTGGCGGACCAGGAATTTGTCAGTATGGGAGACGCGTTGGAGTGCATCATCAAGATGGATTCAGTGTTAATCAAGCAAAGGTATTACTCCGTGTCACCAGCATTGCGAAAGCATATTAACACGGAGCTGGACGAGATGATGAAGCAGGAGGGCCTGATCGACAGAGTCTGAGCCTTATGTGTTCACTTAACTGGATAATATCATTATCGTGACGTCAATCTTTAAAAAGCACCTAGAGATCCTTCAGGACATCTTTCGGCGGTTAAGGCCAGCGGGCCTGAAGCTGTACAGAGAGAAATACTTCTTTTGCCGAGCGTAGCTGAAATATTTAGGGTATATAGTTGATAAACATAGGCTAAGTGTTGCTCCAGAAAAGGTGGAGTGCATGTTCAAAATTCCCAGGCCCCATACTGTGAAGTAGGTTCGCCAGTTCTTGGGCATGGTTTCATGTTATATGCGCTTCATACCTGACCATGCCTTGCTGGGAGCACCTTATTGTAAGTTTAGTTCTTGGGCCGAAATTTAAATTGAATTACCTTTTATCAGCGTTTGCACGCTGATGCCTATGGCAGCCTATGGGCGCCTATATGTGATAATAGAAATGAAATGAAACAACGCCAATGTCGGCAGTTGACTTCTAAAACAAGTCTGCTTTATTTTCCACTAATTTTTCCTTAAATACTATTTCTTAGTCTACTAAATACATTAGTCATATTGATTTATGTTCTACTTAAAGAAACTGGTGAGAACATGACTGACCCTTTCAAGTGGTAATCATGTCACCCGAAAATCTAGTTCAATAAATATCAATATTTATTGCTCATCCACTTGTCCTACATTTCATATTTACCCACATGTTATCTTATCCATCCAACACCTCGTCGTATATCCATACATACGAGTCATCATATGTACTCGTTCTACGTTGTCATATGATGCACTCGATTCTCATTCATAATTTATGAATGCAACGTTCTATCTTTACGAGGTGTGAAATACCGGCAAGAACATTTATACAAATGTGCAATATGATATTCGACCGTGACCATGAAGTAATAAACATGATTGTTTATGGTTGGTCGCGTGGTCGAATATGCACATGTGATTCGTGTGGAATTTCGTTGTAGGAAATTGCATTCCAATTAGAATGATTGGAATGGAATTTAAGTTTGGATTTTAAGTTTGCGTAGTTTGATGTTGTGACATCACTACACCCATAGGGCAAGGAGTGTTGCGTACAAATTTCAATTAGTGCGAAACACTTGAATCAAAGTAAGTCATATTCCCACTCATATAGCTTTGCATTATAATTATAATTTTAAAATTTAAAAATCATTACTCGATGCTCAATATTAAATGAATCTTATATTCTAATATCTACAGTTCAACTTGAATATTATTGATTCTTTATGCTTACATTTACGGTTTTGTATGATTGTAATCAAAGTTATTTCTTAATAATATAAATTTAATAGCTACTTATGCTAAATTACTTTATCTTAATGTATGTTTTATTCTAATACTGTACATATTTTTATTGTAGATTATATTTGTACTTATTCTATATCATATTAACTCTACAAAGTTTGTAAAATGAAATTCACTGCTATTTACATGGTTTCAAATGGTTTTAAATTGTTTCTGTGTACTTCTTTTAACTTTCCGTTAACTTCAATTATAGCATTGACACCTTTTAATTTTATTACTTTAAATGGACCTTTGAAAGGTGTCTCATATTTTTTCCTGTTTTCTCTTTTCAAAAGTACTAAATCACCTTGTTCTAAATGAATCGGGTTTACTGTATTGTTCTTAATACGATTTTGTTTAACAATTTCAATGATTTCTCTGGCTCTATTGAGAGCATGTTTTAACCGGGTTCTCAATTCTTTGGCATAGTTGTCTAAATCATAGAATTTCTCTTGATTACTCAAAATATCGTCTGGGAGATATGGTAGCTTGCCAAATATCAATTCATATGGTGTGTAGTTGTTGTCTACATGTGGGGTTGTATTATACGCAAAAGTATAATACGGAATCCACTTGTCCCAGTCAGAATCCTCAGAAAATGCTAACATGTACTCATTCAGTACCCTATGGTTGCGTTCTACAGCGCCTAAAGTTTCATGGTGATAGGGTGTAGAGAAAACTTGTTCGATTTTTAATAAGTTGCAAATTTCTTGCATCAAACTATTTGTGAATTCGGTCCCTTGGTCTGATTTTAATATCTTAAAATGACCAAATTTTAGTATAAATTCATTTACCAAAGTGAATGCTACAGTTTTTGCATCCTTAGTTTCCATCGGTGCAGCTACCACGAACTTTGTCAGTTCGCACTGCATAGTCAAAATGTATCGATGATTGTTCGAGATTCTCAGAGGTCCAACCACGTCAATAGCTATGGTTTCAAAACTCGTTGTTGGTGTGTCAGTCTTTACCATATTTTCTTTGGTATTTCTTACTTGCTTGTTAATTTTACATTGTTCGCAATCGCTGACATACCTTTTAACCATGCTGTTCATGTTCTTCCAGCAATATCTTTGCTTCAACTTAAGTAACGTTTTTCGAATACCTAAGTGACCTCCTTGTGGCGTATCGTGATATTCACGTATTAACTGATGTTGCACTGCAGTGTCTTGTATGTTTTTCGGGGGTTCGTAAATAAGTATCTTAATTTTAGCGCGCTGTTTATATTTCTCCATTTGTTGCAACATATTGATTATATTTTTGAATTCGAATTTATGCATGAATTCAAATATTTTATCTTTACTTGAAAGAGCTAGCTCAAAAATATTCATTTCGGCCAGTTTGTCCAATAACTTCTCCATGGTAGATACGTATATCATACTGGTATTATCGTTATTGACCGCTCTACAAGATTTATTGGTATTTGCACTAACTGGCGGTTTGTCATTAACGGAAACTTGTTTCCCGTTAGATTTATCACCATCACAGTATACAATTACTTCATCGTTTGTCCGGACGATATCAAACGTTTTATTGTTGCAAAATATAAACTTTAATCTCATGACATTTCTAATGTCTGATAATGATGTACAATCCCAAACGTAAAGTTGATCAGGCTCTACAGTTGTCTCGGGTTTGTCATCAATGGTTTTACTTTTACTGTCCACTTTTTGCTTAGCAGACATTCCCCGTGTTAACGCCAACATTTTTTTTACATTTTCATCTCGTTCTAAAGGAATCATCGACTTCAATATGTCGGAATCAATTTTAATTCTCGACAATGCATCTGCATTACAATTCATTTTGCCTTGTTTAAAAATTATCTCGAAATCATAATCTGATAAATCGAGCCTTATTCTTGTTAATTTTGAGGATGGGTTTTTGTGAGAGAAAAGTGACACTAACGGTCTGTGGTCAGTGACCACTATAAATTTCCTGCCATATAGATATGGTCTAAAGAAATTGATCCCCCAATGTATCGCGAGTAATTCTTTCTCGATAATCGGTTTATTCACATCGTGCTTACCGAGAGATTTACTGGCATAGGATATAGGTAAATCGGATCCTATCTCGCCTTGTGAAAGTACAGCACCTAGAGCATAACTAGATGCGTCGTTGTTAGTACGAACGGTTTATCAAAATCAGGATATTGTAGGATGGGTGGTTTAATTAACTTCAGTTTTAACGTTTCGAACGCCTGTTGACATTTATCGTCCCACACAAAAGCAGTGTTCTTTTTCAGTAGACCATTCAAACACTTTGTAATCTCCGCGAAGTCCGGAATGAAGCGCCTATAATAATTGCAAAAAGCTACGAATCTTCTGACTTCGTCTGCGTTTTTGGGAACAGGATAATTTTTAATCGCTTCATTCTTCGAAGGATCAGTTCTGATACCTTCGTCAGTTATCAAATGGCCTAAGTACACAACTTCTGATCTCAGAAATTGGCACTTACCGGGATTTAACTTGAGGTTATACTTGCGTAACCTCTGAAGAACTTGTATCAGATTCCGGTTATGATGATCGATACTACATCCAAATACAATAATATCGTCAACATACAGAAATGCTTTTGAACTAAGGCCTGACAGAGCTATAGTTAACATCCTTTGGAAACTATTAGATGAAATTTTAAGTCCAAAGGGTAAGTGCTTGAACTGAAAATGACCATTTCCAGTCGAAAAAGCTGTCAGCGGTCTGGATCCTCGTTCTAACTCTATCTGGTGAAACGAGCTGGTCATGTCTAGCGTAGAGAAATATTTCGCTCTACCTAGTTTGTCCAAAACGTCTTCCAACCTAGTCAGCGGGAATTTATCATTGACGATTTTGTTGTTTAATCGTCGAAAATCTACGACCAAACGCCAATGCTTCATGTCGTCAGAACTCTTTTTGGGGACCACCAATAGTGGTGAATTATATGGACTAATAGATGGTTCTATTATATCATTGTTCTCCAGCTCCTTGATTTGATCATTGATCTCCTCAAGTTGTGCATGAGGTAACTTATAATTTTTGATATACACTGGTGTGTTATCCGAAAGGTTAATCTTCTGCCTATAGAAGTTATTGACAGTCAACTTCCATATGGAATAAATCCTGAAATTTCCCAACAATACCTAATATACTATGTATTGCTTTCTCATCACAGTTACTTAGATTAATTTTCTTAATTAAATTTTTAAGGCGGTCGGGGTTGCTTTTCTCCTCACATTTAGTGTTTTGTAATACGAAATAATCATCCAGAGGCTCAGTTTCAACCTCAAATTTCTCTAACTTAACGGGATGATCATTAACATTCAACACTTTAACATGGCATATACCTTTCGCTGGTACAATAGTGTTACTTAAAAAAACACCTTTTTGTATCTCCTTATTAAGGATAATACAATCCTCATCCCTCGTCAAATCAATCGGTAGTACAGTCTCTGTTCTCGCAGGTATCTCGATCTTATAGATATTCAATGGTTTGACACTTATAGGAATAATTACTTCATCATCCTTAATATTGAAAGTTATCGTGTAGGTCTCATAATCTATCTTAGACCGATATCCTTCAAGAAAATCTCTACCAATAATTCCATCAGTTTTTATTGGGAATGACTCCTCAACCATCTGGAATTGGTTAGTTACACAGCAACCTCCAATTTGTAATTTCAAATAGGCTTTTCCAAGAGATGTGATTGCCTGATTTGTAATTCCAGTTAGTTTGCATCTGTCATTCTCATCAATACTCCCACTGAATCTACTATTAAATCTACAAATCGATATATCTGCGCCTGTATCTACAAGGAAAGTGAGGCTTGATTTGACATCCTTGCAAAATAGTTCTATAAATTTGGGACAACTTCTGGAGATAGTATATATATTATTATTGTCTTTTGATCCGGAGTTGGATTCTTTTACTCTATGTTCTACTCCGGGAGGGTTCTCTATATTTTGACGACCTACTCCTCTCCGGAGGACTGTACGTTTCCCTGTTCCTGGACAACGTTTACGTTCCTATAATTATTACCCTCACTATTGTTTCTTTGATTTTTCCACTTCTTCTTCCGATAGTTGCCATTCCCACTATTACCTCCATTATAACTGTTTCCATTATTACCATTGTTGCGGGTGTACTTATTCTTATCCCCTTCATTCCCTTTTCCATCACCTTTCTTGACATAGCTTTCTTTCTTCTTTTTAAAGTTTTCATTACCGCGTTTATAATACATGACGTTTTGTTGTGTGATCCCACTTTTCTCTAGCTCTAACGCTAAATTTATGGCATCCGTCAAATTTTTGGGTCGTGCTGAAAACACAGTATTTTTGTATTGGTCGTTTAGACCATTCTTGAATATGGTTAGGGCGTATGAATCGTTCAAAGTTGACACCAGTTGTTTCTGTGCAGGTGTAACCTTGTCGCCAAGTCCGGTTATTTGGAACTGATTAAGTTCACTAATTAAGCTTAAGAGTTTCTCTTTATATTGCGTTACACTCGAACGCTTCTGAGACAATGAGTTTAGCGAAGTGTGAATATTCGCAACAGTATTCTGGGGTTTATACCTAAGCAACAATTTTGACTGTAATTCTGCTACTGTCTGCGGAATATCAGTACTAAGGGAAGTCCGAACGTTATCTGATAACTTCACATTAACAATAAAATCTACCAATTCGGGCTTAGCTGCGTCTGCCAGCTTTTTCTCTACATACTCCACAATCTTTATGAATGCATCAACTCCTTAGAGTTGCCATCAAACATAGGAATGGTCTTAATGGCCATGTGTAGATCAAAATCCCCCATTTTGGCTAGAGATCTCCTAGAAATTTCCAACTGTGCCAACAGAATTTCCTTTAATTCGGTATACAGTTTTCTAAACCGTAATTTTAGCTCTAAAATCTCGGAATCCTCGAAATTGCTAAACAAAGTGTTTATTTCTGTTTTAACAGTATCAACTCTTTCAATTTTTTGTTGCACAGTCTCAACTCTAAAAACTTTGTTGACACTCTTTTTAGAATTTATCAGTAACTTTTCCGTTTCCTCAATCAAAGTCCTAATTTCCTCCATAAGGAAAATTCATTATTAACAATTGAAAAGAGAAGAAGTAGATTGACATTATTATATTACCCAAGAAAATACATTACATGAAATTACATTACACCGTCGCTAACCTAGCTACTTTTCTGGACACATATTTGTTTTGATGTCTATTATAAAAATACATGAAAATAATTATAACTATAAAAATCGTCGCCGTCGTCGTTGCCTGTTTGTATTCAACCAAAATTCCTTGGTTGGTTGTCGATGAACAGTTCCCCATTACTTTTTGTATTTTTGTGGTAACTACGCTAATTGGCGGAAAAACTCCTGTTTCTGCTTCCCGTGGCTAATTGCGATAAGTCGATACAAATTTCCACGTTCCTGTCTTAAGCGCACCTTGCGTCCTCCTCGCGTCTTCTTCCTCGGTGGTGGTTGTACCGGTTCAACAGGTCTCGATGTGCGTCGCCTATACTCCTCTATTGTAATCGGTTTCGGTCCAGGTTCTGGTTGTGACTTCTCCGGTTTGTAAGCTGGGGCTTCGTCCGCCACTGGTCCGGGCACGTACTCCTCAACGCGATCTCTAGGCATGTAGCGCTCCCAAAGTCCCTCAAAGCCTTCCATTCGGTTCGAATCCTGGCAGGATCGCCATATTGTAAGTTTAGTTCTTGGGCCGAAATTTAAATTGAATTACCTTTTATCAGCGTTTGCACGCTGATGCCTATGGCAGCCTATATGTGATAATAGAAATGAAATGAAACAACGCCAATGTCGGCAGTTGACTTCTAAAACAAGTCTGCTTTATTTTCCACTAATTTTTCCTTAAATACTATTTCTTAGTCTACTAAATACATTAGTCATATTGATTTATGTTCTACTTAAAGAAACTGGTGAGAACATGACTGACCCTTTCAAGTGGTAATCATGTCACCCGAAAATCTAGTTCAATAAATATCAATATTTATTGCTCATCCACTTGTCCTACATTTCATATTTACCCACATGTTATCTTATCCATCCAACACCTCGTCGTATATCCATACATACGAGTCATCATATGTACTCGTTCTACGTTGTCATATGATGCACTCGATTCTCATTCATAATTTATGAATGCAACGTTCTATCTTTACGAGGTGTGAAATACCGGCAAGAACATTTATACAAATGTGCAATATGATATTCGACCGTGACCATGAAGTAATAAACATGATTGTTTATGGTTGGTCGCGTGGTCGAATATGCACATGTGATTCGTGTGGAATTTCGTTGTAGGAAATTGCATTCCAATTAGAATGATTGGAATGGAATTTAAGTTTGGATTTTAAGTTTGCGTAGTTTGATGTTGTGACATCACTACAACCTTTTAACGGACTTACTCTGACCGACGATTTGACTGGTCTCCACAATGTGATCTAGTTTTTGAGCGCTGCAAGCTATGGTCCCTATACTAACATGCCCTGACTTTAACCTGCCGTTTAACGCCCAGACAGACGCGTTGGATGTGCGATTGGAAGCTGTGTTGAGCCAGACCTTTCCGGTGGGGGAGAAGGTGATTCGCTATCGCAGTCGCTCTCTAAATAAGGCTAAAAGTAAGTACTCCATTAAAGAAAAAGAGTGTTTGGCGGTATTGTGGGCAGTGAAGAAGCTTCGGGCTTATACTGAGGGAGCCAAGTGATAACAGATCACCATTCCTTCGTTTGGCTCAACAAACTTAAGGGCGCGCCCGGTTCGTTGGCGGTACGGGTGCAGCAATTTGATTTTTAGGTGGTGCATAGGAAGGTTAAAGACCATTTGGTTCCTGATGCTCTGTCGAGGTCAGTGCCCGTGGTAGGGATAATGGACGGAGTTTAAAGATCTGAAGACAAATGGTTATCGGGAATGAGAGTCAAGGTGGAATCGAAGGGCTTTGGATCCGGTCTAGTTCCCCCCCCCCCCTTTTTTTTTCTTCTCGTTTTGTTTTTATTCCCCTTCATGTTAGCTCTCTTAATTGTTTCATAGGTAGAGTAAAGTATCGATTAGGAACTAAGTTTTGTATTAATCTTGAAATGAAACAAAAGCACATAATCATGCTCGAATTGAACGAAAGTTAGGGTAGGGGATAGATTTTAGATTTTAATATTTTATGGAAATAGTTTTCCCCAAATGTTGGTAGGAGTAATCTTGTAATTAATAGCTTAGGATATAACATGTTGAGGGAGCTCTAGATATAAAAATAAGGGATTTACGGAGAAGGGAAAAAGGTATTCGCTAGTTTGGTAGGAATTATGGAACTATGGGGTCAAACAGTATTAGTTCCGAAGGAAGAGCAGGAGAAATAGTAATAGATAGACATATCCTCATCGGTTTTTTTCTCCTTGCTCTTAACTTTTTGTCGACAAAACGCCTAACGAGTCTACTAGCAGATTGCGGGTCGATAGTTAGGATCATTAAAATTCACATAGACAATAGAGTTATCTTCTAATACTACCAAGTGGATAGGATAGATTGGAGCGTACAGAATAGGGGCAAGTAGTATTCAGGTTATTGTTGAAATTTTTTTTAACCGTGAAATAAAGATAAGCCTCAGAGTTCGGACTGAATTTTGGGGGAAACCCACTTGAAGATAGGTTTGAGATGTGACGAGTGACCCATGTTTCCCACACTACCACCTAGAAGGAACCCTCGCGTATACTATTCACTCAAGATTGTAAGAAAACAAAGAATTTATTTTGAGCACCGGGATAGATTAGCCACCGCGAGATAGTTATTCGATCGGATGTATGTAATTAGTGCTTAAGTCTGCAGATAAATCCACTTCCACACTAGACAAGGGAAAGCAAAAGTTTCCTCTGATGGGACGCAAGAACAACGGGAACAAATGACCGTTGACTGCGATTACTCTGACCTTGTAACTTCAAGCTTCAGTGCCTTTGAATATCAGAAAGCAGAAACTGTCATAAATCAACTTTGAAAAACATGAAGAAACGACATTACTTATCGAACAACCCAATAGTTTGCCTCAAGAAACGCTGATCTTACGATTCACCCAATTATTTCAACACCTTTGAGGCTTTGTATTTTAAAAGATGATTATCCCATTAATACGAACGTTTGCAAAAGCAAGGTGACAAAAAAAATGAATTATATACATGAACGATAGAGCGAAAAAACCATGAGTTTTTTCCTTGATTGGTTTTGGCGGAAAAATCCATTCAAGGGCGGAGGAGGTGCGCCAATAGTATCTACGTCTTTGGTAGATGCTCCCAATCGCAATGCTTTTCCCCTTCATTAGTTTAACTCACCGAAATTAATCCAATCCGTGCTCAGCAAAGAATGTTGTTCTGAAAACAAGTAAGATACTATTCACACTTCAGCAATATAAAATAAACTTAAATCAAATAATTTTTTCAATAATAAATGACTACAATTCAAATGAAACAAAATTGAACTGTTTTCAATTTGTATTACATATAAAAAAAGAATTAGAATTAGAGGAATCCTTGGAAAAAAAATTCAATAAGTCCATTCAAATGACTAATTTCACATCATTCTTTATATATATAATTATTATTCAACTAATTTGGATATAAAATATCATAGTGACCCGGTCTGTATAACAAATAAACTTTTGGATCTGAACCTTCGGGGAAATCATGAGCTTTGACTTGACCACCTTCACCGCGATCCATGTATTCAACCCGTACGCCAACATTTAATGCTGTGCATAGAGCTATAATATGAATATGATCAGACTCTTTGTACATTGGCTCAACTTCTTGATGACGAAATTCTTCAATTGTACAGTTGCCATCGATGAAATTTTGATAGAAATCGGCACCTTCTTGCAGTTGTCCAGAAGTTATCAGTCTTAAGTAAACAACAACGTAATCAGAATATCCTTGACTGTTGAATGTCTTATGAAGTTCATCTTTGACATTGTTTTCACCTGGTGATACACGCTCGATTACTTCCATGAACTGAAATTAAAACAAAGAAACAATTTTTAATATTAAAAGCTGTTTGAAAAATATTCTTATATATAGCTACAACTTAAGAAATTTAGCCAAATCTCTGACTATTTTTTTAAGACACGGCCTTAATCGAACCGCGTAAAATGGTCTAGACTATCGTGTGCAATGGTCCCACGAGTAGGCTTTCGAACTTATGTAAGGGCGTCGTTCCCCTGAAAGTGTAGTAGTTTCATAGCCATTGACTTTTGACTAATTTACTTGTTGGTTAAATATTAGCATTATGTAGTGTTTGAAGTGATATAGTCTCCGTTCAGGACTGGAACCGTTTTTTTCCCTGCTGCTGCTAATTCGGTATCCAACGGGGAGCCTTTCAGCTTCTTTTTCGCAATCCTCGTTTCCTTTGGATCGAGAGAAAATCAGCTGCTCTTTAGTAACAGGCTTTTGCCTAGGGGAGGTTGCTGAAAGCATAGCCATAGGCTTTTACCTAATATGAGTTGTGGCAACGGCAGTCAATCCTGCAGCTGTCAACTCTAAGGCCAAAAAGAAGTTGACTGTTGAACGGCAAATTTTGGCGCGAGGAGCCAAGAATTTTTGGCGACGGAATTTCCGGTAATTTAAACAGAAGAATTTAAATGTTGTTACATTTTCTTTTCAACTTTTAGGATGAACAACAACGATCGCACTTTTGACAGAGGGGACTTGCACATTCCACATCGTTGCAGTAGTTGTTGCAAAGTATTCTCCCATTCGCAACTTCAAATTGCCGCCGTAGCATCTCCACCTTCTTTTAGGCACTTCTACTCTTTTCTTTGTCTATTTAATTTTTTTTATGTAGTTATTCCATTTGACTTTAATTTTTATTTCCCAACTATATTAATTCTATCCTCTTACACTATTTTTAATTATAAAAAAAAATAATAATAATATAATAATAATCTTAACTTTCCCACTAACAACACTCCATTCATTACTTCCCATTAACAAAATTCATTCATTTGCTTCTACTAACAAATTTCATTTTAATGCCCATTAAGAAAGGTGCATAGTTGAAGTTGCTAATTCGATGAAAGGGAAATCAACAGAAGATGGCTCCGTCGGTAGCGTCGTAGATTCTCGGCCGGGGGTCTGCTGGCACTCTGGGTTCAAGTTCTCCCAAGTGCAGGAAAACACACTTCTTGGGATATCGGCAAAAGCAATTGTTTCCGTATACTCGTATATGACAATTTGCATAACACCAAACGCTATCATGGTTATGCAAATCACCATATATGGAAAATAGAAATTGTTGCGTTTGTTGATATGGGATAGATGTGTGGGTAGCGGAATCGAAGTGTATTGAATTTCGATTACGTTTCTCGGATACGGCAGCGGTGATTGGGAATGGAAGCAAAACTGACGATAGATACAAGCCATATGGCAGCAGCGCTTAATACCACACACATGACCATTAGTAGGCCGACTTTGCTGGCTAACTTACATGGCGTTATATGAAGAATTGTGGAAGTGCCAACAAAAATTCGAGGATTTGTACGGTTTAGAGACGGATTTCTACAGTGAAATCCAGATGATCCGCGGAGAACACAATAGCGCTCCTAGTGAAGTGAAAATTATTTCAGTTCTTACACCCGTCTAGTTTTTTTCGCCTTCCAAAGTGAATTTATAGGAGTTTGTTTACATCTCAACGCTGAGCTATCAGTCGAAGGTGCAAAACGCGTGCTTCATTTGCTCGTTTTGGAATGTTTAGGAGCACAATGGGCTATACAAGGTGAATTTATAGCATGCACGGAATGCGTTCGGCACGTTTTTTATTCGGTAAATAGTGTATATGACGAAATATAAGCATTTGCTAATGCAGCAGTTGGGTGACAGCTACCGGAAGCTTGTCCATAGTAGGCCGACTAATACATATGCAAATTGCTACCATATGGCTTGTATCTATCGTCAGTTTTGAATGGAAGGATTGCGGGATTGGTTTTCTGGGAGTGGAGGGCAGTCAGTATTTGACTTTAAAATAAGAGAGATTGCTTTTGTGCGGTGTCGGGTAAAGATTTTGTTATTTTGGATTGCGGGAACAAAAAGTCTTGATTTGGGTTGGAAGACGAAAGTGGGATTGTGAATGGACGAACGTTTTGAAGTGAATTCTTAGTGTCAGAAGTTTGAAAGTGATAAAAGAGAAAAAATAGATTTAAAATTTGACTGAAATTCGGTGGATAAAAATCAGAAGTGAAAGGAGTGAAGTGAGAAAGAAATTAGAAACCATTAAATAAAATTTAAATATAGTTTTGAAAGCATTGTGGTGGACGTAAAATCAAGTGCGATGCAGAAATCACAAGATTTAAAGTATCAGGTGTCACGTTTATTAAATTATAAAAAATAGCTGGCGAATGAAGTGAGAATTCGAAAAGCAAGTGCGGAATTTTGAATTTTCCGCTAGTAGACAAAGCAGAAGAAACGGACATCGGATGGTGCTTATGAAAGTGGCCGTTTTACATTATTTTTTTGATTTTTTTTACGTTACAGACCTTCTCATCTTAATTTACAGTGGCCCCAAGCTTCTTTTTTGTCTATCGCAGAGCGCTCGGATTTCTGCAAGAAAGGGAGGGAGTATAAATTTGACTTTTTCTCTATTTTATTTTTTTCATTATATTAAATTACGTTATTTTCGTTCACATAGTATATTTAGTTAAGCTTTGTTTTGTTTATATTTCATTATATTAGATTTTGAAGGGGCGGATTTGCTTTTGGTGTTTATATTGATGTCTTTTGTAACATTTCCGAATCTTTTTTTTTTATAAATTTTCTTTTGTATGTGTAAGGGAAAAACATTTTTCATTTCTTAAAATGACCTCCCCCTTTCCCGTCCTTATCCTTTCGTGATAGTTTTTATGTGTAGGGTGGCTCAGCACGAGCAGAGGGTGTCCCGGTAGTCCCACGACTTCCGGCAGTAGCCGGCCTCAGTATGCCACTCCGGGTTACTCACTCCTCTGCTGAAACATAATGTCTGCAACTGCGGTGTATTCCGCGGTTGTTATATAGTTTGCCGTCAAAATTCAAAAAGCTGCTAGTTCCTGGGCGCTTACATCATATCTTGTGTACATGTAATTTATGTATGAAAGAGACATACGATTATCTGAAAACGCTCACAAATGATGTGCACAAAGTTCATGATGATTTCGATGAGAGTCTCAACTATCCTGAGCAAAAGGTCGGCTTATCACATGACCATCAGGGTGTCTCGAGCGGTGATCCGGAGTCGTTAGCCCGAACTCAACGTTAATTTGATGTTGACATTCTCATTTCCGGCCACATACACATATTTGAAGTCTAAGAGCATTAGAGTAAATTGTACATTAACCCTGGTTCAGCTTCAGGTACCTACAATCTTCTGGACGCATTAATCATGCCATCATTTCAGGCCGGAAGCTACGAATCAAATATTTGGGACCATATCAAATCGTAAAAGTTAAGTATGATGACACGTACGATGTACAACGAGTTGCTCCTGGAGACGGACCTATGTTGACTCATAACTAGCGCTGCATACATGAAACCAGGGGTATCTATTCAATGATCATTCGAGACAAATAATCCCGTAGGATGGCCGAATGTAGGGAATGAATTTCATTAAATAACCAAATGTAATTTGGAAAGCGTAAATTTGAATTAATTTGTATTTTGCTCAGTGGCAGCACTGATGTTATTTATTGATAAGAGTTAGGATCAAGCTGTCAAACAATCCAGATCGTAATAGATTTATTCACCAACAATTGCTTGAGTTTTGTTAAACCGACAATTAGATCCTACAATTTGCCGGTATCGACACGAAACATAAATGACGTGCAAGACAGAAACCTTGTCCGGGAACAGCAATTTGATGTAAACCAGCAACAACATTTTGTTGAAACGCAAACAAGATCCAAGGGAATGGCGGATTTTTTTTCCTAGATGCTCCAGGAGGCACAGGCAAACCATTTCTCATCAATTTGATATTGGCTTCGGTTTGAATGCAGAATCGAATTCACTCGCAGTGGCATCATCGGGAATTGCATCAACGCTACTCGATGGCGGACGTACAGCGCATTTAGCACTAAAGCTTCTGTTGAATTTAAACCAGACCGAAACATCAACCTGCAACTTCAGCAAAATTTCCGGAATGGTCACTGTCCTTAAAACGTATAAAATCATCATTTGGGACGAATGCACCATGGCCCATAAATAATCGCTTGAGGCGTTTGACCGGACTCTGGAAGATTTCCGAGGAAAAAAGCAGCCGATGGGAGGCGCTCTGATTCGTCTTGTAGATGATTTCGCAAAACCTTGCCCGTTATACCTACCTGTTTGAAAGCATCATATTTATGGAACCGAGTCGAAAAATTCACGCTCTCAACGAACATGCGTGTGCATTTGGTGCAAGATGCGTCTGCTCAAATATTTTTCAAACATCTTTTGGACGTCGGAAACGGCAAAATTCCAATTGATCGCATAACAAATGAAATTCGTCTCTCCCAACTGCTAAGGTCGATAATACAGTTTTCAATAATGTCTCCGCTAAAAATATTCCAGTCAAGAATCATAGAGAACAAATACTAAAAAACAACAGCAATAATTTTTATTTCATCTTCTTCTTAGCACTACAGTGCCTTCGCTTCCTGCAAATAGCGCCACCAACTGTCTCGGTCCATTGACCGCGTCCTCCAATTTCGAAATCCGAGCAGCGATGAACTGTCTTCATCGACCGAGTCAGATCAGCGTTTCCTCGATTTCCCCACTGGTCTCCGGCCTTCAGTTCTCCCAACGAATACCTTTTTGGGTATCCGTTGTTCGTCCATACGATTCATGTAGCCAGCCCATTGTAGCTTCCGCAGTCTTATAATCGTTGAGACCTCCGGCTCGTCAAAAATTGCATACAGCTTATGGTAATTTTTATTTAATAGTGTGTATTTCCTCCATTTTTATTTATAATTTCAAACATCCTACAAGGCAGGGCATCGTATAAAAAATGGAGCACGCCTTGTGATATTTTCGACCAAGTCGCCTTGATTCCATGAATTAATTCTTCTGCAAGGTTGTATAGTTTACCACAGGTGTAAACTTCCCGAACAAGCCAACCTCAAACATTTGCCTTTATGTTGACATCGGGCGAGTTTGGCACCCAGTCTAAAACAGATACATTTTTCTCCGAAATAAATAACAACATCCTTCTTTGTGTGAATTGGTGCAAAGCCGTGTTGTACAATCCATGGCTCGTTTTGGAACATTTCAATTATTTTCAGGATTTCCCCCACCAATAGCATTTTATAAGATGCTTCCGTATCTCTATCATGCTTCCGTTTCTCTATCATGAAGGATAAACAGGCCAATAGGTCTATGGTATAATATGGCTCCCCATACCATAACGGAACCTAGTCGTGAATGATGGCGTGACAGGTACATAGGTTCCTTCACAATATAATAATAGCAAAGTCTATCTGGACCGTCCAACGAAAACCGTTTTTCATAGGTGAATATCACCTGTCTCCATTGCGAAATCCATTCATGAACTTCGATGCGAACTCCAGGCGCTGCGAACGATGTTGTTGAAATTTACCTTGAATATAACTTGCAGATACAAAAACATATTGAGTTTGCATAAGTAGAAAAATTAAAAATTAACTCCCTCACCTCTGAGCATGGTGGTCGCCATCACCGGTGTGTATCTAAGAGTGATGGCCTGAGGAGAATTAGTGCACACGTCGAAACCACCTTCTTCTAACATTTTTCTTCTCTAATAATTTTTCAGAAAAATTATTATTCAAAATATGCAACTCATTTATATGTAGCTGCAAACAATTCCATAAAAAGTAATTTTAAAAAAGCTATCGGAGCCATCCGAAAGAGTGATCGATATCCGCGCGACGTTAGATATGCTTCAAATGTAGAGCAAATTTGTCGTATAGATTTACATTAAGTTGATGTGAAAAGGGTGAAATGATCCAATTAAAAAGTTTAGCTAACAAACAATAGTATTTACACATCTAAGAAACATACAAACCAGTAGCGTAACCAATAAATAAACATAATAATTAACGTAACTTAATAGCTAGCATAACCAATAAAACAATAGTATTTACACATCTAAGAAATCTAGGAACAAGTACCGCAACCAATAAGTAAACATAATAATTAACGTAACATAATAACTAGCACCTATCTAAGAAACCTACAGATAAATAGCGTAACAATCATAATTATTAGCATAATAGATAACATAACCAGCAGCTTAAATTAGCATATTAAAGAAGTAGCATGTGTTCATTTAAGTTAAAACTAGAACTAAAACAACTACAACGCTAAGTGAACATTATCTCCAACGAAACGAAATCGTGACGACATTAGGGAATCCCCATCAATGGAAGTCATTTGATACTTTACAAAACATAAACATTTACCTTCCTGGCACCCGCCAACAAGGCTAAGGCGACTATGCAAAATGCGTGGATAGCATTATTCCACCGTCGATGTAAATGAGCGATGAATAGCGTTTTTTTCTTTTGCTTGGACAATTGCCTGGATGAGTGTAATCCAACCATGTATGTTGACTGTTTGTCGTATGCTAATTAGGATTGAAATGCCAATAGATAAAAATGCACTGATAGCATTTTGTTCCATCGAAACGTGAATAGCGCTTTTTGGTAATTACGTGGACGATGGAATTGGGGTGAATATACGGAAATTGGTACGTCAGCAATTTGTTCTACTCACCGTACCAGGCAATGCATATGGCAAACGATGTTTAATCGGCAATTATTACCTATAAAAATTAATGAAGCGCTTGAAGAGTCATACTACACTAGACGCATCCAAGGTGGAACTTATGCTGCAAGAGGCCTTCCAGGCTCGTCTACGCCTCGACTTAAGTAGAACTTGGCTACTTACGCGCCTTCCAAACTTGAGCAGCGCCAATCTCGTCAATGTAAGTGGAGTTCAGGCTGCCTGCGCGCCTTCTAGCGTTACGATATCACCCAAATCCTGTTAAAGTGGAACTCGGGCTTCCAAAAGCCCTCCAACCCAAGTCTGCAAAGGAACATTCCCAAGTGGAGAAGAAACGTCACGGCGGCGGCCTTCGAACCAAGATGACCAACGAGTAGCGGAGTTTTTCCGGTTGGCCCTGATAGCCGTCACTCCCGAAGAGCGGGCTCTCTTCGAGGACCAGGCCACCGCTCTTCAGCGCGAATACCGCCAGACTCAGCGAATGAAGCGTGCATAACATCGCTAAAAACGCCAGGCACCCCAGTCGCAAGCACCGATTACAACCACAAAGGTAGCCCAGTCCAGCAGCCGACCCCGACATCCACCCGCCTACGTTGGAGTGACCTGTTAGCGTTAGCTGAATAATGGTCGTAATATTTGAAGATTAGGTTGAATATGTCTTAAAAATTATAACGTTTGTTACGGGTGAATATTGCGATTCCATAGTGTTGCTCACCCCGAACACTACCATACGCGATTTCGTAAGATTTAAATCCACGCAATACCGAGCCGCACTTTATTAACTTTTTTTTGATAATCTAATAATGTAACCAACAGCAAGTAATTTAAATTTTCATTCATAAAATGACTACTTGTTAGATTACGGAAAGAAAGCCACATCATATTGTTTGCCTATTTACTTCATGTAATTAAACTTAAGTAGCAAGTTCGCTTCCAATTTACACGCCACATTATGGACAACGCAAGCAGCAACAAGCGCCGAAAGCATTAAGAACCAACGCGAGCTCGAAACGAAACGCAAATTTCCGGCACTACGACTAGGTCACACGGTAGCGAAAACTTTAGTCATCCAATCAACATATGCGGCAGCATAAAACATATCACCCCTCGAAGCAATCGGAACTGCGTCGCAAAAAAATAACATGCAAAGCTGGGGGGGGGGGGGGAATCCGAATTTGAATCGTTGCTCCCGTCATGCGGCAAGAGATGTTCGTGATATGCGCGATAATCTGCGGGCATTTAGATCATTTCCTCAAATCAAGGTTTCATACTTCCTGTGTTTTCATTGATTTTACTTTTCGACATAGATTTGCAATGAAATTTTGATGCAGTATATAATTCGACTAATTCAAATTCCAACCTGAGTGCTGTCGACATTTACAAGCAAACGATTTTGAGTGCGGATCTAAACGTGAGACTATCGTCAAACCCGACATTCCTATCAGGAGCTTCCGGGCAAGGACACAAACTTAACCATCCCGCCACAAATATCTTCAGACGCACGAAGATCCAGCAGAGATGCATACATGCCACCAAAGAGGAACGAGCCGAATAACGAAGCCAGAGATGCTGCTGATGCAGCAATGGCACGCATACCGAAGGAAGACACTCGCAAATTTAACACTTCCTTAGTGGCAAGCAAAGGACGAGTAAAGCGCGAACTCGAGGCGTAACGTAAATTAAAGGTAGCAGCAACAAGAAAACGAAAGTGCTAAGGAGGAGGTGAAAGAAGTACTTCAAGCTCTAGAAGACCAAAAACGAAGATATTGATACTATGAACGAGGAATTGCAACATAAACAGGCCACATTGAATGTCGTTACATCGGAGTTGCAACAATTGAAAGAAATGTCCGCGCATCCTAAGAAACGAATTTATGGAATGCTTTCAAATCTTTTGCGTGATCTGTCGAAAGTTGGACAAGCCTTATGCACGAATAGGATCAGTGAGATGGAAATGAATACACCTGATCCAGGCGGTAAGGTTAAAGAGAAATTCACCGTGGGTCGACTATTTATTAGTAAAAGTTAGTAGCTAAAAATATCGCACAAAGATGTCAGAATCTGGAGGCGTTATAAACAGATCAAAATAAAAAGGTTTCTGAATATGAGAAGGACTTAGGCGAATGTCAGAATGAAGTCATTGTAGGAATCAATGCGAGAGTCCGAGAACAAGAAGCGAATTCTTGAAGAACAAATCGATGGTCTTTGGGAAGAATTTGCAAAACTGAAAATAGCTGAGCATGTTTCAACGATTAATGCTGAAGCGTTACCTGCAATGTTCGATATCAAATAGCTGGACTACGTGACGCCCACAAAAAACAATTGGCAGAGCTTCGTGATGAGTTTTAAGCCAAACAAGAGGCTATGAATGAGCTTAATATATCAATCAAAAACTCACTTGGTCCCACCAACAAATGACCGCCGATTATGCCAAGCTCAAACAAGGTGATAAATCGACTAATCTACACGAAAGAAACACAGATACAACTGTTGAATTTCTTACCTCTTCTCCTAACTGGCTATCGACATCGTGCCGAAGCATACAATTCACTTATTCGCCCCAAATTTACTTTATTCCATCACGGAAATCTAATTGAAGGAAATCGCGACATTCCCGAGGAGAGATTCGACGACCGAAATTAGTTAAAATTGGTGGATAATAATACACACATGACACTCCACGCAATGGCACCGCGATCAGACTACAGGCGGGGACGCGAAAAACTAAGAAATATTAGCGCCGGCTCAAGGGAAAAGTGAGGATTATTGCGAAATCCTCATCTCCCGTCGCAATGTAAATAAACTTTACTGACAGCTCGAACTGTCAGTCAAATGCATTCAGCGCGCAATATACTTAATTCCCACTAGGATCGCCACCGAGTGGAACTTGTTATGAGTGAAATCAAGCGAGGGGAATTACTCGAACAAACGGAAAAGAACACTCCAAAACCTGATTTTCCCGGTGGACGGGAGGAAAAAAACGTTAACCCGGAGGTTATTTAAGCCCAGAAAGATTGACGCGCTTTTTTTTCTTTTGGGAGTTTTTTTTTCGAGCAACCGGCGGAGGTATAAAAGAACGTTTATCAGCGACAACATTTTTGACGAGGAATTGGAGACGGACCCTGGATTCCGGAACATTAAATTGAAGACGAATCTTGGATACTGGAACATTAAATTTGGACGAGACAACTGTGCGGTGGCGATAATCACGAAAACGGAAGAAAGGGGCCCCTTACTAGAGTAGGGAATAAATATAAGTGGCTTTAATTTTATCTTATACTGGTATAGAGTATTACTCAAGTCGAATAAAGATAATGTAGATTTTTCTTTCCTCGCTACAATTCGACATATAAACTTTCCTTTTCATCCGTGAAAGGTGCGGCTCGGGAATTCTTTTCTTGGGATGTTGACCAGGCAGGAAGACCTGGAGCGGTTGAGTGAGGTGGTAGTGTTCGGTGGGTGCAGTGAAAGTTAGTCTCGCTCTAGGTAATTTCGGTTTCCCGGGTTTTTTGTGTGGCGGTGAGACACTAACTCGTTCTGCGTGGCAGAGTGTCTTTTTGAGGGTGATCTTCGCGGCTAACTGGCGGCGAGCCCCCAAACTCGTATAAGTGTTAATTTCGCACCACACGGTCGTCTTCTCGTTCGGACGACTCCTTGAGAGGCTCGGAGAATCGAACGAGTGGCGCCCACGCCCGTTTTCGGGTGAGTTCGTTTGGGTCGATGGAGCCTTCGCCGGAGTAGCCCCAATATAACGGTAGGGCAGCTAGGGAATTGGTAATACGTTAAAGAAAAATCTACCATCAAGTGTTTCCTTTCTCTGGACTCAAGGTTACAGATGTTTCACAAGTAGGGAGTGATTTCTGGTAGTAGTGGCGAAATCAGATTTATAACATCGTGAGCCCGTATGTAATGATTAACAACGTTCAAACTGCGCTGGATCCATTGTGAAATTTGGCAATTTGAATATCGTTCTCCTTCAATACGTCAAATTTAGCTTTTTCGTCGGAAGATAGTTGTTTTTCTCTCGACATTATTTTACTAACGGGCTCCCAGATCACCAAGAAAAATATTGCTTTCAACAAAACACTCTTACCGCGGCGAATTTACTCGTTAAATTAATTGAACTCAAACAATTGTCGCACTGGCATGTCCTTTTCATTTCAAAAAATTCCATTAGTTATAAGGACCGCTTAGTCGAATCGGGGAGTGTATTTATATAGAAAACAAAAACGTATTTATTTAAATCTATTTTTTTTTTTAATATTGAGTTTGTATTGGTAGTACCAGTCCACTTGAATAAAATGAATTGCTTAAGAAGAATAATATCGTCTTCTTTCGTTTTTTGAAGGACTTGTGTAGAAGAGCCGCAACGACGATTAGGAACCTTCCTAACCCAGCCATCGGGTTATGGTTCTTCTCTCAGTTGCAGAGGCTCTTGCCAGGGATGGAGAGTACTTGCACGTGGACTCCGCCATCAAGATCTCAAGTCCGGTTGCGAGGGAGCAACAATCCCATTTGGGTGTCCCACCTTTTCTGTGCAATTCGATTTTCTCCTTAAGGACGAGACAGACTTCTGATAATGTTAGGGGAACAAGAATGGTATCAAACCAATAACATCTTCATTCAGGCCTGCGCGTTTATATTTCCTTTTTGTTTTGCGCTTCTATTTTTTTGAGGGTATCCTGCGATTCGTGTATGTGATTAATAATTTGCTGTGGGATTTGGGGCTAGGGTAAAGCACCCGCCTCACAACACCGCAGACGCTAGCCTGCAAGCGCATACACGCGTCCCTGGACCAAGTCACTCTCAGGGAAAACTAATACCTGGTTCACTGAGGCAGCACAACACCGCTGCAAGCCCTTTATGGACGCTTAACCACTTAAAAACACTACAATGAAATGTAAAAATCGATTGATAAGCTTTTGTGCAGTCTCTAACTGAAGCCTTATTTTCTCAAAACTGGAAGCTGTCCTCGGTGAACGACGAAATCATAATCGGATTAATGTATAGTGGTGGATTAATTCTGCGTTTCAATTTTTGCATTCTACATTTATTTGATGCTATGATACTACCGTGGTGCTGCAAAGAGGTGTTTCTACGAGTCCTTTGGGCCATCAACACTAGTCATTGATTTGCTGACCATGATATAACCCAGAGATAATACTGATAGATCTGACGACATCGTCGTCAACAGCCGTGAGTTAAAAAAGGCATATCCTTCAGAAGCGGCAATGCAGGACTCTTTAACAGGTGAATGGGATATTTTGCAACGATATCGATTCCTATTTACCCCTAAGAGAATTGTATTAAAGGTTTCTGGCGATACTCACGTGGAGGTGTAGGAAAACTCTGTAGTAGAGCTGCTGATATAAACACATTTATTGGGGTTTCTCGCCACTTAGTGGATCTTTGTGAAACCAGTAAAACCAGTTTTACACCGAGACCGTAACTTCATTTTGTCTTTCAAAAACTAGCAAAGTAAAAAAAGGAGATAATCAACTGGCCCGTCGGGCTACGATTTAAGGATATGCTTTTAGCTCCAATAAATCAGCCCATTACGCTGGTCCCACTGTGAATTTTTATGTCATTAAAACCTCTTTCTCTATCAGTACTTCATTTTGACTAGGATGTGTAACTCGATATAATTTGGTTGATAATAAATTAATGAATAATTCCCAGCTGGGACCTTCGTTTCAGATTTGTATTCCGTTTTATAATTTTGTAAAATTTGTAATCCTTACCGTGTCATGGAAATCCTCTAGTGTGAATTGTGGAAACCCTAACGCGACAAGTTTTTCCTTTGATTTGACTGCAAGATCTTTGAATGCATCATAGTCCTCTTTATTGCCGGCTAAGTACTCCAAGTACGAGTAAGCAAAAGCACGAAAGAAACAATTGCCATCCGGTCGCGTGCGACGAATCGATCGATATTTAGCCGCCAAATCTTTTACCTTCGATCCGTAAACATCATCCCCCAAATATTCATTATTTAGGGTTTCGATTGCTTGCTCCTCGCTGACAAGTGGTATAGACTCGCTTATCTGGAAATTGGAAGAAATATTAATTTATGCTTTTTTGCTCAATTGTGTTTAGTTTTTCGTTTCCTATCAACGTATTCTCTACTAATCCATTAAAGTTATTCACTCGATTGGTAAAGACTGAGTAAGCAATAAACAAAACTAAGTCTTATTCGAGTGAATGACAAGGTATCTTAACCTCTTTTTCAATTTGCCGTTGTTGCTGCATGATAAGTTCATCGCGATTTACTGTATCTGCCTCTTCGGGTTGGTCCATTTTCAATTACGTTTAATCAGAGGCGAAATTTAGTCACTAAATTTTGGAGAAAACAAGCGAATAACTTTAATTATCCACCAACCGGACTCAATTCCAATCTGAATCGTTGTTTTTGTAGGCAACTGGCAGTAGAATTTGTTGTTTGTCATATTACCGTGCATCAGTGCTTCTCAAACTTTGTATTAAATCCGAAGCGTTCAGAAAATGCAGTTCATATGGCGACTTATTCAAAATTAATGTTATATTTATGTATATATTTTGTAATTCTCTATATAAATTAAACAGAAATTTTTTTCAACTTTTGAATTTAATGATTCAATATTTATGTTTAGTTATTGTTTGATTTAGTTTAAATTTTTCAACGATTATCAAAAAAACAAATTTCGGACCGCAAAGGAGCTTCCGGAGACTTTCCCTTTGGAAAGTGCATTATGAAATTCAAGAAGGGTAGCATAGAACCAAAATCGACGTTAGATAGGAAGCCATATCGCTCACTCCTTTCAATATCGACATTTCTCAAAAATGGGCAATTTTGAGTTATGACTATTGTCGAAATGCCCGTAAAGACTAGTACATACCTGCAAAATCGTCATATCTGTAACTCAATATTTAGCCGCTTGAGCCCACTAGGGTCATTTCTCCATTTAAAAAACTTTAAGAGTGATCTTTTCAAGAGTGTCACAATTCAGTTGCTCTCGAACCATTGAGCAGGAAGTACATAGGTCTATTAGTGCAAGAGAGTATTATTTTTTTTATAACGCGTTATTCAACTCAAGGTATGTGTAGTTTTTATACGAAGTTTTGTATCAAGAATGCACTATTTGGTTTTATGTCAGTATTCTAAGGAAAATATAAAGCTTACTCTTGTGTATTATTTTTATTTATAACGTCCTTGCACAGTAATTGGGAGAGATCAACTGTACTATTTTGAATTAGGACACTATTGTTAGTAAAAAATTCTTCCTAATACAGAGTAGTTTTGGATCAATTTGTTTTATGGCAATCTTCCACTAAAAATTCGACCCCTTATCAGGGATATTTGCAGTCTCATTTCGGAATTTGTCATTATTGTCAGTATAAGATTAGCTGTTTGCAACAAGTCCCAAGTTGCAGCATGTTCCTGCCAGTCTTTTCTTCAATAGGTAATGAACCTCTTGCTCTTTCAGGTGGATCATTATGTCTTCTCGAGGAGATAAAATGTTAAAACTAGCATTAAGTATTACTAAAAAGAAAACTCAGGAAGAAACTTCTTGTAGAAATTCGCCCGACAGTGGCGGTAAACGAAAATTGATGACGCTTAACACTAAATATGCATAAAACGGTACTCAATTGTTTTGATGACTATTTCCTCAACTCAATTAGTACATTTATTTCGTACATTTTTGTTGTCAAAATCTAATTGAACTAAAAAAGCAGCAACATGAATAGATTTTGAGGACAAACAGTATCAGTATCATGATTCAACTCGATTTGTAAGTCGGGAAGTTAGCAAGCTACCTGCTAACTTCCCGACTTAGAATTATGGTTACTATTTCATTTGCATTTCTGTCTGCTGCAGGAACCCGTCATTCTTCATCGGAGTCTAGCAGTTCCAGAGATTCAAGTGATGGAAATCAATGATACTGATGTGGACAAAAATTGGGATCCTTCATCTCATTATGAAAGCAGTGAAGATGAAAACCAGAAACACGTTAACCGTATTGCTATTATGACCAAAAAAACTTCAAGTAGTGATGCTCATAAAGCTAGTAAGATAAATGCAACAAAGCGCTCCAGATTTAATGCATTCAGTGCTACTAAATAGCACTGTTAGCCATATTCCCGACCTACCTATAAGTAGAACTCCTACTTCAACAAGTGATGCAGAAACCACCGTTGCTACTATCGTTGATGATCTGACGCCGGTCAAAATAGGAAAAAGGAAAAGAAATGAGTCCAGCTGGCAACGGAATATCTTGAAAGCAGCTAGAAAAGATGGAAAAGAATATGAAACTTATTCAAAGACAAATCGTGCGAGAGAAGCGAGGAAAATGAAAATTTCATGTACAAATAAATGCCGATTACAGTGCTCTGAAAACTCAGTGAAGATGAAAGGAAGATTATTTTTGATGCCTATTGGAACCTAGGAGACGTTGCCAAACATCGGGAGTTTATTCTTAACTGCGCATCGGAAATTAAGCCAAAATACCGCTACGTGCGTGAGGGTGGGCAAAGGCCTCGACGAAATAATAATTCTGCGTTCTTTTTTAATCTCCGTGACCAACGCATTCGTGTATGTAAGTTATTTTTAAAAAATACTTTAGATATAAATGACCACCTTATTCGTACTGCCTTCGAGAAAAAAGACAAGCTAGCAGGTGCAGTGATGGCAGAGGATAAAAGAGGAAAACATGGAAAGCAACCCAAGATGGACGAAACTATTAGGAAGAGAGTTACAGAACACATCAACAAAATCCCTAAAATTGAAAGTCATTATACCCGCAAAAATACCACTGAACACTACAATGAAGGAGGTAGAACCATAACAGATATATATAACGATTATGTGAGCAACTGCAGAAGAGATGATGTTACTTTCTGTAATTTCAATTACTTCTACAACATTTTCACCAATGACTTCAGTTTAAGTTTTTTCAAACCAAAGAAAGATCAGTGTGAAACTTGTGTTGCTTATGAGAATATGTCAGAAATAGATAAAGTGAGCATAAAAGCAAGCTACGATCAGCATTTGGTTGACAAAGAGTTATCAAGAAAAGAGAAGGAGAAAGATAAACAGGAACTAGCGAACAAAGCTTTGTTATCAGTTTACGATTTACAAGCTGTAATGCCGTTGTCAAAAGGCAATTGCTCAGCGTTTTATTTTTCATGCAAATTAAATGTAGTTAACTTTACGATAACTGATCTTCTTAATAAAACCATTGATTGTTTTGTTTGGGATGAATCAAACGGCCACCGTGGGGTAAATGAACTCGGTTCGTGTGTTTTAAAATATATAGAGAAAAATATTGGAACATACAAGGACGTCACTTTCTATTCCGATAACTGTAGTGGTCAGCAAAAAAATCAATTTATGGTAGCCGCATATATCTTTGCTCTTCGTAAATACAACCTTAATTCTATCACTCACAAATTTTTAATTAAAGGCCACACCCAAAATGAAGCAGATTCTGTTCACTCTTTGATTGAAAGAAAAATGAAACAAGCAATTAAAAGCGGCCCAATTTATACGCCAGAAGGTCTCATTTCTTTGATCAAAACAGCAAAAAAAACGTGTAATGATTTAATGTCTACGTCCGAACGCGGAACCGACCTCTCATCGGTTCTAGACGTTAAGTCTGAGTAGTGCCAACGGACGGTACCAACCGGTCAACCAATCCGTGCACCGTAACCCATTCACGCGGTGGCTGCTTGTCGGCCAGCTAGATCAGAGAGGATTTTGGTCGCGGGTCGCCGAATGGGTTACGCTCATTTACATTTATTCAGCCACCTATGCATGCCCGTTTTCAAACGCGTTACAAAACAAAATCATACGGAGAGAAAACCTACTTTACATTACTCCGTATTTCTTCATCAACCAGTCAAGAACAAAAACCTAATTTTTACTTCGCGTTCCCGAATTTCCGACGCGGTACCGAAAAGTATACTACGTTAACTCATCCCGACGAAAGCTACTCTAATAAAACGGCAAAACAACAAAGGTACCGCGTACCGCGCGCAACGCGAAACCGACCTCAGCGGATTTTCTCAAACCCTACCCTCGCGATGGCATACTTACCCTGCACCTCATTTCCCGCTGAAAAGAAGAACCATTGGAAAGGAAAGTCGTGTTTTTAGTTAGCAATTTATTTTGTTATTTTAGTGTGGCTTTTATATTCTTGCTTTCAGGGTAAGTGTACAATATATATTTTTTTAATAGGATTACATGTAACGTTCAATCGAACACATACGTATAAATAAAAAGATTACACGATTAAAATTTTCGTTTTTAAAATTCAATTGTGAGAAAAGTTTGAAATTATACAAATACGTCTTCTTTTTTTTTCAAACCAATAATAGTAAAATGGCAAACTAATGTACAAACGTTTAAATTGTCAATACAATATTGTATGTTTTGAACGGAATTAAAATATGTGGGTACTTAATATTATTTTTGATATTTTTAAATTTTTTTTTTTTTTAAATCAAGCTTCTTATTCTTCACTACTTCTTTCCACTCCAAATCTTGTATGAAAATTCTAGCCGGGAGAGGATAAGCAAGAATTACTGGCCTGCTGGTGTACTTGTTAAGCCGTTTGAATCTAGACGAAGAAATTTTCGTCGGGCAATAAACGAAATCCCAAAGCTCTCGTCACAAGTAATCTTGATGAATATTCTGATAATCATAATGTTTTTTCTACTGTATCCTCTTTAAACGTCAATGAATCTCTTTCAAACCTTTATACTCTTCAATGTAACTTCTCTTTCTTTCTGTACGAGGATTAAGGACCAAGCTTGAGGAACTCTTTATCTCTTATCAAGTTAGTAATGATTCTATTATCTGCTTCTCCGAGACCTGGCTGAATGGAAACATTTTGAGCAGTGAAATGTTTCCTGATCATATTGCATATAGATGTGACCGTGACCTGATTGCCACTAATAAGGCTGATGGTGGTGGAATTTTAGTTGCAGTTAGCAAAGCTCTACCTAGTTCTCCTTGTTCTGATTTCTGTTTTTCTCCTACTTTAGAATGTGTTATTATCAAAATTTCTCTCCCTCATAATACAGAGTTCTTGATTTTGTCTATTTATATTCCTTGTAATTCACCATTAACTGTTTATGAGACGTTTTTTGATGATCTATCCTCTTATCTAGTTTTGCGACATCCTCACGCCAAAATATTAGTTTGCGGGGATTTTAACTTACCATACATAGAGTGGAAAAATTATACTACTCCTTCAATCTCGTCAGTTGACCCTTTTTCTATAACCCTGTCATCTTTCCTATCTCATTGCTCCTTCTCTCAATTTAACCATATCCGCAATCCTAATGGTCGTCTCCTTGACCTCCTCTTCTTCCATTCCTAGTAAGGTCCGTTGGTATGGTGCAGAGGTTTGTTCTCCTCAAGAAGTTACTGACTCATTTGCCCAATTTTTCTCTTCAACTTTCTCTTCTCCCGCTGCAGCTGTGCATCCTGTTGTCTTACCTAATCATCTTCCCTTTCCAATTTCCTTTATTTGTACAGATGCATCTGAAGTCGAAGCTTTGATCAATGCTCTTGATCCTAATATTAGCCCTGGGCCGGATGGTTTGCCAAACATATTTGTAAAGTCGTTAGCCTCATCGCTTAGTTTTCCTTCATCTCTTCTCTTCAATCTAAGTTTGAGTACTGGTACATTCCCAAACCCTTGGAAAACAGCTAATATTGTGCCTATTTTTAAAAGTGGTGATCCTACGTCAGTTTCCAATTATCGGCCTATTTCTTTACTGTCCTGCTTTCCAAAGTTACTTGAAAGGTTGGTTCATAATCGACTCTCAAACTCATTAGCTCCTATTATTGTTCCAAAGCAGCATGGCTTTCTCAAAGGATACTCCACTACCTCTAATTTAATGGAGTTCACAAACAGTATTGCAAGAGCTTTGGATAACCAACTGCAAGTTGATGTGATCTACACAGATTTCTCCAAGGCCTTTGACACTGTGAATCATTCACTTCTTTGTCGTAAGCTTGAAGCTCTTGGCATCTCGGGTGCTCTTCTATCTTGGATGTCATCTTATCTATCGTGTCGTCCCTGTCGAGTAAGTCTCTCTGGTATTACGTCTAGTCCTTTTGTCCTTCATCTGGCGTTCCACAAGGTTCAATTCTTGGGCCTCTTCTCTTTCTGTTGTTCATAAATGATCTTCCCTTCGTAATTAATTCCTCGTGCCTTTTGTATGCAGATGACTTCAAAGTATTTCGAGCAGTCAAATCCTATTTGGACTGTCAGCTCCTCCAAAATGATTTGAATGCTCTAAATGAATGGTGTGCTACCTTAACACTACTAAATGTCATAAAATAACTTTTTCTCTTAAGGACTCTCCTATTAACTTTAATTATATATTAAATGATGCTTTGCTCTCTGAAGTGTTCAGTCATAAAGACCTTGGAGTAACTTTTGATCCAAAACTCAAATTTGATGCACATATTTTAAATGTGATTACTAAAGCGTCTAGAGTTTCCGGGTTTATCCTTAGACATGTACATAAATTCAATAGCATATCTTCTTTTGTCCGCCTTTTTGTTTGTCTTGTTCGCCCTTTGCTTGAATACTGTTCTGTTATCTGGTCCCCCCGATATTCCTATCTCGTGACTTCTTTAGAAACTATCCAAAGAAAGTTCACGCGTTTTCTTTTCCTTAAGTTTAATTTGCCGTATCAGCCTTATGAAAGTCATTTATCTTTCCTATCTCTTCCATCCCTAATATCCCGACGAACATATTTAGACCAATGTTTTTTGTACAAACTCTGCTACCATCAAGTCCCGTTAAATATTTTCTCTGAGCTGCGTTTCCGACAAACATCTCGTTCATCTCGGATGAATTCTTATTTCGTTATCCCATATGCTACAACGTATTTATATTTCTATTCACCAATCTTAAGAATCGTACGAAATCATAATAATCTCGAGCTTGGTCCTTTCCCCTCTTCTTACATAGCATTTAAGAAAAAACTAAGGGACTTACTACTAGTTTAACTTTTAATTATCGACGTTTTAGTATTCTTTTTCATTTAAATTTTGCTGTAATTGTTCTTTGCGTTCCATTTTGTGATTGGATTGTTTTGTCTGTAAGATGGAATAAATAAATTAATAAATAAATAAAGACATTGGAACTTCTAAAACAAAACATTCTTTGAAGAGCTTTTCACGTTAAATTCATTGCTTGTTCATCAATCATTCTTGCTCTAGGTTGTATGTATTGTAAAATTGTTTCGTTTAATATTTTCATCTTAGAATAAATTTTCGACTATAGGTTAAGCATTTTTTCTTCTTCTTTATCGTCAAAATTAAATTCTAATTTTTATTTATTAGTTTATATATATATATATATAAACGTATAAATAATATTCAATAGATCGATTAACATTAAACCTCGGAGCTATTTATTTTATTTATTTTCTTTTAATATAATTTTTTCTTGCTTGTAAATGTACTCTTTTGCTTCAGTAGCGTAAGTTTTCTAGCGAATGCAAATTTCGTGCTAAACTATTTTAAGGAATGCTCTGTATTTTTTTCTTGGTTTCTAAATAGCTTCCTAATTTTAATTATTAACCATGAAAGCAATTAACTTTGCAAAAATTTGGATTATCTGTGTGCACTTCGAATCGAGCCTTTGAATTAGTCGAAGATTTTAGTTTCATTGAATTGACTGAACACCGAATGTAAAACATCATTAAATAACAAAGAAACTATGTTCTCGAATCATTCATTACATACATCGAGACATTTGTTACAAAGGCTAATAAAAGTCAATTCAATATCCTTTTCTTAGTTGAAAATCCACTGATTGCGAAAGATTTAGCATTTTTATAGCTTTTGTGTCCTTGTTACGCCACATAGCATATATATTACTTCAATAACATTTTACAAATACTAGTAAATGGATTAAATTTTTAATGTGGAAAGCGAAGAAAAGGTATTTTTCTTAATTGTTTTTCTTATTCGATTAACAACTTCCTCATGTCCATGATTTATTTGATTTCAGAACCATTGTTTGACTCAATGTATGTCGAGAAACATGCTTTGCTTTTAAATCCATACATTTCATTAGTTTCAAAATTTGAAATTTGTTTCATTATTAGCTTTTATGTCATTGAAAATTATGTTCTTTACTGCTTTACGTTCCAGTCTTTTTTTTACTTCAATAACAATTAAGTAAAATCTATCTTTTTCTTTTATTTGTTTTTCAATGTTTGTATCTTCAATTGTTCTGTTTTATTCTCAAGAAGAAAAAAAAATGTACGTTCATAATTGTACACATCAATGTTTAAACTCTGATCAAATCAACTTAGCATCAGTCTTAAAAATATTCGTTTTACCCCTCATAATGCTTTTACGACCATTACAATGTTAACCCAAGGCGCAATCCAGCATTTTACGAAATTGCGTCCTCTTACCCCGGTAGCATAGCAAAGATCAATCATGCAGAAGCTAGTAAGCATTCTCAATCACATAACCTTAACACGATTCTTGGGATAGATAAGACAGTGCTTGCATAACGAATCGTCAATGCTGACTTGAGACATTCTAGGGGTGAATCCTCATTGCAATCGTGGCAGACATGTGTCGAGCGTATGAATTTCAAATGACGGATTGGCGAAAGCATCACATATTTATCGCCTTTTTATACACGACCACTTGCAAAATGGCTAAGCATTAGCGGCGCACTGATTTTGTCGGTCTGAAATGTTTACGTTTGGGTTTAGGTTGTAACACAGAATCTTCACTTTATCCACAAAACTCACAATAGAATTTGCACACAAAAATCCCGCTGCGATAAAAGCAATTCCTCTCGATGGCACTCGCTACCCACACACTCTGCTACCATGTGGCTGTCAAAATTCTGTTGGCATCCCACGATAAAATAGACGTGGGATGTGCACTGGTCGCAACCAACGTAAAATGACAAGCCACCTAGCAGCAAAGTGTGTTGGTAGTGGTCACCAGCGGCGTCGCATGATTCATTACAAACGGGTGAACCATTTTCTGTAAATGGGCTTTCGTATGAAGATTTCTTCGATTTGAAACGTTTAGCAACTGATATCGGTCCTCTGCGTTTTGTAAAAAAAAAAAAATCAACCGATTAAATTTAAAGAAATCAAAGTATTGAAAGTTCAACAAGATTACCCGAATTCATTTTTTTACAAGAACTTTTATGAGGATTCAGGGTAATGTCTGTTTAAAACCTGCCTTCGAAGAAAAGCCTAAGATTTCTGAGACTAAAAAGAGGGACCTTATGCGACTTATTGAAAAAAACTTAATACCAAAAGTTTACAAAACTTTCTACGAAAACCTATAGTATTCGTCAGAAACAATATCAGTTGTTTTAAAGTTTAACTCTTATGCAACCACTTCAGTATGAAATATCCATTTATATTCTGTACTTTTCGACTATTGTACTATTGAATTATATTTTAATTTGTTTAAATTATCAAAAAAAAAAGAAATTTTGAATTCGTTTTAAAAATAAAATGATTTTACTTCAAACTGTGTTTTATCTTCAACAAATTCCTCAACCATCAAGTAATAATCTAAAAAATAAAAAGTCTATTTTGAATGTAATTATTCTTCGAAGAATGTCATAGTTCAAGATAATTTAATCCTGGAATTCCATATTGAATTATTTTAAGGGAAATAACGTCATATTTTGAAATGCTGCAAGCACAATCCATGAAATTTTGAACAAGAACGTCATTAATCAAATAAAAATATTTAAAATTTAAATTTTTTTCTGTTTATCCTTTTCAAACTGAAAAAATCTCAGTCATTATCTAAAACAGTCTGCTGCATAGTGATCCAGAGCAAACTAGTTCATTGCTAACCAAACCTTCGTGGTTACCTCCAATTTTTATAAATAAATTATAGTCATTTCATAAAACCTTTCTAAAAACGAAGTATCGGGTGACTCCATTTTCAAAATCCTTTCATAAAGTTTCAATTATTTATTCTGTCGTATAATGCACTTGTGCGTCTTATCAAGGAAAAAAACTAAGGTCACTCTTTTATTCCTCCTGTAAGGGCCTACTTTACACTTTTTTACACTTTTCCCTTCTGAAGAAATCAAGAATGCAAGCTCCGATATTGGAGATTTTTATGCCTCAAATTTTTTTGCTGCCTGGTCTCGTAGTAATGGGATACATTCAACACGTTTGGAGTTATTTTACGTTCGAAAACCAATATTTCAAATATTTTAAAGTAAGATGCATTCTGAATCATATAATCACTTAGAAGAAACCCACACGAGGAGAATTGACCCAGTGCTACCAATATCACGTTTTGGTTATGTGGCCATGAACTGTGGATATGAAATGAGGTGTGGGAGCATATTGATGTAAACTTATCAAACCCTTCTATACCTTCTGTCTTTTGCATGCTGTGCTAATTTAATGAACATTTAGCAATTTATCCTGGCTCTAGAACGAATAACGCTTAAAGCGTAAATTGCCGAAAGCATGCAAATAAACCGAGCTCTACGGAATTTGTCTCTTCTATTGGTAATAGTAATTTTCCTGCTCTTGTTTCTAAGAACAATGATTTACAAAACTGACGATAGATACAAGCCATATGGTAGCAATTTGCATATGTATTAGTCGGCCTACTATGGACAAGCTTCCGGTAGCTGTCACCCAACCGCGGCATTAGCAAATGCTTATATTTCGCCATATATACTATTTTCCGAATAAAAAACGTGCCGAACGCATTCCGTGCATGCTATAAATTCACCTTGTATAGCCCATTGTGCTCCTAAACTTTCCAAGACGAGCAAATGAAGCACACGTTTTGCACCTCCGACTGATAGCTCAGCGTTGAGATGTAAACAACCTCCTATAAATTCACTTTGGAAGGCGGTAAAAACTAAACGGGTATAAGAACTGAAATAATTTTCACTTCACTAGGAGCGCTATTGTGTTCTCCACGGATCATTTGGATTTCACTGTAGGAATCCGTCTCTAAACCGTACAAAACCTCGAATTTTTGTTGGCACCTCCATAATTCTTCATATAACGCCATGTAAGTTAGCCAGCAAAGTCGGCCTACTAATGGTCATGTGTGTGGTAGTAAGCGCTGCTGCCATATGGCTTGTATCTATCGTCAGTTTTGATGATTTACCTTTTTCTGCCCTATTCAGAAATGGTTTACCCTACTCTACGATTGCCGAAAACCCACCCCCCTGCGTCTGGCAGTACAGACAACAATAATCAGGAAAATTACCTTCTCCATTTCCTAGTATCTCCATCTGTGATCATAAAAACGTCAACTAACTCTTACTGTCTTAAAACAATTTGAATTTTGATGACCAAATAGAAGCCCTTTTTAATTTTTTCAATAGCATTGCGAATAGTAAATACTCGTAATTTAAGAAAACCTTGCATTAAATATAAATTCCCTATAATCTCATGATAAAAAATTGCTTTGCAGTTGATTCTTGATCAGTATCTTCCAGACCTTGTTTTTTTAATGAAACCCACCTGCATGAAAGATATAAGCCATGATTTCAAAAGTACACAATTCATCGCAATGATGCTGGTAAAGGTACGTCTATTGTAGCACATTTAAAACATTCGGTTTTCCAAATTCCTTTCTTCTTGTTCTTAAATGTGGATACATGGTGGCTATCTTAGGAAATTACTTATGGGTTCTTTATATTTTCCCTCTTATTTAGGTTCTCTCTTCATTCCTCATCTTGATTTCTTGCTGAACACTTCTGATGAATTTTACGGCTTTGTATGGAGTAGAGATTTAAATGCACGGCATCATAGCTGGGGTGACTGCAGCACTAACTCTAATAGTAGAATTATTCCTCCTCAACTCCATCGTAGATGATCCCAAGCCCGTTTGAGGGAACCCCTTATTTCCCCAACCCACAGCTTCAACGATTCCTCATCCTAAACCCCATGATTAAATAATAGTAAATATTCTCGGGGTTGCAGATTGGGTTAACTGGTTCCCCAATAATGTAACATTAAATGTCAAGAAATGCCAATAACTGTAAATATATCTACAGCTCTGCTATTAAATCCTACTTACATCCCCTTTGTGGGGATGCAAGAGGATGAAGGCGAATCTTCCGCACGTGATAACGGAATCCAAATAATAACCATACCGCTGGAATGTAGGTTGGGCGGCGGGCTAACTCCTCGTCCCTGGAAATCTTTAAAATATTTCGAAACCTGCAGATGGGCTTCGGCATGGATTGGACTCATGGCAACGACCTCGCAAATGGAAAAAGGACTATAGCATTGGATCCTGGAATGACAGATCATTCAATTAACCAGCCGCTGTTAAGGACCTTTTACAACAGGATAGTCAATATAAATTGAAAATACTGGCGATTCAGGAAACGAACTGGACTAAAAATGATACTAAAGACATGAGATCGCACACAATATTCAAAAGTGGGAAGCCAACTGGAAAACGAGAATTCGGAGTGACTTTCATTGTAAATAGGGAGCTCAAATCGCAAGTTATGGATTTTAAGGCAGCTAATGAACGGTTCTGCGCGACCTGTATCAAAGCGAGACTCTTCAAAATCTGGCTGATTAATGTTCATGCCCCGACAGAAGAAAAGGACAACGAAACAAAGGGAACGTTCTATAATCACCTGAAAAAGCTAGTCGACTTATTGCCTACAAACGACACAAAAATTATTCTGGGTGATTTCAATGCTATAGTTGGGGATAAAATATCTCATCAGGGAATGAATTGAGGATATAGCCTCCACAATGAAATAAGTGACTACGGCCAGCACCTGATTGACTGTACATGTAGCAGAAATCTAGCCATACGTTTGACTTGCTTCCCACATCGACGCATTCATAAAATGACCTGGGTATCACCGGATGGCAGCACACAAAACTAGATTGATCATGTTCTGATCCAACAACGTTAGACCGAGCATACTTGACGTCCCTACATATCAAGGAGCCAATTGTAACTCAGATCATTACTTGATCAAATTAACCTTTCGATGTCGTATGTCAAAGGCGTATTCGGCGAAGATCAATCAGCGTCTGTGGCCAAAAGTTTCACGAAGACCCTAGACAATCAGCTGACTCCCATCTCACCAGACGCATCGCTGAAAACAAGCAGCGAGCTCTGGGTGGAAGTGAAAGCGGGTATTAAGATCGTGGCAAAACACATAATCGGACATCAAGCCCAACGCAAGAGAAATTGTTGGCTCGATAATAAGTGCAAGAATGTGTTTGATAAAAAGAATCAGGCGTACAAAGAATACTTAAGTAGGAAAACCAGGACAAAGAGAGAACACTATGAAAATTTCAGAAAAGTAGCGGGTAAGATAATTAAAACTAAAAAAAGACAATACTATGACGACTAATTGAGAAGTATCGATGTAAGTCTAGCGAACAGCAACACAAGACAAGCATACAAAGTAGTGAAAAGCCTGAAACGTAGTTGTCAGCTCAAAACCACGCTCTGTCGTGATAACATCGGCAATAGCATCACTGATGAAACCAAGGTTAAGGAAAGATGGGCATCATATTTCAAGAACCTCCTTAATCCTCCGCACAGCTCTAGAACATTAAAGCCTATAGATATCTGCGGAGAGCTTCTATTGGCCCCAGCAACTCATCATCATCAAAGCCCAAAAGAATAATAAAGCGCCGGCCATCGAAGAGATTCTAGTGGAGCTCATCAAATATGGTGGCAGTAGTGTTCATAAAGCTATTCACAAAGTCATCCAGCCCATTTGGCAACAAAAGCATAAGCCGAAAGAGTGGAGCCAATCAATTATATTCCCTATCCACAAAAAGGTGACAAGCAACAATGCAAAAATTATAGAGGCATATCACTACTTTGTACGGCGTACAAAATATTTTCAAAAATCTTAGAAAATTAAAATCGGACCATATGGCAACAGTATTATTGGGGAGTATCACGGCGATTTTAAAGCAGGTAGATTGACAATAGACCAATTGTTCACAGTCAAGCAGGTACTTGAAAAATGAAAAATGCTGGGGATTCAACATAGACGTGCACTAAATTTTCGTTGACTTTAAGCAAGCATACGACAGTATTGATCGTAACGTACTGTACCAAATAATATTTTGCTTTGGCATCCCAGCCAAATTAGTCCATCTTACCAAAATGACAATGACGTCGACGACCTCCCAAGTCCGCATCAATAACCAACTCACCGATGCCTTTGACACAAATATCGGGCTAAAGCAGGGAGGCTGGCCCCATTGTTATTCAATTTGGCTCTGGAGTAAGTCATACAGAAGCTACCTGTCGATACGCGAGGTACATTCCTATACAAGTCGAGCCAGGTAGAAGCCTATGCGGACGACATAAACATTTTATCAAGGTCATTAACCATTGCCAAAGAACTTTTACTGAAACTCGACAGTGCAGCAAAACTAGTAAGGCTACAAATCAATGAAAATAAAACAAAGCTCATGACACTTTCGAGGAAAAACACTTGAGGTGATGGCTCTCGAAATTTGCCGTGCAAGAAAATAATTTGAGGTATTTAAGGGGGGTCCCTCCCCATACAGGGGAGTGCTTTAAATTTTTTTTTTATTTCTGTAGCCATCTAGCACTCAAGTTTACCAACAGATTCCGATGAAACTTGAAATCATAAGTTATTAAGGCAAGCTAATTTAACCTGCAATGCAAATCGGATGACAAATTAAAAAGTCAAAAATTTACAGCTTAATATTTTTAACCAGCCGTTTTCAGTAAAAATTCAAAATGGCGGCCCCTAATGGTTCAGAAAAGAATTGAAAATGTATACAAATATATTAATGGCAACGCAAGTGCTGATTAAACTTTTATCTAAATCTTTTGAAATTAACTATTCGAGCTATTTAAGCCGACAAGTTATTACTTTTGTGTGGTAACCACTTTGAAATATGTAAACAGCAAATGTGAGAAGGACAAAACCTGTATTTATACGTTAATAACAATTTATTATCCGCCAATTTTCAATATGTGATTGATAAGTGTGCAACTCAATTTAATTAGCAAAATATTTAAGCCTCTATAAAAAGTCTGTGAATACGAACGTCAGCGGATTCTTTTTATGTTAATAAACACCCATATGGTGCTACACAAATTGCAGTAACAAGTCTAGTAGTAGGCAAGCCAAATTCTTTTTCGAAATCTTATGCAACATACAAGAAATTTACCTTTCCGGCTAGTTCTGTCAACTGGAATTTTATTCAGTTTTGACGATCTTGAAGACCAGCTGCATACACAGGAAAATGAAGCTCCAAGTATACAAATCTGTGATAAGATCTGTGTTATGCTATGGGTGTGAAACATGGACGCTAATCCATGCATCCGCAAATATATTGAACGCCTTTGAGCGGCGGGTGCTGAGGCGAATAATTGGAGCGAAGCTAGATGCAAACCAATGGTGAGTTCGATTCAACCATGAGCTATGAAATTTTTGACGAATCGGAGGTTTCAACGATTTTAAGACTGCGGAAGCTGCAATGGGCTGGCCATATGAATCGTATAGAAGAACATCGGATACCCAAAAATGTATTCGTTGGGAGAACTGAAACCCGAAAAGCAGCGGGGAAACCGAGGAAACACTGGTATGACTCGGTCGATGAAGACAGTTTATCGTTGCTTGGATCAATGGACCAAGACAGTTGGAAGTACTATTTGCAGGAAGTGAAGGCCCGTGAGTGGCTGTAGTGCTAAGAAGAAGAAGAAAACCGATTCACCAAATTCGTTTGAACATTTTTTTCTCTAAATACTTACCCATCCCATGATTTTGACCTATAAATTTACATTCACTGTTAATTGAAAATATGATTTATTTATTGACTAAATAACAAGATAGTTTATATCTGGTTTATACTAGATTCACAGGTATGTAGTATCCTATGGGGGTGGGGTATTCAAAGATATTAATACCCAGATTTAAAGTTGTAAGAATAAAGCGTTTGAAAAAGATAAAAGTTATTTCTGTGCCTTCAAACCGACAAATAATAAAGGATTGACCAGTCCATGTGTTAAGTACGAATCTCCTGAAGAAGCCACCTATGAACTTAACAACATTAGATCAACTTATAAAAATTCGGCCAACGTGGTGCACCCGTTAATGATCAGACCGACGACAATTACTTTTAAAAGTTACCCCCAGATGACACAGAAACCCTAGAAATAAATATGTTCCTGAGCAAAAACTTTACTGAAGCCCTTAGAAAGACCATTTACGAAAACTATTTGAACCCGATGAATCTCATTGTAGCGCCCCATCACTATCAGATGGAAGTTCACCTAAATAATAACACTGCATTTTACTGCACGCCACGAAGATTATCTTATCACGAGCAAACAGAGGTTCAGAAGATCACTGAAGAGCTTCTAAAGAAGGGGATAATTAGACCCAGTAATTCTTCATACGTTTCTGTCTTAGTCTTAGTTAGGAAGATAAGTGGTGAATTGAGAATGTGTTTGGACTACAGAGCCCTAAGCAAACAGGCCATACGAGACAATTTTCCGCTGCCACTTATAGAAGACTGCATCGATTATTTGGCAAGAAAGAAGTTCTTTTCAATTAGAGATCTGCGTAATGGATTCCACAAGTTAGAGTGGCGCCTGAATCTGTCAAATACACAGCATTCGTAACTCCAAACAGTCACTATGAATACTTGTAGATGCCTTCGGGACTGAAAAATGCTCCTGTTTCGTTCCAGCGCTTTATATGCGAAACATTTAGAGATATACTCGAGTCTGGATCCATTGTCGTCAACATGAACGATATACTGATCGTAACCACATCCCTTGAAGATCATATTGAGTAGCTAGGTCGAGTATTGAAATGTATTACCGAAAAGAACCTTGAGTTAAAATTAGGAAAATGTAGATTTGCATTTGAAGAGATCGAGTATTTAGGGTACTCTGTCAGTACCTCTGGAGTGCGTCCAAGTGGAGCCCATATAAAAGTCATCAAGCAATACCCTATATCTAGGAACCAGAATGAACTTAAGACCTGCTTTGTATTGTTCTCCTATTTTCACAAGTTCATCCCATCATTCTCAAAAAAAGACGAACCACTGCAATACCTCACCTGCAAGGGTGTAGCCTTCAAATTCACTGACGAATATAACGTGGCCTTCTTTGCACACTAAGTTAGCCCCTGCTCCATTATTAGCAATTTATGAGCCGAAAAAAGGAACTGAGCTTTATTGCGATACTAGCTCAACTGGCTACGGAGCAATATTGCTACAAAGGCAAGTCGATAATAAGTTTTACCCTGTACTATTTTTTTCGAAAGCTACCACACCCGCTGAGTCTTATTATCATAGTTTCGAACTGAAGACGTTGGCCATTATCTATGCACTGAGGCGCTACCCAGTTTATTTAGAAGGCATAGCTTTTAAGATAATAACAGATTGTAACTCTCTGATGCTCACTCTTAACAAAAGAAATGTAAATCCAAGAATCGCTAGATAGGCCCCCGAGCTTGAGAATTATAATTACCCAATACACCACTGAAGCGGAGCTTTTGTGGGTCATGTAGACGTATTGAGCCGGTGCTACACTTCTTGCCTTTCTTCAAATGACGAACCAACAACTGATACTGTTTCTAGAGCTACTATTTCTGATGCAAAACAGATGACGGATCGTCGGTGCATCACTTGCGCTCTTAATTACGCCCAACTTGACTTATCCTTAGACCATTATCCCGGATCAACCAAACCCAGTACTAATGCCGTTTGCAGTCCTGTCCTAATGTCCACTGTCCCTCATGCCAACACTGACAACCCTTTCATGTATCCTACTGTTAGAATCAAATTTATATACAAGACTCTAATGAGAATGCTAGCATCTCCGGAGATGCACCATCTGGAAGCACAACAGATGTAACTGATCAAGTATTCGCCACTGTTGACAGTGAAGACTTAGACTTTTTGATCTAAGTCATGCGAAATCGGAACGAACGCATCCAAAAAATTTGCAAACATCTAAGTTTATGCCCAGTCCCAGGTCACCAGTTATTAGACGGTCTTGTCTTTAGAAAAACAGTCTCCTAGTAAACTTCTGTTTGGGATGGAGCAGAGAGGTAAAATTGTGGACGAATTAGCTGAATACTTAAGCGAGAAGATAAATGAGGACTCAGATCACACCCTAAGCTATCTCAGGGCACGCACTGCCTCCACTTTTCAGAAGACACAGGACTAAAACCACCAGAGCTTCCAGAAACACAGCAATCCGCCTCAAACTTATAATGTAGGAGAATATGTCGTCATTTGTAACGTGGATACCACCATTTGCACGAATAAGAAACTAATCCCTCAGTACCACGGACCGTACTTTATACACAAAATGTTACCAAATGACCGATACGTTATTAAAGACATCGAAAATTATCAACTGACTCAGTTGCCTTATGACGGAATTGTAGAATCCTCGCGAATATGTGGGTGGCTTTGGCAGGGATCTGTACTACAAACCACAGAAGTACAAAGCAACACAATCCCTTTTGAAACCAAATTGTCACTTTAAATTTGCTTTTCATATTGTAACCTTAGAGAAGAGAGAAAACCCGAATGGTCACTTCAGATTTACTTTTCGTATTTTGACAATTAGTCGAGGTCAACTAACTAGCCAGGTTAGCCGAGCTGTAATGAAAATTTAGTTTGTAGAAAAACCACTAGTTAATGCTTGTATAAAAACTATTAGTCAGTGTATGAACCATTCTACTACTGTAATCCGAATTCAATTGTACAGGACTAGTCAATAGAAAGAAGAAGTAATGGAGAAGAAACTTTTTTATTTGTCTGCGAGTTTGTAAAGTTTTAAATAAGGGGCGATTAAATTTTAAATATTTTCTAAACTCATCATTCCTATTGAGCAATTTGGTTTCAAGTAAAAAATTTCTTCTGAGCATACAATCTTATCCGTATATGATAAAGTTTCTTCTGGTTTGCGAAACAAAGAAGTTACAATAGCGTGTACAATTGATCTTGAAAAGGCTTCCGATTCGGTTTATTTAAAAGGTTTAATCTACAATCTTTTAAATTGTAACTAGCCTATTTCTAAATTTTCTTACTAGCCGTCGATTAAAATAAGTAATTCCTACTCTTCTTAAAGTAATGTATATTCTGGTGTTCCTCAGGGTTCTATTCTTGGCCTGTCTCTATTCAATTTTTATTTGGCTGATATTCTTTGTGGTCATCAAGATAATATGAATGACAATTTTAAAATATTTCTTTATGCGAACGGTATTATCTTTCTTGCAAGTCACACAAGTCTAAGGGACAAGTGGTTAAAAAATTATATGTTTGATTGGACTCTGAAAATTAACCCTGAAAAATGTGAGTTAATGTGCTTTCGTAATGCTTAAGGGAAAGATCAAAGAAATGCTCCAGCTGAAAGTGAACTACTCTCTTGAAAAATTGATGGGCACAATATTCCTCTCAAAGCATCAATAAAGTATTTTGGCATTCACTTACATCATAGGCTAAAAATTAATTACCATGCTCGGTCAATTCTGAGAAAAGCAGTTGGTTCATCTGTAGCATTGCCACCACTTCTTTCCAGCAAATCTCTAAGTTGCAGTACTAAACTTTGAATGTATAAAATCCTTTCTGTTTTCTCAATTGTTGCTAATGAAATTCAAATTTTCGAACGCAAAATCCTTAGAAAATGCTTATCAAAATATAGAAGGCAAAACATAAGACATTTCAGAAACAATATACTTTACGATGAGACCAAAATTAAACCAATTCTATTTTTCAAGATCAAGCAGAATATGAAGCGTTTAACTTCTTGGGGGTTCTGATCTTGACCCTGTTATAAGGGAATCATTTGATCGAAACGTACCTTTAGAGAATGTTAATCGTTATATTTTACCTATCAAATCACTTTGTGCAGATAATTCCTCGTTAATTACTCTACTATTTGATCGTGGTTAATAATTTAGTTCATCTATTTTATTTATTTCTTCCTCTTTTCTTCATTGTTTTATTATAAATACCATTTCTTCAACTTTTTATAGTAGACGTTAACACTTCCTTCTGGTTTCATTTACTGGGTTCATTATGTCAATCAATTATTATTGTTAAATATCATCATTTTTTTTAAATTGCATTCATTCCCTACCACTCTCTCCCTATTACTCTCTCTTCGTCATACAATGCTCTTGCGATCTGCATTCACATAAGGGGGCGCACAAAATAATGTGAACTAATCTTTTCATGAATATCTAGTCCAAATTTATGATCAGCTCTCAGAGGTAAAAAAAATTCAATATAATACGACGCATTCAACAAAAAACTCTGAGTCTTCTTTTTCTTAGCACTACAGCCCCTTTCGGGCCTTTGCTTCCTGCAAACAGCGCCTCCAACTGTCTTGGTCCGTTGACTGCGTCATCCAATTCCAAAATCCGAGCAGCGATGAACTGTCTTCGTCGACCGAGTCAGACCAGCGTTTCCTCGGTTTCCCCACTGGCAACCGGCCTTCAGTTCTCCCTACGAATACCTTCTTAGGTATCCGTTGTTCGTCTATACGATTCATGTGTCCAGCCCATTGCAGCTTCCGCAGTCTTACAATCCTTGAGACCTCCGGTTCGTCAAAAATTTCATACAGCTCATGGTTGTATCGAATTCGCCATTGGTCCCCGTCTAGCTTCGCTCCGATTATTTGCCTAAGGACCCGTCACTCAAAGGCGTCCAATATATTTGCGGATGCTTGGGTTAGGGTTCATGTTTCACACCCATAGCATAACACAGGTCTTATCACAGATTTGTATACTTGGAGCTTTGTTTTCCTGTGTATGCAGCTGGTCTTCAAGATCGTCAATACTGAATAGAATATTTTATTTGCGAGCTGTATTCTTTGGCGTATTTCGTTTCTTTCATTGCCCGTTTTCGTTATTTTGGCGCCTAAATACACAAATTCGCTAACATTTTCGATACTGTATTCGCGGCGTATAACTCATGAGCTTTGTTTTATTTTCGTTGATTTGTAGCCCTACTAATTTTGCTTCGCTGTCGAGTTTCAGGAAGAGTTCTTTGGCAGTTGTTAGTGACCGTGACAGAATGTTAATGTCGTCCGCATAGGCCACTACCTGGCTCGACTTGTATAGTAATGTACCTCGCGTATCGGCAGGTAGCTTTCTTATGACGTACTCCAGAGCCAAATTGAATAGCAATGGGGCCAGCCCATCTCCCTGCTTTAGTCCGATATTTGTGTCAAAGGCATCGGAGAGTTAATTATTGATGCGGACTTGGGAGGTCGTTGACGTCATTGTCATTTTGGTAAGATGGACTAATTTGGCTGGGATGCCAAAACCAAGCATTATTTGGTACAGTACGTTACGATCAATACTGTCGTGTGCTTGCTTGAAGTCAACGAAAATTTAGTGTACGTCTATGTTTGAACTCCCAGCATTTTTCAAGTACCTGCTTGACTGTGAACAATTGGTCTGTTGTTGATCTACCTGCCCTAAAACCACCTTGATACTCCCCAATAATACTGTTGCGTATGATCTGATTTTATTTTCTAAGATTGTAGAAAATATTTTATGCGCCGTACAAAGTAGTGGTATGCCTCTATAATTTTCGCACTGTAGCTTGTCACCTTTTTTGTGGATAGGGAATATAATTGATGGGCTCCACTCTTTCGGCATATGTTCTTGTTGCCAAATGTACTAGATGACTTTGTGAATAGCTTGATGAACACTACTGCCACCATATTTGATGAGCTCCACTGGAATCTCATCAATGCCCGGCGCTTTATTATTCTTTTGGGCTTTGATGATGGAACAAACTTCATCCAGAGTTGGTGGGGCCAATGGAAGCTATAGGCTCCGATGTTTTGGAACTGTGCGGAGGATTAAGGAGGTTCTTGAAATATGATGCCCATCTTTCCTTAACCTTGATTTCATCAGTGATTATATTGCCGCTGTCATCACGACAGAGCGTGGTTTCGGGCTGATAACCACGTTTCAGGCTTTTCACTACTTTGTATGTCTTGTCTGTGTTGTTGCTTGCTAGGTTTACATCTATACTTCTCAATTATTTGTCATAGTTTTTTCTTTTCTTAATCCTAATTCTCTTATTCGCTACTCTTCTGAGATTTTCATAGTGTTCTCTCTTCATCCTGGTTTTCCTACTTAAGTATTCTTTGTACGCCTGATTCTTTTTATCTAACGCATTCTGGCACTCATCTTCGAACCAATCATTCCTCTTGTGCCGGGCTTGATGTCCGATCGTCTGTTCTGCCACGGTTCTGATAGCTGCTTTCACTTGTATCCAGAGCTCGTTGCTCGTCTTTAACGATGCGTCTGATAAGATGGGAGCCAGCTGGTTTTCGAGGGCCTCCGTGAAATTCTCGGCCACAGACGCCGTTTGGAGCCTTTCGATGTCAAATTTTTGTAGCGGGCTGGACACAAAAATTATTCTGGGTGATTTCAACGCTAAGGTTGGCAATGAGCTATCTCATCGGGGAACGACTGGAGAAAAGAGCCTCCACGATTAAACAAATGACAACGGCCAGCGCCTGATTGACTTTGCATGTGGCAGAAATCTAGTCATACGTTCGACTTGCTTCCCACATTGACGCATTCATAAAACGACCTGGGTATCACCGGATGGCAACACACAAAACCAGATCGATCATGTTCTGATTCAACAACGTTGGGTCTCGAGCATACTTGACGTCCGTACATACCGAGGAGCCAATTGTAACTCAGATCATTACTTGATCAAATTAAACTATCGATGTCGTATTGCGAAGGCATATTCAGCGAAAACCAGCCCGCTACAAAAAAAAAAACTCTGAGTAAGTGTCTCTTCAGTATCTCGCCGATAGGGTCAAAAATGCTCTTAGATAGTGAGCTTATAAAAACAGAACTTCAGGTCTACGCTTCAATAAGTTTTGATTAAATGCTCCCTTAGACTTTTCTTAAATACCAAAAGTGAGTTTGCTTTCTGGACCATTTATGGTAGGTTGTTATATATTTGGAGAGCATCATTCGTGGCATCGTTCTTTAGACGATCCGTTCTGGCAAAAGGCATTACAAATTGATCTGCATTCCTCGCATTATATGGGTTGATCTTAATGGTTAATGGCAAAATTTTGTAAGCTCAAAGTGTCATATTCATGTAAATTCCTTTCTTGTTGTTTTTCGCAAATAATTCTCAATTGTATTTTTCAATTTATAAGCCATTGAGCACTGGGGTTATACTATTTTTATCAATCTTTCAGTCACATTGAATTGGTTACGACCGAATCTTGTAACAATTATTGTTTGACTATAGTGCCATTGTCAATCTATGCACTTTCTTATCATGTTAAAAATCTTTTTACGTGAATAGATAAAATATCTATTTATCTATCGTAACGAAGAAATGAAAAATTTCACAATGCTTTATGGTTCTAGTGTCAAAACTTGATACAGAATATTATTTTGCTTCAACCCTCAAGTTTTCATAGAGTAGCTTTACACCAAAAATTTAAACGTCTAAAGCTCAAGTTCCAATCGGATGAGGATGGCATTCTTTCAGTTACTAACTGCAGACACAAACCACTGCAAGAAAATGGAATCAAGCTTTTATTATTGTCCAGGAAAAATTTACTTTTCCAAGTCAACCCTTATTCATACTGCTTTACTTGTGTAAGTTGTGAAAAGGATAACTTATTCAGCATGGGAAACACTATCTTCGAAAATGTATAAAAAGATATTTTGAAGTCGTTTCTGTTCGCTTTCCTTTCACGAGGAGTAATATAAATCGAAATTTCTATAGTCGTCGCTAGTATTATCGCCAATGAGAACGTGTGGTGCCATGCCATCCCTTATTCATTCCCATCATCTTGTCCTCTTTTCACCCTAATCCGAACTTATCTAATATCGACAATATTTGATTGCTGCTTGAGTAAATATCCTGAAGCGAGTATCTGACTTTTGTTTGCTAGTATTTCGGTAGAAGTTTGTTCATCGGTGTTGTGTAGCAGGGAGGATAAATGATAGAAAACTTTTTGGTAGTCTAATGAGACAACCAGTTGGTAAAAGTATGATGTACACTTATGGTTGTACTATAATATCCCCCCTAATAGGTTTGGCTGAACTCTATCTGACAGAACAAAAATGTTCTATTTAAATACTTTGTAAAGTTTTTGTACAATTGATACCTACCTGCTCGTTATAAACTCAGTAAGCAACTGAAGGTCACTTCCTCAATTAGTATCTAAAAACATCAATTTATGAGAGTTGCTGACCAGAGTTGGAAATGATGAAACCTGTATAAACCTCTAAATCCCATTAATTCGTTATGTAAATCAAGCGAAGATAAGGTGAGCTTCTCTTCCTTGTGTGAGATAAGCCTTTTTCTACAGATGATATATGTAAACGCTGACACAACTGAAAACCATATCCACGTATAGAGGATTAACCCTCAAAAAAATTTTTTTTTCATCAAAGGTGGTCAAGTGGGGTACCAAATGAAAGGTTTGAATGAGATCTTTTCAAAACAGGTCTTAAAATAACTTTACCTGTGTCGAGCGAGGCAGTGGAAGGGGAAATGCACGAAATTTTCACGTATGCCCCCTCGCGATTGGACACCTTTCATCCAAAAAATCATAAGTATAGACCTTTACAAGCACAATAACAACAAATACGTCAGAAGTTGAATTTCACTCAACTTTGTTAGTAATAGTATGATTTCACAATTTTACACTCTCTTGAATAAAATCGTTAGGGAGCCTTCAAATTCAATGAAATTAAAAAAGATACAAATATTTTTCTTTATCATTAAATATTTTTGACGTCTTCTTCAGTACAATTGTACTTCAAAAGACGTCAAATAGGCGTCAAAAATAACTAAATATTATACAATAAAATTTGAAAATATCGAGTATATAAAGAAAAATCTTTGTATCTTTTTTAGGGTTTTGTAAAATAATTTTACAAAACCCTATTAGTTTCGCGACCAGTCTGTCCGTCTGTCCGTCCGTCCGTCCGTCCGTGTGTCACAGCAGTTTTTCTCGGAAACTACTTAAGCTAGAAACATCAAGTTTTGTGTGTAGGTGTGAAGTGGTGATCTCTTCAAAGTTCAACTCCAAAAAAATTTTATAAGTTATTTAAGGGGGGTCTCCCCATATAGGAGAGTGACCCCCCGAAAAAAAAATTTCATTGAAGGTAGCCGATATGGGTATCAAATGAAAGGTCTTGATGAGTACTTCAAGGGGCGCACAGGGAGGGGAAATACACGAAAAATGTGTGTCCCCCCCTCGCGATTGGACACCTGTGATCCGAAAAATCTGAAAAATCAGAAATGTAGGCCTTGGTGAGTACAACAACAACAAATACATGAGAAGTCGCAATTCACTCAACTTTGTTAGTAATAGTATGATTTATCGATTTTATGTTTTCTTGAATAAAATCTTAACGGTACCCTTAAATTCATGAAATTCAATACGTTGATGTCTATTTATAAGATTGATCTTTCCTGAAAGTTTCATAAAGATTAAATCATATTTAGCGATGTTATAGCGGTTTGAATTTTCCTGTATTACTATGGAACAATATGCGCTGCATTTATTACTATGGCAACATATGGCTATGGAACAACATGCGCTTTTTACCGACTCAGACACTACAGTTTTGCTAGGATTTGCATGAAAATTTCAGGAATGATAGGTGTCATGAATATCTTTGAGAATCGGTTCAGCTAGTGGTATCAGTAATCGTAAAACAAAATAGTGGCTGTTTTAAATGCGAAGATTGAATAATTTTGAGTTATTTTTTCCCAACTTCAACGTTTAAGGTGCATGCTTTGAACACTTGATTCAATTTAATGAATGACTGAAGATGAATACCTACAATTAATGCTCATAAGTGAAACAAGTCAAGGAGGTGGGAGAGAGCTCCTAGCAAAAGGGTTTTGTAACCATTCTAGGATTCGAAAAAATTGGCCATTAATCGATGATAACAGTACAGAAGAGTGGCCCCTGAAAAAAAAATTCATCAAACGTAGCCGATATGAGTATGAAATAAAAGTTTTCATGGGAGCTTTTCAAAACAGTTGTTAAACTGTAATTTTTTGCTTCAGGGGGGGCACAGGGGGGAAATACATGAAAAATGTGTTTCCTCCGTCGCGGATGGACATCTGAAATAATTATCAAGGGAGATATTTATGAGTATAACAATACTAAAAACCTCAGAAGGCGGAATTCGTTCAACTTTGTTAATAATAGTATGATCTTCGTATTTCATATTTTCTCCAATAAAATCGTCTTTGACATGTTTCTTGATTTGATTCGATCTGGTGACTGCATTTTGTAAATTGATTACAAAACCCTTGTGACATGAGCGTAGGTCTGTTTACCCAACTTGTTAATAATTTGTTTACTATTTCTCAACTTCATTTTTTCAATGAAAATCTTATCTAGTTAGTGATACTTAATAGCAGTGTGAGATTAAATATTCCCTTATCCCAAAATACACGATCGTTCGCTTTCATTATTCGGGTCTGCTTTTGCATTGCGTTGCAATTTGCCATTGCATCGGAGCGCTCATCTCCGTTGTCTAGCTAAAACGTAAACTAGCTCCTCTGGTGTCACTAGTGAACTGTGAAACTATGAGCAATTTGATATTTCTTTGCTTCCAAATCGCACCGTCCACGAGGATTACAATTTGAGTTTGTCCACGACTACAAAAGCGCCTAGTTGATTTTCAATGTTTTTTGTTTTCCTTCCATTGAATTACTTTACGTAATGTTAGCAATTTATTTGGCATTACATCGCGTCAATGTAAACCATAGAGGTATATACAGGAGACAGCGAAAGATCAAATTCATGAAGCCACGAGCTTTTGCCTTTGCTATTGTGATAACTCGCATAGGCTCGAAGCTAATTTCGAAATTGGGGTCGAAATTTCGTTCATCATATGATAAGGTGTATCATACTCTTGACGATAAACTTTATGAGAATGCAGCGGTTGAAAATTAATTGTTTACTACAAAAAGAAAGCCAAAAAATTATCATATGTGCTGATATTATTATTCTGGTGGAATTTTCTTGCAAACGCTTGAGAGGGTACCACTTTTGACCTACGTAGAAAATTTCATCATTCAATTATGTGGTTTGCGAGGAAACTTGCTGTGACGCACGGACGGATGGACAGGCGGACGAAAAGACAGATCGCGATTTTAATAGGGGATTGTAAAAATATTTTACAATCCCCTAAAATGGTCTGTTGTATAAATACTTGCAAGTTACGCCATTAAAAATGTTTCCATGATAAACATTCATTACTTCAGTTGCTACTAAAATAGCGAATTGCGCTTACCTTCTGACCTTTGTGGGCCGCCATTTTGAATGCATGCATTTGATTTTGGATTTTTAAAAATATTTCAATCTTAGAGTCTCATCAGTCAATTTGTCCAATCTCAGTCAAATCAGTTTCCCTCTAGACAGGGCAAAAATATTAGGTTTTATATTTTCGACTTCTTTATTTTTCATCTGATTTTGATGATTTTTTGTTTAGTACAAGGACTTTGTACAATTATCCATCATCTCAAGTTTTATTAAAATCCATTGGAAAATTTGGCCACTAGAGGGACACAAAAATCTGAAAAAATCGCATATTTGAATCGCCACCATTTTGAAACTTGAGCATGTCTGTGCACCAAAATAGCAAAATGTTTAGATCTAATTGTTTTCTATCTTGAAAATAAATTTCATTCACATCGAATAAAAATTGGGTCTTTCAGAAGCCTTTGAAATTTCTAGCTTCAACTAGCCGCCATTTTGTTTTTGGAGACCTGATCTCTAGTTTTTTAACATGATTCCTTAGGCATTTACAGTAATTACCAAAGAACCGAATTTCATTAACATCGGTTGAAAAGTTTGGTCACAACTACAACATCCAATGCTTACACGCTTATCGAAGTCTGAGCAGCCACCATTTTGTTTCAAACGGTTCGACTTTGGATTTTTGTCTAAAATGGCCGCCATTTTGTTTTCCCTCGACCGGTTTGGCTGGTTAAACAACCTAGCTGAGATATTCACCCAATACGCCTTTCCTAAAAATTTGGTGAAAATCGGAGCGAAATTGTGACCTCTAGCATAGTCACGATTTTCGTTATATCATATATAAATCATATATATATAATAGGTAAATATCTCTTGAGAAATTCACCTAAAAACAAAAAAAAAAAACCGACTCCAAAGTAAGAAAGATGAATAAACTTTTTTAAAAGCGGTGCTATATTGCATGGTGCTTTAATATCACCTTCATAAAACTCATTTCATCCTTTGTAGGGCACTTTGAAGTCGGTTTTCTTCGTTTTCTGGTAAAGAAACAAATATTTTCAAATTAAACCACCATGCATGCATTTCGGCATTAATTGACTCGATTTTCAACAACAATTTCAGTCCCATCACCACAACTCCAGAAACCTAGAAAAACATTTTTAAATTCAACCGACCAGTTTTCGAAATTAATAAAACAACTCCCATATTGTAGGTGCACTGCACTGGTACGAGATCACGTATTTTAGAAAACCTTCAAAGTTTTTCAATTAAAATGTTTACTCCGATACATGAAACTTTTACAAGCACCTTCGCAATAACAAAACGAATTATTTTCAACAATTTAACCTTAACACTATTATGGACGGAGCCAACGCAACTTCGACATTTGCGCGCAACATCATGTTAAAAAACTAGAGATCAGATTTATTTTCAAGATAGAAAACAATCAGATCTAAACATTTTGCTGTTTTGGTGCACAGACATGCTCAAGTTTCAAAATGGCGGCGATTCAAATATGCGATTTTTTCAGATTTTTGTTGCCCTCTAGTGGCCAAATTTTCCAATGGATTTTAATAAAACTTGAGATTATGGATAGTTGTACAAAGTTCTTGTACTAAACAAAAAATCATCAAAATCGGATGAAAAATAAAGAAGTCGAAAATATAAAACCTAATATTTTTCGCTGCCACTTTCATTAAAAATTTAATACTTTTGCCCTGTCTAGAGGGAAACTGATTTGACTGAGATTGGAAAAATTGACTGATGAGACTCTAAGATTGAAATATTTTTAAAAATCCAAAATCAAATGCATGCATTCAAAATGGCGGCCCACAAAGGTCAGAAGGTAAGCGTAATTCGCTATTTTAGTAGCAACTGAAGTAATGAATGTTTATCATGGAAACATTTTTAATGGCGTAACTTGCAAGTATTTATACAAAAGACCATTTTAGGGGATTATAAAATATTTTTACAATCCCCTATTAAAATCGTGATCTGTCTTTTCGCCCGCTTGTCCATCCGTCCGTGCGTCACAGCAAGTTTTCTCGCAAACTACATACTTGAATGATGGAATTTTCTACGTAGGTCAAAAGTGGTACCCTCTCAAGCGTTTGCAAGAAAATTCCACCAGAATAATAATATCAGCACATATGATAATTTTTTGGCTTTCTTTTTGTAGTAAACAATTAATTTTCAACCGCTGCATTCTCATAAAGTTTATCGTTAAGAGTATGATACACCTTATCATATGATGAACGAAATTTCGACCCCAATTTCGAAATTAGCTTCGAGCCTATGCGAGTTATCACAATAGCAAAGGCAAAAGCTCGTGGCTTCATGAATTTGATCTTTCGCCGTCTCCTGTATATACCTCTATGGAGGGAGCCAACAAAACTTCAACATTTGCGCGCAACATCTATTTCACATGCAATTTGCTCTTTGATAATTACGAACTTTGACTTAAAAACACAATAAGTTACTACAACACGAAGCTTTAAGGATAACTTAAGCCCGTTTAAATCCGTAGGAATAAAAATCAGAAAAAAAGCGCGTATATTCTTAAAATGCAAGCGAGTTTCAGTTGCATGTTATCGGAATTTCATGACCGGTGTCAAATCTGTTTCAACCGAGAAAATCTTTAAACTCGCGTCTCCCATATACCGTTTCTAGCAGGCACGATTCACACAACATTCGAAATTATGTTTTCATTCACGAATCGCACCGAAAACCTGGACGGACACAGAAAACATCACGTAAATTATAGCCGGACACATAATTGTTTCCTTGACTGCACTTTACTTACCTAAATAATGAAAAATACTCGATGACGCGCTCACATTTTTGCTCACGTTTACACATTGAACACTTTATTTTTGAAATCACTTATAGAATCCGGCCGAAACAAGCGTTTTCATTGAAAATTTTCAAAAATTACGATATTTGATGGAATTTTCGCAGGAATTGTCAACTTCCTGTTTTCTATCAGCTGAAACATCATTTCCGAAATCAGGGGTGTCACAATTGTTGATTTCGATCGAAAACGATTTGAATGTGGCGCACTTCGTAGTCTGTTAGTATATTTTATGGAAAGGAAAGAAGTTTGTTGAACAATATTTGGAGGCATCGTTTATAATTGTAAATGCTGTATGATCATGAAAGAGAAAACTAAAAATAATGAACTTTTTTAGCTATTTCGAAATTAATTTCGAACAATGATAGAGTTTGGACAATCATACGTAATCTCATTCGTGAAAGTCCAAAAGCTTTCAAAAATTGGAGTATACGGACATGAAATGTTTGTTCGTATTGAGCATGTATTAAGAGACTTCAATATTTTACGAGTATATGGGAAATGAAAGCTCGCCATCTCCAGTGTATACCTCTATGATGTAAACCTTAATGTCTCGTAAAATGCAGTGGTCGGAGAAGTGAATTTTTGGGGAAGTATATAAGCATTCACTTGTGGGACATAACCTAGGAGGAAACTGGCGCCAAGATCATGGTGCATAAGAGTTTTCATTTTTCGGACCACGCGGCCTGACCGACGTTGATTTTTAAGTGATTTAATTTTAAGTGGGTAGATTGGTGCAGTATTTAATTAATTTTCAATTGGATGCGATTCGATTATTATACAAGAGCTTTAAGAGCAACTCATGCTTGCATCTCGAATGATGGGAGTGCCCTCGACAGAACGGTGGCAGTCGCAGGATTTTTGAGCGCCATTATTCCGTTTGATAATTCTAAGAAATTGTTTGATAATCTGACGACTGTTTTATTACATACCTATTTAGTTTGCTTTTGCTTCAAAGTGCAGATTCTGCACAAGTGGGCAATAGCTAATTATGCGAGTACATACAAAAGTTAAGCAATAATTAATTTCAGCTCCACCTACCCCCTCGAGCGCTTGCGGATATGCGGAAGAGTACCTGCTTTTATTCTTTTGTTTTTTGATTAAAGGATAATGCACGAAATTTTCGCATATACTCCCTCGCGATTGGACACCTTTCATCCGAAAAATCTGAAATGTATGTAGCAGACCTTTACGAGCAAAACAACAAAAAATACGCCGTAAGTCAAAATTTGCTCAACTTTGCTAGTAATAGCAGGATTTTGCAATTTTACACTTTCTTGAATAAAATCGTAAGGGCACTGTTACGCGCGTGCAATTCCACATTTAATGGAATTCCACATAAGTTCATGCAACGTGATTGTTTAGTCAGCGTCTGCATGAACTTACGAATTTTGATGAATGTGGGAAAATTTTCATGAGAAAAAGACAAAGTTAATGGCTTCAGATTACATGGTCAGCATGTAATGATTTTCCGTTTCAAGTCGCCCGAACGAAATCGGAACCGACCTCTCGTCGGTTCTAGACGTGAAGTCTGAGTCGTGCCAACGAATAGTACCAACCGGTTAAGCAGTCCGTGCACCCGTAATCCATTTCGCGGTGGCTGCTTGTCGGCCAGCTAGTTCGGAGAGGATTTTGGTCGCAGGTCTTTTAAATGGATTACGCTCAATTACGTTGTTTCAGCCACCATCAAGTGCTCGTTTATAACGCGTCAAAAATTTAAACATACGGAAAAGAAAACTAACTTTACTTTATTTCATATTCTCGTCTTTTCATTCAGTGTACAACAAAAAACTAGGTTCAATTTCGCGTTCCCGAATTTCACCGATGCGATACCCGAAAATATACTACGTTAATTTAAATCCGAAAAAACTCTACCCTAATGAAAACGCAAATTGAATTATGGTACCGCATACCGCTCGCGACACGAAACCTAGAACCCTACCCTTTCAACGGCATAACTACCATTCGCTATCACTCCTGCTGAAAGAGAAGGGCAGGCTGGAGAGGAAAGTCTGGTTATAATTTAGCACTCCATGTTATTATTAATTTATTTTAAGTTATTAGGGGTACCGGTTAATTCATGCAGTTTTTTTTCGCTTTGTTGTGAAAATTGCTTTTAGACGATCGGAAATGGTTTGTTGAGCGACGCCAAGTGATTTTGCAAGTTTTTCTTGCGTTTGGGATGGATATTGGTCGAGCAATGTCTCCAATTCGTCATATTCAAACTTTTTTGGCTGTCCGGGCCGTTCGTCGTCCTCCAAGTCAAAATTGCCACTTTTAAACCATGCAAACCACTTCTGGCGCGTACGCTTAGCTAGAGCATGCATTATACTATATCAGGTTAGAGATAAGATTAAACGCCTAGGTTAGGAATATTGTGATAGAATTTTTTAGTATAAGATAAAGTTTTTGATTGAATTTTATTAGAATTAAGTTAAAACACATTAGGTGTAGGATCAAAGTTCACAGTTGCCTTTAAATTATAAATAGTTTTAGGATAGTGTAGGTTGGTTTTTTCTCCTTTTTCCAATTGAATTTCAAAATATGTTATAATCTTAATTAATTGAATTTGCTATAGTTTTTTCGATGAAATGTGTTTAATAATAACATATAAATTTAGAGAGCCGTTTGGACCGTTAAGTTTTTATATTGTTATAGTTTGGAATTTACTTTATATGCTTTGAAAATTTATACCGATTAGTATTGAATAAAGTGCTTTTGACTTTGTTTTTGACTTTGATTCGAGTGTAAGGATAAATGGTTTTTGTAGGTGAGTGACAGACTATAAGACTTGCCGCATTCTTGACATTTATATTGATTGTCACAGTCTAGCCCCCTATGCGTTTTCATATGTCTTCTCATAGAACATGAATTAGGAAAGGATCTTCCGCATTCTTTGCATGTGTAGATATTTGGTTCACATTCATTGCATTTGGGGAGATCTGGATTCGAGTGCATGGCTTTATGAGCTTTCAATCGGCGTGATTTAGTGAATGACTTGCCGCATTCCTCGCACTTATAGAAATCAGGGTTGAAATGTATCACTCTGCGAGACCTATATGCTACCGTAAATGATTTACCACATATTTCGCATTTGTAATTGCCACATGGCTTCTCATACTTTTCGCGTGTATAGAGCTGAGCTTGACTTTGTTCGGAGTTCAAATGAATATCTTTATTACTTTTAGGCTTTTTCGGTTTAGCTGAAATCTTATCGCATTCATCACATACAGGTATGTTCTTCTATGCCTTTGTATACCATTTTTTCGAGCGATTTTTGCCAGTCTATTGTTTGTCACACCCGGCACATTTGGACAGCTTATCAGCTTCCAATTCGGAAACTACATTCACTTGTAAGTAATCTCCGCTCGGACTCTTCTATGTTGACAATATTCTGTATATTTATGTCCTTTGCGTTTTTATCATACAATGAATCCAGTTTCTCCTACGAAAGCGCACTGATATTGCTACGACTTGGTTCTAAAGTTCCATCTATACACCAACCTGGTACATTCCAAGCGTCATTCACTTGTTCACCTCAATCGTACTCCGTTCGTAGCCAAATCCATTGAAAATTGACTTGAAAACCGCCAAACTGTTGAGTCAAATCGCACTACCAACGATGCAAGGAGATTGCAATTACAACGCATCCGATAATTGTTTTTTTTTGCACCGCCTACTGTTGCTTGCCTGACTTACTCCCACTCCTATTGAGTGAGGGCAGTTTGCCAGGACTGACATTTAAATAATAAAAGTATAATACATACCTTTCGTAATGGACCGTTCGACGCAGATGACACCAAAATTTCCAACAAAGACTTTGCCTAGAAGATCCCGTTCACGATAGCGAGACAGTTTTAGGTTATCTATTTCCTATAAAATTAATTATAAATTAACACTTTCCATCACTGTTTGTACATTTTAACCTCGGGCGTACCAACCTGGAATTTACTACGTGCACACACTCTGCAAAAATTCTTACGGCAAACTCGCCACTAGCTTCGCCACATGGCTGAGTCAGACTGCCACTTTGATATTCCCCGACCAAACGTGAGATGGGAAGCTATATGGTAGCAATGTGCATATGTATTGGTCGCCAGTGGTGCAGGGCCGATTCATTACAAGCAGTCTGAAGTTTTAAATTTTGTGAAGTGAAAATAAAAAGAGATATACTTCTCCTCAACGGTCGACAACAAGGGAAAATTAAAAAAAAAAAATTTAATAAAGTAGTTTCTCTCTTAACGAGAACAACTAACGGTGGCCAGACAACTTATAGCCTGCGTGAAGTAAGTTGGCCCATCAAGGAAAAACAAGGAAAGAAAACGTAGTTTCTCTCTTAACAAGAACTACCAACGGAGGCCAAACAACTTTTAGCCTGCGTGAAATAAGTTGGCCCATCGAGGGAAAAATAAAGGAAGGAAACACAGCATCTCTCTCTAAGTGAACCGGTCCATCAAGGAAAGTTTTTGGAAGAAGTCTAACAACAAGAACGTGAACGAAACAAGGAGGAATGGCAACGTAAGTTCTTATCTTTTTAATACAAAAAATAAATAAAAATTTTAATTGTTGTGATAAATTAAAAAAAAAAGAACGTGATTATCAAAAATCTTTACTTTACACAAAAAAAACATTGCGTTATTTAATTTGTATGAAGTAGGCCCTTGGTAAAATAAGAGTACCTTTACCAAGTATATAGGTAAATTTTGTGCGAATTTGTGCGATGATTGTGAAATAAGCCCTTGGTATCGCGTGAAACAAGGATTTATCAAATACAAATTGAAAGTTGAAGAAATTCTTACGCTTCCAAATCGTGAAAGTATAAAAACAAAACTTGGTGGCGAATACGTTGACTTCGCTTCATAGAACGACGAATAAAAAACCTCCATTTACAACAAAAAATGAAAGCGGCTCTACCAAACAAAATATCAATTACAAAAATAATAATGTAAATAATGAATACAGATTAAATTCACTTGTTATAGAAGACAGTCGTTTTCTTTATCTTAAGTTAGAAAACAAGTATTTAAAATTCCTTATTGACACGGAGAGTTAGCTGAATTTAATTGTGGCAAAATACGTTTTTGAAAGGGATGTTGATAAATCACTTTATAAATGCAATAGACGGTACTACTTTTGGGCCTTCACAACTTTCTCTGCTTTATGGTAGCGAAAATATGAAATACTAATTCAGGAGGCAACAAATCGACTCTTTGATGAATTCGACGGAATATTGGGTTCTCCATTTTTAATTGAGCAAAGAGCTCTACTCAACGTGAGGGACCAAACATTGGTAATTAGGCATAACCCATTACGGTTATCGAAGAAACCATTTATTGCTAGACCACGTACTGAAACGATGTGTTATTTACACGTTGACGAAGACCCAGGGAAAAACCTTTTGGTTATGGGAATTCAAAAGGGTCAACTAAAAATTCCGGTATTAGCTAAACTTTTTAATTGGATCATTTCACCCTTTTTACATCAACTTAATGTAAATCTATACGACAAATTTGAGAGAAATTTACCTTGAATATAACTTGCAGATACAAAAAAAAAAAACATATTGAGTTTGCATAAGTAGAAAAATTAAAATCAACTCCCTCACCTCTGAGCATGGTGGTCGCCATCACCGGTGTGTATCTAAGAGTGATGGCCTGAGGAGAATTAGTGCACACGTCGAAACCACCTTCTTCTAACATTTTTCTTCTCTAATAATTTTTCAGAAAAATGATTATTCAAAATATGCAGCTCATTTATGTAGCTGCAAACAATTCCATAAAAAGTAATTTAAAAATTCCGGATTCACGAGTTGAAGTGAATGCAAATAGAGAAATTCCTGTAGTCATATTAAATGAAGGTGAACAGGAATTAGAAATGAATTCTGAAGAAATAAGTATATGTGAAATTTCCACAGAAGAGCTTAAAAAAATCTACTGAGATATGTATCAGAGATGATCACATGGATCAGGAAGAAAAAGACAGTATTTGGGAATTAATAACCAACTATAAATGTTTATTCAGACATATTGATCTGAATCATCTCACACAAGCAGCAGAGCACTCTATAGACACTGTTTCTGGTATAAAACCTATCTACACAAAAATATAAAGATGTCCTAAGATTCACAAAGAAAAAGTAAAAACTCAGACAGAAAGAACAGACATATGTGCTTAAACTATCGACGCAGGTCTTTTGCGCGATATACTTCCACTTCTTTGCTAGACCAGGTCCTACAACCTTTCAAGAAAGGTCGATCAGACTTCGCATTATAATGGCCAGCTGCATCATTTTGGCTAAAATTGCGACAATAGACTTCATCCCCTTCTCTAAACTTACATGTTCGGGATCTTAGATTATAATGCGCTTCATTGACATGTCCTGCTTCCCTTATCTTCCGTCTAATTTCTTGGTGGAGATCCCTTAATCGTTTGTGGGGCTCCAGTGCAACAACGAGATCCTGTGCTGTCCGAAGGCGGCAAAGTAAGGCGAGATGGTCGTGACAGAATGATAAACCAACCGCGGTGCACAGATGATGGCGGGAAATCTACGGTCCCAATCTTTAGTTGGATGGACATAGGAACGGATCGCAGTTTACAGGGCGCGATTCAAACAATCTCATGCGTTAGATTGAGGAGAGTATATTGGCGGCAGTTGGTGTTTAACACTGCACTGTTCGAGTAGACTCTTAAACTGTCGAGATCGGAACTATACTCCGTTGTCCGAGTACAAGCTTTCTGGAACACTAAACACGTGGAATACTCGGTTCTCTAAGAATTTCACGATAGGTGGAGTCATGAATTTACGAATGGGTTCCACCAGCGGGAACTTAGATAGCTGATCTAGAACAACGGTAGCTTCAACGTGTTCCATAGAAGAAAGAGGGTGTGCACTAAGGGGATGGTCATGTGCACGCAGGTTCAGATTGTGAGTCCTCCCTTCTGGCACCCAAAGCTTCCAAAACTCTTCTTCCTGCAACGAGTTACCCGTTCCAAATTCATTACGTCGGTAAATATAGCGGTCGACCACTTTCAAATCAGGCAACTGTGTTTGTTGGGTTACGATGATTAGCCCCAACTCAGTGTAGTTGTCTAGATTGAAATGCGGACTGTCCAAATCTATCTCGATGGAACTATCATCATTTAATGCCACGCTTCCTCGGATGTAAACATTCGCGGGAGAGTATCGGGCACGATGTTTTCTGTTCCTTTCTAGTGTTTGATGGGAAACGTAAACCCATCAGGCCAGACGTCCATGTAGGTCCACTTGGTTCATCAGCCATTGTAACAATGCATAGTCAGTGATAATCTCAAACGAGTGGCCTCTTATGTATGCTCGGAATTTCTTGACAGCCATCACCCTGCCAGATTCTTGTTCGGATACGGTGTAGTTCCTCTGGGTCAAGTTCAGCTTACTGGACATAAAAGCAATGGTAGATTCTTCTTCTTTTTCACTTATTTGCGCTAGCATGGCTTCAACCCCATGTTGACTTGCATCGCAATGAATGGTGAATGGTTTCTGGAAGTCAGGGCTGTGCAAGACTTGGGTAGATGTCAGAGTTTGCTTAAGCTCTTCGAATGCTTGTCGGCTGAGCTTGAGCCAGATGAACTTACCTTTCCGGAGCATGTCTGAACGAACCTTTGGTACCAACGATACACTTCTAGGAAACATCGTAGCTGCTTAACGGTCTTCAGTAAGAGAAACTCCAATCGCCCTAGTTTATTCGTATCTATTTTGATGGTAGCGTGTCCGATGACACGTCCTAGATGTCTGGTTATTGATGGTGAGTTTCAACTCACCGATATGCAGGGCTATTTTTCGCAGCAGTTGAAAATGTTGGTCAAACGTTTTTGTAATGAGTTGAACGTTATCTAGATAAACTAACACTAGGTGTTTCAGTTGAGGTGGAATGACTTTGACCATCAGGCAGGTCATCGCTTGCAGGGCGTTACACAGGCCGAAAGGCATTGTGATGAATTGGTATAGTGGTTGTCCCAGCACTGTGAAAGCGGTTTTATCTCTTGACCCTTCATCGATTGGGATTCACCAGACGGCATCCTTCAAGTCGAGGCTCGTAATATTGTTTGCTTTCGGTAGTCTTCCCAATATTCCATCGATGAGCGGAAGAATGTACGCGTCTTTAACTTTCACTGCGTTCACTTTCTGGGCATCTAGACAAAGACGAACTTTACCTGGTCTTACCTCCAAGGTCACTGGGGAATACCAGCTACCTTGAGATTCCTCTATAACCCCTAATTCTAGCATTCTGTTCAACTCTGCGTACACAAGCTTTTCCATGGCCGGTGAGATGGCGTAGTGTCTCTGTTTTATTGGCTTGCTATTGCCAACGTCAATAACATGTGAGACTGGCGTAGTGCGGCCAAGGCCTTGCGTGGCGTAAGACGAAAAGCAGCGATGCATGTTTCCAGGCGTTTACATTGGCTAGGAGTTAAGTCGCGTCTGTCGGGCGTAGAAGTAAATTCATGGACGTGTTTAGTGTTTAAGTGTGAATCCAAGAATAAATCTGTGGCCAAAACAAATTGCTGGACGAAATCGACAATTGACAATTTGTCTTTTGCTGGCGTGGGGTGTCCTTTTCCGAAGCAAAAATCCACTCTTGTGCCGCAAGATATTCCTGCAGCCGAATATGGTTTCAATGCACGAGCCCGTGGCTATCGAGGTCCTCCAGGCAGTACCTGAGGTGGTCGCTTCAGAAATGTTTTTGGATAGGCCTCCGGAAGAGATGTGTCATTTGTAGCATCATGGACCAGCAAAGGTGTCGATTTGTTTGTATGTAGAGTGTTTTCTGGCAAAAAGCTCGTCGTAGTGGAACTGTCAGTTGACGGGATGGATTGATGTTCCATTACTAGGTCTGTCCCGAGTGCTGCTAGCTGTCGTGGGCACTTGCTTGCAAGTTTTTTGGCTTTTTGCAATTGGTGCAATTTGGCGCGTATGTGTCTGGCTCACCACATCAGAAACAAAAGATGCTCGCCTCTGCCTGGTATGTGGCAAAACGATGTCCCATAATGAGTCATGTCTTACGTGCCAGTTCGTGGAGTTGTATTTGATGGGCTTCGTCCAGCTCCATAGGTGATGGAGATATGGTCTCTAAAGCGCCATCCATTATGGGTGGTATGGGACAAGGTGGCGCAGGTAGGGCAGGCACGTACTATTTGAGCTCAGCTACAGTGCAGCGTTCCGTTTGCTCCCTTCGGTTAAAGGATTTGCTTTGGGGTGTTGATCGCTGGGAGTATTGCACGAATTTTAGCTCCTTTGCTGAAGCGCAAAGCACCTCTGCGTTGTGGTGAGGGGCTAATACCAATCCTTCTCGTGGCTTTGGCCTGATTCCTTTCCAAAAGAGACTTAACAAATCCGGCATGGGGCTCATAAATTGTTCCAACCAGCGATATAGAGCTACTTAGTAGTCGTCTACTGTCTTCTGAGCCGATTGGTGTTGTTTTTGTCTCAATATATCATCAATCTTTACTGGTCCAAATTTCTGCAAGGTGGCATGCCTCAAAGTTTCCCAATCTTATGTTGGAAATATGTCGGAGAAACGCCAGACCTATCGGAGAGCTTTCCCAGTGAACAGTATTTGGGCACATTTGGCAACTAGTCGCATGTTTCCTCCCAGGTTCAACGACGTCATGTTTTCTACCCTTCGTAAAAGGCACCTATGGTTGCAGGATCATCCTGGCCCAATAACACTAACTTTCAGCTAGCTATGATGTGCACCAGTTTAGATGGTGGAATAACGCACGGGGAACGATTACGTTCGCAGCTGGGTAGATGTGGCGCTATCTCATCTGAGTGCGTGGACCTTCCCATCCGACGACTTTCTGGCTTAGTTTATGGCGGGAGATTCCAGATGTACCAGGACATTGAGCCACGGTTATGGCCTGTCTGTTCAAACATCTATCGATCAAGGCTCCAGGCATGCGTGCTATTCCGGTGATGCGGGTGTGAAATTGAAACACTTACTCTGGACCTATATTCTGGGCCATTGGGTTCATCACTCCGCTGAACCTTGGAGCTAACTAATGTTAGGGATAGCTAGCTAGCACATTTTCTACCCTTGATAGTAGGATAGAAGGTTGGACCTGTGGTTGTGGAACAGATAGTTTGTCCAATCATGAAAAAACTAGTGTTAAATTAATAAGGTGGCCGTAGGTGGTAAACTATAAACAACTCTCATAAAAAAGAGTTAAGTTAAAATTAGAAATATTATTTTAAAATAAATTTAAAATTATAATTTTGTATGAATTTCAAAAGCGATTATCAATATTTCATACGGTCTTTCCATTTTTCTTTCCCCCGTCGCAGGCAGGGAAACTAATGCTGAGCTCTTCCTACATGTTACAGGTGCTACTCTCTTGAGGCACCGTAATATTATAGCTCGGAAATGGTCTCTTGTCCGCTTGCGTTAACCAAGGACAGTTTGTCGGCCCAGGTTTGATTCCGATCCGCAAGCAGCGCATGTCTTATCATGGATAGTCACAGACACAGAAAAATACTAAGGCATCGCTTGGTTTGGAGTGCAGACCAAAATCTGCCGTAAAAATGATGGTGGGTAACAGCTTCCGAGTACACAAAGGGAATCTAATTTCATTTAGCCTTGCTAGTCATACAATGATGGTAAATCACCAATGCATAAATCAAAAGCAAAGCCAAAGAATATTGATGTCCGAGGACAACATAAATCCTGGGAGTTTTTAAGGATGCTGGGGCAAGTTTAGTGCAATATCCTTCAGTAGCTACCTACCCGTCAAAGATTTTGATACCTAGTAGGATAACCTAGTGACGATGTCTGTCTCAGGCTCTTGACTGATGATACAGCTGGGCTTTTCGGGCCCCACGATGGTCGCCATTTTGTAGTGATTTTCAAGTAATTTAGATGTCCGTCAAGGACTGCAGCGATGGTCTGCTGCCTCGGCGAGCGAGGATATTGGTGCTCCCCGGAATTGGCTTTGTCTGAGGATGCGTGAATGCACTGGCAGACTAGCATTGCGGTGTCGTGGGGTGGGTTTTTCCCCCCAGCATAAGGGCCCACTAAAAAAAAATTCGCATTCTCGAATTAAAAGATCAAACGACTCGGCTCGACGGTGTTGAGGCTGAAGTAGCCTACCAAAGGGATGTAATGCTAAAATAAAACGACAGACTGAGCCTGGTGAATGCATGCGAGACTCGAGGGGATCTCGTATTTATTATTTACTTCTTAAAATCCCCAAATAAGAGTGGAGCATCAAGTTTGAAGCGGTGACAGTGGCGGGGTTTGTTTTGGGTTAGTAATGATAATATTAATAAGTTGCGTATCAGATTGTTCCGCACTTATTGCGTTGTTATTATTATGAAATAGTGTTTTTTCGTAAAGGTCCTTCGAGCAGTATGCCCTGCTCGATTACTACAAACTATTAAACGAATTTGCAAACACCTGAGTTTCAACGGGGCAAAGATTTCTTTCTTCTTTTCGTTGAGATATTACCTTTGGCTGCATGTAGTCCATTGGAAAGGTTATTCTCCGCTTGGCAAGTGTTGTTTCATATGATTTCGTAATAAAACTCTACTTTTACTGTTGTTGCGTAAACTGGACACTCGAACAAAGTCATAGTGTCGTAATAGCTTTTACCGAATCTTCTTAAACTACATAATTGAACTTATTTCTATGCAGGCTTATTTTTGTTTGCGTTCATAACACTCTGATCAGACAATACCAAATGGACTTAAATTGAAACAACCAATTTGGACGTTTTGATTCCTCGTGATCCTTTTCGTGATGGTTCCTCCAGCAGCTTGTCTAGGCGGACTGCTCGATTACTACAAGATTGCCATAGATTTTCTTTGAGGAAAAATGCATTCCAAGCATTTTAACAATTTAATTGGAATAAGCAAAAAGGATAACTTCGAAATGAGGTGACTGTTCAGGTGAATGAAACGATTTTGAAATGAGGGTAATCTTCGGGTGAATGGAATTGATTATCGTCATCAGCAATTGGATAGCCTGGCTATAACTCCTCCCTCTCTGTCACAGCAGCGGAGCGGAAGTTTTCCCGGAAGCAATTCACCAAGCTGTGGCGTGGGAGCAAGGCGGAAATCTAGGTTATGGATTCTACCGGGCACAGCAGCAAAAGGTGACAGCATAACATCGATTGTAATTATTTAGAAATTGTTAAATAAAATAAGTTGATTACCAATAGGGTGTTCAACTTGTTCAAATTGACGGGATTGAGGTGAAAAAAGTGAGTTAACAGATTGCGAGTTTGAGTTATGCGAGTAAAACTGGTGCAAAGTACCCCAGAAGAGGCTGGAAGGATTCTGACTGTTATTACTAGATTCGTACATATTACAAGAGCATGAAAATTTACTGAATTTGCCAAAAAAATTACACGCAGAACGAATTTGTTCACAGTTTTTAGGTCTTCGTAAAAAATTTTTTTATAAAGACCTACTTTTTTCGCGATCAGTCCGTCCATCTATCCGTGCGTCGCAGCAAGTTTCCTCAGAAATTATAAAAGCTATAATGCTCAAACTTGGTGGAGGGGTCAGAAATGATGGTCTCTCAACACTTTAGGCCTTACCAAAAATTTAAAATTTGTTTAAGGGGGATCTCCCCTAATAACGAAGTGGCCCTTAAATTTTTTTTTAATCATAGGTACTCGAATTGGATATCAAATGAAAGGTTTTGGTTAGAAATATAAGAATCTGAATGAAAAAGATAATTTTATGCATCAGGGGTGGCAAAATGTACCAAAATTTGGAGTCCTCCCACGCGATTGGACACCTTTGAGCCCGAAAATCTAAAACTAATCATATTTATTGCTATTGTACTCATTAAAGCCAATATGAGTACAATGGCAAAAAATACCTCTGAAATAAAGATTCGCTCAAATTTGTAAATAATAGTATGATTTGTAGACTTTTCATTTTCGACCATAAAATAAAAATAGTACTCTTAAACTTCTTGGAATTCAGCAATTATATAGACTAGTATAAGATCTTAATGCTCACAAAATTTCACGGAAAGCAAATTATAACTGAGTGAGTTATAGCCATTTTAATTGAATGGAATAACAACAACAATAACAGGTGTTTATCTTCTTCTTTGTAGCCCTACAACCTCTTTCGGGCCTTCGCTCAGAGATAGTTAGAGTATCTCATTGTCATAATCGAATGTATCAGCGCTCCACAATGTGATATGATCATTATCACGCTTTGGCCGTGTGTCCGTCCACCCAGCTGCGATACGTTCTGACTTTAAACCAGCACGTATCATAACTGAACAGACTTATAGTCCATCCGAAGAATCACTCGAACTAAACCTCGTTGACGCCAACGAGATTTGAACCAGAGACCTTCGGCTTACGGGCTTAGTGCTCTAACCACTAAGCCACACGGTCTACAACACGTGTTTATGGTAGATACATATTTCAAATTGACCTAGGCACTCTTATTTTCTTCCAATTTTCATGAACATTTAAGGAATAGTGTCTAATTTAAATATGTTCAATCGGCTGAGCATTCAGAAAAATTATTTAAGCTCCATCAAAACTCTCTCTCATGAATATATATATATGCTTATACATATGATATGCGACCTTGAAGCACAAGTACCGACGTTTTTCCTGTTGGGTTAAAGATTCAAACAACTAAAAAGTTTTTATTGGAAAACTGCTTATTGCTTCAGGCAATCGATGAAGCCTGTCACCGGGTCGCCTGCCTTCATTTCCACAAGGAGTGAAATCTCCAATGAAAGTGTATATATGAGATGTGTGGTTTGTATGTTATTTGGTAGGAGGTTAATCGGTCCTTGAGCACTATGTTTCATCGAAAAAGTAACTTGAAGCGTGTGCACTGATGAGACATGTGAGATTTCTATGTCAACAAGTCCAAATGAAGTGAAATTGGGAGAAAGATGAGAATGTTGTTTGATTGAGGGAAATACGCTTTTATCGGATAGTATTTATTATAAATCTTTCTATTGGCAATGCATCCAAAAATATTAATCAGAATAATTTTTGCTTATGAAACGTATGAGATTTTTAAGAATGAAACTGCTTTTCAGGATTAGTTCAAACATTAGAAGGGGATAAATAATTATGTTTTGACAAAGGCTCTTGCATTTTAAATGAAAATCTTTTCATAATAGGAAAATATTGCCAAAGAAGACCGAACGATGACGATTGAAAATCAATTTAGAAAATAAAATTTGCATTAACACGAGTGCCTATTTCCTTATATTTGAACGAATGAATTTTGCGAAGATGAAATTAATTACAGACAAAAATATTGAGTTTCCTATATGAAAAGTTTTGTACGAAAATAAAATTGAATTTCTTAATCAGCAATACCAAAAGAGGTTCAAAGAAAAATGTCTCAACGTCAGATAATACATTCTATTGAGCACATTTTTCTTCACCCTAGGACATTTTTCAGTTGCTTGATATTCAGATCACCGACGTTCGATGGTTTTTTTATTACCTTATACTATTGAGGGGTGCGATTGTTGCAATAAAGAAAACCGATACAAATTGCAATTTGGTGAATTGAATTATATATGGAACTTACCCTAATACTCATGAAAGCGTGAATTTTCTTAGCAAGAAGAGAAGTATAACTGAACTTGGTTTGAACTCTATGTTTAAAAAAACATTGTTAAATTTTCAGCATTTCCTCTCTTGCTTTTTTATTCCGAAACTTTTCAAAATAGATTCTCATTGCAAACTCATAATTAATCCCCAAATAATTAGCAGCAAAGTATTTTCATATGCTCAAAGCAAATACTTCCTAAGTCTTTTATGGAACCATAACATCATCGAAACAACTAATGAATGAGTTTATTAAGCGAAATCCCCACACAATACACGCACACAGCTGATTCCTTTTCGCATTTTTCATGTCCGCTTTCAAGTCATCTAAAATTTTCACCAGATTCATTCTGATATGATTTTGCATTAAAAAATAGCAACGACAACAACAATTTGAAGTGGACTTCCTGCTTTCAACGGCGCTTATTGTCTATATCACGTTTAATAGGTCTTGTCGTGAGGAGGGTGTAGCACTAGTAGGTAATGAATATGTCAGGCAACTCCTATGCAGAACCCAATATGGCTAAAAAGGACAATAGAGGGAGGACGACATTGACTAAACGCTCTAATGATGTTCATCATCAGTTGTTAATACCTTTATGGGATTAATCTACCCTTGAAGAGTTTCTTACTTATAAGAGCATTGATGGAAAGTAATGAGTTTAAAGATGAAATGAGGAAGAAGAAATTGATTTATATTTAGGATGTAGAACTTTGATAGTTTCAATGAAATAATGCCTGAAATTTAGCTTAGAAAATTTTCTTTTAACTATTCATATAATTACCTTTGAGCTATTGCATTACTTGGATAAGGTCTATCACGACCGTGGTGTGCGCCGCAGTCGCAGACCTTGAATTATGGCAGAGGCCTTAGATCCCCAGATGGCATCCTGAGCCAGCTAGAGCCCAGTATTGTCAGCTTTTGGGGAAGACCATTGCTCGTGCTGGACTACCTCACATGTAAAAACCTATTCCAAAGAGGGAAAGGATATGATCATTAAGAAGAAGAGAAAGGATAGGATCATTGCGAAATAAAAACAATTAGCTCTCCAATACAAGACCCATGGCCAATTTACTGATCCAAAAATAAAACAAGCAAACAGCAGAAAATTCATTCACAAAATATTGATGAAACGGAAAATTGAGATAAGAAAGCTTGCAAAAATCGCAAAAATCCAGCATTGTGAAAAAATCAAGGAAATAAGCAACTCTAGAACTATTCGCTACTCGAATTAAAATCAATATCAAATAACGAATTAGCCTTTAAACATTTTTTAAAATCAAAGGTAGTCGAGTGGGGGTATCAAATGAAAGGTCTTGATTAGAACTTTTAGAATCTTAAATAGAAAAATCATTTTATGAATAAGGGGGTCAAGGGAAGGCAAAATGCACCAACAATTTGTGTCAAACCTGAAAACTATCACGAATGTGGGCCTTTATGAGTACAAGGGCAACAAATACCTCAAAAATCGAAATTCATTCAACTTTGTTAATAATAGTCTGATTTGTAGATTTTACATTTTCGCCCATAAAATCAAAATAGTACGTTTAAACTTCGTGAATTAATTAAATACATAGACTGATATAAGATATGTATGTTCACAAAATTTAGTCGAGATCGAATCATAATCACGTGAGCTATAGCCATTTCAATTGTATGGAATTACAACAACAAAAACACATGTTTAGTGTTGATACATATTTAAAATTGACCTAGGCATTTTTATTTGCTTCAATTTACATGAAAATTTAAGCAATAGTGTCTAACATGAATATGTTGAATCGGCCAAGCATTCAGAAAAATCATTTAAGCTAGATCAAAATGGCGGCCGCACTGTGCTTATGAAAGAAACTGTGCATCTGTTGCATAAATTTGAATGATTTCATATCCAAGTATTGGATGAACAATTCAAGTTATCGATTCACGCTATTAGAAAACTTGTTTCCAAACTTTGGATGTTTACAAATACCTTCTGGAAGGAGCACTCGCCTGCTTACTCAACTTGTTTTATTTCAATCACAGGGATGACAAACGATTTCCACTAATTCTCTTTTTTGATTCTAACAAAGATTAATATGATTTGATACATAAGGAGAAAAAATAATGAAGTTTTTATTGCAAAATTAATTTTTTCATCACTATTTCATATTATTAGGAAAAACTGTCGTAAATCATTCAATTCTTCAGCAGTACAGCCCTTTCGGCCTTCGCTTCCTGCAACAAGCGCCTCCAACTATCTGAGCGGCAATGACCTGTTTTCGTCAAACGTGTTAGGCCAGCCATTTATCGGTTTTCCCACTGGTCTCCGCCCTGCAGTTCTCCCAACGAATACCTTTTTGGGTATTTGTTCTTCGTCCATACGATTCACGTGGCCAGCCCATTGCAGCTTCTGCAGTCTTACAATCGTTGAGGATTCCGGGTCGTCAAAAATTTCATATAGCTCATCTTCTTCTTTTTCGTAGCACTACAGCCCCTCTCGGGCCTTCGCATCCTGCAAATAGCGCCTCCAACTGTCTTGATCTATTGACCGCGTCTTCCAATTTTTAAATCTGAGCAGTGATGAACTGTCTTCGTCAACCGTGTCGGACCAGCGTTCCCCTCGGTTTCCCCACTGGTTCTCCCAACGAATTCCTTTTAAGGTATCCGTTGTTCGTCCATACGATTCATGTAGCTAGCCCATTACAGCTTCCGCAGTCTTACAATCGTTGAGATCTCTGGCTCGTCAAAAATTTCATACAGCTCGTGATTGTATCGAATCCGCCATTGATCCCCGTGTAGTGGTCTTATAGGTTTTAAATGTCCGTTCAGGACTGCAGCGATGATCTGCTGCCTCGGCGAGTAAAGATATTAGTGCTCGCCGGAATTGGCCTTGCTTGAGGACGCGTGAATGCGCTGGCAGGTTAGCATGGCAGTGGCGTGGGGCGGGTTCTTTTCTCCAGCACAAGGGCCCACTACAAAAAAATTTCACATTCACGAATTACAAGATAAAACTCGCGGTTCGACGATGTCGAGGCCGAGGTAATCTACCAAAGCGATGGAATACAAAAAAATAAACGACAGAATGAGCCTGATTAACGCGCGCAGAACTCGTGAGGATTTCTTCATTACTATTCGATATTTACGACCCGTGGCACATCCAGGTGTAAGTGGTGCCTCTCCCCCCCCCCTCCATTCAGATCAAGATCTTTTGTAGACGTGGCCAAATATTTTCTATTTAAACAACATAAACATAAACATAATTCGCATGAACTTTTCTCTTAAATGAAAAATAAAGGTGTTTCAGATTTATGTTAAAATCTTATATGACTGAATCATATAACACTTTATTATAAATAAGAAGCCTATGTGGAAGGCCACTCTACCCTGCAAAAACACCTGTAACAACGAAAAAGGAGTGAGCTCACCCGATGGCTAGCGCATGAGTGGAGAGGCCAGCCAACGTGGCGGGTCACATACCTGTGCAGGGTTCCATAAAAATGAAATTCATTACAAATTATAAAAATCCATTTCTATTTCAGTTGCGAGAAGAAAAGAAATTGATAAAAGATTTGTCTCTACGAACACAATGCAGAAATTTATAAATACTCGTATATAATTTTCAAACTATATATAGAACTGATCCTTGTTACTTTTAATGAAAAAATTTTGGTATATGGAATTGAAAAAAATTAAAATGATAAAGAAATACTTTTTTTATTAATATACAAAAAGTGTACTCACCAAGTTCCCCTCTGACGAGCGCTCGTTGTTGGGGGCGGGTAAGGACCTTTATTGAGAATGATGCCTCGATGCTTGTCATTAAATGAACCATTTATACTTAACATCAATACTTTATATATTGTGCTCTTTCCTTTTATAAAATAAACTCTTTAACTTTCGCCTCAAAAAGAAAATCAAATCAGATTAATTACAGGGTTTTATTTTTTTTTGGCTTAATTCCAAATAATAAACTAACAGTTATCAACGAATCCGTCTTTGCAGTATCAAAATTTTTTTGACATTAACGCTTTCACAAATTAAAATTTTCACACTAAATTTATATAATCTCAGCGTTGACTCGAATAGAATTTGTGAGAAGTCTTTTATTTGTTTTATTAATCTCCAGAAACATATACATATATATATATATATATATATATATATATATATATATATATATATATATATATATATATATATATATATATATATATATATACAGGGGCGGTGGAACAGGTCTGAAGGGTATGTTGAGTAACTGAGTACAGCGAGGAAGGGGGGGAGTAGGCTCCTTCGTAAAATTTTTCGGTGCATTTTATCTCAATGTTATCAAAAATTGTGTGGCATAGTTTACGATAAATATTATAGACAGTAAAAAAATTGTATATTCGCTTGAAATTCCATTTTATTATTAACTGTCTGTTATCATACATGTAAGTACAATTTTATTACTCATTTATCTGAAGTCATCGCAAACACATTGGTGCGCTTGGCATTTCTTTGAATGAAACCATCGATCAGTCGTTCGTCATCAATTTTGTCAGCTAAGTCATGATATATGTGTAAAATTGCGATGCAGTTCAGACGCTTCTGACCCATTGTTGAACGGAGATAATTCTTCAACCTTTTTAAAGTTGAAAAGCTTCGTTTGTTTGTACAAGATGAAGGAGGAATTGTCAATAATAATTTAATCGAACATATTCCGGGACAAGGCCTTTGCACCATTCTCATGTTCTCGTAAAAAATCCACAACATCTTTCAAATTCTGAGCCTTTACATTTTTCTTTGTTGTCACCTCTAGAAGCATATCCTTATCAGCGACTAGAGAATTTTTGTCGAAGTCATCTTTGTAAAATTTAACAATCTCTTCCCCATTCAAATTTTTAGAAATTATGAAACTTTCAAGGGATTAAAAAAAAATTGCAGATTCAGTCCCAAACCTCCAATTTAAAGATGAAATTACCTGATCATAAACTTCAAAGTAAATTTTCTTGTACATTTCTTTCGGTGACTCGAAAATATGATCTCTACATTTTGAGTCAGGATTTAACCGTTTTGGGACGTTTCGCACTCGCGGAAGTTTTGCAACTTCAATATCTAATTCTTTGACACTTGCTTTTGTTTTGTCCCAAATCGTGTCAAATTTAGATTCGCGAGATAATTCCAAGACATACTCGTACTATACGGCATCAACTGTCTCGAACGCGTCAACAACACTGAGTTGAGAATTTTGCAACTCCCGATTCAAATTTTCAATTTTATGAAATATTTCGACCAACATTGTTAAGAAAAACGAAAAATCGAACGTTTCCATTTTTTGAAGAAATCCAGATGCTTTGGCGGAGGCTGTGGCATTTACAGAAGAGTCTGATCCTAGCTCATGTAGAATCGTCATTATCGCTTTGTAATTTACACGGACAGTTCTGAGAGAACCTATTCTCATGGTAAACCTGAAACGATCAACGTAAAAATAATACATATAACTTGAGTAGCTAAGGAATTCAATTCTGAAATGAAGTTTAAATATTAACCTGGTTGGGCAATAAGCAGAAACGGCAACGCTTTTTAGGGTTTTGTAAAATAATTTTACAAAACCCTTCTAAAATCGCGTCCTGTCTGTCCGTCTGTCCGTCTGTCTGTCCGTCCGTCCGTCCGTCCGTCCGTCCGTCCGTCCGTCCGTCCGTCCGTCCGTCCGTCCGTGTGTCACAGCAGTTTTTCTCGGAAACTACTTAAGCTAGAAACAAAGTGGTGATCTCTTCAAAGTTCAATTGCTAAAAAATTTTATAAGGTATTTAAGGGGGGTCTCCCTATGTAGGGGAGTGACCCCCCGAAAAAAAAATTTAATTGAAGGTAGCCGATATGGGTATCAAATGAAAGGTCTTGATGAGAGCTTTACAAAACAGGTCTTAGTTTGGCAAAGTTTGCATCGAGGGGCGCACAGGGAGGGGAAATACACGAAAAATTTGTGTCCCCCCCCCTCGCGATTGGACACCTGTGATCCGAAAAATCTGAAAAAAATCAGGAATGTAGGCCTTGGTGAGTACAACAACAACAAATACGTGAGAAGTCGCAATTCACTCAACTTTGTTAGTAATAGTATGATTTATCGATTTTATGTTTTCTTGAATAAAATCTTAACGGTGCCCTTAAATTCAATGAAATTCAGTAGACAGATGACTATTTATAAGATTGATTTACGCTGCAAGTTTCATAAAGATTGAATTATATTTAGCGAAGTTATAGCGGTTTGAATTTTCCTGTATTACTATGGAACAATATGCGCTGCATGTATTACTATGGCAACATATGGCTATGGAACAATATGCGCTTTTTACCGACTCAGCCACTACAGTTTTGCTAGGATTTGCATGAAAATTTCAGGAATGATACGTGTCATGTATATCTTTGAGAATCGGTTCTGCTATTGGTATCAGTAATCGTAAAACAAAATGGTGGCTGTTTTAAATGCGAAGATTGAATAATTTTTAGTTATTTTTTCCCAACTTCAACGTTCAAGGTCCATGCTTTGAACACTTGATTCAATTTAATGAATGACTGAAGATGAGTACCTACAATTATTACTCATAAGTGAAACAAGTCAAGGAGGCGGGAGAGAGCTCCTAGTAAAAGGGCTTTGTAACAACTCTAGGATTCGAAAAAATGGCCATGAATCGATGACAACAGTACAGGAGAGTGGCCCGTGAAAAAGAAATTCATCAAACGTAGCCGATATGAGTATGAAATGAAAGTTTTCATGGGAGCTTTTCAAAACAGTTCTTAAACTGTCAGTTTCTGCTTCAGTGGGGCACAGGGGGGGAAATACATGAAAAATGTGGTTTCCTCCCTCACGAATGGACATCTGAAATAATTATCAAGGGAGATATTTATGAGTATAACAATAACAAAACCTCAAAAGTCTAAATTCGTTCAACTTTGTTAATAATAGTATGATCCTCGAAATTCATATTTTCTCCAATAAAATCGTCATTGACATGCTTCTTGACTTTATTCAATCTGGTGACTGCATTTTGAAAATTGAATACAAAACCCTTCTGACATGAGCGTAGGTCTGTTTACCCAACTTGTTTCTTCGTTGTCTTCGCGCAGTTCTTCTTGAATTTCTTTGAACCGGGCACAGCGTTTCGGTGAATCTCAAATAAAGTTAATGAGCTCCTTGACGATACCGACGAAGTTTTTCACTTGCATGATTTTTTCCAGTGCATCTTGGACGACCAGATTTAAATTATGTGCATTACAATGCACAAAAAGTGCTCGGGATTCAATTTCTTTCACTCTCGCCTGTAATCCAGTCAAACGACCAGAGACGTTTGCAGCACCATCATAGCATTGACCTCGACACTTGCTGGATGAAATGCCAAAACGAAAGAAAACATCCATGACGATTTCTATCAAGGTTGCCGCACTCGCATTTGTCGTTGAATAAAAACCAAGGAAGAGTTCTGATGACATGAGGTCTTCGGATACGACTCTAATGCAGATGGAAATTTGTTCAGTTTTTGAGCAATCGGGAGTTTCATCCAACAAGAAAGCAAAAAACTCGCAATTTTTTATCTCTTCGATGTTTGTCAACAAAACATTTTCTGCCATCATTTCAAGAATTTCATTTTGTATATCGTGATGAAGCCATTTATTTCCAGAATGTAGAAGCCACGATTCCAGCTCAGGAACATCTTTCGCGCGCGCTTTTAAAATTCTCTGGAAGTTTGAATTCTTATCATCGTGGCCACGTAGCGGCAAACTTTGTTGTCCTAATAGCTTGATGGTGCTGAATATTTTTCTGAGAGCTGTGCGATTGTCCCACATTTGTTTTTTCGTTGCAGTCGATAAATACTGAACAACACTGATTTTACTGTCTTTCTGAAGGGTTTCTGCGTTTCTGATGTGAAATATGCTTGTTGAATGTTTCTTGATTCTGCAAGATGCATTAACCCACGTGGAATATCCGTTTTCCACCCAAGTTTTGCGTGAGCGTGTATCGTTGGCATTACGTGATTGTGCTAAGTTTTTAGCACACGCTTCTGTACATATAGTGCAAATTGCCTTCTCAAATCCATTGAGACCTAGCCAAGGATTTTCTTTCTTCCATTTGCTGCATGCGATCGGTACTGTTGCTGGCAGTAGCGTGGATGCTGGAAAAAAGTTCGATAATTGTAGCGTCAATTTAAAAAAATAATAACTTTTTATTTATTTGTTTATCTGTTGCTATTGATACGGGAGAAAACGGAGTAAACAAAACATTGCTCGACTGCGCTTTCACTTGACCTTTTTCACATTTTTAAAAATTTATTCGAATATTAAACTTACGATTTTTCGATTTCTCGGGATTTTCAGTCTCAATTATTGGATGTTTTACCCCGGATTTTCTTTCGACGAGTTGCTTGATTCGGAATCATCCTGTTGGCGCGTTTTCTCACTCTGGCTTATTTCAATTTCGTCCATTCTAGTTTCTTCTCTCTTCCGCTTCACTCTCACAACGAACTTATCCATTTTTCCCGCAGCCACACAAACACGCAGTGTGTTTCTCCGGTCTCCACACCTTCTCCAGTACACTTACCATCAGCTAAAATTAGCCTAAGCTAGCACTTCTGGGTGTAAGTGGGGGAAAGTGCACTCTCCACCACTAGCCCGAAGCTGTTTTAAGATGACTCGGAAGACTTTAGCTATTCATCCTTCTTCCTGCTCTCAACCGATGTCCTCATTTGGATGGATCGTGCGTGGTCTATATAGATATAATAGATGCGACTATATGCGCTAGAACGGTGTTGCGCATGAGTGTTACATGAATTTGTGAACGCGAGAACTTGTGTACTCAGCGGTGCTAGTTCTGATTACTCAATTCAGTTTTGTCTTTTGGGGCATGTTGAATTCAACATGCCAAAAGTTTGGCCTGTACTAAGCTCAACATGCCTCCGCCGCTCCTGCATATATAAGTTAACACGAAACCTGCAAAATCTACAGTTTCATTCCCACGAACCAACTCGACATTGTTCTCACGTGTCACCTGACACCCGCTACCATCGACAACTTCTTCCCATGGTTCAACGCGACACTCGATTCTAACATCCATGAATATGTCTAGACGCTGACGATAGATCACGCAGCAGAGTCGTGTCAGCGAAGGTGCAATGTTAATAATTAAACCTATTTCTAAGTTAGTCTTAAGACAGACATTTTGCGGAATTCATTGAAAATATATTTTTTTAAACCCAAATTGCACCGCGTTTCTTAACTCATATATATATATATATATATATATATATATATATATATATATATATATATACATATATATATATATATACATATATATATCTATATATATATATATATATATGCATTTATATATATGCATATATATATATATATATATATATATATATATATATATATATATATATATATATATAGATATATATATATATATATATATATATATATATATATATTGTCGCGTGTTATTGGGTTCGCGGCCAATAATTTTAATGTTCCGGGAAAGTGAAAACGCAATGTCTTTTAATTTAAGTTAAAAGTGTTTATTTAATTAAATAAAAAGCACAATAATCAGTTAACACTTTTCACTAATTTTAATTGTCACTATTAAAATTTTCTAACACTTGTCCATAAATTTATTATCGCAATTGTCTTCTAAATCACTTCACTATTACAAAAATCACTTTTCTACTACTCGAATAATTTCGCTTCCCACACACAAACGCAGTTCTTATCGCGGTCGAATGAATGATCCCCCCATTCATTCAGCTCGCCTTTATATAGGGTCTCTACCTATTCACCCATTTCTCGTACATTGGTGAATGTTCTACCGAGAGGTACCTGGTAGATTCGAGCAAATTAATGAATGGAGTAACGTCGCTTGCAGATGTTGATTATGCTTGTTGAATTTACTCGCGGGTTCGAGTAAATTCATTTGTTGACGTTCTTAATGATGATGAAAATAATTGCGACAGTAGCTCGCAGAATTATTTGTACATGTAATTATTTGTACATGTAACACTGCCCCCATCTCAGTTCTTTTCGCCCCGAAAAGATGTGTCGCCAGTTGTAGTCAATTCTCCCTGGATGTAATATGGGGCAAGACGGTCTAGATGCACGATTTTCATTTTGGCTCTCGGTTTACGATGTTCCTGTATTCGGTATACGACGTCGTTGATTCGCTTTGTAACTCGGTATGGTCCCTCCCAATTATGTTGCAACTTTGGAGACCTACCCTTTCGCCGTTGCGGGTTATAAAGCCACACCAAGTCATCTTGCTGGAAGCCAGTAGAATTTGCCTTTAGATCATACCTGGTCTTCATGCGGTCAGTAGCCGATTCGAGGTGTTTTCGCACTGTCCGATGTATCTGGTTCAACCGTTGTCTTAGATCACTTGCGTACTCCGAGATCGTTTGGGGTTTCTCAGGGGGTGTTCCGAACTTTATATCGGCTGGCAAACGAATAGTCTTTCTGAAAATGACTTTGGCTGGGGCTTGGCCCGTCGACGCATGTTCAGCGGCTCTATACGCCATTAAAAATAGTGGGATATGTCGGTCCCAGTCCCTTTGGTTCTCGTCAACCATCTTGGCAAGGTGTTTATTGAGCGTGCCGTTGAAACGTTCGACCATCCCATCGGATTGGGGATGCAGCGGTGTTGTCCTCGTTTTCCGTATTCCCAGCTGCTCGCACATTTCGCTAAAAACTAGTGACTCAAAGTTTCGGCCTTGATCCGAATGTAGTTCACAAGGCACGCCGTACCTGCTGACCCAATTTAACACTAGCTGTTCGGCTACAGTAGTTGCTTCCTGGTTGGGAATGGGGTAGACCTCGGGCCACTTGCTGAAATAATCAGCTACAACCAGCGTGTATCGATTTCCCCCTTCAGATTCAGGAAAGGGTCCAGCGATGTCAACAGCAATCCTTTCGAATGGCACGCCTACGTTATAGGTTTGCATTTGTCCTCTCAGTCGTCGCTTTGGGCCTTTGACGGAAGCGCAAATTGTGCATCTGCGACACCAGTCCTCTACGTCTTCTCGAGCGTGGAGCCAGTAGAATCTTTCCCGCAATTTCGCTAAGGTTTTGTTAACACCAAGATGGCCTCCCGAGGATCCTTCATGCATTTCCTTTACCACATCGTGGATTCGGCTTTTGGGTAGTATAGTTTGCATCCTATAGGAGCTGCCATCCGCCGTTTCCCATTTCCGCTTGAGTACACCACCCTCCACCTGAAGGGAGTTCCATTGTGCCCAATAGCTTTTCAGGGTTGCGCCATGCGTTGAAACCTCCTTCCACTCAGGTCGCCCAGTCGTCTCCTTCCATACGAGCAATGGTCCGATGTCTTCATCGGCTAGCTGGGCATTTCGAATCTCCTCCGATGACCAACCTTCATCGAATTCGGCCGTTATCAGTCGCAGATCAACGGGCGGTTCCTTTTCCTCAATCCGTCGGCAATGCTTGCAGTTAGCTGGACATGGGCGACGAGATAGGGCGTCAGCATTTCCATGAACTCCGCCCTTTCGATGAACAATTTCGTAGTCGTATGACTGCAATCTTTCGATCCATCTCGCAACTTGTCCCTCGGGGTTTTTGAAGTTAAGTAGCCATCTCAATGATGCATGGTCCGTTCGAAGAACAAATTTCTGGCCATATAGGTACTTGTGGAACTGCTTGGTGGCCTCTATTATAGCCAATAGCTCCTTCCTGGTCACACAGTAGTTCCTCTCACTTTTTGAAAGAACTCGACTGTAATACGAGAGGACTCTTTCTTCGCCATTGATCTGCTGGGAGAGTACAGCTCCAATACCGCCGTTGCTTGCATCGGTGTCAACCACAAACATTTTTCCGGGTTTTGGATACGCCAGTACGGGTGATTCACATAGCTTTTCCTTCAGGGTCTCAAAGGCTGTCTGGCATTGTTCATTCCAGACATACGGACGATTTTTCTCGGTTAGCTGATGAAGACACTTAGCTATTTTGGCAAAGTCTTTGACGAATCTTCGATAGTAGGTTGCCAGGCCCAGGAAACTTCGTAGTTGGCGCTTGTTGTTTGGTGTTGGCCAGCTTTTCACGGCTTCAATTTTCTCAGGGTCTGTTTTGACCCCTTCAGCTGATACGACATGTCCCAGGTATTTTACTTCAGCTGCGAAAAGGGTACACTTGTCGGGACTAAGTTTCAAATTTGCCAGTCGCAGTCGGGAGAAGACCTCTTCTAAGTTCCGCACATGCTCTTCGAACGTTCTCCCGATGACGATGATGTCATCTAGGTACACCAAGCAGGTTTTCCAGGTTAGACCACGTAGCACGTATTCCATCAAGCGTTCGAAAGTGGCTGGAGCATTGCAAAGCCCAAACGGCATCACCACAAATTGCCACAATCCGGTCCCAACTGAAAATGCGGTCTTCTCTCGGTCCTTCTTGTCAATTTCTACCTGCCAGTAGCCACTCTTGAGATCGAGTGTAGAAAACCATTTTGCGTCGGCTAAAGTGTCCATGATGTCGTCGATGCGTGGGAGCGGGTAACTATCTTTCTTAGTGACGTCGTTAAGCTGCCTATAGTCGACACAAAAGCGAGTGCTACCATCCTTTTTCTTTACTAGAACTACAGGCGCGGCCCATGGACTTACAGAGGGTTCAATAATGCCTTGTTTTTCCATGTCCGAGATCAGCGCGCTCACTTCTCCTTGTTTGGCTATAGGGAGACGTCTTGGGGCTTGTCGAATCGGCTTGGCTCCCTGTGTGTCTATGACGTGAGTTACCAAACTCGTGCGGCCTTGGTCATCCGGGCTTGTTGAGAAGATGTCACTGTACTTGGTGACCAGATCAGAGGCTCGTTCGAATAGCTGCACCGGCAATTTGACTTGCTTCAATATTGCAGACGTGGATTCCCTGGCTTTTTCTGTGTCTTGCCTCCTTTTCCAATGATGGTTGTGAGTAGCTTCCAAAGAGGTGATGGTGGAAACAGGCTGGCAGCTGCCGATGACTTCTCCCGCTTTGATGCTCGTGGTTGAGTCTGCGGTGTTAAGGACTCTAACCGGCACATATCCGTTCCTTAAAGATCTTACAAGGCTTCGTCCTACAATCAAACTGCGCAATGCGGATGTCTTCGTTGGCTCTATCAGATAAGATCGGTGGTCTCCAGAATCACCATCCAGCTTGGCCCATACAATGCTTTCGGAAGAATTCGGTACATCAGTGTCAGTACATACCACTACATTCATCTTGGGGATTTGGACGCTGGGATCCTCCATCAGTACTTCGACATTCTGCCATTTCAAGACACGTTTTCCCAAGTCCAACGTGATTCCATGTGGTCGCAGAAAATCCATTCCGAGAATGCAGTCATCCATAATGTTCGCGACCAGAAAATTATGTCGGAACACAAGGTCTCCCAACTGTATCTGGAGGTTGACCTCTCCATGAACAGGTGCAGTTTCTCCCGTAGCTGTCCGTAGTGAGAAAATTCTGCCCTTGTGAAGTTGTTGCTGTCTAACTAGGTCTGGTCGGATAATCGATCGTGTTGCACCAGTGTCGATTGTTATGGTGCAGTGTTCTCCGTCAGCTTGACCCGGAAGGCATAAGTCCGCTTCTCCACGATGTAGTCTTGACACGGTGATGGTGGTGCTGGGGACGTCGATCCTCCTAGCCAACCTCTGCCCCACGAAGTTGGCTCTTACATGTTTCCCGACCCCTCTGTTTGAAGGGCTTCCATTCTGGGCTCCTGACTCGGTCTGGATCTCCTCCTAGCTGCACACCCTGGACAATAGCTCGGTTTTCTTCGCTTCTTGCAGTCTCTTTGCAGGTGCCCCTTCTCACCGCAATTCCAGCATCTAGGCGCACCATTCACATGCGGGTCTCGCTCAATTTCCACGCGCTCACACCTGCACTCGTCTGTCACTACCTCACGAACCCGGGCAGTGGTACGAGTCACATTTTTCGCTGCCTCAAAGTTCAGACTATAAGCCAATGCGTCCTTAACCGTTTGCTTTTGAGCTAAACGCACGGCTTGTTGCAATTCCGGGTCCTTTAGTGCGCTGATGAATGCCTCTGTCGCTGCATCATCTCGATGTTCTGGGTCGTAGGCTGGGTAAGCCAAAAGTGCTAGTCGCTCAATGTCTTGGGCTAGCTGCTGTAGGGTTTCACCAGACTTCTGCACCCGATGCCTTAGCTGTGACCGATAAATCTGCTTTAGATGATCATCTCCATAACGCATGTCGAGCGCATTCATTATAGCGTTCGAGTTTGAGTGCAATTCAACGGGGATCGTCTGCAACAGCTCGGCAGCTGGACCTCTTAGAGCAAGAATCAATGCAGTTGCACGTTCCTGTTCATTCCAGTGATTTATGCGAGCGGCTGCTTCAAACTGGGTTTTGTAAATAGTCCAAACCGTTTGCCCATCGAATATTGGTGCTTGCACATTTCTAGATGAGCTTTGCGCTGCTGTTATAATTGGGGCTGGTGAGGCGGTTACTATTGCCTTCGCTGCTTCCAAATCCTTTTTCACTTTTTCCATCTCACGGTTGACCTGGCTGATCTCAAGGTTGATTCTCTCCTCGACCTGGTATACCTTCTCCTCGACGCATTTAATTTGGCTGTTGAGACTACTGAGCTCCGCTTTTATTTCTGTTGACTGTTTTTCCAGCTTCTGTGCGATGTCTGCCTTGATTTCGAACGCTTGTTGGTCTAGCTTCACTGATTGTTCATTTAGCTGCGCTGATTGTTCGCTTAGCTTCGCTGATTGTTCATTTAACTTCGATGATTGTTCATTTAATTTCGCTGATTGTTCATCAAGCTTCGTAGTTAAATTGGATGACTGTTCATCTAGCTTCGCAGTCAGACTGGATGACATTAGCATCAACATTTGCATCAGCGCATTTTCTGGCTCCTTTGATTTTGGTGTGTCCACTTCTCCACCTTCTGCGCCTTTTTCCGCATCTGAGAGCTCACCCGAATCCAGATTCCCGCCTTCCGACTCGATCGCGTCACGCAAGCGTGCAATCAGTATGGCCTTTGTACCTTGTGTAGCCAGATTCCGCTGTTCCAACTCCTCCTTGAGCTCCGATATGGTCAATTCATTAATTTTTAAGTTTAAGCTTCGTGGCATTTTTAATGTTTCTTTAAATTTTACTATTGTGCACGATAAAAATGTTCAAATTTTCACTTTCAAAATTTTTCTTTCGCACTTCTTGACACCACTGTCGCGTGTTATTGGGTTCGCGGCCAATAATTTTAATGTTCCGGGAAAGTGAAAACGCAATGTCTTTTAATTTAAGTTAAAAGTGTTTATTTAATTAAATAAAAAGCACAATAATCAGTTAACACTTTTCACTAATTTTAATTGTCACTATTAAAATTTTCTAACACTTGTCCATAAATTTATTATCGCAATTGTCTTCTAAATCACTTCACTATTACAAAAATCACTTTTCTACTACTCGAATAATTTCGCTTCCCACACACAAACACAGTTCTTATCGCGGTCGAATGAATGATTCCCCCATTCATTCAGCTCGCCTTTATATAGGGTCTCTAAGTATTCACCCATTTCTCGCATATTGGCGAACGTTCTACCGAGAGGTACCTGGTAGGTTCGAGCAAAATCATGAATGGAGTGACGTCGCTTGCAGATGTTGATTATGCTTGTTGAATTTACTCGCGGGTTCGAGTAAATTCATTTGTTGACGTTCTTAATGATGATGAAAATAATTGCGACAGTAGCTCGCAGAATTATTTGTACATGTAATTATTTGTACATGTAACAATATATATTTATATATATATATATATAAATATATATATATATATATATATATATATATATATATATTTATATATATATATATATATATATATATATATATATATATATATATATATATATATATACGAGGTGTGTTCAAAAAATATCGCGAATTTTGTTTTTTTTCAAAAATTATTTATTTATTCATGAATATCTATTTTGTCCCCTTCAAAGTAGTCCCCATGAGATATTATACACTTGTGCCAACGGTTTTTCCAATCTTCGAAGCACTTCAAAAAATCATTTTTTTTAATCTTGTTCAGCTCCTCCTTCGATGCCGTCTTTATCTCGTCAAGCGTAGCGTAACGTCGTCCTTTCATGGGCCTCTTCAGTTTAGGAAACAAGAAAAAGTCACAGGGGGCCAGATCTGGGGAATACGGTGGCTGCGGCATCATTAGTGTGTTGTTTTTGGTCAAAAAGTCGCGCACAAGCAACGATGTGTGAGCAGGGGCGTTATCGTGGTGCAAAAGCCAATTTTTGTTCTCCCACAAATCCGGGCGTTTCTGGCGGATTGCTTCGCGCAAATTGCACATAACTTGCAGGTAATATTCCTTATTGACCGTTCTTCCCTGTGGCAAGAACTCATGATGCATCACGCCCCTGCAATCGAAGAAAACTGTCAGCAAAACTTTCACATTCGACCGAACTTGGCGCGCTTTTTTCGGTCTTGGTTCATGCGGCAGCTTCCATTGAGATGATTGAGCTTTGGTTTCCACGTCATAAACCCACGATTCGTCACCAGTTTTTTGGTCGCAATTGAGCAATTTTGGTACGAATTTCGCGGCGACCCGTCTCATGCCCAAAGCGTTGATAAAAATCGAATGGCACGAGCCAATCGATATGTTTAGGTCCTCAGCAACTTCTCTAACGGTGATTCGACGATTGGCCAATACCATTTTCTCCACTTCATTAATTTTTTCGTCTGTTGTTGAAGTGCTCGGGCGTCCGGCACGCTCTTCGTTGTTCACATCTTCTCGGCCTTCTAAAAACATTTTGTACCACCGATAAACGTTGCTTCGGTCCAAGGTAGCTTCTCTGTATGCAACAGTCAACATTCGGAATGCATCCGCGCACTTAATTTCGTTTTTCACACAAAATTTGACACACGTACTTGATCCATTTTTTTGAATAAGTAAAAATCGAAGACGATTGAAAACACGTGCAAGTAAAGCAGCTATCACCAATTAAGTGAACATTCGAAATGGCCGAGCTTGTCGGCATAAGTGGCAGACATGAGTACCAACATAACGCCACAAAAAAATCGAAATTCGAATATACGTAACCCGCGAAAATTCAAAATTCGTGATACTTTTTGAGTACACCTCGTATATATATATAGATATATATATATATATATATATATATATATATATATATATATATATATATATATATATATATATATATATATATATGTGTATATAGGGTCGGGTATCGGCAGGCAAAAAATCTATATTTCCCAAACAATCGTATCGTATTCACGCATATGCTGAGAAAAACTTTACACATGGCAAGTATAATTTGTACGCCTCGTCCACTATGATGAAACCATTCATGCGTTTTGTACTCAGCGACGAGCCGGAAAATATAAAACGATGCCAAATGCAATTTTTTAACATAGATATATGATGATAAACTTCAAACGGACACCTGAGCAAAAAGCTCGTACAATTTATAAATTTTCCATCTTGTATTGTTAGTATACCAACAAACAGTCGAACTTAAAAGCATTATGGAATAGTTCCATCCCACAAGCACAACAATTCAACTACCCGAACGACGGCAAATTAGTTTTCATCGTAGAATCACCGCTTTCAAATATGACATACGTATAAGTCACTGAAACTTTAATGGGCATCGGACAGAACGGAACAGTGTAAAACACTTTTCCAATTTCCACACTCGCTTTATTTAAAACATCTATGTGAACAAATGTTGCAGCAGGTACCTATCAGGTGATGCCACTAATTCATTAAGCTACCTTGAAAAGAAAAACGATACTTGATGGGACACAATTCAGTGCACTCACTAATTATACAATCACAATAACTTGCATCAGGCGCTTCACGATTTCGTCAATGTAAATTTCTTATACAAAATCACCGAAAATTCCGCGAATTCTTTTCAGTTTAGTTGGAAAGCACTTTGAAATTTCTTTTTCTTAAGGAAACTGATGAATAACCGATCACTCTCCGCGAGTTGTAAAAATGGAATCTCGAGTCGTAAACAATTTCCAAATTCCCAAACGATCGTATGCCTTCTTGCAATCAAACACATCTCAAGACGTCGGGCACCCAACCAATTGCCGTCGTCAACCGGTCGTCTCGTTCGTACTTATCTATGCCTTTACTGTCTCTCTTGACGAGCCTCTCCGTGGCGGTAACGGCAGATTCCGATTGCAGCAATTAAGCAATTGTTTCGCTAAATTGTGTTGCATTGGTGTTGCCAATATTGATTTTTTTATTTGTCATTTTATTTTCGGCAAAACTTTTTTATCAATAATGGTAGCGGTGGTAGTGGCAGGGTTTATTTCAGATTAGTAATAATAATATTAATAAGTTGCGTATTAAATTGTTCCGCACTTATTGCGTTGTTATTATTAGGAAATGGTCTTTCTTTCGTAAAGGTCCCTCGAGTAGTTTGCCTAGATGGGCTGCTCGATTACTACACCCGTCCAGCTTCCCTTCTACTATTCGCCCCCAAGGCCCATCGCTCCAAGGGGTTCAATATATTTCCGGATGCTTGGGCTAGAGCTTATGTTTCACATCCATAGCATAACACAGGTTTTATCACACATTTGTATACTTGGAGCTTTATTTTTTTGTGCATTCAGCTGGCCTTCAAGATCATCAAAACTGAATAAAATACGATATTTGCGGGCTATATACTTCGGTGTTCTTCGTCTCTTTCGTTACTGGTTCTCCTTATTTTAGCGCCTAAATATACAAATTTGCCCATATTTTCGATACTGTATTCGCCAAGTGTGATATTTTGTGCATTTAAAATATTTTTCCTTGACTGCCTCATGAACTTTATTTTATTTTCATTTATTTGTAGCCCTACTAGTTTTGCTTGGCTGCCGAGTTTCAGGAAGAGTTCTTTGGTAGTTGTTAATGGCCGTGACAAAATGTTGATGCCGCCCGCATAGGCTACTACTTGGCTCGAATTTTAAAGTAGTAGGTAGCTTTCTTATTTGTGTCAAAGGCGTCAATGAGTTGGTTATTGATGCGAGCTTGGGAAATCGTCGACGCCATTGTCATTTTGGTAAGATTGACTGATTTGGCTGGGATGCCAAGGCAAAGCATTATTTGGTACAGTACATTACGATCAATACGGTTGTATACTTGCTTAAAGTCAACGAAAATTCAGTGTGGGTCTATGGTGAACTCCCAGCACTTCTTAAGTACTTGCTTGATAGTGAACAATTGGTTTATCGTCGATCCACATGCTCTAAAAACTCCTTGATACTCCCCAATAATACTGTTGACGTATGATCCGATTTTATTTTCTAAGATCTTTGAAAATATTTTGTACGTCGTACAAAGTAGTAACTTGGACTGTGGCCGATCACCTTATTTTGGATAGGGAATATAATTGATTGGCTCCACTCTTTCGGCATATGTTCTTGTTGCTAAATATGCTGGATAAGTTTGTGAATAGCTTTTTGAACACTTTTTCCACCATATTTGATGAGCTCCACTGGAATCTTATCGATGCCCAGCGCCTTATTATTCTTTTGGGCTTTGATGATGGAACAAACTTTATTCAGAGTTGGTGGGGCAAATGAAAGCTTTCGAAAGACATCTATAGGTTTTTGAAATATAATGTCCATCTTAGTTTCATCTTGGTTTCGTCAGCGATGATATTGCCGATGCCATCAAGACAGAGCGTCACTACTTTGTATGCTTATCTTGTATTTTTGCTCGCTGGGATTACATTGATACTTCTCAATTGGTCATCATAATATTTTCTTATCTTAATTCTAATGATCTTATTCTCTATTCTTCTGAGATTTTCATAATGTTCTCTCCTTGTCCTGGTTTTTCTACCTAAATACTCTTTGTTTGCCTGATTATTTTTGTCGAACGCATTCTGGCACTCACCCTTCAACGTTGTTGGATTAGAACATGGTCGCTCTGGTTTTGTATGCTGCCATCTGGTGATACCCAGGTCATTTTATGAATACGTTGGTATGGGAAGCAAGTCGAACGTATGGCTTGATTTCTGCCACATGCAATGTCAATCAGGAGCTGACCGTTGTCATTTGTTTCATCGTGGTGGCTATATCCTCCAGTCATCCCCCGATGAGGTATCTTATTCCCAACCTTTGCGTTGAAATCATCCAGAATTATTTTCGTGTCGTTTGTAAGCAATGAGTCAACCAGTTTTTCTAAGTGATTGTAGAACCTTTCTTTCGTTTCTTCGTCCTTTTTTCGGTGGGGCGTGAACATCGATCAGCCAGATTTTGAATGTGTGGATCATATACAACCGTTCATTGACTGCCTTAAAATCAATAACATGTGATTTGAATTCCCTATCCACAAGGAGGGTCTCTTCGAATTCTCGTTTTCTAGTAGGCTTCCCACTTTTGAATATTCTATGCGATCTCATGTCTTGAATACCGTTTCCAGTCCAGTTTGTTTCCTGGATTGCCATTATTTTCAATTTATATTGACTGGCCTGGAGTAAAAGTTTTTCATCAGGACCAGGGCAATTGAGCAATCTGAGGTCGTTGCCGTAAGTCCAATAGATTCCGAGGCCTTTCTGCAGATTTCGAAATATTTCCCTAGAGGGACGGCGAGCTAGCTCGTCACCCAATTTCCATTCCAGGGGCATGGTTGTTACTTCGATTCCGTTATCAGGTACGGAAGACTCACCTTCATCCTCTTACATACCCACAAAGGAGGTGTAAGTAGGATTGAGTAGCAGAGAGGAAGATTCTTCTTTATTTACAGTTATTAGCGTTTCTCGGCATTTAATGACCCATTATTGGGGAATCACTAAACGCAATGTGCGACTCCGAGAGCATTTACTATCATTTAACCGAGGGGCTTAGGATGGAGAATCATGAAAGCTGTAGATTGGCAGACAAGGGATTCCCTCCTCCTTTCTCAAATGGGCCTGGGATCGTCTATGGTGGAGTTTCATATAGCTCATGGTTATATCAAATTCACCATTGCTCCTCGTCTAGCTTCGCTCCAATTATCTGTAGTAATTGAGCAGTCACACAAGCCAACTGCCCGAAGACCACACAATACTGTTCTGAAATTTCAACTGCAGATTTGAAAAATTTAGCCACCCAAATTTAACTTTTTGGTAAATTATAGATTTTCAATTTTTATTAAAAACATAAATTTATATTTCTTCTTTTTTGATCCATTATGCGTAAATATTTCTCTTTGCATTGATATTCGTTATAAAATAAATTTTCAACCTATTATTAATTTTATTATTAACTAAATTATACAAATCTGCAAATTGAAATTTCGGACATGGGAACACTGATTTAGTGCATCACATCAATGTATTGCATTCGCGAATGCAATCTAACTCATCTGAGCTAGCAGCGGTTTAAGATTTACAGATGGAAGCCGAAATCATGGGGAGATTGGGATGGATCGTGGAGTCTGTTATCAATCTTCACGGCGGTCACATCGCGACGCTCAAGAAAAGAGCCGTAATGTATGCTATCGTGCAATAAGTTTGCAAATCGAGACTTTCCGTGATTTTACGAAGTGCATTTACTGGTTTGTTGCATGTTAAGTGATCCTACTGAGGGATTATCTTATTTGTGCATGAATAGATCGGATAAAGTTCCCGAGGCTCGTTGGAAAGCGTCTGCAGACTGCAGAGAGTACGTAAAATTTGCGAAAATTGAAGTTTTCGGTGAGAATTTTGCGTTCAAGAGTTTTCGTCGGGCGTTGCAAAATTGAAGCGCGAAATCAGTGAAGTGATTTTCGCGTGGGCTTTCACTCATTCTCACATAATTGTGCGTTTTTGCAAATTGCCTTTCGGGATTTCCTAATTGGGGAACGCATTTGACTTGAGTGCGGCCCTTGTTAAATGCCCAGTTACCATTTGAGGGCCCTGTCGCGAGATCCAGCAGCGACAGCTGCTGGATCTCGCGAGAAAAATGTGAAGATAAGCACGATATTGGAGAACTAGTCAATGCAAAGTTGACGTTTCGTTCGGGTTGTTTAATCAAATAATTTAGACCCCTGTGAAATTATTATTAAATTTTTCATGACGAAGTTGTGAAATTGGATGACACATCGTTTTACCAATTGTTGAGTGTTAAATGAAAGTTCACGAAATTTGAAAGAATGGCGTTGCAGCACAGTTGCGTTCTAAGTTTTCTCATGCCAAGCAATTTAGATTCATAGTTTCAAAAATGTTATTTCGTTAGTTTTGATTTCATTTTCGCTAAAGTAATTAAAAAGATGAGTGAACGAATCCTTACACATTATAAAGTGATTTATGACCAAAAAAAAAATGAACTAGCGAAGTTACAAAGTGAATCTTTCCGATGCGTATTACAATATAAAAAAAAATCACACAAAAGTGAAAGTTAAATTAGTAGAATTTTCATTGAACCTGTCGTCAGCCTATTTGATTAATTCTTCTTCTTCTTCGTAGCCCTACAGCCCCTTCCGGGCCTTCGCTTAGAGAAAGTTAGAATATCTCATTGTCATGATTTAATGTATCGGCACTCTACAAGGTGATATGATCATTATCACGCTTTGGCCGTGTGTCCGTCCACCCAGCTGCGATACGTTCTGCTTTTAAACCAGCACGTATCATAACTGAACAGGCTTCTAGTCCATCCGGAGAACCACTCAAACTGCACCATACAAACAGCAATCCAATTGAAGCGGACAAGAGCCAGGTTCAATTCAAGATTCTTGGGTGAGTGTGTGTGTACTCGCTTTACTTAGTTTTAGTTACGGACAAATACTTGATTATCGAACTCAGGTAATCAACTCTGCTCGGAGCAGAACATTTTCAGACAGTGTTAGGCAGAATGGAGGGGACGAAGGGACCTGGACATGACCCAAAGGACCAGCAAAATATGTTATTTCTTGAGCAATTTAGAAAATCGCAGAACCAACTTGATCAGGTTCTCAAGAAGCTTCAGTTCACAAGAGAACAACTTTAGAGCTCTCAACAACAACTGCTGAATGCTCAGGCCGAACGCACGAAAAATGACGAGCTCTTGCTGAAGCTTGTAGAGAAAACGTCGCCCAAAAGGGTACGAAAAAACGAAGGTTGTTGAACTCTCCGACTCCCTCGACCAAATCGGCCTCCTCTTCAGAATCGGTTTCCGACGAAGAAATGGAGGAGGAACTCTGTGAAGAGGAGGCAGAGGAGAAACCTGAAGAAGGGACATTTCCAACCCTACCTCCCCCAAAACCCGCTGTCAGTTTCCCAGAAATGAGGATAATCCCCAAAGCCAAACCTCTTCAGTTCCCGCCAATCCCTCTCCCACAAAACCAGAACAGGACAACGAACAGAAACGAACTGTACCGATTGTATTACGTGAACCTGAAAAATGGACGACTTTTTCGAAGATGCTACGTGACAAAAACATAAAGTTTGTTTCGGCAAAACATGTATACCTTGGTATACAGATAATACCACAGACTACAACTGACCATCGGCAGATGACGAAACTATTGACGGAACTAAAACTTCAATACCGTACATACTATCTACCGGAAGACAAAAAACTAAACGTGGTCCTTCGTGGACTACATGGCCTCACCTGCGAAGAAATTAAGGAAGACCTCGAACTACAAGGTTTCACCCATTTGAAGTTTTCCTCATAAAACTACAAAATGGTCCATCAAGACTTGTCAAAGTCCTCCTCTCAAAGGAGGAAACTTCTATTTATAATATAACCGCGGCTTGCCATCTGATCTGCAACGTGGAAGCTTTGAAGCCTAGAAAAGGTCTAGCAATGTGTCACAACTGCCAACAATTTGGTAATTCCTCGGGCAATTGTCATACACAGGCGCGCTGCGTTGAATGTGATGGCATGCATCACCACAAAGATTGAGTCAAGGCGAAAGATGAAACGGCGAAATGTGTCAATTGCAAAGGTGAGCATCCGGCCAACTATGGGGGTTGTCCAAAAAATCCCAATAATATTACGAAGACGTTTGCACAGATAGCTGCACAGAAAAACCCCAACACAAACACAAGCCTTCCCACAACCGCAAAAACAAACAACATCTCAACACCAACAGACAAAACACAATTCACCAAAAAACAACCACAAACAACACACAACACTTTCACTCCACCAGACATGGGACAATTCTTCGCCTCAATACAATCTCAGTTTCAGCTGATGATGCAAGATATGATGGCGAAGATGTTACAGGGAATGTTCTCTGCCCAAAATATGACACCAAACACAAATAAACGATAATTGATCCAGTGAATCACATTTCCATACTCACGTGGAATGCAAATTCCTTGCATCCGAAGGTGGGAGGGTTTAAACAATTTATACTAGATTATAAATTTGATATTATACTCCTCCAAGAAACCTTTCTGAAGCCCGGAATTCGTCTCCACATCCCCAACTACATGCTGTACAGAAACGACAGAATGACTGGTAGGGGAGGTGGAACATCCATTCTTTTGAGAAGAAATGTAAATCACCACATAATCACAACACCACAAATGCAACGAGCAGAAGCCACCGCCATTAAAGTGCAAACGCCCGCCTTCGAATTTATCGTGATTTCTTTGTGCAACCCCCCCCCTCCTCCCAACAACAAACAACTATCCCAATACTTTGCTTCTCTCTTCAGCCTCGAAGGCCCAGTCCTGGTAATAGGAGACTTCAATGTATGTCATCAACAATGGGGAGCTGTGAGAAGAAATCAAGCTGGGACTGTGCTAAGCAGATTCCTCACAACCGTTGAAGATAGCCTGCATATCCCCGATGAACCAACCCACTTTGGCCGAACATCTAGCAGCATGCTAGATATTGGAGTTTCTCGAGAATTCCATCAAAATATAAGAATAAGAGTCCTCAATGAACTCTCTTCAGACCACCAACCGGTTCACTTTTTAATAGAGGACGTTTTTATAGATGAGCCTTTAAAAGTTAAGAAGCTCATAAACTGGAAGGCTTTCCAAGACTCGCTGGCAAACGAAAGTTTCACCTAAGAATTAAACACAGCTAGCAACGTCGAAAAAGTTATTTAAGAAATAACAAAGAAGATTAAACAGGCAAAAGAGGACCACACAGTCATAACTTTGGCAAGGGAACACAACCCGTATGAACTCCTTCAAGACATAAAAAACTTGATAAGGAGGAAGAACCAAGCCCGGAGAAGAGCTAGGAGGACGGGTGATCCTAGACTTAGAACGAAAGTTAACAAACAAGATCCGAAATAAAATCCATGAATTTCGAAACGAGCAATGGGAGAGCTTCTTATAGAGCCTGGACCCTGGCGAGAATGCCTTTTTGAGGACTACTGAATATTTTGAACGAAAAACAAGGTAGTTGTGTCACCAATCTATGGACCAAATGGCCTCAAATTCGACAATGCAGGTAAAGCGGAAGCCGTTGCAGACACACTAGAACTTCAGTTCCGCGAAAACATCTTCCAAGAGGAGGACATTGACGAAGAAGACCAAATTCTAAATAAAGATCACGAAAAAACACACACGCAAATTCAGGCAGATAGTATACTAGAAGCAATCAACTTAGAAGAGACAACAGATCTTATACTAAGACTCAACAAACGTAAAGCACCTGACAAACACGACGCTTAAATGGCTACCTGACAACCTGCTACTGACAATCACCGACGTCATTAACGCAATCTTCCGTTTGTGGAGATACCCCAAAATATGGAAGTTGGCTGTAGTAATAGTTATCCCCAAACCAGGGAAGGATCTTTCTTTTCCACAGAATTGGAGGCCAATCAGTCTTCTCTCATCTCTATCCAAAATAGCTGAAAGAGCTATTCTCAAAAGACTTCAAAATAATATTAACACAAATCAAACTCTTTCTGACGAACAATTCAGATTCAGAACAGCTCATTCCACAGAACTCCAGCTAACAAGAGTGGTCCAACATATAAGAAACGAGATGAACCGCAAAAAGTCAACGGGCTTAGTTATGTTCGACATAGCGAAAGCCTTTGACAAAGTCTGGCATGAAATCAAAATACCACTCGTGTTAATCCAGAAAATCCATTCATTCCTACAAGACAGATCTTTTCGTGTCAAAATTGACAACTTCTTCTCAAACCTGCGACCGATTCTAGCTGGAGTTCCCCAAGGATCACGTATATCACCAATCCTTTACAGCCTATACACTGCTGACTTACCCAGCCTTCCCAACAATGTTCAAGTTTCCCTATATGCTGATGATACATGTATATAATTCAGCTCGACAAGCAGAAGTCATCACCTTAAAACTGCAACAATCCATCAATACTGTCCTGGAATACTTCCGCAAATGGAAGATCAAACTAAATAACGACAAGACGCAGACAATCTTTATCTCAAGACTTAGAAATCAACAACCACCAACTTTACAAATAAATTCAGACATACCTTGGAACAGAACCGCAAAATGCCTAGGACTAACCCTGGACCATAAACTGACATGGAATGACCACATACGAAAAAAATGACAGTACTGCATTGGTATCCTATTCTCACTAAAACCCATCTTAAAATATAACCGGCTAACATCAAAAACATGTTGCTCATATATAAGCAAATAATACGCCCGACATTACTCTATGGATGCATCGCATTTTGCCGGACATCAAAAACAAACAAGAAAACCCTCCAGTCACTGCAAAACAGGGCCATAAGATGGATCTTCCAAATCCCATGGTATATTAGAAACACAGATATTTACAAAGACCTACGAATCGAGACTATTGACAAATATATACGTGACTGTGCTTTAAAACTTTTTGACAAAATAGACGAACACTCTAATAAAACCTTGGGATTTCCAAAGATTTCTGATAGGGCACGAGTGACTTACCCGAGCCTTCGATCTATATTAGACAATACAGAAACTAACTCTTAATCATAGATAATAGTGAGTGCATAAGCACTCGCAGACAAGAATGGAGTAAAAGTGCTCAATCGCACTAGCTCCAAGGACTCCCCCAACTCAAGCGAGTTGAATAATAAATAATATTCAAGTGTTTAGTCTCTAATCATATTGAAAACAATACTATGAACGATTCACATAATCAGCGGGCGCCTGGTGAGGATGAAGAAGGTGAGTACCCGTTTGTCTCAATTATTAATATTTTAAAATACTTACATTTATTTACATAATACCTAATCATGAATTTTGAGTAACGTAAAGTGGAAGAAAAGTGAAATTATTCATTGTATATTTAGTTTGGTATCAGACAACGGGGAAGTTATTACTTAGAAGACTACTCCCGTAATCACTTTGGATGTTTTAGAGGTCACAGGAGAAATTTATAAACACCATTTTTCTTTTAAGTGGAAAGTAAAACGTTTGAAAAATGTATTTCTGCATATCAATGTTTGACCCTGTTGCCTAGGTCGAGTTAGAGATAAGGCAGATATAAATATGCAATTTTAATAGAAAGTAGGGGAGTCATTATTTTCCCAATTATGTGCTGTGACTAGAATTCTCATGGTTAATCTTAAAAGGAAAAAACACTGAGAACTGAGTAATTATGTAGACAATTTCAAATTAAATGAATATTAATGTGCCTAATTTCTATGAAAATAAAATTCATTAGATTCATAGTTCTTCTTCTTCTTCTTAGCACTACAGCCCCTCTCGGGGCTTCGCTTCCTGCAAATAGCGCCTTCAACTGTCTCGGTCCATTGACCGCCTCCTCCAATTTTGAAATCCGAGCAGCAATGAACTGTCTTCATCGACTGATCAGACCAGCGTTTCCTCGGTTTCCCCACTGGTTTCCGGCCTTCAGTCCTCCCAACGAATACCTTTTTGGGTATCCGTTGTTCGTCCATACAATTCATGGGGCCAGCCAATTGCAGCTTCCACAGTCTTATAATCGTTGAGACCTCCGCTACGTCAAAAATTTCATACAACTCATGGTTGTATCGAATTCACCATTGGTCTCCATCTAGCTTCGATCCAATTATTCGCCTCTGGACCCGCGCTCAAAGGCGTTCCATATATTTGCGGATGCCTGGGTTAAGGTTCTTGTTTCACACCCATAGGATAACACAGGACTTACTGTATACTTGGAGCAGGAAAGCATGTCTATGTAGCTGGTCTTCAAGATCGTAGAAACTGAATAAAATATTTTATTTGCGGGCTATATTCTTCAGTGTATTTCGTCTCTTTCATTACCCGTTTTCGCTATTTTGGCGTCTAAATACACAAATTTGCTAAAATTTTCGATACTGTATTCTTCAAGTGTGATTTTTTGCGTATTTGAGGTATTTTTCCTCAACTGCGTCATGAACTTTGTTTTATTTTCTGTCGAGTTTCAGGAAGAGTTCTTTGGCATTTGTTAAGGCTACTACTTGGCTCAACTTGTATAGTAATGTACCTCGCGTATCGATATGTAAGGTAGCTTCTTTATGACGTACTCCAGAGTCAACTTGAATAGCAATGGGGCCAGCTCATTTCACTGCTTTGGTTCAATATTTGAGTCAAAAGCATCGGTGAGTTGGTTATTGATGCGGACTTGGGAAATCGTCAACGTCATTGTCATTTTGGTAAGATGGACTAATTTGGCTGGGATGCCGAAGCAAAGAATTATTTAGCATAGTACGTTACGATCAATACTATCGTATGCTTGCTTAAAGTCAACGAAAATTTGGTGAACGTCTATGTTGAACTCCCAGCATTTTTCAAGTACCTGCTTGACTGTCAGCAATTGGCCTATTGTCGGTCTACGTGCTCTAAACCACCTTGATACTCCCCAATAATGCTGTTGGTATGTGCTCCGCTTTTATTTTCTAAGATTTTTTGAAAATATTTTGTACGCCGTAAAAAGTTGTGATATGTGTCTATAATTTTCGCACTATAGCTTGTCACCTTTTTTTTGGAAAGGGAATATAATTGATTGGCTCCGCTCGTTCGGCATATGTTCTTGTTACCAAATATGGTGAATGACTTTGTGAATAGCTTTATGAACACTACTGCCACCATATTTGATGAGCTCCACTGGAATCTCATCGATGCCCGGCGCTTTATTATTCTTTTGGGCTTTGATGATGGAACAAACTTCATCTAGAGTTGGTGGGTCCAATGGAAGCTCTCCGCAGACATCTATAGGCTCTGAAATTCTGGAGCTATGCGGAGGATTAAGGAAGTTCTTGAAATATGATGCCCATCTTTCCTTAATCTTGGTTTCATCAGTGATGATATTGCCGATGTTATCACAATAGAGCATGGTTTTGAGCTGGTAGCTACGTTTCAGGCTTTTCACTACTTTGTATGCTTGTCTTGTGTTGTTGCTCGCTAAATTTACATCTGTAGTTCTCAATTGGTCATCATAGTATTTTCTTTTCTTAATCCTAATTATCTTATGCGCTACTCTTCTGAGATTTTCATAGTGTTCTCTCTTCGTCCTGGTTTCCCTACCTCCGTGTCCATTGTACGCCTGATTCTTTTTATCTAACGCATTCTGGCACTCATTATCGAACCAATCATATCTCTTGCGCCAGGCTTGATGTCCGTTCATCTATTCTGCCACGGTCCTAATAGCCGCTTTTAGTTCCATCCAGAGCTCGTTGCTTGTCTTTAATGATGCGCCTGATAAGATGGGAGCCAGCTGGCTGTCGAGGGTCTCCGTGAAATTTTTGGCCACAGACACCATTTGAAGCCTTTCGATGTGAAATTTTTGTAGCGGGCTGGTCTTCAAGTAATGATCTGAGTTACAATTGGCTCCTCGGTATGTACGGACGTCAAGTATGCTCGAGGCCCTTCGTTATTGGATCAGAACATGATCGATCTGGTTTTGTGTGTTGCCATCCGGTGATACCCAGGTCATTTTATGAATGCGTCGGTGTGGGAAGCAAGTCGAACGTAGGACTAGATTTCTGCTACATGCAAAGTCAATCAGGTACTGGCCGTTGTCATTTGTTTCATCGTGGAGGCTACATCCTCCAGTCGTTTCCCGATGAGATAGCTCATTGCCAATTTAGCGTTGAAATCACTCAGAATTATTTTTGTGTCGTTTGTAGGCAATGAGTCAACCAGTCTTTTCAGGTGATTATGGAACTTTTCTTTCGTTTCTTCGTCCATTTCTTTGGTCAGGGTGTGAACATCGATCAGCCAGATTTTGAAGAATTTCGCTTTTATACAGATCGCACACAATCGTTCATTGACTGCCTTAGGATCAATAACGTGCGATTTGAACTCCCTATCTACAATGAAGGCCACTCTGAATTCTCGTTTTCCAGTGGGCTTCCCACTTTTGAATATTGTGTGCGATCTCATGTCTTGAATGTCGTTTCCAGTCCAATTCGTTTCCTGGATTGCCAGTATTTTTAATTTTTTGGAAGTTATAGTTTCATGGTTCTTCTTATGTCTAACAATGTCAGCTGATTAAGCATTTTCAAAATACGTAAAAACAAAAATGAAGCCATTTGCTGTATACTTAATTAATATATGTTAATTCACCATCACATTAAATTCACTTAAACATAAAAAACGTCCCACACTTTCACTTTTCTCATTTAAAGCCGAACAAGCCATCTCTCCTGAAGCTAAAAAGACATCGATGCCACCATTTATCGTAAGCATTTTGTCTTTTCATCGAAGCCACCGATACGTCCCAAGATACTTGGCTTTGTGAAAATCTCATGTAATATTAATGAACTCCAAAGGATATACCTCTTTGTCGACGATATTTAAATCCTTGAATGAATGAAAATGTAGCATCGATTACAATCAAGGCCCATCATCAACGTCACGGTAGATTGAAATCTTCAACGATATTTCTCCCATTTTACACCCCCACCCCTCGTTGCCTCGTTCCATCTATTTCGCAACCTATTTTGTTCGTTCCTTGTATCGCCTTAGTGATGTGAAGAGTTTTGGTCCTTTTTATATGGGTTTCAATGCGACTTTACTGCTTTTGAATAGCATTATACATAACGTTGTGCAGGACCACACTGGCAGGCTCTTGAACACTGACTAGCTGTGTACTATATATGTATCATCATTGTGAGTATTTCATATAAATCTCTATATTATGGGATGAAAGATACAGCAGATAATATCTTTTCATCTCTCATATTTTCGTTCTTTACAAATCTTCATGATAATCGGATTCTCAAATAAACTCTAACAAACTGCACTTCATTGCCTTCACAAGAGTATTTCATATTGAAGGGAGTGGTTGGGATAGGATTGAATGCACTCTGCACTCCATTGCTCCAATTTTGTGGCATATATTTTTTGCATGTGACTCGTTTGGAGCCTTGGACAAAGTTTCCGGCGCCTTGGTCGGTCGCGACACATTAAGAGGATTCCGCGAAAGCGTGACTGGAATTGTAAGGACATGAAAGTCTGGGTGGCTGGAACTGAGCACAAGTAAATTAAGGAGTTGGAAAGAATACGCGTATATCGATTTATCTGTTGCAAAGATGTAATCGTATATTCTCAATGTAGTTGTTATTTCGAAGAATATTCGTTTTTTTTGTGCACATTCACACAAGCAGAAAAGCCCCTCATATGTGCTCCCATGGGAAATCAACTAATCCGCTTCTAATGACAACACAAGTATCTGAAGCCTCTGTTTAGCATCCTCCAATGGTTCAACTGATTCTGCTCCATTGAGGATTCAAAAGGGCTGCCTCTTCATATGGATTACATTTACTTATATTTCAGTGGATTAGAAATATTTCAAATAACGTAAAAGTATTTTGATTTATTTTTGAATATTCTATAACTTCTAGGAATATTTTGTACACGAAAAATATTTGTATCTCTATTCAAGGAAAAACGTCGTTGCAACATCGACTGGTAACTCGAAAACTCGCGTTAACGCGACAACTGTTCCACGCACGTAAATGATGACGCTTTACGACTTGTTATCGAGTTAACGGCCTCCGAAGGATATCAACCAGTAAGTCCTTACTATGAACAAATTTATTTAATAAATTATTCAAACAGTTCCCACAGATGCTTAAGTGCACGCCATCACATTCTCATGAAGGGTCTCACGCCCTTTGGTATCAACCTGGCGAATCAACTCGTGAGCAATTCAATTCCCAAAAGTGATATAAAATTTATTAAGGATAAGAATCAACAGGTCTTTGGCCTCACCGAGTTACTGGTAAGGTATAATTGCATAGAGGGAGGTCTGACACTAGCGAATTTGAAAATGAACGTACGTTTGGATTATTAGAAATTATGATGGATAGGTACATAACTAAGATTTTTGACTATTTTCGGCACTGTTTTGCTGAAATTAAGGATTCCAGACACCTCCAAATATGAATTCTGATGACAAACTTCTTCAAAATTTTCCAGTTAGGAGAATGTTTAGCTTTCACACATTCCTCAAAACCAAAACATTCAAATTTATCAAGTTTATATTTCAAAGCATTCAAAAATCCAATCGATTTGAAAGTAATCCTTTCCTGCATTTCGTCTTTTGTCGAGGGGAATACGAGAATCAAAGACCTTGTAAATAATCGAAATGGTCCCCTCGTGTTTTATAGCCTTCGTTGAAAGGCTTTTGCCGATGGTTTACCAACCTTTTACATGTTTAGTGTTCGTCAGAATGATTCCACGTGGGACGAGAGAAAGCCAAATCCTGGGGGAGTTGCGTAAACAGTTTGGGTTTCGGTTTGAGGTTGTCGAGGTTGAAATGGAAGTGAAAGGCAGAAAAAAAAAGAAACACTGGAACAAGGAGCCAAACAGCAGGCATGCATTAGAAATGGAAAAACAAATCACTTTACAGGCAATCGAATGAAATGAAAATTTTATTCGTTGCGGGTGAGAAATTCTTAGGCAGATTGATTTCAAGACAGTTCAAAAATTCTGACTTGAAAGGGGAGGAGTGTTGAACGTTTTCTCGAAATATTTAAATTACTAGAGGATAATGTATCACTTTATTGTTCGTCTATGATTTTCATGAGGGTATAAAAACACTTTCAATTTAAAGTACGTTCGGATATTTAGTTGGATGTAGATACTAATTTCCAGATCACACAACATACGAGTATATGATTATAATAAATCATAGGTATAATCTAATATTTTATGAAAATAGGTAAATATGTGTGGCTTTAACCTTTCACGCATAAAGGGCACGTTTGCTCCAACACAATTTTTACAATAAACAGTAATATATTTATTTATTATATTTATTTATTTACAATTCCATTTAACAGATTAAAATAAATCCAATTATAAAATGGAAAAACGACAAGCAGAAACAAGTAAGAATGAAAACTTAAATTAAGCAAAGAAAAATTAGGAAGATTAAATAATATTAATATTGAAAAATGAGGCATTATTGTCTATTAAATTATGAAAAGGTTAATATGAAATTAACAGGCTTAAAAAATGAAGTTAAAGCGCAAAAAAAGAAAAGAAAAAAACAACAAGCCGAACTATTCAAAATGAGTTGTAAGGACGAGGTTTCTTAGTCTTATTTTGAATACAAAATAGGAATCAGAAAAAGGACCAAGCTCAAGTTTATTATGTTTCCTTAACATTCGCACAACGGGAGAATGAAAGTATAAATTCGTACGGGCAAAGGGCACCTCGAACAAAGTGTTTGATCGAGAAGGACGCGTTGATTGACGGAAGTGTAAGTCAGCATATAATATTGGAGAGATTTGATTATAACATAGTTGATACAGAAAACACTGATCCAAGTAGATGCGACGGGACAACAAAGTCGGAAGACATAAAAAGGATAAGCGGCATTCATAGGATTGATATGGGAGTTTGAGTTTGTAGAACAAAACTCGACTAAATTTACGCTGTACATTCTCTAACGAGTTCGTGAGGTAGGAGTATCGGGGGGACCAAACTACAGAACAATATTCTAGGATAGGACGGACAAGACAAGTAAACAAGCGGATAGGAGTGGATATGTTGGTGAACTTGTATGTGTGCCTAAAAATAAGCCCCACTATTTTTGATGCCCTGGCAGTCACATTTAAGATGTGAGCATCGAAATTGAGGCAAGGATCGAAAATAACAACAAGGTCTTTAGCAGAGCACACAGCAGCCAGTGGGATATCATTTAACGTATAGGTAAAGAAAATGGGAGATAGCTTTAGATTAAACGTCATTTTATGGCATTTAGCAACATTTAGACGAAGGTAGTTAGTCGAACACCAATTATTAAGAGCAATCAGATCCATCTGAAGATATTGACAATCTTGTATCGACCTGATAGCTTGAAAGACTTTGAAATCGTCTGCATACAATAGACAATTAGAAGCAATGACAGATGGTAGGTCATTTATAAATAATAGGAAGAGGAGAGGGCCTAGAATGGACGTTGGATGAAGTGGTATAGAGGTTGCTCCACAGTAACTAACACAACAAGTGCGAGAAGACAGATATGAATCCATCCATGATAAAAGAGGGCCAGCCACTCCAAAGGCTTTAAGTTTGTGACAGAGTAGTTGATGGTTGACAGTGTCAAAAGCCTTAGAGAAGTCAGTGAAGATCACATCAACCTGCAAACGATTGTCCAGGGCCTTCGCGATGTAGTCAGTAAATTCAATTAGGTTGGAGGTCGTAGAGCGACACTTAAGAAAGCCATGTTGTTCCTTTGACAAGATAGGTGCCAATAAAACTGAAAGCCGGTCATGCACAAGACGCTCAAGTAATTTCGGAAAACAGGAGATTAGGGATATAGGACGATAATTGGACACAGAAGTAGGATCACCACTTTTAAGAATAGGAACAACATTTGCTCTTTTCCAGCAAGCCGGGAACGCACCAGTACGCAAACTAAGGTTAAAGAGGAAAGCCAGGGGAATGCAAAGCGATGACGCTAATGACTTAACAAATATATTCGGCAAGCCATCCGGACCTGGGGATACATTAGGATTAAGGGAATTGATGAGGGTTTCAACTTCAATATAATCTGTGCAGAGTAAAGCAATGTCAATGGAATGGGACATAAATGTATTTACTGGGTAACGTATGAAGGAGGAGTAAAGTAGACGAAAAGAATTTAGAGAACAAGTTTGAAATGTCTTGAGGAGAAGAGCTTCTAATATTGTTCCAGTGGACAGAGGGAGGAAAAGAAGAAGAGGACTTGAACGATCTAATGTAAGACCAGAAAGGCTTAGTGTTATTTGACATAAGCGAACACTCCAAACTGCTGAAGTAATTTTTCATAGCATTCTCGATAACTTGTTTCGCTGCAGCACGTAAGACACAAAAACGGTCCCTGGATTCAGTAGAACCACAAAGTTTAAAGCAACGGTGAGCTTTAGTTTTGGCTTTCAAGGCACAAAGTACTTGCTTAGTGACCCAAGGTTTCTGCTTTGCTTTATGTGGAGTTTGTAATGGTGTAAAATGCTTGATCAAATCAAACAGATAATTATAGAATTTTCTTAGAGCTGCCTCACACGGCAAATTTCCGAAAAATACCTGCCAATCAACGGATATTAGTGAGCAGGTAATAGATTGGTAATTCGCTCTGAAGAAGTTAAATTTAGGAGCAGGTGTAAATGTACGATGTTTCAAAAGCACAACCGAGAGGTCAATCGATAACGGCGGGTGGTGGCTATCGATGCGGACAAGGGGTTCTAATGCTAGGGAAACAGACAGACAGTGAATTGGAATATTAGACAGCACAAGATCGAGTAGCCGGCCGTTAGTATTAGGGATATTATTAAATTGCGAGAAAGAACAGAGTGAGAGAAACGAAGAGAGAGACAGAGAAGATGCATCAGTCGATGATACATAGTAAGGAGGGCACTCCGTCCATTGAACTGCTCCCAAATTAAAGTCACCGCAGACTAATATTAAAGATTGTGGGTGACGTAAGAAAACATATTTGGAAAACTCGTCAAAAAATGTCTCATAAACATATAAAGGAGAGTTACTAGGTATGTAAACAGAGGAAACTAATAAAGATGTATTATTAGGAAGGAAGATCTTGACAATGACACAATCCACTATACGCGAAAAACAGAAGTCAGTACAGGGAGAGCTGCGTATGGTATTATTAACAGCTACTAGGACACCACCACCATCTTGTTTATTTGTAGAAGTCAAATCACGGTCACAACGATAAATATCAAAATCAAGTGAGATTTCCGAATTTAGTATGTTATCATTCAACCAGGTTTCTGTAAGACAAATAAACGAGTCCTCACAAAGTTGAAGCGATAAAAAGAGCTTATCCAGCTTGATCCTTAATCCTCGAACATTTTGGTAGTAAATTGATACGTTAGAAATTAAGTTAGGGTCAAAAAAGTTTACACTAGTTCGCAGACTGCAGTTTACCCGGTGCACGAAAGGACTTCCTTCTTCGTTTTACAAGTACTCCAGGTGGCCAAGCTTCAGGATTCAAAATAGTGTCACAAGTTGCAGGTACTGTAAGTTTGAAAGAAGCTACCACTCTATCCTCCAGATTGTCCTTTGTGAGTTTATGGCAGCTGATGACTTTAACAGACGGACCAAATTTTTTGAGAACATAGTTTTTTAAGTAGTCGGCAGATGTCTGGTAACTTAGACGCGAAATGAAAATCTCCTTTGGAAGAGCTACAACGTCAAGAGCAGGGATTTCATCATACGAATTCAGGGAAGCTGCAGCCGATGTGTCGATGCCAGATAAAGGTGGAAGTATAATTGAAGGTTTACCTTTAGTTTTTGGGATCGCCCCGTGGCTAGGTCCCGGAGAGCTTGGAAATATCAAAGGTGACTCATTACCATCAATATGTAGAGGTTCTGCTGAAGCCACAGGAGATATTGGACGCGTTGGACTCGAACTTGATCCACATGCACGATACGGTGTTTTAAAAGATGATAACTTCGCCAAAGCTTTACTCCTAGTAACGATGAAAGGCCTTTGTATAGGAGTATTTATACCGCTATTACCTTCGGGCTGTATGGTCGGCGATAAAAGTTGCGCTTGATTATTTAGATCGGTCATAGTCACTGATGCCAAAGTTTTAGGTGACGCATCCTCAGTAAATTTCAAAAGGGTCTCAATCTCCAAAAATGCACTTGAACATTTAAATTGGAGACGATTCAATTCATCCACTAGAGATTTGATAGTCTTCCCAGCTAATTGAAGACTTGAGACATACGCAGACAAAGAATATCTCCTACAGGAATCACAATACCAGTGAATTTCATTACCCGTTTTATTTATTAAGTCGGCTGCAGGGCCTTTAAAGTTGACGCAAGCCGAATGGTAAAAGAGTTCGCAAAACCCAAAGCAGAGGACCATTGGGGTTTTATTGTTTAAGTCAATGCACTTCACTGCACTGCACGACATAGTGAAAAATTAAAAATTAGAGTTTATATCAAAAACTAATTTAATCAAGGAGTAAAGTAATTATTAATTTAAATAATTTTGTTTTTTTTTTTTTAGTTTTTTAGTTCACTAATTCAGACTATGTATCTTGTAGGGTTAAAATTTCAAATGTTACACACTTGCCTACCTTAAGGCGGGTCGAACAAATTTAGATGGAAAACAAGTAGATTTTCAAGATTGCCTATAGCAAAGCGCACAATCAAAGAACGAACAACTGAATCAATGTAAACACTGTTCAAACGCACAACAAAGGAAATGAAGGCGAAATATAAGAATAGGAAAAATAGCTTGAATTACTTAAAGACGCACTACGCTGGGCAAAGAACTCGCGCACTGAATCGCAAGCAAAAGCACAACCGAAAATTATAGTTATTAAAAGTGCTTTCGACAATGTTATTAAATAAATGAAGAAATGAGGTAGCCGCGCACATGAAGAAAAGTCTGCTTAGCTCAAAGGTTTACACTGGTATATAGGCTTAAGTAGGGGTTTTTATACTGAAGCTTTATAATTTTACGGTACATTCTGAAGTAAAGGGTTTCTTAGAGGCGGAAAATTTAAAAGTGATAACACTGTAACCGGCGACAGCCAATGTCAAGGCTCTCAGTTATTTTGAGGTTAGTTGTTTTTAGCGATTCATCATGAATAGACTTGTAGAGCGTGGTGTCAGCATCGCATCAGCAGATGCTAGAGACAACAACAAACATGGAAACAGCACATATACACGAAGCCACGTAAACCATCAATTACGAGTAGTCAATTTGTTGCTACTTTATGTAAACTGGACTTTAAATGTTAAATTACGTTAGACTAAAATATTGCGAGAAAATGACAAGTGATTTTACATTCATCGAGATTGTCGAAAGACAACTGAACAAAATAATAACCAAATTTCATTGTCTTGAAAATTTCAGGACTCTCAATTCTCACTAGAAAACTAGTTTTCCTATTCAATGTAATTAATCCATGTGATATATCTACTTAAAAACTACTGCGTTATTGAAATTTAAAATTGTGAATGTACGTTAACTCTGTATTGATACAAGCCATCAAATGACAATTGTTGAATTGACAGTGTCATAAATTGCTTTCCCTTTTGATTCCTCGCGTTTTGTTTACAAGTAGGGCAATTAGATAAGTGCAATAATATTTATTTAAAGACATGATCCTTTGTTTCATATTCTTACAGAGTTCCAGTGACGGCAGCGATGGATTGGAAAGGGATTCAACACCCACATTTAGATTACGTATACGAATAAATTCAAATTGCAGTTTTGTATCGAGTTTCATTCCCTAAACTGGTGACCCCACGCACATAGGCTGACCAACCACCAGCAGCGTGGCACATTTCAGCATAAAAGTCAACAATGTCAAACCAAGAAGAGAATTTTTCCGACGCCAGTGATGGCGTCATCTCTTCGGCTGCAATTCGTGCGATCCTACGTTTAAGTTATCGCCTCTTTGATCATCATGTTTAGAGTTCAAGGTTATCAAAGTGGAAGCACAGCTCCGTAACCACAAAATTACGCATGATTCCTCAAAGTTTCACACGATCGTACTCGAACTTGAAATAATTAACCTTTTGCTGCTCGGACATGCTATTGTCTTTTTTGAAATAATAGTGCGTGCATTCTATAATGGACAGGCCGCGTACAGAAACAAATAGACAAAATTTGCCTGTAACGACACAGCAAGTGTGTTGTTACTAAACAACTGATCGGAGAGGCTGCTCGAGGGTTGCGGTTGCTACGCAGGTAAGTGGCGTGATCGAATGGAGATTTGCTCAAAACTGGTCAAGGACAGTAGTCGAAAGATGGTGACGACGATGTGGATCAGGGAAGTTGGTTGCTGGTTATATCGGGGATTGGTTGCTTTATGGAGATTTTGAAGAACAAAACGTAGTTGCGATGAAAAAGGAATGACCGGTATGGCATCGTACGGATCAGGCTGAATTAAATATTCTAATCTGCCTTCGTCACCAAAACAGGAACCAAAAATAACAACAATGACGATGTAACCAGCGGCTGCGGCCACGATAATATCAGCACATCGGAAGCGGTATTAACGATGATGAAAACGGCGATGAACACTATGATAGCGAAGACGGACAAAAAACGGAAATTAACAGACACTCTTGTCCAGACTGAGATTCCTGTGGCACTCGGGCTCAGCAAAAAATGATGCGAATGCTAGAGCATCCTATTAAGGAAAAGCAGGAAGCTCTGCAAAACGCTTCCGGTGTTCGAGTGGGGGAGGAAAATATATAGCACATCGAGAATTCGATAGTCACTGGTGCGATCATTACCAAAGCGACTAAAGCAAGGGTCATTAATCCCGATATAACAACAAACCATCCTGCAGTCCACGAAGATATTGAAGACAAGCAACGAGCTCTGGATGGAAGTGAAAGCCGCTTTTAAGATCGTGGCAGAACAGACAATCGAACATCAAGCCCGTCGCAAGAGAAATGATTGGTTTGATTATAAGTGCCAGAATTCGTTAGACAAAAAAAATCAGACATACAAAGAACACGTAGGCAGGAAAATAAGGACGAATGGAGGACACTATGAAAATCTCAGAAGAGTAGCGAATAAGATCATTAGAATTAAGAAAAGAAAATACCATGACAACCAATTGTGAATAAAAACCTCTTTTTTTTTGTGGTAGGGAGGCGAATGCCCATTTATGCACAGAGGGTGGGACTAACATGTTCGCAAAAAGGCGACTGGACTACCCACTAAACACCTCCCCTTTCAACCTGAGAACCTAGCCTGGAACCGTTTGACACATTACTTCGGGCCAGGTCTCGTTTTGTTATGCCGTGAGGCACCTTCAAACTGGGAGATCACTCTTCTAGCGGGAGGGGAGAGGGGAGGAGGAAGTGCCGGACAAGCGATCCCCCAACCCCAACACCCCCAGCTGCAGTGAGTCCCTTTTATCTTTTAGGGCAACCCGAACCTAATGTGCCACATGCTTCCATTTGTCAACCGATTCGAGCATCACCGCGACTATATTATCCGTCTCCCTGTAGAGGGCTCTTCGCAGCCTGTCCCATTTTATGCACGTGAAAAATGTGTGGCAGGCATTGTCTGCCTCTCCTGGCCAATACCAACTATTGGGGGACCGTGACTTACCAATCTTGTGTGCAGGTAAGGCTAAAAACATCCATGCCCGCTCAAAAGGTGGTTCAGGTAGAAGTCAGTCTCACCATGGCTTTCGATTTAGCCACAGTTTCACATCCGGAATGAGGCACTTAGTCCACCTTCTCTTCGTGCAATTGCCCCGAGACTGCTGCAAATCGTTGAGTGAGTCTCCCTTCACGGACAACCATCTCCCTCGCTTCCTCGTTTCGACGCAGATAAATAGAGCGGCGCTCTCTGGCAAGGAGGGCGACAGAATCACGCCTGCAATAACTTTCACCGCCAAATCAGAGACTGTCAGATACAAAGATGCAACCCTCAGCGTTCCTATTCTCTGCACCTGTGTCAGGCGTTTTCGGTAAACCTCCTTACTGAGAGCGTCGCCCAAATACAAATTCTATGACCTATGACCCTTAAGTACAAATTCTATGACCTAAATTAGTTACTTCTAAATTCCTTAATGACTAATTTGTGAACAAGACTTCTTCACGCGACCAATGTGTCATCAATACGATTTACTAAATTGCTAATGTCATCAATACGATTTACGAATGTGTCATCAATACGATTTACTAAATTGCTAACTCACATATCCTCATTTTATAAATTTATACTTCAACTATCATATACAAAACATTATAATGACTCAATCGCCAAGACTATGAATGAAAATTCAGTAGCTTAATGTAATACAATATCTTTAGCCAATGCTTCTTGCATTGGTGCAATATGAAGCTTAGTACAATGCAAAAGGGAAAACATTTTATGATGGCAATGTACTGTAGAGAACATTTCTTGTAATCTGAGATATGTATACATGCTCTGAATTCAATGTCAAGGCGTTTGTGTACGGAAATGAATTACCGTCACATGTTTTGGTTTTGAATGACAATGATAATGGGTAATTTGTTTTAGAATACGAATGAGTGAGTCGTTAATTCTAATTGTGTTTATTTTTAGATAGTGTGTATTATCACACTCTACACCCGTACCCCGAAAAGTGTGGAGTACTAGATTCAAATTTAGTATGAAACACACGAATTATCGTGAGTCTTATTCACATTGCAGATATAATACAAGCATTTATGGTAAATTCTTATCTACTAATTCTACATGACATGTATAAATAATTTTATTTTATTGTATGAATATTACTCATGTTTAGTTAATTAAGCTTATTGCCATAAATACTTAAAAATTTTACATTATTTTTGTGGACTTATTTTAATTTTCCATCAATATCTATTACAATGTTAACTCCTTTAATTTCAATTACATTATAAGGACCTATGTAGGGAGTTTCGTGTTTATTTCTGTTGTTTTTTTTTATAAAAGTACTAAATCTCCTATTTTTAAATAAATTGGATGAACTTGAGTATATTTTGTTCGCTTCTCTTTTACTATGAGAGATGATTATCTCTCGTGCTTTTCTAAGAGCGTGTTGCAACCTAATTTTTAACTCTTTAGCATAGTTATCTAGGTCGTAATACTTTTCGTTTTTGTTTAAAATGTCGTCTGGCAAATATGGTAATTCTCCAAATATTAATTCGTACGGAGTATATTCGTTGTCTACATGGGGGGTTGTATTATATGCAAACGTGTAATACGAAATCCACTTATCCCAGTCTGAGTTTTCTGAAAACGCTAGAATGTATTCATTTAATACTCTGTGGTTACGCTCTACAGCACCTAACGTTTCGTTGTGGTATGGAGTAGAAAGGACTTGCTTGATTTTCAATAGAATACAGATTTCCTGCATCAAATGATTAGTGAATTCAGTACCTTGGTCTGATTTTAAAATTTTGAAGTGACCATACTTTAGTATGAATTCATTGACTAATGTTCAAGCTACGGTTTTCGCATCCTTGGTTTCCATGGGTGCGGCTTCTGCGAACTTTGTGAGTTCGCACTGCATGGTTAGAATATACCTTTAGTTATTCGAGATTATAAGAGGCCCGACGACGTCGATAGTTATGGTTTCAACACTCGTCGTTGGAGTGTCAGTCTTCACCATATTTTCTTTGGTATTTCTTACCTGTTTATTAATTTTGCATTTATCGCAATTGCTGACATACCTTTTAACCATGTTGTTCATGTTTTTCCAGCAATATCGTTGCTTCAACTTAAGTAAAGTTTTTCGTATACCTAAGTGACCCCCTTGTGGTGTATCATGATATTCGCGTATTAACTGATTTTGTATTTCAGTATCTTTTATGTTCTTTGGGGTTTCATAAATTATAATATTAATTTTTGCGCGCTGTTTGTACTTATTTCTCATTCTCTCTCGCTCTTATCTCTCATTCTCATTTTTGTCAAGGTGACCACTTCGGTTTTCTCCAACGCTAAAATGAATCCGCGAGCAGTCATCCAGTCCCTCACTCGGCGCATTAGCATACCTAGCCTAAGTTGCACCTGTTCAACGGTGCGTCTAGCGACCAGAACCGCAGCACCAACTGCTGTTTCACTATGCACAGTGTCAACACGGACGGGATGGGTGAGAAAGAGTGCTTGCAGTGTCTCGTCATGTATACAAGGTTTCCGTAGGGCATCAAGCCTCCGCATAACTAGCTTGTAGCCAAGGCCCCACGGATCCTTGTTCACATTGTCCACTAGATCTTACCAGCAGCAAGCCTTGCTCGCTCAAGCAGATTTTGGGCGGTTGAACTGCGGTGTAGGTTAAGCCGTAGGATGCAGGTCATCGAAGTTCTAATTTTGCCTTGGCTAGGGCTTCCTGGAAAACCCGGCCTTTTCCTGATCCCAAGACGTGTCCAACATCAGGTCTTGGATCAGAATCCTTGCAAAGAATACAGTGTGCTTCCTTCGTACATTCTTTTCTTTTAGGTCCATTTCACCTCATTTGTAGCATAGGGAACTCCTATTGGGTCCTTTGCATACTTGTGTGGTATGTCCATAACAAGGCATTTGATACATTGAAGAGGCATTGCTCTTCACTGTATCCTACAGACCCACCGTATTTGCACTTTGCCCTTGTTCAGGAATGGTTCCGCGTCCTTTTCAGTCAAATCAACTATGGCCATGCATTGCCCCCTATTGTTTTCTGATGTCAGTCTCACTTTAATCCTTCCCACGCTAGGGAACTCCCTTTTGATGGCCTCTTCTACCTCAGCCAGATCCGTGCCGCAGTCAATGTCTCTTATTTCGATCATTGCCGTCGGCTTAAGCGAGGCTACAGTTGCTTTTTTCCGAGGACTTTCTTTACTGCATCGCAGAATGCTTCCTTATTGTCGGCCTCTGCTCCGAATCGACGAGTATGTGGCCCGACCGCGTTGGTTGTACTGCTTTAATGGTTGTGTTGGTGTCTTGGAGCCTTACGTTTCCTCTGATGTCCCGCAGCACCTCCGCGTAGGATCGGCCATCTTGGGGCTATACGAGCAGTGCCTGCTGCCACGATCTTCGTCGGGGCTTCTGTCTCTCGTGTTTTGCATCAGGTCCTTTTTCTGGTTGGGCATCCATGCGAGCTTAACTTTCTGGCACTTTGTGAAGGAGTTTCTTTGCGGTTTTCTTCGCTCCTTTTGTAAGCTCTGTCTGGAACCCGTGATCTGGTGCTCCACGCCCATCAGGTGCCTCTTTCTTCCTTCTTTTATCCCGATCTCCTTCGATTGGGCTAGAGGCCATTCTTTTATTGATTTTAACTGGTAGAGCTATCTGCATGTGGCCTTTAGATCTCACCCCCAGCGCTTCATTAGCCTTCTGCTTGTCTTCGGCCGTTAACCAGCTTCTCCAATAATGCCCTATGCGGTCTAGGAGCTCCTCTAGTTCAAGGAAACCAATCTTTACTGCTTTGCTGATTTTTGGGGAGTCGCATGCTGATTGTATTCTTTTCAGAACATCTCCCGCTTTTTGGAATAGCCTTTCTTCTTCATGTCACTGGCCGCTTTTCCTGCATAGGACGTTCTAGCGTTCGCATAATTTTTTTGCTGGGCCCGAACGCCGCAGGAGTCTCAGTCTGGACCAGACTTGCTGCTAATTGTATTCATCGTCATTTTTTTCATCGCTAGTACCGCTCTCTATGTACTGCTAACATCGTGGCTGCAACCACTGTTTGCGTCGTCGTTATTATTTTTTATTTCTTTTTGTGGGTTTTTTTTTTATATTTTTTTTATGGTTTTGGTTGCTCCAGTAGCAAACCATCATATCCGACAGGCCAAAGCATAAATTCCAGTTCGTTGTCCAAAGCGTAGTCCAGATCCAATCAGGGTCGTTACCTTCGTGAAGGAACCTCACGGCACCCCCCATATCCTCGGGTCCCTGGGGGCAGTGCTCCCCAAAGAATGTTAGCCTCCAAGAGTGCTCTGGTCGACCGACATTCCCCCTGCGGGAATTTCCTTGGGTACGTGGAGGCGGAATACCCCAAAGAATGCTAGCCTCTAAGAGTATTCCTGTCGACCAGCAACTTCCTTAATCTTCCACACAGCTCCAGAACATTGGAGCCTATAGATGTTTGCGGTGAGCGTCCATTTGCCCCACTAACTCTGGATGAAGTTTGTTCCATCAGCAAAGACGAAAAGACTAATAAAGCACGAGGTATCGATGAGATTCCAGTGGAGCTCATCAAATATGGTGGCAGCAGTGTTCATAAACCTATTCACAAAGTCATCCAGCACATTTAGCAGCAAGAACATATGCCGAACGAGTGCAGCCAATCAATTATATATTATAGTGCGAAAGTTATAAAGGGTTTTCCAATAAGAGGTGTTATTTTGAACAGCCCGCTATTTCAGTAGGTGTCACTTTTGAAGCTGTCATTTTTTAGCATTTGACAAGTAAAAACTACGCCATAAATTAAAATGGAACGATACACACTCTCAACAATGCATTTAAATCATTAATATTCGCTATAAAAATGGTGAAAACTTGGCAGAGACGGTTAGTAAAACTCGAACATTTTTGAGTCGTCGTGAAGCACCTTGTCGGACCGGAATACAGATATTGGTGGAAATTGATTGAGTCCTTGAAATGCAAGAAAATGATCCGGAATTACATCGAAAAATCATCTTGGGTGATGAGGCCCATTTCCACCTCGGTGGCTTGGTCAATAGCAAAACTGTCGCACTTGGGGCTCGAGAAACACAAGATTTATTGTTGAAAAGCCTCTCTATCCTCAACGTGTGACTGTTTGGTGCGATTCATGGTCCAGCGGAGTCTTACTTTTTCGAAAATGAGGCTGAAGCAACAGTTACGGTGAATGGATTGCCCTATCGAGAGATGATTAATAATTTTTTCTGGCCGGAATTGGATAGTATTGATCTGGACAACGTTTACCTTCAACAAGACGGCACTGCGTACCACGCAAGCAACGAAACCATTGATCTTTTACGGGAACAGTTTCCGGACCGTGTTATCTCTCGAATAGGTGATCACAATTGGCCACCGAGATCTTGTAATTTAACATCTTGTGACTTCTGCCTTTGGAGCTACGTGAAGAAAAAGGTCTACGCCAACAGTCCAGCGTCAATTCAAGACCTCAAAGATGGAACTCGTGAGGCTATTGAGGACATAGGGCAGTGACTTTGCGATATGGTTATGGAAAATTTCATGAAAAAGATATGGTCCTGTAAGTGGGGTCATGGTAGTCATTTGCCTGATGTTATTTTTTGTTATTAACGGCATACTTTTTTCTTTATAATGAAATATTCATCAGATCATTTATATTAGAAAATGGCAAGTTTATTTTAATATCAAAATAACACCTCTTATTGGAAAACCTTTGTATGGCATACAAAATATTTTCAAATATCTTTGTAAATAAAAGCGGATAATTCGCTAACAGTATTATTTGGGAGTATCCATGTGATTTTAGAGCTGGTGGATCAACAATAGATCAATTGTTCACAGCCAATACTTCAAATTTTCGTTGAATTTAAGCAAGGATACGATAGTATTGATCGTAACGCACTGTACCAAATTATGCTTTGCTTCGGCATACTAGCCGAATCAGTCCGTTTTACCAAAATGACAATGACGTCAAAGGCCTCCTAAGTACACATCAACAAGCAACTCACCGATGTCTTTGACACACATATCAGACTAAAGCAGAGCGATAGGCTGGCCCCATTGATATTCTGGAGTACGTCATACGGAAGCCACCTGTTGATACACGAGGTACATTACTATATAACTCGAGCCAAGTAGCAGCCTATGCAGATGACATCAACATTTTGTCACGGTCATTAGCAACTGCCAAAGAACTCTTCCTGAAACTCCACAGCGAAGCCAAACTAGTAGGGCTACAAATCAATGAAAATAAGACAAAGCTCATGACGCAATCGAGGAAAAATACCTCAAATACACAAAATATCACACTTGGCGAATACAGTATCGAATTTGTGTACTATATTTAGGCGCCAAAATATCGAGAACCAGTAATGGAAGAGACAAAATACGCCGAAGAATACAGCTCATAAATAAAATATTTTATTCAGTTCTGACGATCTTGAAGACCAGCTGCGTACACAGAAAAACAAAGCTCCAAGTATGCAAATCTGTGATAAGATCTGTGTTATGCTTTGGTTGTTAAATATGGACCTTAACCCAACCATCCTCAAATATATTGAACGCCTTTGATCGAAGAGTCCTGAGGCAAATAATTGGAGCGAAGTTAGATGGGGACCAATTGCAAATTTTATACAACCATGAGCTGTATGAATTTTTTGACAAACCGGAGGTCTCAACGATTGTAAGACTGCGGAAGCTGCAATAGGCTGGCCACAAAAATCGTATGGACGAACAACGGATACTCAAAAAGGTATCCGTTGGGAGAACTGAAAGCCAGAGACCAGACAGGAAGACAAGGAAACGCTGGTCTGACTCGGTTGTCGAAGACAGTTTATCGCGGTTCGGATTTTGAAATTGGAGGACGCGGTCAATGGACCGAGATAATTGGAGGCGATATTTGCAGGAAGCGAAGGACCGAGATGGGCTGCAATACTACGAATAAGAAGGAGACGATGATGCTTAAATGAAAAATATGTTTCTAAATAGTCCTTCATCTGAACTTCATCTGAAAATATTGCAAAGCATCAAAATTTTTAATAACTGGAAAGAACCAGCTCTTCCGATCCCTTAAGCAAAAAATTTTGTTGCTCAGATAAAAACAGCATTGCCATAAAGGAAAGCTCTGCCAAACATCTGCCCCTACACAAGTACTACTTTGTAGCAGGCTGATGGGGACTACTTCTCGTTCGCAAAAAAATTATGCTGTAGCACAACCAGAAACTGTCAGTTTCAAAGTGAGACCAAAATCTTGGCAATCGAATGAAAGATGTGGCCATAGAAAATAATCGCAACCACTACCATGCCTCTATGAAGCTCGTTTTCATACCTTTTGGTTGGCTCCTGGGAGCGACAAAGTTTGCAGAAATAATTTTTTCTTGATACCGAAAATCCGCCTGTGGGCCATATCTGGTTTAAAAAATGGTTTTTCAACCCTCGAACTCGCAGTAATTTACGAAAAATAATGCTTTGAAATTGGAGAGTTATATCCCAATGAGTTTAATTTCAATTTAGCTTTTATCTAAACTCTTGAATTTCAAGAACAAGCAAAACATTCACCTTTTTATTTTAATCTGATAAAACCACAATAACAGTTTTCGTAGTTCAAACAAGTCGATTATTCTATATAAATGAAATTTCCATCAGGGACATTTCTTTTTAATATCCTCTTACATTGTTCGTATAACAATAGGCTAAAAGCTTGCTTAAGATTCTTTACTTTAAAAGTCTTCTTTCTGCAAATACTTTCATTTTAAGATAATGAAATTGCAACAGTCAAAAGCCATTGAGAAAGAATTCATTGAAAAATGCACGTCCTTGGCTTCCTTTTTCGGTCCCTTCATATGTATGAGAATCTGTTGAATTAGAGTGGACACAATAAAATGCTATCACAAGTGGTCCTGGGAGCATCTCGTACACAGAACAATTTAGGAAATTGCTACAACACATTTGGATAATTAAAATAGCCTCTAATGGAAGTGTCGAATGGGAAATGGGTTTGTGTTGTCCGGCTACTGTTATGAGATCGGACAACAATTTAAACGACTTCAACTCATTTACGAGTACTTTGTAAGGCTTGGCTTTTTGTTTTAAAATATTTATAGTTTTAAATATTTTTGCCTAAACTAGTCTTTGCCCTTAGGTGGATTGCCTAATTTTTATTCCTCAATGCTTTGAACTCAAAAGACCTTTTGTCAATACAGGCAATAAGTATCCCTTAAATTTTAGCCCTAAGCCATTCGCAGGATTTTCACTATTAGAAACCTTAGCACGTTTAAAGATACCTAATCTAAATAAAGCACCTAACACTCTTAAGTAGCTGTAAACAGTTTAACGGATGTAAATTAAGATTTACGAGGATTCGTAATACTTTCCTGGCGACAAATGAAAGGACTCATCCTTATTAAATCTAAAAGATCTCAAGCTGCATACCCTAGTTTCGTCTCATCTAAGCAACCTTGCCTATTGATTCCACCATCCCAGCGAAGAAATACAAGTCCTTTAATATCCTTTTAAGCGCGTTTTATTTCAATAAAAGATCCATCACTTGAAAATCTACTTTCGCACCTAATCTCCGAGTATTTGTGGAACACGATTTCGTGTTCGAAACGACAAAGGCATCCTTCGACTACTGCAAATCCCTGCTAATATCTGTTTGAGATGGTTCCACCGTTTCTCAGAAGGAGGTCGAGTTGTTGAGTGGAGACATTTTCATGTTCTTGTAAATATATTGTCATGGATTTATCAGGATTTTTTTTCTCTGTTGTTTTAACTATATTGAAAGTTCTCAGTCGGCGGTGTTAGTGGGGCACGGTTCATCGAGATAGGAATGATGAATATATGTACGGAGAATGTCTCTTTTTTGTGAGTTCATTGATTTTTCACCCTCCATGCTTGTACCCCAGGGGAGCGATTTGTTTCACAGCCGTAAGGGAGACATCACGTCTCGCAAGACGCCCACTGAAGAATGTAAAGTGAAACTTGTTCCAATTTATTTTATGGCAATATTTACGTCAGTTATAGATAATTTATGAGATGGACATTTTTATGGATGTAGTTTGTGGTCAGTTGGAAGAAAATGAGGTGATTTCGCAAAAAGAATGTAAAACAATAATGAATAAATAGTAACTTTTGATCTATTGCGTACCGTCATACTGAGGTTCTAATTATAGTTTTTGACTATTGTTCAGTCAAAAGTAAAATTTTGAATGAGAACTATTCATGAAAATGAATAATGAGTAAATTATATTGAAGCGGGCTCCTACTTTCTGACTGACTTCCATAAAAGGGAAGGTTAACTGTTTCACACATTTATAGGGTTTCCCATTAGGGATATAACAATTTTGAGTCGGTAGTCGCAACTTTAATAACGCTTACTAAAAATTTTGGCCATAATAATCGCCCTACACGACAGGCTGTACGTACTACAGTGGATAAGTTTGAGTAAAAATTTACACTATTGGACATTCCGGTGTCAAAAAGACATCGTACCGCTTAAAGCGAAGGAAATATCGCTGCCGAAAGTGCATCGATTCAAAATGAGCCAAATCAGTCGACTCCACGTCGTTCTTAAGAATTGAGGCATATCTTGCGAAAAGATCTTGGCCTACATGGTCTAAAGATCAAATTGCCTCAAGAATTGATCATTAGAAAACCGAAACTTCTCCAATTGGGTTCTGGTAATGCTTGAAGAAAATGAAAAATTTCATTAGAAAATCATCTTCAGCGATGAAACTCATTTCTGACTAAATGGCTTTGTCAATAAGCAAAATATGCATTATTGCTCAGCAGCAAATCATCGCATCCGTAAAAACTTACTGTTTGGTGCGGTTGTTATGTCGGAGGTGTGATATGACCGTAAACGACAGTCATTTTACCGTCAATAGAGAGCGCTATCGTGTTATATTGGAAGATTATTTGTGGCCAGAATTGGATGAACTTGAATTCAACGATATGTGGTTTCAACAAGGCGGCGCTACTAGCCACACAGCATGCCTCACAACCGATTTAATGAAAGGAAAATTTGTTGGACGTATTATTTGGAGAAATAGTACGGTCGAATGGCCGCCTCGGTAATGCGATCTAACGCCATTGGATTTTTTTTTTTATGAAGCTATATCAAGTCGTTGGTCTATGCCAATAAGCCAGCAATTTTAGATGAGCTCAAAGACAACATCCAACACAAAATTGCCAAAGCTCCGATCGAAATGTGTGTCAGAGTGGTGGAAAATTGGGTCCAAAGAATCGACCGCTGTAAACGGACTCCTGGTGGTCATATGACCGAAATCGAATTTCATTCATAAATATATCAAATACTTTTGTGCTTTATTAATAGATAAAATTGTTATGTGCTTAACGAAAAACCTTTTACATTAAATTTCTGACACTTTCATGCAAATCCTAGCAAACCTGTAGTGTCTCAGTTAATTAAAAGTACGTGTTTTCCCAAAGCCATGAATATTTGCTGTAGCAATACAGGAAGGTAAGGTGTCTTTGTATTTTTGGGAAAAAAATATTTATTTATTCGTCACTATTTATGGTGTCCCCTTCAAAGTAATCAATATACTTGTGCCAATACACTTGTACCAACGCTTTTCCATTCCTCAAGGCACTTCTCATTAGCACTTTTCGGTATAGCCTTGAGTTCTTCAAGTGATGCAGTCTTTATCTCCTCAATCGTTGCAAGTCTCCGTCCTTTCATAGGTGTCTTCAGTTTTGGGAACAAGAAAAAGCCACATGGTGCTGAGTCCGATGTATATGGTGGCTGAGGCATGATCGGGGTGTTGTTTTTGGCCAAAAAATTCTTGGCCTTTGATCCATTTTTTTCGATAGCAAAAACTTGCTTAGCACGCAAAATACTTCTATCCATTATGCCACCGTAGGAGGAATGCTGGCCGACAGGAATACCCTCGGGGGCTAGCATTCTTTGGGGACTTCCACCCTCACTTACCCAAGGAAATCCCTGCAGGGGGAATGCCGGTCGACAAAAGTACTCTTGGAGGTTAGCATTCTTTGGGAAGTGCCGCCCCCACGAGCCCGAGGATATGGGGGGCGCCGTGAAGTGCCCTCCTGGGATTATAGGTAACGATGCTGACTGGATCTGGACTACGCTTTGGACAATGAACTGGATTTTATGCTGTGGGCTGCCAGATAGGATGGTTTGGACCTAGTTGCCTTGCACAGTAGCGCCAATGTGACACTCGTGCGTGAACGGCTCTAGTTCAACTCTCATATCGTCGCCGTCCCGGTAAAATCTTGGCAGGCCTCGGAGTACGTTCGAATTTCGCACCATTGGGTTGGTGGTGTAGTTTCAGTTGAGACGGACACCCAATTAGCACTGGTCTGGCTTTGAGCACTTGTCCCCATAAGGGCTTGTGCCAACTCTCGCATGGCATCCCTGCTCTGCAAAGATAACCAAGGGATCAGAAAGGCGACTACACACGCGGACGGAGATGGCGACTCTAAAGAGGGGCCCATTAAAACTGGAGTAACCAAAAATCATAAAATAACATTTTAAAAAACAGAAGTAAAACAAAGCCAAAATAACAACAACGACTATGCAACCAGCGGCTGCAGCCATAATGTTAACAGCTAATTGGGAGCGGTACTAAAGACGACATAAACGACGGTCAATAAAATGACAGAGATTCTAGGACAGTCTAGTCCAGACTGAAATTTCTGCGGCGTTTGGGCACCGCAAAAAAATGTTGCGAGTACCATAGCGTCCTATAAAGGAAAAGCAAGACGCGTCAGATGTTAAACCGGTCGAGCAAAGTATAAAGAAAATCGAGAATTCGATGGTCACTGCTGCCATCGCTGCCAAAGCATCTGAAGCAAGGGTCGTAGATCCCGATATAAGAACTACCCATCCTGAAGTCAACAAAGAGATTACGGCAGGAAAGGAGAGGATTGACTAGATAAATAAAGCGCCATTGTGTGATTTCATCGGCAACGTTGAAAATGTGGCGGAAGTACTGTATTCAGAAATAGAAGCCGATAATATCTCCCAAGAACGATTGTTACAAAGTACAATTGCCACCCAGTGACATGAGAAAGAAAGGCTATTCCAAAAAATGGGAGATGTTCTGAAAAGAATACAATCGGCATGTGACTCGCTAAAAATTAACAAAGCAGTAAATATTGGGCTCCTTGAACTAGAAGTTCCTAGACCTCAAAGAGCATTATCGGAGGAGCTAGTTAAAGGCCCAAGAGGACCAGAAGGCCGAAGAAGAGCAGAACGCTAAAGAAGTGCTGGGGGCTAAATCTAAAGAGCACGTTCAAATAGCTCCAAAAATCAATAAAAGAATGGTGACTAGACCAATTGAAGGGGATGGGGATAAAAGAAGGAAGGAGAGGTACTTGATGGGTGCGGAATGCCAGATCAGGGGATTCAGATAGTGCTTAAAAAAGGAGCGAAGGGAGCCGCAAAGAACAAGAAAAAAGATCTGATGCGAAATAGGAGGGAAAGAAGCCCCGACAAACACCTCGGTAGCAGGCACTGCTCGTAAGATCTCAAGATGGTTGATTCTATGTGGAGGTGCTACGGGATATCAGGGAAAACGTACGGCTCAAAGATACCAGCTCTACTATTAAAGCAGTACGACCAAGGTGGTTGGGCCACATACTAGTTGAATTCGGAGCAGAGGCGGACAATAAGGAAGCATTCTGTGGCGCAGTAAAGAAAGTCGGGTGGTTCATAACAAGTGTACACATGTGAATGGGCCTTAACTCTTATTTATCACCAACTTCAGGTCCATATATTGACCGATTATGACAGTCTGGTCTTTTACAATTTTAACTATGGCATCATACACATCAGCCAAACGTTTTATTATTGTGAAAACTTTTTACAAAAAGAACAAGCTGGGTAGACAGACCTATGCTCATGTCAGAAGGGTTTTGTACTCAACATACAAAATGCAGTAACCAGTAACGAATAAAATCAAGAAACATGTCATGTTCGAGGATCATACTAATATTAGCAAAGTTGAAAGAATTTTGACTTCTGAGGTATTTGTTATAGTTATACCCACAAATATCTCTCTTGATAATTATTTCAGATTTTTTAAGATCACGGGTGTCCATTCGCAAGGGAGGAAACACATTTTTCATGTATTCCCCTCTCCTGTGCCCCCACTGAAGCAAAAAATGTCAGTTTAAGAACTGTTCTGAAAAGTTTCATAGAGAACCTTCAGTTGATACTCATATCGGCTACCTTTCATGAAATTTTTTTTCAGGGGCCACTCCTCTGTACTGTAATCATCGATTCATGGCCTGTTTTTTCGAATCCTAGAATAGTTACAACGCCCTTTTGCTAGGAGCTGTCTCCTGCTTTTTCGACTTGTTTCAATTGTTTGTACTCATCTTCATGACACCTATCATTCCTGAAATTTTCATGCAAATTATAGCAAAGCTGTAGTGTCTAAGTCGGTAAAAAGCGCATATGGCTCCATAGCCATATGTTTCCATAGTAATATAGGACATATTGTTCCATAGTAATGCAGGAAAATTCAAATCGCTATAACTACGTTAAATACTGTTTGATATTTATGAAACTTTCAGAAAAAATCAATCTTATAAATAAGCATCTGTGTGCTAAATTTTGTTGAATTTAAGGGTACCGTCTAGATTTTATTCAAGAAAACGTAAAATCGATAAATCGTACTATTACTAACAAAGTTGAGTGAATTTTGACTTCTCATGTATTTGTTGTTGTTGTACTCATATAGGCCTACATCCATGATTTTTTTCAGATTTTTCGGATGAAAGGTGTCCAATCGCGAGGGGGGGTACGCGAAAAGTTCGTACATTTCCCCTTCCCCTGCCCCCCCCGGTACCCATAAGGCAATTTTAAGACTTGTTTTGAAAAGATCTCGTTGAGACCTTTCCAATGACACCCTACTCGACTACCAATGGTGAAAATTTTTTTTTGAGGGGTCACCTCCCTATATGGGGAGACCCCCCTTAAATCCCTTTGAAAAATTTTTCCACCATCGAACTTTCAAGAGGTCACCAATTCTGACCTTTACACAAAGTTTCATTGCTGTAGCTTTTATAGTTTCGGAGAAAAAGTGCTGTGACATACAGACGGACGGACGGACGGACGGACGGACGGACGGACGGACCGACGGACACAGGTCGTGATTGCAATAGGGTTTTGTATTTTAGTACAAAACCCTAAAAAATGAATCGCCAGTGCAAACATTTTGCGCTCTACGTGAAATCGAATAATTTCACGAAATGGACCCATAAATTGGCCGGCGAGATCGTGTGATTTGACTCCTTGTGGCTTCTTCCTTTGAGGATTTCTGAAGGATTGTGTTTACATTGATGCTCCCCAGACTACTGAAGCATTAAAAAACAATATTCGAGCCAACATACGCCTAATAAAGCCAGAAATGTGCGAAAATGCATCGAAAATTAAAAGCATCGTTTGATAGTCTGTCAAGCAGTACGTGGTGCACATATGCCCTAAGTAATGTTTTATGTTTAATTGTAAGAGACCAAATTTTCATAATAAATAAACATTACAGCTAAATCATTACAAAAACGATGTTTTCTTTTGTCTAAAAAAATGTGTACACTTGTTATGAATCACCCTTTAGATAAAAGCGCAACTATAGCCTTGCTCGAGCCGATGACAACGAACGAGATAAGAGACATTGATTGCGTGACGGAACTGGCCGAGGCAGATGAGGCCATCAAAAGGGAGTTCCTAAGCGTGGGCAGGATCAAAGCGAGGCTGACACCAGAAAACCCATGGGGACAAAGCATGGCCATAATTGACTTGACCGAAGAGGACGCTGAACAATTTCTGAATAAGGGAGAAAAAAGAATAGGGTGAGCTGTCTGTAGGATACGGCAAAGAACAGTGCCTCTTCAATGTTTCAAATGCCTTGGCTATGTTCACATCACACAAGTATGTAAAGGACCCGATAGGAGTGAAATGGGACATAAAAAGAAAGAGTCCACGAAGGAGGCACACTGTATTCTTTGCAAGGATGCTGATCCGTCTTGGGATCATAAATCTGGGTTTGGAACAGTATTTTTCCATGTGGAGAACTGTGGACGGGGAGTTGGGTTTCTGTGGATTCGGTGCTCAGGGACCACTTTCTTTAGTGTGTATCTAATGCCAAACGAATCGATATCATCTTTCCAAGCCAAGCAGAATGCTGTGGGGGGGCTGTCTCGAATGCAGACGAGAATGTGCTTGTTGAGGGGGACTTCAAAGCTAAAGCAGTCGAATGGGGCATGTTTCAAATAAATTCGCGGGGAAAACGAATCCTAGAAATGGTGGCCAGGACGACGTTAGTCGTACTAAATACCGGAAATACGCCAACTTTTCGCCATATCGACCGTGAAGGAACCGTCCTGGACGTGACATTCACCTCAGAGTCCTTAGTACGGAGGATAAACAATTGGAGACTATTAGAGGACTACTCAGCCAGTGATAATCAGTGCATTCTGCTTGAGATAAGTGATGTTGCCTCCCGACGTTCGTGCTCTCGGCTTTCTACAGTTGTATGGAACATCAGAAGGATGGACGTTGCAAGGTTCATCGGGGTATTCACAGCAGGTGCCCAGCTGCAGGGGGATTCGGAGGGGATGGCAGAACTGGCAGCTCAAGACATGATGAACTCAACTATGAGCATCATTACGACTGCTTGCAACACTTCTATGTCCCGTGGTCAACTGAAATCGCTGAAAAACAAAGGGAGTGTTACAAATTTTGACATGAGGCTCAACGGGCACGAAACAGTGACGAGGAATGCAACCTGGTACTAGCATATAAGTTGGCCAGGGAATGCCTTCTCAAATTGATAAACAACAGCAAGGCTTGCTGCTGGCAAGATCTAGTGGACAATATGAACAAGGATCTGTTGAGCATTGGCTACAAGCTAGTCATGCAGAAGCTTGGTGTCCTACGAAAACCTTATATACATGATGCGGAAAAGATGGACAAGACAGTGCGGGCACTCTTCCGTGCTCATCCCGTCCATGTTGACGCTGTCCATAGTGAAACAGCAGCCGAGCGCCCATTCTTCACACAGCTGGAACTAGAAGAGGCAGTCCTTCCACTGAAAGCGAGAAAGGCTCCCGATGGTATTCTAGCTGAGGTATTGCAGCTGAGCAGTAAATCAGGACAATGATGATATACGCCATTGTCCTGACTTACTACTCAGCACCTTCAACGCTTGTCTATGTGACGGGGTTTTCCTGGTACGATGGAAAGTTGTGAGACTCGTGCTGATCAGCAAGGGGAAGAAAAATCCTGGAGCGCTATCTGCATACCGCCCGTTATGCATGCTAGACACGGCTGGGAAAGTGCTATAGAAACTCATCAAGGGAAGACTCACCGACGCGATTCGTACTGCCTATCTCCTCTGCAGTACGGCTTTAGAACAGGACGTTCCACCATTGGTGCAATTGCAGAGGTGGTGAGTGCAGTGCAAAAGGCAGACGCATATTGTCGCACCAAGCGTCGAATCGTCCTATTGGTGACACTCGACGACATGAACGCTTTCAACTTCACTAGATGGGTGAACATTCTGGATACGCTGGTAAGCCCTTTTCAAGTTCCAGAATATCAAATGCGGCTTTTGAGGGACTACCTGAAGGACCGAAGCCTGCTCTACGGCACGACACAGGGTCAACGAAGGATGGAAGTTACATCGAGTGTTACCCAGGGATCTATACTTGATCCGAACCTGTGGAACGTATCTTACGATGGGCTTTTGGGACTGGAAATGCCAGGTGAGTCACGCTTGATCGGCTATGCGAATGATGTTGCGGCTCAGGTCACTAAATGCACCGTTGAACTTAGGCTAGGTATGCTAATGCACTGAGTGAGGGACTAGATGACTGCTCGCGGGTTCATTTTAGCACTCGAGAAAACCAAAGTGGTCATCTTGACAAAAAAGAGAGTCCCTAGAGTAAGGGTAATCAGTACTGGAGACATACAAATCAAATCAAAGCCAGTGTTGAATTACCTGGGGCTACTGATCAACTCGAAGATGAGTTTCTCGGAGCAAATCAGGGCAACGGCTGAGAAGGCTGCTTCTGGAATATCGGCTCTGAGTTGACTTATGGCCAACGTAGGGGGACCCAGCCCGTCAAGAAGACGCCTCTTGATGAGTGCTGTAGGGTCAGTACTACTGTACGGAGCAGAGGTATGGGGCGACGCTCTCAGCAAGGAGGTATACCGAAAGTGTTTGGCACAGGTACAGAGAAGAAGAGCACTGAGGATTGTATCTTCGTATCCAACAGTCTCTGATCTGGCGGTGAGAGTTATTGTAGGCGTGATACCTGTCGCCCTCCTTGCTAGAGAGCGCAACGCTATTTACTTGCTTCGAAACGAAGATGCGTGGGAGATGGTTGTCTGCGAGGAGAAAAACTAACGCTTATGATTTGAGGATTAAAAATAGTTTTCTCCGCTACAACGTTAACATATGATACTATTGATATGCATCTTGGGATCTAGGTTTAAATTCTAGAAAAAGATCGATATATTTACTCTTAATCTCGTCGCTGGTATCATTCTTCCTTGTTAAGAGCTTGTAGGGTTTATTTCTTTGGTTATGTAACTGCCTGCAATCGCTCCCTAGCTACGGTTCTGAAATTTTGCCTTTTTTCTTTATTTTAGGTATGATTGATTCAACGGCGTCAAAGATTATGGTGTAAAGACTGGATAGAGCTGTATCCAAATCTAACGTTGACAAAATATAATTCCAATTCATTTAGGATAAAAGACTATTAATTTCATCATAGTTGCCATTTTAGAAGTCATATACAATAGTGGAATCATATGATATAGAACCAAAAATTTCAGGAGTGGACGACGCAACAGTAAAAGCAGAGTGATGAACTGAATTAGTAAGCAGATGCTCGTTGTCATCAGCTGAATTGACCACTACCTCGTCGTAGGCCTTAGCAAATATAATGTCTAGTCAACTACCATTTTGGTTGGATATAGGAGCTACTTGCTGCAAATCGTTACTATAAAAGATGTTTATAAGATTGAAATCATTACTATCTAGAGGATTGATAAGAAGAAGGAAACCGTCTTCTTCATTGACCTCAAATTTTAAGTTTGATTCCAGCTATAGCTTGACAAACGCCGGCGAAGACTGTATCGTTGGATTTTGAGGGGACATAGAATACGCCAATTTATAGGTTAGATCTTTCCAGCTTTATTTTTACTTTTTTATGCTGAAAAAATTTGTATTTCGTGGAGGTTACTAGCTCACTCTTGAAGAAATTGTGTACTGCAATCAATACACCATCTCCTCGTAATTGTCTTGTGCTATGAGGATCTCTGTCAAGGTTCTCTTCGTTAATATGAGAATCATTCAACCATGTTTCAGAAAGAGTAAGGATATTAAAATGGCACGATTTTGCGTTAAGAAAAAGTTTGTTTAACTTACTACGCATACCAATACAGTTATGGTAAAACAATTTCAAATTTATCTGTTTATTGAGGACGAAATAATTTATGGTTCTGTTCGCTTGCCCTTTGCAATCACGAGATATGGTTAGAACTAACGTGGGATGCGTTAGTTTCAAGATCTTTTTTGCCTTGTTTAGGGTGATATCAAGTTCTTCATGGTACGAGCCTCAAAATCGATTGGAAGACCTTCCCTTTGAATCGCGATTCTCAGACTTGTTTTCGTTTTACCATCTTTGCCAGTTGTTTCTGGCACCTTGTGCATATATGACAGGTAAAGCCGAACGTATTCATAAATTTTATTATCTCTAAGTTGCGATTTCAGATATCTTTTTTCCAGGTCAGCACCCGAAACCATAGTCAACTTGACTGTAGGCGGCAACAGCGGGTCTAAAAAGGATAAGTTGGCGTTGGATGGAGCAAGTGATATGGGCTGTAAAACTGATCCGTATGAAATTGGCATTAAGTTTTCTCCCCGCACGAAGTTATTATAAGCACCCTGTAAAGAAGAAGATTTAGAATTTGAACAGAAAGCTACTCCTAGTTTTTGTGCAGAAGACGTCTCAAAGTCTAAGGCTGCTTCCAGATGACTACCACTAACATTGTGTAATTTTGGGTCAACAAATGAATTGCTACAGTCATTCAAGTGTTTAAAAGAAAATGGGGATTAAGGTTTGGGATTTACGTTAGTAGTAGAGAGAAAATTCTTAGTGATCGGATCGGGTTTACATACGTTCTTAGAGCTCTTTGTTTTTCTGCTATGTTTAGATCCAGGGCTTACAAGTATATCAATCCATTCCTTGAAAATCATGCCGTTCGAGGAATAAACACCATTCTTCTTCGAAAATCCTTGAAGAGTCAGGTATTACGCATTGGAATAAAAACCTTGAATCCACGTCTTTGCTGATTGTGGAAGGGTAGCAACTGAACTTTTCTTCTTTCTTTTCTCAATCGTTTCTCGCACTATGGCCTCATCACAAATCTTTCTGTTTCCTTTCCCAAAGAAAATACAGAAGTTTGCTTCATGGTTTAAATCCGGCACATGGCTTAATTCCGCCTCATAGTTTAAGTCTGCAAGTCTTTTAATACGATTCTCCTATTTAGCCCAGTCATATTAGGGCTTTCACCTCGGAATGAAAGATAATAAGCTGCAAATTGGTATGAACCTTTGTTTTGTCATTCTAAATGTTGTCTCAAAAGTCAAAATCATTATCGTGTTCGCGTCTCAAGATATTCAAGGTCAAAGGTCACAAAAATCGGTTTTTCGCGAATATCTGGCTTCCTATCGGTTAAATGAGATTTGCATTTATTATAAAAGTTGTAGGCTATAAAATTCCCTACAACTTTTGTTTAAACTTTTTTTTCATACGACCAACCGTTTTGAAGGTAGAGCGCGAAGAGTGCACATCGTACAGTCATATACGGCCTAATGCAAGGTCAAGCGTGAGTTATGGTTATCAGTACGTTATAAAGTCAATTATTTACTTGGAAATTATAATTATTAAACAATGCCTATTATTTATGTACTTACTATTAATTATTTATATTTAATTAAAGTAAGTAACTTGATTATTTATATATAATTATTCATATTTAACTATTTAAGTATAAAATATTATTAATTCTGGATTATATATTTTAGTTTTATTTTAAGTTAAAATGATAGTAAGAGTATATATTTTACACATATTTTTATTTATTATTAAATACGGCATAATATACATTTATCAAAATGTGAGTTCAAATATCAAAAGTATCTTTGTTGATTTTAAAAATCTTATGTCGGTACTGCAGTGCTTTTTTCTTCTCCAACTCTTCATTTAATTCATTGCCGCAAAATAAACAACACTGATTGAAGCAAAATGTAATTTAAGTTACTCGTGCTCTAGTACGAGGAGGACTTATTTTTGATGAACCAGCTTCTTCTTTTTGGCCGCCGTCTTCTCACGGCATCAATGCTCCTTTTTCGAGTATAATTTTTTCGACACTGCACATGCATTTTAACAGATTTCTGGTTTTTCAGGTACTCTGAAAACTCATCACCTCTTTCAATACTTGCATCAATTAATGCTTTCATGCCGCAATCAACAGTAACAACTCCACTTTCAGTCAAAGATTGACTACTAATAAAGCAGAATTGCCACATTTTTTTAAACCAGTAAACTGCACAAACTTTGTTTCAAAATATAAGTGATAGCCACGAGTTACCACTACGAAGGAATGCTTGCGAATAACAGTATTTCGTTGAGTATGAGACCTTTGAAATGGAGCAGGTATACGAGCATCGCCACGCTGACAATTGAATGGAAGACAGATATTACTCAAGGAGAAATCGAATAAATGAGAATAGGGGCGGAGTTTTTGACGTTAATTTATATTGTTACATGTACCAATAATTCTGCGAGCTACTGTCGGAATTGTTTTCACAACCATTAAGAACATCAACAAACGAATGTACTCGAAAACCCGCCAAGCATGATCAACATCTGAAAGTGACCTCACTGCCCATTCATTAAGCTGCTCGATATTCCAGGTAATTCGCCAATGGACGAGAAATGGATTGAATGACTAGAGACCCTATATAAAGGCGAGCTGAATGAATGGGGGGATTCATTACAACCGCGATAATAAAAACTGCGATAGTGTGGAGTGCGAATTAAGAGCGATATTGATTGTGAAGTGATAGACAGTAGAAATAAAAATTGTTAGACAAGTGAAAGTAAAATTTGGTGAAATAGTTAAAAATAAATGATTGTGCGTTTCTAGTAAATAAACTCTTCTAATTCAATTTAAAAGACTGCGTTCTCACTTTCCCGGAACATTAAAATTATTGGCAGCGAACCATAACACGCGACAATATTCTAAGAACTTTATAATTTGTATGTATAAGACATAGGGACTCATATTTTTACTCGTATAATAGCTCCAAAATGTATATAAAAGTACATTAGCATGTATATTACGAATAAAATATTTTTTTCAATTCTTTTAACTGCTATATTACGGAAATGGCAATACTTATGAAAAAAAGTCTGGACACCTTTTTTGTAGAGAGCCGGATGATCTACAATTTTGTCTGAACTATTTTTGCTGTAAAGCTCACCGTTTGGCTGAAAAACGCGAAAAACCTATTTTTGCAAACTTTAACCATAAACACAATTTTTTGCACAAGGGGGATTGATGGGGACATTTCACAATTCATTTATAATAGTATTCTGAACATTCATACCAATTTTTAGCTCTATGGGAATTTTTGTAACCTTCAAAGTCTTATTTGACTGGACTATAGTTTGTTGATAAATTTATTTGTTTATAATGTATACAAGAGATTGCACTTTTCATATTTTCTTTTTATATATTGTAGGGTTATGAAAGCTGGTTCAGATTCTTAAACATTGAATTGTAAATATTAACTAACTGAGAAAAGTACCCGCGAACAGAAAATTCGCGTAGTAGAGTTAATGCTTATTTTTTTCTTATATTATAGTGCGATGTAAACTGGGCTAGGTACTTAAATATTAAACAGCAAATATTGATATTCTTTCGAGCGGTAAGAAAAAGCACGTCCAAACAGTTCCGTGGTTGGAAGTATCCGGCTGCGTTAAAACTAATGACATGTGGGTCATGATCGAGAACCACCCAACTATTTCAGAGCACGTCCCTTTCGGGATTGCTTCTGGAGATCCTGGAGGTATTTCTTCATCAGGCATCTTTTGAAGCATGCTTGTGTGGAGTGAAATGTTTCAACTTCTGGCGACAATAGGCCCTACACAGAAATTTCCATCAAGGGCCACAAATTGACAGACTTGCTTAATAGTGGAGCCACTGTCAGTATTCTTGGAGCCGGAGCCTTGGGCCTAATATCAGACTTAGGTTTGCATACGCATACCATGTATACCCATGTCTAGACAGCACTAGGGTATAAGGATTCAGTTCTGGGATATGTCACCACATTGGTGCGTTTTAACAACGCTACTAAATTGATGAGGTTTCTGGTGGTCCTCTTCGCAATTTCACCAATTCAGGTCGATGCTATCGAAGCAGGCACAGAGTCTCTGAACCCTGAATTCCATCTATTTGCTCGAGAAGATCAGCAATGGCTTAACATGGTCAAACAGCAATTTCCGTCATATGATGAGAAAGGCTTGAGTAGATCCAGGCTTGTGTCTCATCAGATTGACACTGGTTTTGCTCAACCCATTAAGCAGTGGCATTATGCTGTCTCACCAGTTATACAGAAACTGTTGTATGACAAACTCGACCCAGTGCTGTCCTTGGGGGAGTAGGTGAAAACTAGACTTCGTGGAACTCTCCTGTAATCTTTGTCTGCCAATCTGGTAAAGTAAGATTGTGTCTTGATGCTAGATGCCTCAAAAAGGTGACTGATAAGGATGTTAATCAGTTGCCGCTGAGTGAACGTCTATTGGAAAGGTTGCAGAGCACCAGGTTCATTACCAGCATGGACTGAAGGATGCTTTTTAGCAAATTTCATTGGATACAGTAAGCAGGGAGAAAATGGCTTTTACTGTCCCTGGTAAGCTCTTCTATCAATTTAAGGTCATGCTGTTTGGTTTATATAACGCTCCGCAAACGATGCGTTGGTTGATGCATAAAGTCATATCGCATGAGTTGCAGTACAGATATTTGTTTACCGGGATGATCTGCTTGTTAGAATTCAACATTTATGGAGCAGTTGGTGCTCCTGAATACTGTTTCAAAGCTGCTCAGAGACGTCAACTTAACCATCAATGTTGAAAAGAGCAAGTTCATGAAGAAGGAAATCAAATATCGTGTCTTTGTGGTACGTGATGGTATACTGTGCACCAACCCGGAGATGGTTTCAGGCAAAGTTATCTATCATGAACCCCGAGCGGCTAAGGATGTGAGATGGTTCATGGGCATTGTTCCGATTACCGCCACACTAATGGACTTGCTTAAGGATAAATGCTCCCTCAAGTGATCTGCTACTGCCAGCAGTGCCTTCAATAGAGTGAAACAATTGCTTATTTCCGCTCCAGTGCTGGCCAGCCCCAATTTTACAAACCACTTCTATATTCGATTTGACGCAAGTAAAGTAGATATTTGAAATGTTTTGTTCCAGAAATACGATGAGGGTGGAGAGCACCTAATCGCCTTTGTGTCAATGAACCTCAACACTGCCCAACACAACTATAGTATTACCGACTGGGAGTGCTTAGCTGCGGTTCAAAGTGTGAAAAGAGCTTTAGGGCATATATTGAGGGGTTGCGTTTCACCATAATTACCGACCATGCTAGCCTTGAATGGTTCATGCAGCAGCCGGATCTTTCTGGTTGATTAGCTCACTAGAGCCTGAAATTGCAAGGGTTTAATTTCCGAATTGAACACAGGAAAGGTGCACTTATTGTCGTGCCTAATGCGTTGTCAAGACCTTGCTCGCAGGATGAGTGGAGGGCCTCACTCATTTATTGTCTCTCGGAGCACAATCATATTGATGGTTTGATTTCGGAGTCAGCGTTACAGAGTCCCGAGTATAAACACCTCAAGGAGCAAATTCTGAAGCAACTACTGATGAGTTTCAGAGTTTTCACTTTGCTAATGGCTTTGTGTATATCAATACTGGTTCTCCTGCAACGCTGACTTCGAATATTACCCAAACAGAATTATAGATTCTTGAGGGTCAGCAACTCATGATTATGCCCGGGGCTCATATTGTGAAATTCGTGAGACGAGAAAATCGTGCAATGATATTACTATTCGCCTCGTTTGCAACAAGATGTAACTCAGCACATCCAAAGCTGCTTGAAATACAAACAGATCAAGCACTCGAATTCAACTTTGAGACTCCCTATGGGCACAACACAAGATTCGGTGAGACCTATGCAGCCCCTGTTTGAGGACTTCGTGGGTCCATACCCCCGTTCGAAATCGGCAAACACTCAATTGTTTGTGTTTCTGGACCATTATAGCAAGTTCATATGACTCAAGCCATTGGCTAAAGCCACTGTGGAATCAGTCATGTGATGTTTGGAGCGCGAAATATTTTTGACCTTTAGAGTTTCTAAATGGCTTCATTCGGACAGTTCGTCTCCAAGGTATTCGCGAAGCTTATGAATGGCTATGGGGTGCAGCACAGCCTCACTTGATACCATCCACCGTAAGCAAATGCCTCGGAGAGGTCAAACCAGTCGACATTGAAAGCCATCTGTGCCTACATATGGTACGATCATAGTAAGTGGGACGAAAATCTTTCCGAATCATATTTCGTCTTCCGCAAGGTAATTCATGAATCTATGGAATTTCCGCCCTACTTCCTCATGTTCAGGTATCACCCTATCCAGTATGGCTCTGAGAAGTATAGTTAGGCGTTAGATCGTTCGCGAGCTAACATATATAAGACCATTTCAGAACTAACATCAGTTGAGAGAAGCCTACCATAAGGGAACTTAACGTAACAACATTCGGGCTCGCCTCCGTGAGTTGCTCCAGGGTCAGAAGGTTTTCGTTAGGAATTTCGCGGTGTACAATGCAGTCGATCGATTTGCGGCTAAATTTGCTCTATGGATTATTCCTGGAGTGGTTTGCCACCATCTTGGCTAGGTGTTGTTTGACCTTGAGGATGGGTCCGGTCAGCTGCTTGGGACAAAGAAATCCATTCTGGCTCCTGAATTTACTTTCGTTTTGAGGGTTTTGTAAAATAATTTTACAAAACCCTTCTAAAATCGCGTCCCGTCTGTCCGTCTGTCCGTCTGTCGGTCTGTCCGTCCGTGTTTCACAGCAGTTTTTCTCGGAAACTACTTAAGCTAGAAGCATCAAATTTTGTATATAGGTGTAAAGTGGTGCTCTCTTGAAAGTCCAACTACAAAAAAATTGTATAAGGTATTTAAGGAGGGTCTCCCCATGTAGGGGAGTGACCCCTGAAAAAAAAATTTCATTGAAGGTAGCCAATATGGGTATCAAATGAAAGGTCTTGATGAGAAATTTACAAAACAGTTCTTCGTTTGGCAAAGTTTGCTTCGAGGGGCGCACAGGGAGGGGAAATACACGAAAAATTTGTGTCCCCCCTCGCGATTGGACACCTGTGATCCGAAAAATCTGAAAAAAAATCAAGAATGTAGGCCTTGATAAGTACAACAACAAAAAATACCTGAGAAGTCGCGATTCGCTCAACTTTGTTAGTAATAGTATGATTTATCGACTTTATTTTTTCTTGAATAAAATCTTAACGGTACCCTTAAATTCAATGAAATTCAGTACACAGATGTCTATTTATAGGACTGATTCACCCTGCGAGTTTCATAAAGATTGAATCGTAATTAGCGAAGTTATAGCGGTTGGAATTTTCCTGTATTACTATGAACAATATGCGCTGCATGTATTACTATGGCAACATATGGCTATGGAACAACATGCGCTTTTTACCGACTCAGAAACTACAGTTTTGCTAGGATTTGCATGAAAATTTCAGGAATGATAGGTGTCATAAATATCATTGAGAATCGGTTCAGCTAGTGGTATCAGTAATCGCAAAACAAATTAGTGGCTGTTTTACATGCGAAGATTGAATAATTTTGAGTTATTTTTTCCCAACTTCAACGTTTAAGGTACATGCTTTGAACACTTGATTCAATTTAATGAATAACTGAAGATGAGTACCCACAATTAATACTCATAAGTGAAACAAGTCAAGGAGGCGGGAGAGAGCTCCTAGCAAAAGGGCTTTGTAACAAGGCTAGGATTCGAAAAAATTGGCCATTAATCGATGATAACAGTGCAGGAGAGTGGCCCCTGAAAAAAAATTTCATCAAACGTAGCCGATATGAGTATGAAATGAAAGTTTTCATGGGAGCTTTTCAAAACAGTTCTTAAACTGTCAGTTTTTGCTTCAGTGGGGGCACAGGGGGGAAATACATGAAAAATGTGGTTTCCTCCCTCACGAATGGACATCTGAAATAATTATCAAGGGAGGTATTTATGAGTATAACAATAACAAAAACCTCAGAAGTCTAAATTCGTTCAACTTTGTTAATAATAGTATGATCCTCGAATTTCATATTTTCTCCAATAAAATCGTCATTGACATGCTTCTTGACTTTATTCAATCTGGTGACTGCATTTTGAAAATTGAATACAAAACCCTTCTGACATGAACGTAGGTCTGTTTACCCAACTTGTGTCTATTTAACATCCTCTTTTATTTATGTGACTTCCATTTATTAGTTTTATTAATCTATTGTATTCCCGTATTTACAACAACTTTTCGTGTGACTTCTTTTGTTTCGTTAATGTTTTGTCGCTTCACGGCTTTGAGTGCATTGGCCCTTGTTTTTTTGTGGTACGTGCCATTTATGCACAGAGTGTGGGACTCCCATGCGCGGCTGGACAACCTACTAAACACCTCCCTTGCTAACCTGAGAACCCAGCTTGGAACCGTTTGACACATTACTTCGGGCCAGGTCTCGTTTTGTTACGCCGTGGGGCGCCTTCAAGCTGGGAAGTCCCTTTCCTAGCGGGAAGGGAAAGGGGAACAGGTAGTGCCAGAAAAGCGATCCCCCAGCCCCAGCGTCCCCGGCTGCTGTGAATCCCTTTTATATTTTAGGACTGCCCGAGCATAATGTGCCACCTGGTTCCATTTGTCAACCGATTCAAGCATCACCGCACCTATATTATTCAGGGTGAGCTCTCCCGTCTCCCTGTAGAGTTCCCTTTGCAGCCTGACCCATTTTGTACACGCAAAAAATGTGTGTCAGGCATTGTCCTCCTCTCCTGGGTGAAACCGACAATCGGGGGACCGTGACTTACCGATCTTGTGCAGGTAAGACTGAAAACACTCATGCGCGCTCAAAAGCTGGGTCAGATAGAAGTCAGTCTCACCATGCCTTCGATTTAGCGACGGTCTCACATCCGGGGTGAGGCGCGCAGTCCACCTTCCCTTCATGCAATTGACCCAAGACTGCTGCCAATCGTTGAGCGAGCGCTGTCTCTCCTCGCGGACAACCATCTTCCTCGCGTCCACGTTTCGGCGCAGGTAAATAGCGTGGCGCTCTCTAGCAAGGAAGGCGACAGGTATCACGCCTGCAATCACTCTCACTACCGAATCAGAGACTGTTGGATACGAAGAAGCAATTCTCAGTGCTCTTCTTCTCTGTACCTGTGCCAAACGTTTTCGGTATACCTCCTTACTGAGACTGTTGCCCCATACCTCTGCTCCGTACAGTTGCACTGACCCTACAGCACTCATCAAGAGGCGTCTTCTTGATGGGCTGGGTCCGCCTACGTTGGCCATAATTCGACTCAAAGCCGATATTCCCGAAGAAGCCTTCTCAAGTTTATTAGCTTTAAGCATGGATTTTCAAACTATTTCCTCCAAAGGCATTATTCGAAGTTTTAATTCTTCATTTTCCTTACAAATTTTTTATAATTCATCGTTTTTTGCTAGGTGGAGTTTCCCTTTTCGACCAATTTCCCTTTGAGTAGTTTCTCGTTGATGGCATTGATGGCAAAGAAAATTTAATACAAAAGTAGTTAGAACTAACCTTTATGCGTGGGAGGCTGGCCAGTGTTTTGTGGATGCTGCTTTCGGTTTATATTTTAAACTCGTAGCTACTCTGATAACATCCAAATTTTGCATATATGTGAGTAAAGGCAAAAATTGATTTGAATCCGTAAATTTTGTCAAAAATATTTGGTATACATCATTACTTAAGACTAAATTCTTATACATTTCCCTCCCGAAATTCATACACGGGATGATAGATGACAGTCCTGGTTAGCAAATGGATTCTTTTCTGTTTAAAAAAGAGGTGACTTAATAGTATTCCAAAAATTTCAAGTGAGCTATGGTTGTAAATGATGTTCAATATAGTTGTAAACATTCATCTAATTTCAACAAAAGATATAAGGAAACTCAATATATGTTTCGTATTGAAGCTACCGTTAAATCTTCTCTTAACTCCCGAGAAATCGCTACAAGCGCATCCCTACAGTTGTCTTCGGTACTTAACATTATTATCTACTTGGGGACTAAACCGCATCAGACAATTCCTACCGAGTATGCAAAGATATTTCTGCAAAATCTTCTGTCATCTCTTTTAGCGGAATATAATCGGCGATAAATTGTTTGCTGGAAATTCAATTAACATCAAGCATCAGCACAAAAGTATGACAAGAGGGTGCCATCCCGTTCGCGTAATTCACTTCATCTAGAGAGCTGACGAGATGGGTGGCAAGGATATTTGGTCTCTACCCTGAACGCAGTACCATCAGGTATACAAGTAAATGACTGGGGTGGGAGGCTTTCAGTCAAACAAATGCTTTTACGCTCTTACGCTAACGCCAAAGTGTAGTATGTGCTTTCATCAAACCATCCTGTCGCCTTCCATTTAAGGGTTCGAATGGTAATTCATCCTGACTGAATTGAATGGGAGCTGATAAGAGATTGCGACGAAATTGGTACGAGATATAGCGTTTCTCCATAATTCAGTTTCGATATGAAGGAATGTCTTTGAATGAGAATTTAGTGTTAAGATTGAATATTTAAGACACTCTTTGATTTGAAGTAACTGTAAAGGATAATCATAGCCTATTTAAATTTTCCCAGATTGCAAAGCTTGTTGAAAAATAAGAACATTTTCCATCACATACTGTAGTGTCCTCTGCCATTCAATATCTCATATCGAATCTGAAGAGCTTGGGGCATCTGACAGCCTTACCGAAGACTTAATATAACTACCGTTATATTAGTTCCACCCTTTGTTTGTCTTCGGATGTAATATCGACGCATATAATATTTTCGATCAAGAGATGATCAAACAAAAACGTTGATAAAATGTTTGCTAACCCCGAAAAAATTAAAATGTTGTATCCTTTTCAGGGATCAGTGAAGAAGACCCTCACAAGGCATCCGTTTTCGTCCTTGCATTCACCCATCACCACTTGCCACTGGTTGGATTGTACTGCAATGCGGTCGTAGCGTGTAATTAACATTTTAGTCAACCGGGGAACTACCCACTCATGCTGGTTACTTTGCTTGGATTGCTTTCATGTAAATTACATGTTGAACGCGACCCCTTTTAGCAGTCGACACCGACAAGGATATTTTGATGACGTCGCTGATAACTCAATCTGGACGTCGTTGCTACAATCGGATTGAAACTGGTAAATAGATTATTGGTATAGTGAAAATCTGAGCGACACATACGGATATGGTAATTTAGACAATATTCCAATTATCAGGAGTCACGAGTGGAGGATTTGGAAAATATATCTACAAGATTTTACAAGGCACTAGATAATTTTTCTTATCTCAGTAATAAGCAAATGTACCTAAGAGATATATTTTTAGTTAATATAAATTTTCGTTAATGAGATAAAAGACATAATCGGATCCTGCCATAATCAATCACTCTGGAATAACTTTTTAACTCGAAATATCCTCTTGATCAAATAAACTACGATACTTCGTATTTTACTCCCTTTCGATGAGAGTTTGTGTTTACGGTGAAACTTTGTCATCAACGATATCATTATTTGGGAAACATAAAACCACCATTAATCCCTTCGAAATGCAATTAGAGGACGCGTCTTAAGAACATTTTCAATTACGTTAGGACGAACAAGTGCGTTTGCTTTTATCACTCGATTCTTTGTTTCATCCACTTCCTTCCATCCTTCGAGAGAAGATTTTCACTAATTACACTTTGAATTTAGATCTGCTGAAATCGCTTAACGCAATTAGTCTTCGTTTGTGTCAATCAATTCGGACGTAAAAAGTGTGGAAGGATATTTCTACGATACTTTGGGGTTGGTGTTGATTTTCTAAATGATTAAGGATTTTCAAGAGAATCAAAATCTATCATATTTCGTAGAGGCATATTTTCAAGATGAAGAGAGGATTAATGGTAAGATTCTCATGGGTATTGGCTTTAAATTATCGTCTGAGAAATTCAATTAAATACGCTAGGCCATCGAATAGAAAAGGAACGGATCGGACAAATTCATTTAACTTGCCTGGATACCTTGAAATATGTTATGCATAGTAGTCTCATATAAAAACTAGTTTTAAACGAAAATAAAACAAATTGGGCATGCTCATGTCAGAAGGATTTTGTAATCAACCTACGATATACAGTCACCAATAATGAATAAACTCAAGCAAAAGTTAACAGCAAATACATACTCGCTTTAAAAGCAAAACTACTGTTACTCCATTTTAACCTGCTGCTGTTTCGATGCAATATCACTAACTGAATGAAATCCTAAAGATTTCATTTTATGTGGAAATTCTTCATCTTCTTCTTCGTAGCACTACAGCCCCACTCGGGCCTTCGCTTCCTGCAAATAGCGCCTCCAACTGTCTCGGCGCATTGACCGCGTCCTCCCATTTCTAAATCCGAGTAGCGATGAACTGTCTTCATCAACGTAGTTAGAGCAGCGTTTCCTTAGTTTCTCCCCTGGTTTCCGGTCTTCAGTTCTCCCAATGAATACTTTTTTGGCTCTCAACGAATACTTTCTTGGGTACCCGTGTCCAGCCCATTGCAGCTCCTGCAGTTTTATAATCGTTGAAACCTCCAGTTCGTCAAAAATTTCGTACAGCACATAGTTATATCGAATTCGCGTTCGCTTCGATTATTCGCCTCAGGACCAGTCGCTCAAAGGCGTTCAATATATGTTATTTGCGGATGCTAGGGTTAGGGTCCTTGTTTCGCCTTCTTAGCATAACACAGGTCTTATAACCGATTTGTATACTTAGGGCCGTATTTTCCTATGTATGCAGCTGGTCTTCAAAGATCGTTAAAACTGAAAAAATATTTTATTTGTAAGCTGTGTTCTTCGACGTATTTCGTCTCTTTCAATACTGGTTCTCATTATTTTTGTGCTTAAATACACAAGTTGCTCACATTTTTGATACTGTGTTCGCCAAGTATGATATTTTGTGTACTTGAGTATTTTTTTCTCATCTGCGTCATGAGCTTTGTTTCATTTTCATTGATTTGTAACCCTACTAGTTTTGCTCCGCTGTTGAGTTTCAGGAAGAGCTCCTTGCCAGTTGCTAATGACCGTGACATAACGTTGATGTCATCTGCATATGCTCCACTAGTATAGTAATATACCTCGGATATCGACAGGTAGCTTCCTTATGACGTACCCCAGACCCAAATTGAATAGCAATGGGGCTAGTCCGTCTCTATTCTATTTATGCCAAAGGTATCAGTGAGTTGGTCATTGACGCGGACTTGGGAGGTCGTCGACGTCATTGTCATTTTGGTAAGATTTTGGCTGGGATGCTAAAGCAAAGCATTATTTGGTACACTACGTTACGATCAATTCTGTCGTATGCTTGCTTAAAGTCCATGAAAATTTGGTGTACGTCAATGTCCCCCCCCCCAGGGCGGAACAGATCTGGTAATTCAAAGGAATGCAACTACTATTGTTGGGTTATCGTCTCCGATTTCAGTGAAACCAACGGGGACTGGCGTTCCCGGGGTACCCGAATTGCTAAGTAAAAATACAAGGACAATAACTTGATCCGAAACATAGTGGCTTTGTGATTGTTCGATTAAAAGATCAAGTCATTGCTGCGAACCTCAACCCAGGGGGTATACTCAGGTACCACGGGCAGCTGACGACCCTCCATCTTTGGATGGTCAGCTGATTGGTTGCGGCCCTTCGCTGCTTCGCTGGTGGCTGCTAGTTGAAAACAAAGGTTGGCATAGACCTTATAGTGTCAGATACAGCTAGGTCTCGTACCTACCAGTATGAAAGTTGAGAGTTCCCTCAATGTAAACTGGAACCGATCTTGGGGGCGATGATTGGCGCTTAAACCAATCGTAGTCTAATGGTGACCGTGAGGTTAGACCTTAAAAGGCAGGTACTCACGTTAATCATACTCGACTATGTTTGTCTATGCTGAACTTTTATCATTTTTTAAGTACCTGCTTGACTGTGAATTGTTGGTCTATTGTCGATCTATATGCTCTAAAACCACCTTGATACTCCCCAATAATACTGTTGGCGTAAGGTCCGATTTGATTTTCTAAGATTTTTGAAAACAGTTTCTACGCCTTACAAAGTAGTGATATGCCTGTTAACAACGAGGGCCTTTCCTCGTTTCTTGGGCAGGACACCCACGGGTGAGTTGCCCTACTGCAGTACTAGGGCTGTCCACTGGTCGAGTCCTGGTACAGTACAAGACTCTAAGGTGCGATGTCCTGGTTGCCGCTGTGTTGAGCGGACCTGGCACGGTTTGCTCGAGTCGTCCCAGTTCACTACTAGGACTGTCCTTCTATGAATCCTGGTGCAGTACCAAGCTCTCCTTCCGTGCAGGTTGTCCTCACGCACTAGTTCACTACGCACACACAGCTCGGGAATGCACGTCAAAATGGCACCACACTTAGTACTTGATCGCTATCTTCACCTTGCACCCTTTCCTGATTCTGCTATTGTGATCGAAGATGTTCTTCACTTTCTGCTGCTTAATACGAGATGAATAGAACACCGGTTAGCTTTCAACTGACACTTTATTTCGTTTAAAATATCTTACGATAAGAAAATTCAACATCCAAGCACGTGATCCACTTACGTTGAATTTTGCCGCGTATGCACATTTGCATGTGTTAGGGTCGCGATATCGCGGATGCCAACGATCACTTGGGTCACAAGTGTCTGCAATTTTTGCTGACGTGTTGGGTGCGTGTATGAATGCTGATTACATTTTATCCATAATGTGATGACAAATGAAAATGTATGGGATAACCAAATCGAGGACGGAAATGCTGAGTTGGAGTTGAGGTAAGTAAAGGGATGTGTAGATGATATCGATGGATAGATACATTGATATAATTTACGGAGGGATCGATGCACTTAGAATAATTTAAGTTTTCAGGACCTCCCTCCTATTAATGCAAAATATGAGGTAAGATTCAACATTTTCCCCCAACTTGGACGTGTCGTTCAAATTTATAAAGCTGGATTCACTGTGAAAGTAGCGCATGACGTTTGTCGGGGCGCAGGAGTTGGTGTAGCTTCCAAGTTGAGCAAGCGCCACTGGCAGCATCGCCTTTGGAGCACGTAGATCGCTGGGCCTACAGTTATTGCGAGACTCGTATATCCAATGCTGTGGTGGTGAATGTGATGGGAGGTGTCGCTGAATTAAGTGGTTTTGGCGACCTTGAGTCCTTTGATTCGGTCACAGAGACCCGCGAAGTCGTTGTTGCTAACGTTTGTTAACCACAGAACGTGAGTTTGAGCGAAAGCAGGATGGTCCACCTGGGAGATATCAATCGGGTTGTCGGACAGGTGGAAGGAGGATCTAAGGCTTCCCGAGTATAAATTGCTCGCTTGAAGAATGACGACTTCGTTGGAGATTGTACATCCGTTGGTTACATTGAGCATCTCGGTACCACTCAAGGTGATTGTTCGGACGACGGAACTGCATACTAGGTGGTAGTCGGCTGCCATGTTCACGACGTATATCCAGTGATTAGGGCGATGTAGCTGGATCCATACTGGGATAATCCTGGAGTTGATCGCCTGGCGTGGCGTTGATGGTTTCGATTGCGTCAGGATAGCTATCTTGCAAATATTGATGGAAGAACCTTTACGGAACACTGGATGAGTTTGCGTGCAAATATGGGACGCGTGGTCGGTTACAATGCACCTTGATAGATCAGTGTTGGACATCAAGTAGAATAAGTCGCGGGCCCTTGACCATTATGTATTCGGCAGATGGTAAGACTTCGAAGAAACCTTGCTCCGTAGCTAGAGGAATCGCGTGTACTTGCATGACCTCATAGTATTCGGTTGATATTACTTGATCCGGGAGGATTTGACCTTCAATCGTCAGAAAGTTGTAGATTCTGTGGAGATCGCGGTAATTAGTCCAGTAACTGATCAGTTCGTAGCAGCTTAGGATTGATTTTGCCGTGATGCGAGTCGATGAGAACCTCGAGTAGGGTGATTTGAGTGGTTTCATAAGCCAACATAATTAGAAGGATGTGTGTCGTGAGAGCGTTGAAGAAGTCTTTCGCCGTGGCTTGCTGATCGTTGAAGGTGAGAGTGGCTATTGATTCCAGAGTTCTATTTAGGGTAGTCTTTAAGTCCTGAATTTGCTGTGAGATGACTCTGTGTGTTTTCTGCATTATCTCGGTTGTAGCGTCGATAACGGAAGTTTGGTTTTGGATAAGGGACATCAGCAGCTGTTCGTTGTTCCCGATTACCTTAATTATGTCGCCCATCTCGTTTGCGTAGTTTGAATCGAGGACTCCGAATAAGGAGTGGGCAATGTTGCCGATTAAATCGATGGCACTTCGCCGTTGACGTCTTGCGTGGTTCTCTCGGAGTAGCTGGTTGGGCATTTGGATGTTGTTGAAGGTTTCATTAATTTGAGACACTATGGTCACGCATATCCGAGGTGATTTGATGGTGTTGCAAATGTGATCCAGCTGGTTAATTCCGTGACCGATGATGCTGAGCTCGGCCCAATACGTCGACAGGTTGTAAAAAACGATCAGGTTCCATTCGTTGGGACTTCCACCGATCTTCTCAAAATAGACTCCTGGGCTTATGTCGAGTGGCATGGTTGTCTAAGTGGAGTTGTCGTAGCGGGTGCCATGGTCACAAGTAGAGCCAACAAGACGTTGAACATAGACGTTGCTAGGGTTTTGCGAGGTCTCTTGTAGCCTGAAGGACCTCCTTCGTCAGATTGGTCGGCGGTATGGACAATAGTACTATGATCAGGCTTCAGGTCCTCCGAGGGAGGCTTGTGGCAGCCTGTTGATTGTTCGTTCTCCTGAGTTGGCTCGATGGGAAGCGGCGCAATGCTAGTTATGGCTCGTCGTAGTACTCCTGAACTGGTTTTGATGTCAGCAACTCAAACTCTGCCGTCACCTCCTTTGATTACCTTGACGATGCGGCCTAGTGGCCAGTGCAAACTGGGGCGTTGTTCTCCTAATGTACTACCATAGTTCCAACTTCCAAGTTTGGGGCGGTTTGCCTCCATTTAACACGGTGTTGTAGTTGGAAGAGATATTCCTTCGTCCAGCGTTGCCAAAAGTTAGTTTTGATCACCACTAGTTGTTTCCAATGCTGGTGTAGATTGGGGTCCGATGGTTGACGCGAAGGGTCGGCGAGGCTGGTCAAGGGTTCGCCCACCAAGAAATGTCCCGGAGTTAATGCGGTGAGGTCGTTCGGATTGGACGAAAGTGGTGTTGAAGACGTGAGTTTATGATGGGTTCCACCTCCGCCGCTGCCGTAGCCAGCTCTTCGGCCGTTAACGGGATGTCGTGCAGTGCGGTAGGGAGCAGTTGTTTAGCGAATTTGATGGCGGCCTCCCACAGACCCCCGAAGTGAGGTGATCATGGAGGTATGAAGTGAAATTCTCTGCCCTTTGTCACGCAGAACTTGGTTAGTGTCTCCGTGGACCGTTGTGCGTACAATATATCTGACAACTCACGGAGTTTGTGGGCGTGTCGATGAAGTTTGTAGCGTTGTCACAATAAAGATCTTGGCAATCACCTCGCCGGCTGACGAAACGTTTGAGAGCTCCAATGAAAACCTCCGTTGATAAGTCGGTGATGACCTCAAGGTGTACAGCCTTGGTGGAAAAGCAGACAAACAGCGTGATATAGGTTTTCTGCGGCTTCTTACCTCGAATCTGATAGTGTGTTCAGAGGAACCGCAAAAGTCTACGCCCGATGTAAGGAAAGGTCTGGAAGGTTGTAATCGATCAGCAGGGAGGCTTCTCATGACTTGGGAGGACAATCGTGGCTTGGCTCTGCGGCCCTCGACGCATTCAAAGACGATGTTTCTCGCTATTGTCTTGCCTTTAATTGGCCAGAATCGTTGACGTGTTATAGCGAGCTAAGCAAGAGGGGCCACGTGAGCATGTTGTTTGTGGAGTTGTGTCATGAGGAGCTTGGTGCTGTAGTGGGCATATGGTAGTAAGGTGGGATGCTTTGCTTCGTAGCAAATTGGGGCTTCCGTCAGTCAACCACCCACTCGGATTATGCCCTTATCATCTAGAAATGGGGTAAGGAAGGCGAGATGACTTCGGCTACCAACCTGTCCACAACGCTGGAGCTCCTGGAGATCGTCGCCGAACGCTTGAGCTTGACATCGTCGTAGAATTGCGATGTGGGCATTGTCGAGTTCTGTTACAGTCAGATACTGGGATGCTGGTTTTTGGCCACTTCGAGTGGCGTTGCCGAAACACAGCAAATAGGCGACGATTCGATGAAGACACAATGAGCGCTGTTCGTTGCAACCGTTTTTTGGCGTCCGTCTCAAATTTGGCCGGCTGGGGTGGCCATGCGTCTGTTCACCCGTGGAGGAAAACAGGACCGTAGAACCAGGTGCCTTCCTTGAGGAGTTCAGCTGCGTACTTTCTGCGGCCGATGATGTCCACGACATTCTTTTTAGAGGGAATATAACGCCATTGAGAATTAACAGTGAACTCCTGAATAGCCGCTACACGGCTCGCAACAAAGGTGCACCATGAAGAGGAAGCCGCCCGTAGTTATGCCAGGACTATTTCCGAGTCGCACCAAAAATAGCAGGGTAACGTTCTCCAGTTCAGGTCCAACCTCACCCGATCTACCAGCTTGGCCGCCAGAGTTGCGGCTTGTAGCTCCAACCCACGCTAACATGGTAGCCGCCGTTGGGGCCACCTTTTCCTTAGCACACAGCAGTCGTACGATGACGGAATCACCTGGATGTTGTGATTGCACATATACTGCCGAACCATAGGCCTTCACAGAGGCGTCACCGAGTACATGCATCTGGATATCCTTGGGAAGCCGCTCGGAGAGAACATGAACATGAAACACGAAATCCTTTTGAAGGTATGGGTGCTCCGCAGGCAATGCCTCCTTAAGGGTTTCATGGTTGGCATGGAATGTACACCTTGCCTCGTCAAGTTCTTGGGATGCCTTCTCCAGGTACGTCCGTTGTATCTTCCGTTCGTGAGAGTCCTTTTTGAGCCTTGTTAGAACGCATTGGATTTGTTGCCAGCTTCGTCCCGTCGGTCCGCTAGCTGGGCGAGTTTGCCCGGCTCGATCATTGTGTAGACGATGAATTTGATTAGGTGCGGATGACTCCTTTATCCTTGTGCAGTTAGGAAGTGCAAGTGTACGCGTGCGAGTAGACGTGTATGTGTGATTCACGCTGCAGATCACGTCGGGGTCACCAATGTTAACAACGAGGGCCTTTCCTCATTTCTTGGGCAGGACACCTACGGGTGAGTCGCCCTGGTGCAGTACTAGGGCTGTCCGCTGGTCGAGTCCTGGTACAGTACCAAACTCTAACGTGCGATGTCCTGCTTGCCGAGTAATCCCAGTTCACTACTAGGACTGTCCGGCTATGAGTCCTGGTGCAGTACCAAGCTCTCCTTCCGTGCAGGTCGTCCTTGCGCACTAGTTCACTACACACAAACAGCTCGGGAATGCACGTCAAAATGGCACCACACTTAGTACTTGATCTCTATCTTCACCTTGCACCCTTTCCTGATTATACTATTGTGATCGAAGATGTTCTTCACTTTCCGCTGCTTAATACGAGGTGAAAAGAACACCGGCTAGCTTTCAACTGATACTTTATTTCGTTTGAAATATCTTACGATAAGAAAATTCAACATCCAAGCAAGCGATCCACTTACGTTGAATTTTGCCGCGTATGCACATTTGCATGTGTTAGGGTCGCGATATCGCGGATGCCAACGATCACTTTGTTACAAGTGTCTGCAATTTTTGCTGACGTGTAGAGTGCGTGTATGGATGCTGATTACATTTTATCCATAATGTGATGACAAATGAAAATGTATATACAATGTATGGGATAACCAAATCGAGGACGGAAATGCTGAGTTGGAGTTGAGGTATGTGTGTAGATGGTATCGATGGATAGGTAGATTGATATAATGTATGGAGGGATCGATGCATTTAGAATAATTTAAGTTTGCAGGAGGAAGGTAAGGATGAATATTAATGCAAAATATGAGGTAAGATTCAACAATACCACTATAATTTTCGCCCTGTAACTTGTCACCTTTTTGTGTATACGAAATATTGGTAAGTCTTAAAACGTATTGAGCCATTTTTTTGTCATTTTTCGATTGAAAATTTTTTTGATTTAAAATGGATTTTGTTTAAGTACATATTGTCCATTATTATCTATGAACCTTTGCCATTTTTTGGAAAGAGCTATTATTAATCTGTGCAGAACTTCTATGGTTTATCGGCGAAAAACTTGGCCAAGTGATTTTCACAGTCCCTTTTTGGAAGAAGACAAAGCCCTTTTTATTTATCAATTCTGGCCGGTTTTTCTGAATTGCTTGTTGCAATCTGGTTGATTGCTGACAACACAGAGCCAAGTTGAGTGTTTGGCCAGATTCTAGCACCTCATGATAAGCAATTCCCTTCCAATCAGCATAACCTTATTTGGTATCAATTCTGGCTTTGAAGTCGTTTGTGATGATTCACCTTCTTTTGACCATAATCTTTTCCGAACGGCATTCTCGTATCTTACCTATTTCTCATCGCCTGTAATGGTTTGCTACAAAAATATCTCGATTTTGTTGCGTTTTATTAGCATTTCCCAAATGGAAATTCGGTCGATCAAATTTTTTTGTGTTAATTCATGCGGCACCCAAACGTCGAGCTTCTTTGTGTATCCAGCCTTACGCAAATAGTATGAAACTGTTTGGTGATATATATTCAATGTCATGGCTGCTTATGTGTCGGTCTTTTTCAATTTTTTATAAGATTTCAGCGACTTTTTCAGTGTTCGGTCGACCTAAGCGAGGTACATCTTTGACATCAAAGTTTCCAGAACGAAAGCGAGCGAGCCATCTCTTGGCTGTGGCTTTTGATGAAGTATCTTGACCGTAGACATCACAAATTTTTTTCACGAGCCTGCGATGCATTCTCACCTTGATCGTAGTGATATTGTAAAATACTTGTATAACGAATTTTTGCAGAAATTTCACTCATTTTTAAATGAACACAACTTTGGACACGAATGACGAAATACAAAACTGTCCATAAAAAAATTTGTAGACTGGAATGTCACCTTTCGAAAACATGTCAGTTTGACTCAATCTGATTAGTATTGCCAGATATATGACAGCGAACACCATCTAGTGACAAAAAAGGCTCAATACTTTTTAGATTATCCAATATTTAAACCATGATTTTTTTCAGATTTTCCGGTCCACAGGTCTCCAATCGTGAGGGGACACACACACCATTTTTCGGTGTTCTTCCGCTTCCCTTGCCTACCCCGTCATCGATATTGCAATTTTAATTTGATGCACTACTCGACTAGATTTGGTGAAGGGTTCACGTCCTTATATGGGGAGACCCTCTTAAAAGCCATTGAAATTATTTTTTGACTACAGGACTTTTATTGCTCAGAAACTTCTGAGCAGCTCACAAACTTTGTTGACTGCAGTTTCTATAGTTTCTGAGCAAACTTGCTGTTACGCACTGATGGACGTACGGACAGATACCAATTTTAATAGGATATTATAAACAATTTTTTTTACAAAATCCTGATATGCAATAGTATCCGGAGTAGAAAATTGTATCCGGGTGAGATGCGAAGCTTACCTTCTATGTGTTTATATTCTACGCACTAAGTCATTGACATTTAAAAAAATCTGAATCCCCTACAATGCCTACAAAAAAATTCTAATTCTCTAAAGCAAGAAAATCCAGTCCAACGTCATAATTGACAACATAAACCTCGACCACAATATACGAATTTAGTGAATTCACAATTTGAAGGTGATCGTACTGAACCATTTCAAAATTTTGCGATGGAAAAAAGTGTAAAAAGCTTTGCAAGTAATACGCCGGTGTATAATGCAATGAAGAGTCCAGTTCTACCCCTGACTGAATTTGGCTCGGTGTGCGTGTTGGTTATTAACCTAAATAACATCAAACTAAGCTTGCTTTTTTGTGTACAAGACTGTCTTCTTATCAATCCTCGGTCCAAAATAGTTCCAGATACGAGAACGTTAGCATCGAGAAGTATGTCAATGTGTGGTGGATAGTTAAAACTGAGATTTTCCCAACGTAACTTTTTATGTGCTCATGTAGGTCTACAGTTATACTAGTGGCAGGTTACATGGCTGTAATCTTTGGTATGATCAGAGTTGAAAACTGTAGAAGACCGTGCTTGCCATTCTTTGCTAGGTGGACCGTATCTTCTGGGAATCCCCTTGATGTCACTGCTTTTGAGCAACCTATGCCTCGAAAAGCTGGCTTAGAGTCCTTGTATGCTAGTCCCGTCATTTGAATAGCAGATTCTGGGATGAAAGACTTCTGAAAGCTAATGTCCAGTAAAGCACGTAGTTGAACTATTGCTCCTTCATGATTTCCTATTGCGATCAGTGCTGTTGAAAGCAGTACTTGGAATTTAGAGAATGTTGCTTTATACGCTTGTATTGGGACATAAATTGCTGTTGAAATGCGTTTAAAGCCATCGCTCAACTGTGGTCGCACGTCCCTGTCACCAGTCATGTTATGTCGCCTTGAGCAAAGCTTGCAATTTCTATTGGATTGACATCGCTGTACTGTATGTTGGTCAGACACGCAGTTAAAACACAGTTTCATCATGGATGACGGGCACTCCTCATGAGATACTCGTACAACAAATCCATCATCCACAGGGCAGCTCGACCGCATAGTCCCGAGGTGTGAATTGGACCCTTTACATGCATATGGGAGCACGCCCAATATGCAACTTATACGGAACTAAAGGCTTCCACAATAGATTATGTTATCAACTCAAAAATGTTTAGTAGACTGGTGCCAGTTTCCTAAGTCAAGCTGCCCCTTGGATGATGGACTGTGGCAGCTCTTGAAGAGTGTCCGTCATCCCTGATAAAACCACAGTTTTGCTGGCATCAGCCCTCTTATGCTGAAAACGCTGGTTTCCATCGGGCCAAGAAAACCTACTATCATGTTAATAGCGAAGATGGCCCGGGTAAAGAATAAGTGGTTCTTCTACTTAGGAGACTAGCACCATTGTACTAGACACAGTTTCTTGTTTTTGACCATTTTGCTTATTGACACTTTTTTGAACTGGTCACTCTCAAACACGCGACGATGCTAAGTGCACCTTGCACAACGTGGTGATTGTATCAGAGTGGTATGCGCAACAACCTTATTAAAGGATCTTTTACTCATACCTGAAGTTGCTAATGTTTGCTATTCTAACATGGTAAGTCTTTGTGTTAAGAAAGCTATGAACTTCTCGAGCGTAGCAGCAGTAGTAGTAGGAATACTATAGCAAGATCAAACCCATTGATCTTTAATGTCTTTAAACTTTCCGTTAACTGGTTGGTGGTGGTCACAATTTTTTTCAACCCATTTGTGTTACTTGGTTAGCACAGACTTGCACTCCACCAACGTTGATCAACCCCTGCAATATCAATTTGATTTTGTCATATCTCTTGCACAATAAAGTCTAGGCGGATCAATAATTATCAAGTTAAGATGACTTGTGATCCACTCAGCTTTTCCCTTGAAATGCTGTCAAGATACTGCAACTTTGTAGCAGTGGATAGTGTCGTGCTTTTGTGAACCATGTTTTGATACAAATTACGGAGCCCAATCCACTTCAAATCACTGCTATTGAATATAGGAATCTTGATCCGCTCTAATCTGACAGTATCTACTCCAATCGAAGCGGTCTGTAACTGTTGATTCAAAGTCCCAGTATCTGTGGCCCCAGCTTGAAATCTTTTGATTCTATCCCTGAAACTTGTTCTGTATTCTAGAACGAGATCTTCATTATCACTATAAACTTCTAAGTATTTCTTCAATAGTGTTTTGTCCCCCTCCTCCTGTAGCTGTCCTTGTATTTGAGCATGTGTCACCTGACATGCTCACCGCTGCTCTTCGAGCGTCTGCAACCTGGTTTCAAAATACGATAAAGAGTGGCGACTGCAACCATCCTTCCTGTACTTGAAGATCACGCTGTTCATACTTTCGTTTTTTTTACTGTTGCAATCTAGATGTCCTGAATAAATGCTTATCTTCCTGGCTCTCCTGTCCTCAGAATTAAATTGCTGGTTCTCGTGTCGTAGAAATGTCCTGAACACGCCTTATTGGCTCTCCTGTCTGTAAACTGTCCTAAACTCAACTTGCTTGCTCTTCTTTCTTGGAATCATCCCAAACTTGACTTGTTGCTGATAGCTGTGTTCTTCAATGTACGCTGTTTTTTGGAAAGTAAAATCAATGAATCAATTTGTTCAACAAGTGATTTCTTTATTCTCCGTTCTCCATTTATATATATAACTTTTGCTAACTAATTGTACAATTTTGAAGTTAATGACTTTATGCTAAAAACAATTTGATAACTTGAAATTAATAAACTTAATGACTGTACTTCAGCCACAATGTCTACAGCATATCCAGAGTGGTACTTACGATGACAAAAAAAATTCAGACGGACAAAACGCGGAGATTAGCAGACAGTCTTGTCCAGACTGAGATTCCTCGGTGTTCAGGCGCAGCAAAAAAATGATGCGAATGCCAGAGCGTCCTAAAAAGCAAAAGCGGGAAACTCTGCAGGATGCGTCAGATGTTCAAGCCGTGGAGAAAAATATAAAGAGCGTCGAGAATTCGATGGTCACTGCTGCGACCGCTACCGAAGCAACTGAAGCAAGGTTCATAAATCCCAAAATAATAATGAGCTACCCTGAAGTCCATGAGGAGATTACGGCAGGAGAAGACAGGAGTGACGAGATAAATAAAGCGACGTTGTGTGATTTCATCGCCAACGGTGACAATGAGTTGGAAGTACTGTATTTGGAAACGTAAGCCGATATCCTCCCCAAGAATGATGGTCGCAAAGTACAATAGCCGCCCAGCGACATGAAGAAGAAAGGATATTCCGAAAAGCGGGAGATGCTCTAAAAAGAATAAAATCTGCATGCTTCTCACCAAAAATCAACAAAGCAGTAAAGATTGGGCTCTTTGAACTAAAAGAGCTCCTATGCCACATAGGGCATTTTCGGAGGAGCTTGTTAAAGCCAGAAGAGCAGAAGGCTAGAGAAGCGCTGGGGACAAAATCTAAAGGGCACGTGCAGTTAGTTGTACCATCATAAATCAATAAAAGAATGGCGTCTAGCCTAATCGAAGGAGATCGAGATAAAGGAAGGATGAAAGAAACACTTGATGGCTGCGGAACACTAGATCAGGGTTCTAGATAGTGCTCATAAAAGGAGCAAAGAAAATCGCAAGGAACCCTTCAAAAAGCGCCAGAAAATAAAGTTCTCATATACGCCCAACAAGAAAAAAGACCTGATGCGAAACAGGAGAGAAAGAAGCCCCCACGAAGATTACGGTAGCAAGCACTGCTCGTAAAACCCCAAGATGCCCGATGAAATGCGGAGGTGCTGCGGGATATCAGGGGAAACAGAAGGCGCAAAGACAATCACACTGCCATTAAAGCAGCATGAACAACGCAGTCGGACCACATACCGGTCAAATTCGGAGCAGAGGCCGGCAATAAGGAAGCATTTCGCGACGTAGTAAAGAAAGTCTTTTGCAAAAGTGCAACCATTGCCTCGCTCGAGCCGATGGCAACGATCGCAATAAGAGACATTGCTTGCGGAACGGATCTGGCCGAGATAGAAGAGGCCATCAAAAGGGAGCTCCCTAGTGGGGGTAGGATTAAAGCGAGGCTTAAACCAAAAAACCATAGGGACCAATGCAAGGCCATAATTGATTTGACCGAAAAGGACGGCGAACAATTTCTGAATAACGACAAAGTAAGAATAGGGTGGCTTGTCTGTAGGATACGGCAAAGAGCAATGCCTCTTCAATGTTTTAAGCGCCTTTGCGATGGTCACACGGCACAAGTATGCAAAGGATCCGATTAGAGTTCCCTATATTACAAACGCGGTGAAATGGTACATATAAGAAAAGAGTTTACAAAGGAGGTGCACTGTATTATTTGCAAGGATGTTGATCCAAGTCCTGATTTTAGACACGTTTTGGTATCAGGAAAATGCCATGTTTTCTACAAAGCCCTAGCCAAGGCAAAATCAGGACTTCGATGACCCGCATCCTGCAGCTATACCTACACCATAGTTCAACCGCCCAAACTCTGATTAGCAGTTTGGGGGGACATGAAAGCCGACTATCTGCTGCTGAGTGAGCAACACCATGATCAAATTTCTGCATCATGGTATCTTGATGAAACTGGCACTGCCACCATCTGGTTCAAAATAGTGGTTTCCAAGTGGAGAACTATGGATGGGGGATAGTTCTTTGTGGGTTCGGTGCTCAAGGTGTTCTCATTGTGTATCTGATACTGGACGAATCGATATCATCGCTCCGAATCAAGCTTAATGCTTTGGAGGGCACTGTCTCGATCGCAGACGGAAATGTGCTCACTGGGGGAGACTTCAAAACTAAAGTAATCGAATGGGGCATGCATCAAACAGATCCGTGGGGAAAACGAGTCCTAGAAATTGTAATCTGGGTGGCCCTTGTCGTACTAAACACCGGAAATACGTTGAATTTTCGCCATATTGGCTGTGAAGGAACCAAACCGGACGTGACGTTTGCCTCGGAGTCCTTAATATGGAGGATACACAATCGGAGAGTAGTAGAGGACAACTCATTCAACTCATTCTGTTTGAGGTCCGTGATATTGTCTCCCAACGCCTATGCTCTTGGCATTTTACAATTGGATGGAACATCGGATGGATGGACGTCGTGGGGTTCATCAAGGTGCTCACATTAGGTACATCGCTGCAAGAAGATTCGCTGGGCATGGAAGAACTGTGGTGAACTCAACTATGAGCATCATAATGACTGCTTGCAACGCTTCTATGCCCCGTTGAAAACCCCGGCACGGCAAGCCATCGGTGTACTCATGGTTAACTGAAATCGTTGAAAGGCGAAGGGAGTGTCACAAGCCTCGGTACGAGGCTCAACGAGTACGTAGCCGTGACAAGGCATGCAACCGAGAGCATATAAGTTGGGCGGAAAATGCCTTCGCAAATCGATTAACAACAGCAAGTCTCGCTGCTGGCAATATCTAGTGGACAATGTGAACAAGGATCAGTGGGGCCTTAGTTACAAGCTAGTTATGCGGAAGCTTGGTACTCTACGGTAACCTTGCATACGTCATGCGGAAAAGATGGTTGAGATAGTGCAGACACTCTTCCCCGTGCTCTTCGTCCATGGTGACGCAGTTCATGGTGAAGCAGTAGTTGAGTGTTCACTCTTCACAAACCGGAACTAAAAGAGGCAGACCTTTCACTGAAAACGAGGAAGGCTCCAGGCTCAGATGGTGTTCTAGCTGAGGTGTTGCAGCTTGTCTATTATCAACGTCCTGACTTGCTACTCAGCATATTCAAAGCTTGCCTACTTGACGGGGTTTTCCCGATATGAGGAAAAGTGGCAAGGTTGACGCTGATTAGCAAGGGCAAGAAAAATCCCGGAAAGCCGTCTGCATACCGCCCGTTATGTATGTTAGATCCTGCTGGAAAAGTGCTAGAGAAAATCATCAAGGAAAGACTCACTGATGTGATTCGTTCTGCTGGGGTCCTATCTCCTTGGCAGTACGGCCTTAGAGCGCGACACTCCACCATTCATGTGATTGCAGAGGTGGTGAGCACGTTCCAAAAGGAAGAGGCATATAGCCCCACCAAGCGACGAATCGTCCTGTAGGTGATACTCGACGTCAGGAGCACCTTCAACTCCGCTAGATCAGTGGATATTCTGGATACCCTGGAAAATCTTTTTCAAGTTCAAAAATACCTAATGCGGCTTTTGAGGGACTACCTGAAGGACCGAAGCCTGCTCTTTGATGCAACCTAGGCCCAACGAAAGATGGAAGTTACATGGGGTGTTGCTCAGGGATCTATCCTTGGTCCGGACTTATGGAACGTGTCTTACGCTGGGCTACTGAGACTGGAGATGCCAGATGAGTCACGCTTGATCTGCTATGCGAATGATATTGCGGCTCTGGTCATTGGACGACCCGTTCAACAAGCACAACTTAGGCTCTGTATGCTAATGCACCGAGTGAGAGACTGGATGACTGCTTGCGGGTTCAGTTTAGCACTGGAGAAATCTGGAGTGATCCTCTCGGCAAAAAGGAAGAATCCCTAGAGTGAGGATAATCATAATTGGAGACATTATAATCGAATCGAAGTCAGCGGTGAAGTACCTGAGGCTACTGATCGACTCAAAGATGAATTTCTCTTAGCAAATCAGTGCAACTGCTGAGAAGGCTACTACGGGAGTGTTGGCTCTGAGTCGACTTAGGGCCAACGTAGGGGGACCCAGCCCATCAAAAAGACGCGTCTTGATGAGTGCTGCCGGCTCAGTGCTACTGCATGGAGTAAAAGCATGGGGTGGCGCTCTCAGTAAGGAGGTATACCGAAAACGCTAGGCACAGGTATATAGAAGAGGAGCACTAGGGGTTGCATCTTCGTACCCGACAGTTTCTGATCCCACGATGAGAGTTGTTGCAGGCGTGATACCTGTTGCCCTCCTTGTTTGAGAGTGCACTATTTGCCTGCGTCGAGGTGAGGACGTGAGGGAGATGGTTGTCCACCAGGAGAGGCAGCGCTCACTCAACGATGGCAGCATTCTTGGGTGGATTGCACGAAGGGAAGGTGGACTGCACGCCTCAACCTGGATGTGAGACCGTGACTAAACCGAAGGCATGGTGGGATTGACTTCTATCTAATCCAACTTTTGAGCGGGCATGGGTGTTTTCAGTCTTATTTGCACAAGATTGGTAAGTTATGGTCCCTTGATTGTCGGTTTTGCCCAGGAGATGAAGACAATGCCTGTCACACATTTTTCGCGTGCATAAAATGGGACAGGCTGTAAAGGAACCTCTACAGGGAGACGGGAGAGCTCACCTTGGATAATATAGTCGTGGTGATGTTTGAATCGGTTAACAAATGGAACCATGTGGCATATTATGTTCGGTCAGTTCTAAAAGATAAAAGTGACCCACAGCAGCCGGGGGTATTGGGGCTGGGAGATCGCTTGTTTGGCACTTCCTCTTCTCCTCCCCCCTCTCACTAGAAAAGGGATCAATTAGGTTACATGCGCCTCGAGGCGTAGCAAAACGAGATTCGGCCCAAAGTAATGTGTGAAACGGTCCCAGATTGAGTTCTCGGGTTGACCGGAGAGGTGTGTAGAGGTAGAGTAAAATTTGCGTTATGTTTGATTGCATTTTACTAGAAATAGAATTGAATTGTATATTGAGCAATAGAAAAAAATTGAACTCTGGGGCATTGAGTGCTGTGGTAACATTTTGAACAACAACTACATACTGCTCAGTATTTTTGCAGTGAAATTCTTCTAATTGCAGTTTCGCTTTGCATATACTTCCTTATGCACCCACCAATAGCTAATTGCCATTCGAGTTATTATCCTAACTAAATGGCGTGGAGTCACCTTGGCTGGGTCCGTGTTGCAATTTCTTTTATCGGCTTTCGAAAAAATATCATACCTTTTATGTTTCGGGTATCATTAATTTCTACTCAAAGGGCTCAGTCATGGCTATATCACTTGCTGTTTGGCTGAAGTCACCTCGTCAATCCACTTTAATACATATCACCAGCTTAGGAGTAGTACTTATATGGTCAGATTAATGATAAAAGTTTCCAACGCACCTCATTTACAACGTGTTGAGTGCTAAAAGTTAAACATGCTCATCTTACTCCACCTCAAGGGTAATATCATCGCTTCCAGATTCATACAAGATGTCAGAATTTATCTTAGCTGACACTGGTTAAAAATTGAACTTGACTAACCCAATTGAAGTGACTATTGGTGCCAATTTCTACTCACACGAAATCAAGCAACCCCTTACAAGGGTTCTAATGTTAGAATCCTTGAACACGCAACCACATCATAATCAATACGCACCTGTAGCTTTCTACTTTCACTGCAGCATCTCATATATTTTACAGACTGCCTCATTTTGTTGACTAATACTTGACGACTCTCACCATACACTTTTGACAACATGAAGAGGTAGGACCTGATAAACCTCAGGCCTTTACCAAGGCGGAGCGTGAAAGAAAAGATAATTTTTTGAAAAGTTAAAAGAGAATCATAAATGGCGTCTTGTTTTCTTCTTCAAATCTGTTTTGTCAGTTCACAGGAGTTCCAAAGAAATTACTCCTCGCAGCTTACATCGATTCACAATAAGGACTCTGTGCTGTAGCAAGACTTCCACGTTCAACTAATAGACTTCACTCAAGATTAATTCTGAAACAATATGATGTGTAGCACTTTGTATTATCAATCATCAAATATTAAACGACCAATCAACCATTTGGAAGGTATAGGTAACCATAAGAGCTTCTGAGATTTAAAATCATACCATGCTCTAACAGATTACATGCTACAACTTGTAACAATCTCTGAAAAAAAAAAACATGAAGTACATGTGAGCAAAAGTATGCCTGTCATATATTTCCTGATCGAAAAATTATTAAAAATATAACTAAAAATCATCAAGACATGAAACTTTAGTTCTTGTGAAAATAACTTAAAACAATAAGGAAAAAACTCTCAAAAATAATCAGTTAATCAACATCTTAAAAGGACCCTTCAATTTTCACTTTAGCCCATTACGAATCTAATCTTTCATGAATGCAATGTGTAATCAAAGAAACGGATTTAACTGGAAGTGAAAACAATAATCTCCGCTCTCTAGTTAATATCAGCATCGTCCTTTCGTTTTTTTCCCAACACCGGTATTCAACGTACACACTTTTCCTAGGAAATTCTCAAAGGAGTTGAATGATGGTGTGATAAACGGCTTGAGATTGAGATAAGCTCTAATGAATGTCTTCAGGAAAAGTGTCTCATTGCAAGAATCAAATGGAAGAGGGATGGTGATGGAGATGTCCACGTTGGGAATAATGGTTTTACTTCCCAAACGGAAATTGTCACAATGGTAAAATTATGCAAAGCTTACTCTTTGTAAATCTTCGTAAAAAACCATTTTAGGAGAAGGGTAGAAAGCGGAAATGGCACAGAAATGACTTTTTGATTACTCTTGGTATCTACATTTTATATATGTTAGTCTTTTAATAAAATTTGATCGTATGCACAAAGAGAAATACTTTTTTAACATTTCTATACTTCTTCTAGTATCTTGAATTTTTTTTGTAAGGCTAAATATAAGGCGGAACAGGATATATTAGATGTTTATTCCTTTATAATAGTTGATTGCTTTAATCTCCATTGGTCGCGATTTTGATTGGTGACTTCTATTATGCTGATTGTATCCCTTTCTCATATATTTTCCTGACAAAGCAACGATACCCAGTTGATTGATTAATAATTAGCTATCATTAATTTAAATTCAAATGCACTTTATCAAATCAATAATAGCAAAATTTTTCAGACATAATAGATCAGGGCAGATCTATAAAACAACGACTACATTTGGCTGTTGAAAGGGGACACACTGATTTTTGCAGAAAATTTTTGGCGTAACTTGTATAAGAATAATTGACTTATCGTCCCTCTCAAAGATGTCGGGAACATTGATACATACATCGAAATGTTAAAAACTTCGAAAAAAACTTGAGTTTTTCCTACATTTCTCACTTCAAACTTTACAACGATTCATTTGGCACCAACGTTGTCGGAGAATAAAAGTTGCGTGATTAAATTCTGTACGGTTAGAGCATAAACGCATAAGCTGAAGGTCCCAGGTTCAAACCGCGTTGGGAGCAACGTGATTTAGTTCAGGGAATTTTCCGGACCGACTATGAGTGTTCACTCAGTGGTGATATGTACTGATTTAATCAGATCATATCATAGCTGAGCAGGCACACGGGAACATGGTACTGACCAAATCAACTTAAAAAAAAATCAATACGGTCATGAAAATGAGATACTCTAACTATCTCTAAGCAAAGCCCCGAGAGGGGTCATAGTGCTACAAAATAGCAATAAATATTTAGTAGGTAAGTAAGTAAGTAATATATTTATTAATACTTTCATTTTGTACAGTTCGGGATTTTATCTTAGGGGTCCTGAATACAATTCATCATATCGCTAAGTCAAATTTAAGCCTACTTGTAGTAATCGAGGAGTAGGGCACTAAAAGCCAGCGCTGCCACAGGCACACAGTACAAACTCAATTTAACAATGGGTAACCATTCAGTCACCTTCCCCATCGCAACACTCGCTCTTTTTTTTTTCCGCATGAAAAATAAATTAAGGAAATTTCTTTTGTACTGAACTCCCGGGAAACAAAATTCTAAACTTGTTTAAAATTTTAACGTGTAGTGATTTTATTACAATATCTTTTGAATATAATTTAACGAATTGCGGTGTAACGCGGTATACAAATGCTTTGAACGAAACGGTTAAGCCCTTTAATTATATGAACGATAAAATCATTGTATCATTTAAACCCCTCAAAAATTGTCAAATTGTACCCATTCCAAACATAATCTTAATAAAAAAAAAAAAATTCCGATTCCGATTTTTCTTTTTCCCTAATTACGCCTAATCATTACAAACGAAAATTGCATTCATTTGATAACTTAAGCGAATCTACAAAAGACGACGTAAATTTTAAAAACAACCGAAACGAGTGTGCATTATCACCATCGCGGATCCCCCCATAGATGTCACTATTGAACGAAACTTTTCGCGATTTTACACTATTGTTTCGTTGCTCGATCGCTCGCCCCGCCATGTTTGCAACTTGGGGAAAGTGATAAATCAAGTGAAAGAAAATTTATAGTTACAAAAGAAAATAAGCAAAAATTCAAGGTGATACGAGCGGTGGATTGCATTGTGTTTTATTTTATTCGGCCGAAGGAATACGTAGCGCAAAAATTAAATTATTCTGCGAAATTCATATAGTTGTTAAGTTTCGGCGAAAATTCGTAAAAGAAGAAAATTGAGGTTAAGAAGAGAAGAGCAAGGAAACTACTTGCCAGGTATAATCAAAGTAACATGTGTGCGGTACTGTTCACCTATAATGTTTTTTCTTAGAAGATTTGCTTCATAAGCCAAGACTTCCTACTGATGTAGTGCCTATATGTTCTATTGTGACTTCATAATTTTCCTGGTCCTGGTGATAAGACGGTGCGAATTGGAACGCGTGAGGCTATGGTCCATTATTTCGATGCTTGCGAACGTGCAACGCTTGATTCTTATTTGCTCGAAAGCAAGAAGTATTTATTTTTTTACGAATATCAATCATTCCGTGCTTCCTTCACGCGTGTGGATGATTTAAATTATTGTTTGTATTGCATTGTTTGCGCGGTGTCGTCTATGCACCGCATCTCTACTGTTTGAGGAATTGTTTCACGATTCAACGTCTCATTTGGAGGAATGTTAAGGTATTGCTAAAGCTGGGGTGGCGGGAAAAACTAATTTGGCTGAACCAAAACAAAAACTTCTGATTTCAATATCGGGTCGTAAGACAGAGTATAAAAATCCTCCGTCTCCGAAGGCTGCTGACGTTGGCACTCACGAAGGACTTGTCAGACTCAACATTACTCGCAGTGGAAAACGTACGCCACCTACAGAACGAGCTCCTGGTTTTTCATATCAAGAATCCTCATCAGACTTGGCCTACACAGTGGCTTCCAAAGACTATTTGCAGTCGGAGTTTGCTGCCCAAGGGAAGGGGTTAGTGCAAAAGAGCTCTTCATCAGCACGGCTGGAGAGGCAGTCATCTCGAGAAGAGTTCCTCGAAGAAGATAAAGTGCAGTTTCGACATCATGACCTTTTCCTGGAGCGTGGAAGCCGTTTTCCTCGCCCCGCAAGCCATGCACCCCTGAAAGCGCCAACAATCGATGAGAGGCTGAGTCGGGTTCTAGATTATGTGAACGAAACCTATCCCCAGAATAACCTTAACACACCTAACGCTATTGAATATGAGGCTTCTACTGAAACACCTGCTCAAACCATAAGCAAAGTATTCGATACTCCACCACTCCGTGATATTCAAAAGGACAAAAACTTATCCATTTTCCATTCAGCAACTAGTAATGACTCAGACGATAGTCCTTTAAGTGATGCTAGACGTAAAAGAATCAAATATGTAGGACAGCCGACGCTATACACAGTTGAAGAAAAAGAGATCCTTGAGGGAAGACGTGAAGGATTCCGGAACCTTGCGGGAGTAAATGAATATTCCTTTGAATCAGATTCCCAGAACGAAAGTCAAATGCCAGCTTTTAGTGATTCAGTGGTGAATCCTGAGGAGGCGGTAAGCATTCTATACAAGTTATACAATGCCGTATCTGTTTATTTTGCGGGACATAACAAGTTCATTAAGTTCTTGACCATTTATTAAAATATTAAACTTTTAATGGCTCAAACGCAACACTACCTAAAATTAAACTAAAATTATCATTCGAAATTAAAATATTGCACGCTAGTATTTAAAACAAGGCATGTGTATTAAATCAATTTTAGTTGTATAAAAGCTAGTGAAACATGACTCCATATTCCATTTTTGTATGTTTTACAACTAAGACCAAGAAAACGTTTTGACCCGAGTCGTTTCCTCGGTACACTGTTAAGTTTTGTTCTTTGTATGCTGCTGGAGAAATATCGAAAGTGAGCGAAGGTATACAAGAAGCACGAATGGGTGATTATTGACAATGGAGTCGGAACTGTTGGGATCTCACAATACGCACAAGAATCTCTAGAAGACGTAGTATTCGCACAGCTGCGGATATTGGAACTGCTTTCAAACAAAACGATGAATGCGGAGTCTTAGAGGGCGTCAAGGCAGCTGGGAGCGGACCACTCGTAGTGTGACGCATTTTGATATCCGAATTGGGAAATGTGCTAGTGGAACGTGGAAAACAACAAGAGAGATGGGGAAAGAGCTGCGGAAGACGGAGTTGGTGTAATTATGCGCTTGGTTGTGTCGAGCGGACGATAACCTATAATTTAGTGGTTCGGATTCAGTGCATTCCAGCCTCGTAGCCGCAAACGATATTAGTGAGCTGTGATTTCTTTTTACAAAACACCCCACCCCAAAGACCGACCTCTGAAAAGCAACGGAGACAGCGAACGCAGAGTCTCGGGCTTTGCTGACAAAAGCAAGTCGGCGACCATGTCACGATTGGATTAGCCGAGTGAACGCCAAAACAAACAAAATGTTTTCTTACATAAACCTATTCATAGTATGAACTGATCTCATTCGTGCAAATCATTTTCATAACGTGCAAACACTTCAAATGACGATTTAACATAAACTTAATCTAAAACTATTTGGAATTATAAAATAAAAATATCCGTGATGTGCGAAGAACAAATTATCTGTTTATCTGCGCGCGTGATAGATTTTAAAATAAGAGAGTGTGTTTACGAACTTATTGGTGAGTCAAAACAGCCAACAATTAAAATTTGCGGGGAATACTCTGTTGATGTGAACTTTTTTTAATTAATTATTACCAGTCGCCGTGCACCTAGAGCTGACCAAAATTTCTCAATGCAATCACGGTGTTGATAGTGCAAGGATAAATACGGGTACCCAATGCCATTTGAATTGAGGACAAGCCGCAATTACTCCATGGCCTGCCGTGATTACAGTGATTGATGACTACTCGTACACATACAATACCCAAGCCCCATTTCGATAACGATTTCAATCCGTCCGAAGAACCAGCACTGGAGCAGTACTAATTAGCTGATGCCGCGTTTGGTTCGTTTGCAAGGTTTCGGCAACCCCCGCTCTACTGATCATTGTCTGGGACGAGCTGGTTAACGGAAACACGTTCGCCATTCCTGGCATTCAAAGCGCATCTGATCGACAGTTCCTCGTGTTGCAGCGTATTCAACTGGCCCCACAATCATCGAAATGGATTTTGTGTTCTGCATCCACCGCTAGCAAGTGAATTATATTCTCCTGTGTCAGGAACTGTGGTAGAGAAGAACACATCAGTTGAGGATACCCCAGGGTTGAGCAATACTCGTACATCGTGTTATGAAAAAAGGCTGGTTATTCAAAGTGAAGCTCAGTGAAACTTCAGAAATTGATAAACTTATGGATGAGAAGAGTTACGAACAATTCTTGAAAACGGATTCACACTAGCGCCCGTTTCAAGTGATTTTTTTTACTAAATTTTGTATGGCATTCGCCCAAAGAACCTTTATAGTGATAGGTGAATTATTCGGCCTTAGATCATTGTCGAATTACATTGTTGCTTTTAAGTTAACAAAAGTGAAAATTTACAGGACGTATCCAGCACCCATCGAGCGCTCGACGGAACATGCGGTGAGTCCTTTTTATTTAATAAAATTTAATTCTAATATTTGTATGATATAATTATTCTCATTATATTAATTATTTTATTTAAATTTCATTCACATTTAAATTTCATTTACTATATTATTATATCCGATATACGAGTATCTTATCAGCAATAATTTACTTATTACCTTCTATCTTTGTTAAATTTGAATAGATTTGAATTGAATTTTTAAAAGTTTTTCGTAAAATAACAGAAACAAAGAATATTTATCCATTTTTATCTTAAATTATGAATGCTACAAAAAAACATAAACCTTAAAAGTCAACGTTTGAAAGTGATAATACAACAATACAACTATGATTCAAATATTTTTGTTATAATGATTATAATAATAATGACTGAAAAAAAATTCTTCCGAATGAAAACAGAAATAATAAGCAACGCGAAAATAAAAATGTTGAATTAAACGAAAAAATCGGTCTTTTCCCTTCCGGTTTTTCTAACCGAGTATAGGACCCGGTACGGTGGCAGGCTTCAACCCCAAAACATGAGCCAGCCACCGGGTAATTAATAATCCTTTCTGTTTCAGGTAACGTCATGGGTTGAGTGGCCCAAACAGAGTGCCTTTTTATGGCATAGATTTATGCAATTCAATGGTATAATTCTATGACATAAATTGGTCACCGGGGTACTCCCCTTCTGATGGGAAAGTTCATATAATTCAAGTTGTATGAGTTTTCCACTCAGAAGAGGAATACTTGCCCACTTCAACAAGCTTTCAATGGATTTATTCCGGTTGGGTGGGTATGAAGGGGCTCCACCACCACCCGGTTGCCCCTCTTTCATTTGTGGGCCATGAACTTCGTCGGGTAAAGACGAGGTTACCCCAAGTCCGCCTTTCTTCTCAGGTTTCACTTGTTCTAGTAACAAGTACGTCTCCTTCGGTGAGGTTATCTACAACTTTGCGACTTTGGTCGCCTTTTCTTTTTTGACCTGAAAGCAATTCGTGAATGCGAAATGTTTTGTAGTGGGTCCTCGTGCCGGGGAAACGAACCCGCCCCACGACACCGCAATGCTAGCCTGCCAGCGCATTCACGAGTCTCCGGACGAGGGCATTCTCGGCAGATACCTCCATCTTCTTCTGCCGGGGCAGCAGACCATCGCTGCAGTCCTTCACGGACTATATTGAAAATCTTATTCACTACATACTAATTATTATTCCATTAGAAAATGGTTTGTTTGTCTCAAGGAAAAATTTTTAATCAAAAAAACCTTACTTGAGCCTATAACTAACTTATACTATCCTGAAAAACTAACTTAAGCTACCCTAGCTTAAATGTGCTAACTAGACTAAGAACGCATGATAGCTATGCAATATTTCTACCCGAGAGTAATGCAATTAGGGGGTTGAATAAAATAGCTCATCGGGCCATCAATTTTTCTCTTCGTATTTGCTCGAGCTTTCCTATCTGATGTAGTTTTCCAGTCGGGAAATAAAAAGGTTTTATAGAGCATGTTTTAAACATTTATTCTGCATGACTTAAAGCTTTGTTTTCAGGTAGTTTCCACATGAGTTCCATGCAGGAGTTCCATATAGCATAATGGGCTGAATCACCATTTTGTACAAAAAAATGTTGTTCTTAAGTATTCAGGATTCATTTGCGATTGAGTAGAGAATACAGGGTTAATATCGCCTTTCAAACCTTAGTACAAGTGAGTTCAATGTGGTCTTTAAACGTCAATTTTTTGACAAGGTGAAGTCCTTGTAATAAACGTAAGCAGTCGAGCAGTCCCCTGGTGATCAGAAGTGGCTGCTCCTGAAGAGATAACGTGGTCACTCCGTAGAAACTACTTAGTTTGTTGTTTTACGGGATTAAAATTAAATACATCCGTCAAATTTCCATCCTTTAGGCAAGAGATGAGTGGTCCACTTCAGCCAATTTAACATCTTTAGGTTTGACATTTCCCTTGTAGTGCAGCGACCTTCTTCGGATAAAGTTACGGTTGCTTTTTGTAGAATGTTTGCGTTTATCTCAAGCCTTCGTGTCCACTAACTTTAAGGAGACAAAAATATGTTGAATTACTGTCGAGTAGCTTAGTTGACACATAATATTTAGTTGACACAGAATATTTAAAATAACAAAAATTGGTCGGTACGTACCGTAGAGTACGCGTGATCAATATTTTGTAGTATAGCTTCGTAGCTCGACAAGAATCCGCCCCATATGATCCCGCAAATAGCTAGTCGACAAGCACGCATACGCGGTCGTTAAGCGAAGCTAGTCAGCTAAGCTCGGTCTTGTTTATAGCTCGCTCAAACTTGTGCCATACAATCGGCATCCGTGTCCTACACGGATTTTGAGAAAAAAATTCACTACACTTCCTGTTGAAGGGTTTGGACAGTGAGGAGAATATAGTTATTCTCCTTGAAATGTCACAAGGAAGCAGCACAAAGTCATTAGTGTGAAAAATGTTGCTACCAGGAGATCAACTATTGAAGGCAAAATGTTACCATTTGGTACAAATTCGGTACAAATTTCTAACGACAGCAGTCCAAGTGCCCGCCAACAGGTAAGGTCTTGAACTTTAAAGCTGGGAATTGGGAGTGCCTCCAAAAAACTGAGGTTAACCAGTGTTACAGGTGTCAAAGATTCTGTCAATCGACTACTAATTGTGCCATAAACTATTGTTGCGTTGAACGTCAAGATATACATGCCCCCGATGAATGCAAATTGGCTCGGATGGAGCCAAAAGAAAAATTATGCTGTGTTAACTGCGGCATATTTGGTCATCCAGCATCATATCGAGGATGCCCTCGGCATGTAGATGCAAAAGTTAAATTTTCCCTAAAACAAACTCAACTACATCGCAGTATGTACCCTTCCAACTTCATCAAACCCGGAGTGTTATTCGTACCAGCAGATAATAATTTAAATAAAATAAATAATGTAGATAATGTAAGTGGTAATAATGAGCTGTTTCTCAAAATTTACCAACAGCTTGAATCTCTTTCAGAAAGAATAATCAGAATATCAACTTCGTTTTTAAACGTTTAGGCCAACATGCTTCAAAATAGTTTGGCATCCAGTCACATCTCCATGGATAAGCTTCGTCTCTTCTCGATCAACGTCAACTCCATTGTTACTATACATCGACGAGACTACCTCCTTGAATTCATTGTTCAGCAAAAGCCTGACGTCATCCTTCTCACTGAAACCCACCTCAATTTATAGCACTCCATGACATTCAAGGATTTTGAATTTGTAAGAAAAGATAGGGTAAACGGTGATGGAGGAGGTGGCACTGGGATATTGGTTAGAAGACCCTTTTGTTTCCAAAATATTGAAAAAGTCAAATTCAAAAACTTTAAATTTCTTGAAGTGTCCGTTATCAAAATTTTACTGCTAGGTGAAGATAATCTATTCGTTATCTCTGCCTATGCAACTGGTCAAAATGTTCTCAAGTTCAAGGAGGACCTCAATCCCTTGTTTGAAATACTCAAATTGAACAGGCTACATAGTTGTTATATTCTTGCTGGTGACTTGAATGCCATGCTTACATCATGGCTGAACGTCAACAATAATCCTAGAGGCGTATTATTGAAACCGCGGATAACAGAGAACCAAATTGAATACAGGTGCAATATATGTATATGGGCCAGAGTTCCGAACACACTCTAGGGCAAATTTATATTTGGAATCCTGCATTGCTGCCGCAAGACTTGAATTTAACTTTAATAGTTCTCAACAGAAATTGCAGGTGCTTCCTTACAAAGGTGGCCATAATGCAATCGTAATAGAAATCAATCATCAAAAGGATGATTTCTTCCTCATTCCAGTTCCAGTTGAGTTTAAAAAAAACGGATTGGGGAAAGTTTCAAAAGAAGTTCAATGAAGAGTACTAGCAAGGTGATTGGAGTGATACTGACCATAGGATTAAATGCCCACATTGAAAAATATGATTTGATGCCGAATTGCCAATCAGGTTTCCGTGCCAGGTATTCAACCATACATACGCTAACAAAAGTATCCTCAGGCATCTGTTAGAAACTAAATCAGCGTGTTTCATTGACATGGAGAAAGCCTTCGATACGGTGTGGCTAGAGGAACTAATTTTTAAACTCCTTCAGGACAGACTTCAGACACATTGTCAGTATGATGTGCAATATTTTATACGAGAAATCATTTTTTATTACAGGTGGAAATCTGACGACAATGCACAACTTCAAGGTCTTGAATGGTCCACAACAAGAAACACTAGAAAATAATTGACACTGAAGGAGGGAGCAATTTACTCCTGAAATATATATTTGTCGAAAAAACAAAATAATAGCTTTTAATTGGAAAACATGAAAACACAGGAAAGAAACAGTTACTGAGCATCTCGCCAACGAGACCATTGGTAGCGTTTGTTGATGATCTGATCATCTATACGGCAGACTAAAAAGCTACAATAGTTCAGAGCAATCTCCAAAAAATGTTCAATGATCTGCAGCTCTACACCCACAATTGGCGAATGAAAATCAATGTGCAGAAATGTGAAACAATTTTGTTTTGGACAACGCTGCAGGGGGCCAGTCAAGCCCTGAAAATTTATTGGAAGGATTTTCATATTATGGCTTGTAAGGGTAGCTCAGAACGGGTTCCACATAAATCCTGTGTTCGATACCTCGGCGTTCATCTCGGTCAGTATGTGTACTATACTGAACATATAAAAATCATGCTCAATAAACCAGAAAAAGTAGTCATGGCCCTTTGATGACCCTCTCATTCCAGATATGTCTATCAAAAGGTCAAAGATATCTGTTACAAGACCCTGGTTTGACGAGATTGGCATATGGATATTGGATCTGGTACAATCAGAGTGCTAGTACTATGGAAAAATTAAAAGTTTTCGAAAGGAAATGTCCGTGCATGTACTAGTTTATACAGAAATTCTGAAACGAATTAGAAGCACTATATATCGAATAGAAGAATTTATCAAACTGCTGAAGTGACAAGTGTCGATAACTTCATGTTGAGACTGCTTCAGAATCATATCGCAAGATCTATAACTGTGAGTTAAAACCCTTGGAACTCACAGCCGTTTCACCGTTCAAAGGAGTGTATAGAGACTTGTCTCAGAATTGGCTTCATTCCTCCCGAAGCATTTGTGTATTAGGATATGAACCGATATGTTTTCGATCCCGATGGTGTTGCAATCATAAATCATATACATAAACGGACCACCGATAAGAAGCTAAAATAGCCTCTGAATTTGAGTTCATAAGACCAACAATTCCAATGGAGATACTCATTTGCTAGATTTCTTGACGCTGGTCGAGCTGGGACGAAGTGATCTAGGTATAGGTGGCTGTATGACAACATCTAAATCATTCATGTGTATTTTTTTGTTTTGTGTTTTCCGTTGCATAGTTTTGAGTTTCCCTTTCCCTCCTGAAAAATCTTACTTTTTCGTTAACGATTTCACTACACTTTCAAACTTCCTTCACCAACTTTCCGATCATTTCATCCCCTCAAAAACTCCCTGAATCCAAAATCAAGGCTTTTATATTTTTTCCGTCGACACCGAAAACTCACTAGAATTCACTCCCATCTCAACACCAAATCCAGACTGACTCGCCAAAAACCAATCCCGCCATCCACTTCTTCCCCGATTCCCGCTGCCGTACCCGGGTAATGTAATCGAAGTTCAATACACTTCGATCCCGTTACTCACACATCTTTTCCGTATCGACAAATGCAACAATTCCCATTTAGCATTTATGGTGATTTGCATAACCATGATAGCATTTGGTTATATGCGAATCGTCATATACAAAAATAAAATTTTGTTAGTGGGAGATAATTCATAAAATTAGTTAGTATGAAGGAAGGAGTTAGGTTTTGTTAGTCAAAAGGTATCAAATGAAATTTTGTTAATAGGAAGCAATGAATAGAGTGTTGTTAGTAGGAAAGATAAGATTATTATTATATTATCTTTTTTTGTAATTAAAAATAGGGCAAGAGGTTAAGATAGAATTGAAAATGATAGGGAAATTGTTAAATGTTAAAAAAATAAATAAATGTGCAGATAAAAAGGGATATGTACCCAAAAGAAGGTGGAAATGTTACGGAGCGATTTGAAGTTGCAGATGGGAGAAGGCCGGTATACCGGAATTTGCAACAAGCTCACTGTTGTGTAAAAATTATAAATAATTTTGAATAGAGTTGGTTGGTTTTTTCTTCTTTTTTCAATTGGATTATAGAATATGTAATAATTTGAATTAATTTGAATTTGATATTGTTTTTTTAATTTAATGTTTTTAGTTGATGATGTTTAAATTTAGAGAGCCATTTGGGCTATTAAGTGTATTTTTAACGTTTGGAATCATCTTTATATTCTTTTAAAATTTATAACGATTAGTATTGAATAAAGCGCTTTTGACTTTGACTTGATGAAACTGGAAGTTTGACAGTAACCGACCCACCAAAAGTAGTTGCAACTAGAGAGTGAAAGTAAGTTGGGCTGGTGACATCGGCAGAGAGAGGACAGTTAGTCACAATTCTTGGATTCATCAACGCTTGAGGTGGCACCGTGCCTTCAGTATTTATGTTCCGTAGAGACCATTCTAAAGAATTGATAATACAAGGTGCTCAAAAAGGGTCACTATGTTCAGCCAACTTAAGTGGATGCGTTACAGAAGAGAATTTCTACAAGGCAATGCTGCACTTCAACGAATATGGAAAGCCAAGGAAAACCCATGTTTAATTCTATGCGATAATCGTTCTACCACATAACAATCGATGTTGGTTCGTTTGCTGGAGATAATCACATAACAATTTTAATATTTTCACCACACTGTAGTGATCACCTTCCGCCGCTGGGAGTATTAGTTTATGGGCCTTTTAAAGCTCAGTATAGGGGGGCCATGAATGCATGGATGTTGACTAATACTGGGAAGACAGTTTTGATTTATCAAGATGCTATATTTGTCAATACCACGTGCACAGCCGCTTTTTCTATGCAAAATGCTATCGCAGGGTTCCCAAAACAGGTTTTCATCCATTCAACAGAAAGACATTTACTGAGGATGATGGACCGGCTACTAAGATCAATATTAATGAAGCATTGATTGATAATGCTTCTGAAACTTTTGTTGAAGCACTTTCGACCGTGAATACGCCCAAAACGTCTGAGATATCTTTTCTAGCCTTACTTCATAAATTACAGGATCAGAATTAAATCCATCAACCATGGTTTTATCTCCTGAATGTATCCGACCATACTCAAAAAGTCTGCCTAGAAAAAAGACTCAGAACTGACCCAGGAAGACAAAAACTTCGATTATAACCGACTTACCTGTGAAAGATGCGTCAATTGAAAAACATTGGACGAACAACAAAATACGAGAAGTGTTCAAAAAGTGAGCTGACTTTGTATTTTTAGGAAAAAATACTTATTTATTCGTCAATATTTATGTTCGAAGTGAGTGTGCAGAAACAAAAACATATCGCTTCAAACCTCAACTTCATACAACTTAAGCGAGGGTTGCTAATTGCTTCAGCTCTTGCGACTAGTTGCGAATCCAGTACTCTCGATGTCTATGGTCCTAACATTGATTAAAGAATTTTTTTTTATGTATATGAACCGATAAGATATATTTAGATTTTTGGTATCAAATTGACATCAAACTCTCTTTTAAAGGTTTTGTAAAATAATTTTACAAAACCCTACTAAAATCGCGTCCTGTCCGTCCGTCCGTGTGTACCAGCACTTTTTCTCGCAAACTACTTAAGCTAGAAACATCAGATTTTGTATGCAGGTGTAAAGTGGCGCTCTCTTCAAATTCCAACTACAAAAAATTGTATAAGGTATTTAAGGGGGGGTCTCCCCATATACGGGAGTGGCCTCCGAAAAAAAAAATTTCATTAAAGGTAGCCCATATGGGTATCAAATGAAAGGTCTTGATGGGAACTTTTCAAAACAGGTCTTAACTTGATACTTTCTGCTTCGAGGGACGCGCAGGGAGGGGAAATACACGAAAAATTGGTGTCCCCCTCCCCGCGCTGAAACAAATTATGATGGAAGGTGTTTATGAGTACAACAACAACAAATACCTTAGAAGTCGAAATTCGCTCAACTTTATTAATAATAGTATGATATTCGAATTTCACATTTTCCTCAATAAAATCGAATCGGTACCCTTAAATTGAACGAAATTCAATATTTACGTAGTCCTACTAAGGGCTCTTAAACTTTGTGGTTTGATGAAAATCGAATGATATACACGGAAGTTATAGCCATTTGAAATTTCTCCAATTATAACAACAATAACACATGATTTTGGTATTTTATGGACTTTCCATCCAATCAGTCACTGCAGTTTGCATTTGATCTTCTTGAAATTTTCCAGTAAGGTCAATAACATCAATATTTTTGAGAATTCATGATTTGAGTGATTTCTTGAAGTGTTCGTTATCAAAATTTTACTGCTAGGTGAAGATAATCTATTCGTTATCTCTGCCTATGCAACTGGTCAAAATGTTCTCAAGTTCAAGGTGGACTTCAATCCCTTGTTTGAAATACTCGAATTGAACAGGCTACATAGTTGTTATATTCTTGCTGGTGACTTGAATGCCATGCTTACATCATGGCTGAACGTCAACAATAATCCTAGAGGTGTATTCTTGAAACCGCAGATAACAGAGAACCAAATTGAATACAGGTGCAATATATGTATATGGGCCAGAGTTCCGAACACACTCTAGGGCAAATTTATATTTGGACTCCTGCATAATAGTTCTCAACAGAAATTGCAGGTGCTTCCTTACGAAGGCGGCCATAATGCAATCGTAATAGAAATCAATCATCAAAAGTATGATTTCTTCTTCATTCCAGTTCAACATGTAAATTATCGGTTGAATTTAAAAAAACGGATTGGGGAAAGTTTCAAAAGAAGTTGAATGAAGAGTACTAGCAAGGTGATTGGAGTGATACTGACCAAAGGATTAAATGCCCACATTGAAAAATATGATTTGATGCCGAATTGCCAATCAGGTTTTCGTGCCAGGTATTCAACCATACATACGCTAACGAAAGTATCCTCAGGCATCTGTTAGAAACTAAATCAGCGTGTTTCATTGACATGGAGAAAGCCTTCGATACGGTGTGGCTAGAGGAACTAATTTTTAAACTCCTTCAGGACAGACTCCAGACACATTGTCAGTATGATGTGCAATATGTTACACGAGAAATCATTTTTTATTACAGGTGGAAATCTGACGACAATGCACAACTTCAAGATCTTGAATGGTCCACAACAAGAAACACTAGAAAATAATTGACACTGAAGAAGGGAGCAACTTACTCCTGAAATATATATTTGTCGAAAAAAACAAAATAATAGCTTTTAATTGGAAAACATGAAAACACAGAAAAGAAACAGTTACTGAGCCTCTCGCCAACGAGACCATTGGTAGCGTTTGTTGATGATCTGATCATCTATACGGCAGACCAAAAAGCTACAATAGTTCAGAGCAATCTCCAACAAATGTTCAATGATGTGCAGCTCTACACCCACAATTGGCGAATGAAAATCAATGTGCAGAAGTGTGAAAAATTTTTTTTTGGACAACGCTGCAGGGGGCCAGTCAAGCCCTGAAAATTTATTGGAAGGATTTTCATATTATGGCTGGTAAGGGTAGCTCAGAACGGGTTCCACATAAATCCTGTGTTCGATACCTCGGCGTTCAACTCGGTCAGTATGTGTACTATACTGAACATATAAAAATCATGCTCAATAAACCAGAAAAAGGAGTCATGGCCCTTCGATGACCCTCTCATTCCAGATATGTCTATCAAAAGTCAAAGATATCTGTTACAAGACCCTGGTTTGACCAGATTGGCATATAAATATTGGATCTGGTACAACCAGAGTGCTAGTACTATGGAAAAATTAAAAGTTTTTGAAAGGAAATGTCCGTGCATGTACTGGTTTATACAGAAAGCCTGAAACGAATTAGAAGCACTATATATCGAATAGAAGAATTTATCAAACTGCTGAAGTGACAAGTGTCGATAACTTCATGTTGAGACTGCTTCAGAATCATATCGCAAGATCTATAACTGTGAGTGAAAACCCTTGGAATTCACAGCCGTTTCACCGTACAAACGAGTGTATAGAGACTTGTCTCACTATTGGCTTCATTTCCCGAAGCATTTGTGTATTAGGATGAGAATTTTTCAAAACAGGTCTTAACTTGATACTTTCTGCTTCGAGGGACGTGCAGGGAGGGGAAATACACGAAAAATTTGTGTCCCCCTCTCGCGCTGAAACAAATTATGATGGTAGGTGTTTATGAGTACAACAACAACAAGTACCTTAGAAGTTGAAATTCGCTAAACTTTGTTAATAATAGTATGATATTCGAATTTCACATTTTCCTCAATAAAATCGAATCGGTACCCTTAAATTGAACGAAATTCAATATTTACGTAGTCCTACTAAGGGCTCTTAAACTTTGTGGTTAGATGAAAATCGAATGATATACACGGAAGTTATAGCCATTCGAAATTTCTCCAATTATAATAACAATAACACATGATTTTGGTATTTTATGGACTTTCCATCCAATCAGTCACTGCAGTTTTCATTTGATCTTCTTGAAATTTTCCAGTAAGGTCAATAACATCAATATTTTTGAGAATTCATGATTTGAGTGATTTTTGTCGGTTTGCAACAAAATAGCGACCGTTGAAAGTAGAAAAACAATGGATTTTCCATTGAACGTGCACATCTGTTTGACATTATTCATTGCTGGTGACATCATTTCTGAGAAGTTGGGTACAAAACCCTTCTGACATGAGGGTAGGTCTGTTTACCCAACTTGTTTATTATAACATTATTTATGCAAGTTAGAATATGAGAAGTCAAATGTCTAATTTTTATGTCAATTTTTTTTTTTGTAAATTTTGAAGTTTCTGGTATTAGTTTGTAATGAACTAAAGTATTTGATTTGAAAAACTTAAATTTAATTTGTAAAATCAGAGAATGGTAAAACTTTAAGTATTTATTTATTGAAAAATATTCCATTGATTTTAAGTCCATTTCAAGACATCTACTGTCCTATTCAATGCTTCCAGTGTCGTGAAACGGACATCAATGAGTTGAATAAAGTGACAGAATATTTCTTAAAATAAATTTCATTTATTTAATATATGACGTATTCTTTTTCTTCGTGGCACTATAGCCCCTCTCGGTCTATCGCTTCCTGCAATTAACGCTTCCAACTGTCTCGGTTTATTGACTGCGTCCTCCAATTTCGAAATCCGAGCAGCGATGAATTGTCTTCATCGACCGAGTCATACCAGTGTTTTGTCTGTTTCATTTCTGGTTCTCATTATTTCGGCGCCTAAATACACAAATTTGCTTACATTTTCGATACGGTTTTCGCCAAGTGTGATATTTTGTGTGCCTGAGATATTGACTTGACTGCGTCATGAGCTTTGTTTTATTTTCATTTATTTGTAGCCCTTCTAGTTTTGCTTCGCTATCATGTTTCAGGAAGCGTTTTTTTGGCAGTTTTTAATGGCCGTGACAGAATGTTGATGTCGTCCGCAAACGCTACTACTTGGCTCGACTTGTATATTAATGTTCCTCACGTATCGACAGGTAGCTTCCTTATGACGTACTCCAGAGCCAAATTGAATAGCAAAGGGGCCAGTCCATCTCTCTGTTTTAGTCCGATATTCGTGTCAAACGCATCAGTGAGTTGGTTATTGATGCGGACTTGGGAGGTCGTCGACGTCATTGTCATTTTGGTAAGACGGACTTATTTGGCTGGGATGCCAAAGCAAATCATATTTACGATCAATATGTCGTATGCTTGCTTGAAGTCCACGAAAATTTGGCGTACGTCTATATTGAACTCCCAGCATTTTTTAAGTACCTATTTGGCAACGAATAATTGGTCTCTCGTTGATCTACCTACTCTAAGACCACATTGATGCTCCCCAATAATACTGTTGGCGTATGATCCGATTTTATTTTCCAAGATCTTTGAAAATGTTTTGTTCGCCGTATAAAATAGTGATATGCCTCTATAATTTTCGCACTGTGGGTTGTCACCTCTTTGTGGATAGGGAATATGATGATTGGCTCCACCCTTTTGGAATATATTCTTGTTGCCAAATGTGCTGGATGATTTTGTGAATGGCTTTATGAAAACTGCTGCCACCATATTTGATGATCTCTAATTGAATCTCATCGATGCCAGGCGCTTTATTAGTCTTTTGTGCTTTGATGATGGAAAGCACTTTATTCAGAGTTGGTGGGGCCAATGGAAGCTTTCCACAGACATCTATAGGCTCCGATGCTCTGGAGCTATGCGGAGGATTAAGGAGGTACTACCAAAAGTATATTACATCTTTGTTCCATACGAAAAGTTAAATAATTTTTAACTTTTTAACCACAGTATGTTGCAACCCCTTAAGTTGAACGTCCATTTCATAGCGTATCTCACCTATAAAAGATATATTTACGAAACTCTAAAAATGGTGGCTCGTCAAATTTTGAAATTTCAAAAGGCTTCCGAAAGTCAGAATTTTGATTAAAAATATTTGAAGCTTGATATTAAGATAGATATTGCTAAGATCTAATGAATTTTTTATTTTGGTGGATATCTTAGTGCGGATTTGAAAATGGCGGTGGTTCAAAAGTGCGAACTCGTCAGATTTTTGTAGCTCTTTAGCGGCCAAGCTCATCGACAGATTTTGATGAAATTCAGAATCATAGGTTACTAGAGTCCTTTCATCGAGTAAAAACTGATGAAAATAGGATGATAAACAAAAAAGCCGAAGCATTAAAACTCAATATCTTTAGCTGCAACTTTCATTAAAAATTATGTAGGAGTGTATTTGCTCTGTCAAGAGTATAGCTTAGTTTTTAACGAGATTTGGCAAACTGGTTGACTATATTTTAACAAGGATATCTTTTAAAATAATCCATCATTAGAGGCATAAATTCAATATGGCATTCACAAAGTTCAGGAAACAAGCAAAAGTCGTTATTTTAGTGGCAAGCAAAGCGTTGAACTTGTTTGAATGGAAATGTTTTGAAATGGTTTACATTTGAAGCATTTAGTTAACAAAATTGTTTTCTCTAACAGTATTTGACTTGGAAGTGGTGGTCAGTCCAATTTTTATTTACTTATTGAAACTAATCATGCCTATGAGAAATTTGTCGTTCCAGCTGGGGAAAGAAAAATTGTGTTATTATTAACAGCTTCTTGTAATCCATAGGAAATTCGACTCCAGTATTACCTTCTAAAGCACAATAAAAAATATTTTAACGAAACTCAAACCACAACAGTATAGGAATACCGATATTAATAAATCATAAATAAGCTTCATGAGTCATTTATTTGACACTTAGGATTTCTCTCAGCGACTTCATTTCACGCTGGTTAATCACACTTTGAATTTCCACTTGCTCAGAGCTAGCTCCCCATTTTGGAGTCGTTCTCTGTTCCACTTTACTTCCAATGAAATATGAGGGAAACATTTTTGGTGAGGGTGCAGTGGCATGCGACGCGTAACTAAGCTCTAGAGCACCATAAAACAAAATTTCGTTGTAAAATGCTGATGAAGACATTTTCGAAGTTAACTGACTTCATTTATAATCTTCTTGGAAAATACTGAAAAGTTATCTGAATGCTAAGGATTCCGGAAGAGCTTTGGTGTAACTTGCTGCAGAACAAATTTGATGTAACAATTTGAATACATGTAAAATGGATTTCAAAAAGTAGTTGCTAAAACTTAAAGTACAACAAAAAATGGTAAAATGTGAGCGTTTCTTGACAAGTAAGAAAATGAAACAACAAACGACCATTCATAAGAAATACTTCCTAAAATTAAAGTTTCTCGTAAATGCTATTCACGTAAATCCGTATCCTCGTTCAGTTTGAATGCAAGCGGAAAAAGGTTCAAGGATAACAGGAAATTTGATTTTATATATGAACAAGATGGATAGCACCATAACTGTGGACGTGTCCATATGATTAAGCCGTTTCTTGCGGATGATGGAATCCAATCTATGGAATAATATGTTTAAATTTACCATCGTGACAAGTCACTTTTATAGTTAAGCCACGGACACCACGTGAGAATCCCTTCCAGGCAAGGTCTTACAACAGTGCGATGTCCTGGGTGACAAACCGCTCCTGGGAGGATCCAGTTGTGTATATGATATCTATAACTTCCAGACAATGAGATTTGATCAGATAATACTTCGTTTTAACGAAGCATACGAATTGGGATCCCCTTCGAAGCGGAAGCTGGTCCTGCGAATAATACATTGTATTGTACATTTATGGAGGGTGGCGAGTTCCATGGCGACATAATCATATCGCATTCTACTTGATTTCACTTGAAACGCTTTTTGATTTCTGATTAATCGACAGTGGGTTTTTTTCCAAGTTCGTTCACTGTCATCTTTTAAGGATGTTTTGCTCGAAAGGAGGATAATAAAAGGTTCCTGTTAACAGGGGAGTCATGTGCTTATGTATTTAGATAGAGCACTGTGTTTATACGCTTAAAGTGCTATCAGATACTTTTCAAAGAGTTTGTAATGACTCCAGTTTCGGTTATTAGCCGATTTGTTTCCATGGTGATAAGGACGTGTAAGTTGGATTAAATTGTTTAGCAACGTTACAAATACGAAGCTTTAAGTAGATTTACTGAATTATATTTTGACGGGGCTATGCAAACGATTCTATACATTTTATATTTAAATAGTCAATTTGCAATTTCAGGATAATTTCTAGTGAAGACATTAGAAAAAGGTAGATATGAGGGCGGTTCAAATATGATCGAGACAAATGCTCTGACATGTTTATTCACTATCGAAAAAATTTACAGTTTTCCTAGGTACTCCTCCTTACAAGTTACGTACTTTGTCGATCTTTCCGGGAGCTTTTGATGCTGGTATCGAAGAATTCCTTGGGCAACTCAGACAGCCATGTAAGCACGAAATCCTCTATCTCGTCATCGGTGTTGAATCTTTCACCTTCGAGGGCTTCTTTCAGTGGTCTAAACATGTAGTAGTCACAGATTGATAAATTTGGACTGTAGGAGGGCGTGTTTCAATGCCTTCTAACACTAAAAAACGAATGACAATACGTTGCGCAATGGCAGTCGGCATTTGACGTTCACTCATGTTCGTAGCACGCGCGTGAAACATGCACTCCCGATGAAAACTATGCCACATTATTCGTAAGGAACCCAACTATTACGTACTCAGGCCATGACCTTTAAAATATACATGCGTGCCACTACAGCGGTTGTCTCCATCATATTTGAACCGCCCTCGTATGAGAAGCAAGTCAAAATCTGCGCTGTATATCTTTGGTAAAGTCTAAAGACCTAGATTCAATTGTAGCATGGTCTCAATCGTAGCATGGGTCTGAAATCTTTGTAATTTTTTCCATGGAACCTGCAAAAATGCTGCAAGAAGGAAACATACATGATAGCTAACAATTCCTAGTTGGAATTGCTATGATTATACTGAAATGATATCCTAAAGAGGAATCATTTCGTTAAAGGTATTATTTTGCAAAACATAACACTTTAACGACAGGTATTGCCAATTAGCATCCTAATCCTAAACGAAACTATAAAGGAAGTACATCCGTTTTTTTTTATAAAATATAGAAAATACATACATACAATACGAGTAAGTTATTTTTAGTTTTAAAATATAGATTGAACAATTATGTCCAGAAAAATAAAATATTACCGGTCGATTCTTCAGCATTCAGCGAAATGAAAACAATTGAAACAATTCGGCGCAGCAGGAGAGGGCTTCTGCCAGAAAGATTTTGTAAATCAATTACTGATCAAATAACATCTTACATAATTTTTTTTTTTTTGTTAAATACCTCCATTCCCTACCACTCTCTCCATCACTCTTTCTTCGTCGCACAACGCTCGTGCGATCTGCATTCACATTACGTTGCTTGGTCCTTTGTGCCACCCAGACAATGTTTAACACATCGGTATAAAGGGGCACACAATATAATGTGGACTAGTCCTTTTCATGAACATCTAGTCCAAAAAAATCATGATCAGCTCTCAGAGATAAAAAAATTCAATATAATATGACGCATTCAAAAAAAAACTCTGAGTAACTATCACTTCAGTATCTCGCCGATAGGGTCAAAAAGAACGCCCTAAGATACTGGGCTCATAAAAGCAGGATTACAGGTCCACGCTTCAATCAGTGGTCATTAAATGCTCCCTTAGTCTTTTCTGAAATACCATAAGTGAGTTTGCTTCCTTAAAAATCTCTGGTAGATTGTTATATATACGCAGAGCATCATTCGTTGCATCGTTCTTTAGACGATCCGTTCTGGCAAAAGGTATTACGAATTGATCTGCATTCCTCGCATTATATGGGTTGATTTGTGATAACTTAATTAATAGCGCTCGTTCTGATCCATTAGTTTTTGAATTTCTGTAGATAAACTTAGCTTTCTCCATAATAATAATTTGACTAAAAGTTAATGATTTTGCCAATTGGTAAACCAAACTAGTTTGATTAAGCATTGGCAGCTTCAGAATGTTTTTATACGCTTTGGTCAGCAGCCTGGATATACTGTTTAAATGTTGCTTTGCTGATTGACTCCAAATAAGTACTCCATAATGCAATTTTGCCAGGACAAACGCATTTAGAACAAGTTTCTGGATGTGCATTGGAAAATCCTCATATCTTCTTAACAATCCTATTATTGGGGCTCATTGCCTCCTTAAGCTATTTATGTGTGGTAACCAGGTCATACGATGGTCTATGATAAGACCAAGATATTTCATTTCTAGCACTCTTTGCAATTTTTCGCCATTAATATTTAGGTCGACATCTATGTCTCCTTTGTTCTTTTGCTTAAAAACAATATATTTTGTCTTTGAAGTGTTCAATACTAGTTTGTTTCCAATTAACCGCTGATGGAATTTTCCCAGATCCTCGTTGATAGTGTTCTCAATGGCAGTTTTGTCTCGTCCTGAATAAAGAAGAACTGTGTCATCAGCATATAATGTGTGATATCCCGTCAGCCCACATGTATTTAGATTATTTGTGTATAGCAGGAACAAAGTTGGACCCAGTATTGAACCTTGGGGAACTCCAGTTTCCGTAGGTGCATGATCGCTCAGGACATTGTTGATTAAACTTCTCTGCGATCTTCCCTACAAATAACTCTTAAACAACTGCTTAGGACTACCCTGAATACCGTACGATTCAAGTTTACGAAGCAAGAGGTCATGATCCACTGTATCAAATGCTTTTTTCAAATCCACAAAAATTGCGATGACACAATCACCCCTGTCAAGTCCTAGATTGATGAAACGTGTGACAGAATGTAGGGCATCCAAAGTACTCTTGTTCTTTTGAAAACCAAACTGATGTTGGCTTATGATAGAGTTTTCAACTAAGAATGATGTTAATCGATTGTTTAGTATTTTTTCAAATATCTTATTAAATCCCGTCAGCAGCGCAATCGGGCGATAGTTATTCGGGTCAAGATGATCACCATTCTTAAATATACGAACTATTTTTGCAAGTTTTTCTTCTTCCGGAAAAGTTCCATTCCTAATATGCACGTTTATAAAATTTGCCATAATCTGGGCTATGTCCTCCTTTATTATACTAATCTCATTCATCGTGATATTATCAATGCCTGGCGCCGTATTCTTTTTCAATTCATTGATTACATTCAAGACTTCCCTTTTATTTGTTTGATGAATGTGAAGGATGGAGTTTATTTCGATATTTGTATTATTTACATTGCCTGCTGAACTGGCAACGATTTCTGTAGTGATTCTTCCACCAATTGTTGAAAAAAAGTTATTCAATGAGTTCGCCGCGTCACGTGGACACGATGTGTTAGAGGGCCCATCAGGATTCAGTTGAAAGTTTTGTGATATACCCTCGGTTGAAGAGTTATCCTTTACCCCATTTATTATTTTCCATATTTCGCGGGAGTTGTCAGCTGCTGTTCCCATTCTTCTTGAGAAATATAAGAATTTAGCCTCTTTCACCAGTCGTTTCGATTCTTTTTTCGCTTGCATATACACAAACTTGAAAGCCTGGTTTCCACTGTTCTTCCTGTAGTCCATGTATGCCTTCCTTTTTCCTTTGAGTTTGAAAAACTAATATATGATTATCATGTACTTAAATTTGCCACCATTTTTTTCTGAATGTTGACTCCGTTATATGAATAGTTATGATAACATATCCGTGTTGCAAACCATTTCTAAAATGTTCATCAAAATTGTTAGATATCTGTAGTGGCGATATGCCTCCACATGGCATTATGTTGTAATAGAGCAGTCACACAAGCTAACTGCTCGAAAATCTTCCCATCTCCTCTTCGAAATTTTAAAGGCAGATTTAAAAAATATTTAATTATTTACATTTCTAATCGTAATTTGTAAAATAGTTTTCTTTCTTATTATTACTAAATGTAATTTTTATATCAATTTCCCTTTACATTAAATTTAAATGTTTCCCCTTAATTATATTCTTCATGAGATTCAACTTTTATTACTACTTAAAGTCTTCTTCATTTTCTTTACTTCACTTAAATTTTCTTTCTTCTTCTTCTTAGCACTACAGCCCCTTTCGGGCCTTCGCTTCCTGCAAACAGCGCCTCCAACTGTCTCGGTCCATTGACCGCGTCATCACATTCTGAAATCTGAGCAGAGATGAACTGTCTTCGTTGACCGAGTCAGACCAGCGTTTCTTCGGTTTCCCCACTGGCCACCGGCCTTCAGTTCTCCCAACGAATACCTTCGTGGGTATCCGTTGTTCGTCCATACGATTCATGTATCCAGCCCATTGTAGCTTCCGCAGTCTTACAATCCTTGAGACCTCCGGTTCGTCAAAAATTTCATACAGCTCATGGTTGTATCGAGTTCGCCATTGGTCCCTGTCTAGCTTCGCTCCGATTATTCGCCTCAGGACCCGTCACTCAAAGGCGTTCAATATATTTGCGGATGCTTGGGTTAGGGTCCATGTTTCACACCCATAGCATAACACAGGTCTTATCACAGATTTGTATACTTGGAGCTTTGTTTTTCTGTGTATGCAGCTGGTCTTCAAGATCTTCAATACTGAATAGAATATTTTATTTGCGAGCTGTATTCTTCGGCGTATTTCGTCTCTTTCATTGCCCGTTTTTATTATTTTGGCGCCTAAATACACAAATTCGCTAACATTTTCAATACTGTATTCTCCAAGTGTGATATTTTGTGTATTTGGGGTATTTTTCCTCGACTGTGTTATGAGCTTTGTTTTATTTTCGTTGATTTCAAGCCCTTCTAGTTTTGCTTCGCTGTCAACTTTCAGGAAGAGTTCTTTGGCAGTTGTTAGTGACGGTGACAGAATGTTGTTGTCATCCGCATAAGCCACTACTTGGCTCGACTTGTATAGTAATGTACCTCGCGTATCGACAGGTACTTCCGTATGACGTACTCCAGAGCCAAATTGAATAGCAATGAGGCCAGCCCATCTCCCTGCTTTAGTCCGATATTTGTGTCACTTGGAAGGTTGTCGAAATCATTGTCATTTTGGTGAGACGGACTTATTTGGCTGGGATGCCAAAACCAAGCATTATTCGGTACAGTACATTACGATCAATGCTGTCGTATGCTTGCTTGAAGTCAACGAAAATTTGGTGAACGTCTATGTTGAAATCCCAGCATTTTTCAAGTACCTGCTTGACTGTGAACAATTGGTCTGTTGTTGATCTACCTGCTCTAAAACCACCATGATACTCCCCAATAATAGTGTTGGCGTATGATCCGATTCTATTTTGTAAGATTTTAGAAAATATTTTATACGACGTACAAAGCTTGTCACCTTTTTTGTGGATACGGAATATAATTGATTGGCTCCAATCCTTCGGCATATGTTCTTGAGGCCAAATGTACTGGATGACTTTGTGAATAGCTTTATGAACACTGCTGCCACCATATTTGAGGAGCCCCACTGGAATCTCATCAATGCCCGGCGCTTTATTATTCTTTGGGGCTTTGATGATGGGACAAATTTCACTCATAATTGGTGGGGCCAATTGATGCCCTCCGCAGACATCTATAGGATCCAATGCTCTAGAGCTGTGCGGAGGGAGGATAAAAGAGGTTCTTAAAATAAAATACCCATCTTTCCTTAGTATTCGTTTCATCAGCGATGATATTGCCGATGTCATAACGACAGAGCTTAGTTTTGGGCTGGTAGCCACGTTTCAGGCTTTCCACTACTTTGTATGCTTGTCTTGTGTTGTTGTTCGCTAAACTTACATCTATACTTCTCAATTGGTCGTCATAGTATTTTCTTTTTTTAATCTTAATTATCTTATTTGCTACTCTTCTGAGATTTTCATAGTGTTCTCTCTTTGTCCTGGTTTTCCTACCTACGTATTCTTTGTACGCCTGATTTCTTTTATCTAACGCATTCTGGCACTCATCATCGAACCAATCATTCCTCTCGCGCCGGGCTTGATGTCCAATCGTCTGTTCTGCCACGGTCCTAATAGCGGCTTTCACTTCCATCCAGAGCTCGTTGCTCGTCTTTAACGATGCGTCTGATAAGATGAGAGCCAGCTGGTTGTCGAGAGTCTCCATGAAATTTTCGGCCACAGACTCCGTTTGGAGCCTTTCGATGTCAAATTTTTGCAGTGAGCTGGTCTTCGCTGAATATGCCTTTGACATACGACATTGATAGGTTAATTTGATCAGGTAATGATCTCAGTTACAATCGGCTCCTCGGTATGTACGGACGTCAAGTATGCTCGAGGCCTAACGTTGTTGGATCAGAACATGATCGATCTGGTTTTTTGTATTGCCATCTAGTGATACGCAAGTCATTTTAGAATGCGTCAATGTGGGAAGCAAGTCGAACGTATGACTAGATTTCTGCTACATGCAAAGTCAATCAGCCGGTGGCCGTTGTCATTTGTTTCATCGTGGAGGCTATATCCTCCAGTTATTCCCCGATGAGATAGCTCATTGCCAACCTTAGCGTTGAAATCACCCAGAATTATTTTTGTGTCGTTTGTAGAAAATGAGTCAACCAGTCTTTCCAGGTGATTGTAGAACGTTTTCTTCGTTTCTTCATCCTTTTCTTCGGCCGGGGCGTGAATATTAATGAGCCAGATTTTAAAGAATTTCGCTTTGATAAGGATCGCGCACAACCGTTCGTTCATTGCTTTAAAATCAATAACGTGTGATTTGAAGACCCTATCCACAATGAAGGCCACTCCGAACTCTCTTTTCCAGTAGGTTTCCCACTTTTGAATATTGTGTGCGATCTCATGTCTTGAATGCCGTTTCCAGTTCAATTCGTTTCCTGGACTGCCGATATTTTTAATTGATATTGATTGGCCTGTTGTAAAAGGTCCTTAACAGTGCGAAGGTGATTGAGTGATCTGATATTCCAGGATCCAATGCCATAGTAATTTTTACGTTTGCGAGATCGTTGCCGGGAGTTTAATCCATTCCGAGGCCTATCTGCAGGTTTGGAATAATTTAAAGGTTTTCCTGGGACGGGGAGCTAGCCCGTCGCCCAACCTTCATTTTGGCGGCATGGTTATTACGTCGATTCCGTTATCTGGTGCGGATGATTCGCCTTCACCCTCTTACGCCCTAACAAAGGAAGTGTAATTAGCATTTAGTAGCAGAGCTCTAGATGTATTTACAGGTATTAGCATTTCTCGGCATTTAGTGTCACATTATTGGGGAACTAGTAAACCTAATGTACGACTCCGAGAGCATTTGCTGCCATTTAATTTGGGGGTTTGTGATGTAGAATCATGGAAGCTATGGGTTTGGGGAAACAAGAGGTTCCCTCCTCTTTTCTCAAACGGGCTTGGGACCGTCTACGGCGGAGTTATCACATATATCACTTAGTTGGTATTAAATGGCCTTCACCGATGCTACCCTGCACTCCCATCTAGTTTCAGAAAGTGGTTTTGCCGATAACTGACTTGGGCCGGCAAGCAGAGTGTACAACCTTTGAAGCAACTCAAAAATATTGGCACCATTATCATATCCTTGGCCTCTGCAATTTCGCATTGCTATACCTAACTGTTCTAATTTTGTAATTATATAATTAGTCAAACTGAAGTTTTTCACGGCTAAGAAACAGACAAAATGTTCTTCAATTTCAGCTGCATTCGTATTAAAAAAATCTTGTAATTGAAAGTTGCTCAACACGAGAAACGTCGTGAGTACAATCACGAATAATCGAGTAATATTTATTTTTTATTATTTTTTCAATAATTTGACTCTTCACGTGACTTGCCATTAACCCATATCATCCCAAGCACTTTTAACTTTATCTGATTTGTGCCAAACTCTCAGAAATGCACATTAATGGCCTAAGAAACGAAAAACTGTTGACAGAAAAAAAATCCTGCTTTGTTTTTGTTATGACAGTACCGTTCCAAAAATGGAACATTAGGACAATATGCCACTGTATTTTCTTCTTTATAAAATTGAAGACGTAACTGAAATAAAAGAGCGAGTCACATAAAATCTAAATTTATTTTGTTTATTGTTACAAAGCTTCTTATAAACTTATATTTTATGAGTATCATAGGTGAAATGAATATCATTTATTGTGAAAATCGATTGAACATTTATTATGAAGAGCTACGTTGCAACTGCTACACTTCATAGTTGTGTTTTTTGGCATAAGCCGCAACGAGTTTGTTTATTTTGGTTGATGATACTGTGCTGTCTCTTCTTGTCTAATCTTATACTGTCTGGCACCCGTTTTATTACAGCAAGCGATGACCTAGGCAGCGGCATTTTTGAGATCGATGAAGTTGAGGCTGTATCTCTTGTTTGCATATTATATGTAGTCACAATGTTCCTAGTGAATGATAACAAATCATAAGTACTACCTTGTTTTGACAATGATGATGATTTGTATAGCTAGAAGGCATTATTGACACAAACATTTATAGGAAACATCAGCAGCTGCCAATACCACCTCTTACAGCGAATCGAAATTCGATAGCATCCTACATTCTGGTCTAATCGGTCTACGCCACCCATGTATCGATTATAGTTGATAATACACCTGGGCTGATCTATTTCTTTTTTCTGTTTATCACAGAAACGCATCACTTTCCCAACGGTATGTGTACCAGATTGATGACGATGTTATTGTCATTATATCGAACGAAAGTAATTCCAGAAGAAGCATCAGTACACTGAAAGTATGATCCTCTTTTTTTTTCATTTCTTTTGGATCCTTCAAAGGAGCCTTTTCGACTCTGTTTGCTCTTATTGTTCCAGTGGCATCGTGCCCTAATTTCCGTATCTCTTCGAGAAGAGACAACAAAGTGAAGAAATTATCCATATAAAAGTTATAACTACCCGGGGGTCGTTTGGATATGAGATCTAATACCACAGAGCCACCGACGCCAAGCTTAGAATGAGTATTTCCCGTATTTGCTCTTTGGTAAAGCTCTCCATATACCAAATATCCAAGTCGTGTACAAATCGACCAGTTTTTATATCCAAATCGAATCGGTTTCCCATGAATATGCTGCTTTGTGCTGTGTTTTCCAAAAAACGGGATCATTGACTCATCAATACTCAAATTTCTGTCACCGGGAAAATATTTTAGCCACCTTTTATTCAAAAGATCCCAAAGGGGACGAACCTTAGCGAATTTGTCATTTGGAGGCAAATGATATTTATCGGCTGCATGGAGGAATCGCAACAACTCTTTATTAAAATGTATCGATTTTATAGTTTTTGTTAACGTTTAAATATTCAAATATAGGATTCGTGGCGACACCACATCGCACGGTCATTCTGCAAAACACTAATACATTTGACATTCATAGCATTGTAATTTTTGTACAGTCACTTCACTTCTTCTTTACATACAGCATTCATTAAATTAGCACGTATAAAATATAGTCGCTTGCTTGTTTCATTTTTCTTTAATTGTTTTTTGCTGCGGATACATCGGTCAAAGGTAAAATCTCAACAGGTTATGGGCCCTGACAACGCAAAATAATTAGGGAAAAGAATTTTTGGTGAGCAAAAATTGAGGGTGACGCAATAGTTGATACGATTGTGAAATTCACTGACACAGCACAGGCAAACGCGTGCAGCGGTACGAACGTTCTGGAACAATTGTATTGTATTGAACAGAGTAGCTGAGCAATTGGTGTTACGTTTGGATGAAATTTTGCGGACAAATCGTTGAAATTTATTTTATTTGGTCAAAAGGAATAAAATAATAGCGTTGCAATGGAAACCGAAGTAATTAAAATTGACAAGTTACAAGATATTAGTCAATGGATGACGTGGCGATTTCAAGTGAAAGTATGTTTGAATGCGGCTGGTTATTTTGATATTGTTGATGGAACAAGTAAATCGCCCGTGGCAACAACAGAGGATCCAAAGGTGAAGGAAATTGCTGAATGGAAACAAAAAGATGCTAAGGCTCAGCGGATCATTGTTACATCGATTGGACGAAAACCAACACAGCTTATAGTTCGTTGCAATACATCGGCTGAAATGTGGACAAAATTGCATGCTGTATACGGGCAAAGGCACGATGCTGGTAAACAATTGTTAATGGAACGATTTTATTCATACAAGTGCAATTCATCGGACGATATGGCTACAAATATTGCAAAATTGGAATATTTGGTGCAGCAAATACGTGATGCTGGCAATGTTATTTCGGATGAGATATTGATATCGAAATTAATATCAAGTTTACCGGATGAATATAGTCATTTGAGTAGCGCTTGGGATTCAACGGCAACAGCTGAGAAAACATTGGATGATCTCACACAAAGATTAATGTTGGAAGAGCATCGCATCAACACACGAAAAGCTGAACGTGGTGAATCGGCTGAGAAAAGTGAAGCATTTTTCGCAAAACGGGATGGCGATAAAAAGAAGAATAAGAAGAGTCAAGGTGAAAAATCACAAAGCAAATAAAAGGGTCGTTGTTTTAAATGTGGTAGCGATCAACATTACAAGCGGGATTGCCCTGTTTTGAAGCATTCCAAAGGTGACAAAAGCAACAAAGATGAAACTGAATCGAAGGCATTTTTGTGTGAAGTGAATGAATCAATTTTAAAGCAACAACAACGGGATTCTTGGTTTGTCGACTCTGGTGCAACATCTCATATGTGTAATCGAATCATTGGCTTGAAAATTACGAGAAATTGCAAACACCCATTCCAGTTACCATCGGTGATGGATCGAAAATGACAGGCATTGGACGCGGCAATGTGAAAGCATTAACATTCACAGGTGAGAAATGGATTTCAAAAACATTAGTTAATGTTCTTTTCGTACCGGACGGGTGCGTGAATCTTTTTTCATCAAGTAAAGCGTTGGACAATGGTCACAAGTTGAAAGCTGATGCGGATTCATTCAAATTCTATGATGAAGACAAAGTGGTAGCGATTGCATTTCGTAGAGGTGGTCTATGGCAAATGATTATACAACCTATTGAAGCATCGGAATGTGAAAAATCAGCGGCACATGTGGCAATGAAAACACTCACATTGCAAATGTGGCATGAACGTTTGGCACATCAGCATGTTGCATATGTACGAAAAATTTTACGAAATCGGAACATTGAATTCATCGATGAGGAGTTTGATTGTGATGGATGCGCATATGGCAAGCAGCACAGATTGAGTTTTGAATCACGTGTAGAAAAGTCAAAGGCATGCGGTGAAATAATCCATGGTGATTTATGGGGACCATACGATAAATCAATTGGTGGATCGATATATTTTGTTGTATTCAAGGATGATTTTTCACACATGCGATTCATTTATTGTTTGAAAAACAAGGCTGAAGTCGTTGACAGGCTCAAGACGTTCATCAAGCTTAGCGAAAAACAGTGGGGCCATCAAATCAAGGCATTTCAATCGGACCAAGGAACAGAATGTGATAATGCTGAAGTGAATCATTTTCTTGGGGAAAATGGAACTCAACATCGTCGATCTGTCAAATACACACCGGAACAGAATGGATGTGTAGAACGTGAGATGCGTACGATCGTTGAATCAGCACGTTCAATGATACATGCAAAGGGTTTGAATGAAAATTTGTGGGCGGAGGCTGTAAATTTGGCCGTATATGTCTTAGATCGCACTGGAACGAGCACGGTCAAGAATAAAACACCATATGAATTGTGGTGTGGTAAACCGGCACAGGTTGAAAATCTTCGTTCGTTTGGCACTGGTGTATACGTTCATGTACCGAAACAAAAACGTCGTAAAATGGATTTGACGATAATATCAAAGGTTATCGTGTTTATGATCCGGATACAAGGAAAATCGAGGTGGTTCGCGATGTGAAATTTTTATCGGATGAATTTAATACAATAAAAATCTTGGCACAAGTACACGGTGGTCAGGAAAAACCGGTACAAACGGATGAGAATGAGGATGAGCTCGAGCCTGAGCAATCGAATGTTGAACAAAATAAAGCGGAGTCAAGTGATGCATCAACGTCATTCGCAACGGCAGCAACGGCCGAACAACAACAACAACAACAACAACAGGCGGCAAGAATTGTCAAGCGTGGAACAACGGGTTTGACTGATATTGATGAATCGAAATCAAACGACATTGGTTGCAATGGCACTTATTGCAATTGATGATGAGCCTCAAACGTATCGGGAAGCAGTTGAATCACCGAACAGCGATAGGTGGTTACAAGCAATGCAAGAGGAATACGATTCACTGGTGCGAAATAACACATGGAAATTGGTCGAAAAACCACACGATCAAAAGGTCATCGATAATAAGTGGGTTTTCAAGGTGAAAAGTAATCCGGATGATTCAATTGAACGATACAAAGCGCGGTTAGTGGCACGTGGCTTTAATCAACAGCATGGAATTGATTATGAAGAAACGTTCAGTCCAGTGGTGCATTTTGATTCAATTCGGTTATTATTTTCAATTGCAGCGGCAAAGAAATTGAAAATGCGACAATTTGACGTGAAAACAGCATTTTTATACGGAGATCTACGTGAAAATGTGTACATGAAACAACCGATTGGATTCAGCGATGATACAAACAAGGTATGCAAGTTACGTAAAAGTTTGTATGGCTTAAAACAAAGTTCAAGATGCTGGAATCAAAAGTTTAAGGATTTCATCGAAGAATTCGGCTTTAAATCATCATTGGCTGATCCATGTGTTTTTGCAAAGTCAAATGGGAAAACCACAGTTATTTTATGTATTTATGTTGAGTAAATCGACGCCAGGTGTTTTCTTGGTATTGAAATTGATCGTTTGAACGACGGATCGATTTTTATACATCAAACGACATATGCACGCAAGGTTATTCGAAAGCTCAACATGGAAAATTGTGTTTCAGTGGGAGTACCAAGCGATACAAATCAAAAATTATCGCAATACGATGACAGCGATCCATCGAATTTTCCGTATCGACAACTTGTGGGCAGCATTATGTATTTGGCAATGGGAACACGACCTGACATTTCGTATGCAATCGGTGTGGCCAGTCATTATTTGGAAAAACCATCGATCACTCATGTGAATGCGGCGAAGCGTATTTTGAAATACATAAATGGTACATTGAATCGTGGTATTTTGTACGGCTCTACAACGGGTAAAATTACATTCAATGGATACAGCGATTCGGATTATGCTGGCGACCTTGATACACGCAGATCGACAACTGGTTTCATTTTTACTGTGAATAATAGCGCCATAACTTGGTGTTCAAGGCGGCAATCAAGTGTATCGAAATCAACGGCTGAAGCTGAATATATTGCTGCTTCTGAAGCGACATCCGAATTGATTTGGGTGAAAAGATTATTGAATGAAATCGTACCGGATCAAGTGAATGAACCAACTTTGTACATCGACAACGAAAGTGCGGTGAAATTGATTAAAAATCCGATGTTCCATCGTCGAACAAAGCATATTGATGTGGCTTATCATTTTATTCGGGAACAGCACGAACGAAAGGAATTGGCAGTTGAATAAATCTCAAGTCATGATCAATTGGCAGACGGTTTGACAAAAGCATTACCAATAAGTCGATTTGAATTTATATGGCAATCATCGGGCATGACAAATTGAATTTTACTTTTTTCATTTTGATTACATTTTCGAATTCAATCAAGATTTTTGTTAATGATTCATTCAATTATTTTGCATTGGCCCTTATGGCAATAGTTTTATTGGAACATAGTTTTTGGTTTATCTGGTAGTTAACAAAAGGTGGGAGTGTTAAAATGTATCGATTTTATAGTTTTTGTTAACGTTTAAATATTCAAATATAGGATTCGTGGCGACACCACATCGCACGGTCATTCTGCAAAACACTAATACATTTGACATTCATAGCATTGTAATTTTTGTACAGTCACTTCACTTCTTCTTTACATACAGCACTCATTAAATTAGCACGTATAAAATATAGTCGCTTGCTTGTTTCATTTTTCTTTAATTGTTTTTTGCTGCGGATACATCGGTCAAAGGTAAAATCTCAACACTCTCCAAACCGGTTTCTTGACATAACTGATGCTACTACCTGAAAATTGCAGTCAACGCTTTGCTCCCAATACATGCGATACCTAGCTACATTATTATAACCAGTAAGGAGTAGAATATCAATAAATTGCTTGATTTCTGCAGTGGTTACCCTGAAACTGTGATGCCCCTTCTGATTTGCATTTTTTCCGTTTCTGAACGAAGAAGTTCGAAAACTTCATCATCAAAAAAAAGCTCAAAGAAATCAATTGGATGCTCTATATCGTCTAAGAATGAAGGTGGTGCAGATTCTTTCTCCGGTTTTTCGACAATGTCAACAGATTTCCATCTCCTTGGTCCCTCAGATTTTTTTCTTTTAGAGGGTGGAAGATTAACTTTGACTTCGTTGCTAGTGGATCCAGGTGTTATGTTCTGCTACCTCAATATTTGTTTCAGCGTTGATTGTAGCCCTTACTGCCGCCTCCGCTAACAACTGAGTTCGAGACAAGTGATTTATGTCATGTGGTTCTTCATCATCACTATCTTCGTCACTTAACTCGTTGTTTTCGGGAGGCGTAATATAAATGGTTGCCCCTAAAACATTATCATCTTCTTCCAAATATGCAAGGATTTCATCAACAGTCAATCTAAAATAATATGAATAAAACGCGACCATTATAAAACCTAAATACGGTACCGTCTCAAACAAAATATTACAAAGGTATATATTCCTACTGTTCCAATAATGGAACGGTACAAGGAAAACGCAAAACCGTAGTTTTTCAATTAATTTTTATAACTTGCTAATTACTTATAGCATTGTTGATAAAATCATGCATAAATATTATATACTTTTGAAGAAAAAAGTAATAATACTTACGTTTTACTGCGAGACATGTTGTCCTCACTACTTAGTAAAATAAATCACCACTCACTAATGGGGGTTTCCCTGATTATGATAAAAATTTCAATGTAATTGATAGCTTGGGACTTTAGTGTAGCTAGAATGCAAAAATAATGACCCGATTCGTTGATCGAAAAATTATAAAATTCAAAAACAAACCGTTCCAATAATGGAACAGTAGGATGATATGGGTTAATTGTATGAGCTCATTTTGAATATGTTTTCCGATTTAATGGTCTTTAATCGTCTTATATTTTACTTGTTTAAGGTGAAGTCTCGGCACGGGATCGAATCGGGCTATTAACTTTACTAAATCTATAAAGTTGCCGGTTGTCTCACTCGAATCTGAGTCAGATGCTAACTCCTCTCTATGATCCCTGAAGGCCTAATCGTGAGATGCTAGAAAATTTACAATTGTGAGCAATCGTTCTAAAATATCTCTCCAACGTTGCCTTTCTTGTTCAATTTGGGTCTGGACCAAGGAGTCAATAGTGGAACAGCTTTTTAAACCATTCACTAAATTAATCCATTTCAGCATACAATCTTTGTGCTGTTGAGTAGATTCGTGAGACTTTAGGTATTCACCCAAGTGTTTCCAATCACACACTCATTTACTCGATCCAATCTTTGTATTTTGTAACCCGAATATACGATACGGAAAGCAGTAAACGGCATCCTTTGTTTGTGAATAAATCGAGCTTTTCACCGTTAACTAATATCTTATTATAATGATATTCGCTGAATCGCCGCTAATTATCATTTACGGGAAATAAATCAATTCTACCCCGGATTGGACCTTCCAATAAAAGTTCAGTTCGGTCCACATCAGTAATTGTTATGGGCCATAAACCGGGGTCATTTTTAGGATTCAGATTTTCCATTTTAGCAGTCATTGATGTGTACATAGCCTCGGGCTCAGATTCGTGTTCTTGACTGGATAGCGTTGACGGCGGCATCGGTGACCTAAGAGATAATGATGAAGCTCACCATTTTACTTGATGACGGCGCACAGTGGTCGAAAATCCGAAAAAAACTGGCCATAATTTATCAATTACATAATTTTCCGATAAATCTTTTCACTCTGGGGTTCTCGGGGTCACTGATAATGAATCCGATTTTCGTTTTTCAAAAAACAACATGGCGCAGGACAGTCGCAAATTTTGATTTTTCAATTGGAAAAATCATGGTTTTTGAGGTCGCTGATAGCGAATCTGATGATGGTTTTGCAAAAAAAAAATGGTGGATACAAAATGGCGGATGTTTGTTTTTTTTTGACCTGACATACCACGACTTGTGTGTTTTCGGGGTCGCTGATCATGAATCTGATATCGGTTTTCGAACTCAGAAAATAGCAGATAACAAATGGCGAGAAATCTCCTTCGATTCCAATTCCTTCACAGCAAAATTAATTTTTGAATATTATTTATGGTCATGGACTACAAATACAATATTAGTAGTAATAACTTGAATTCGTTTTGAACACACTTCTACTTTCTAGACAAAAATTATAGTTTAATCACTCTCATATTCAGTGTCACTGTGATCTGCTTTATCAGTAGATGAAGTTGAAACCTCAGCTTGTTCGATTGACGTTTCTTTTAACAACTCTATCGCTTTAGGTGACAATGATCTCATTTTTTTTTCGTGGACAGCTTTCCTAGGCTCGAAATGAGAAGATCAGATGAAACCAACAATCTTCAAAAAATGTCTTCCATAGTTTTAGTCCTGTTACATTTTCGGCTGAAATCTTGTCGGGACTTTTTGATGAATTTGTTGCATGACTCCTGAGCCTCTTCAGACATTTGTCTTATAGGAAACAAGGATAAATTTATGATTTGTGACCGATGTACCAACATTTTATGCATACTAGTCGGCATGTAGTATCATGAATACAGTTCAACAAGTTTCCACGCCGTTAACAAAGCGTACTCCTCAAATTTCACTACATTTATTTCGAAGCCGCACGAAATGACCTGAAGTATGACATAGAATCTCTCAATCAAATTTTGGTCTATTCCCGTGATGGATGCTGAGACACGAGAATTTTCAAAGAAACGGCGGGCTGTATTTCCGTTATGAGAACTTCCATACCCGTGTTTTGGGACATCTACTAACAATCCTAATTGCTGCCGGAAAGCAGTTTGAATGTTTTTTTCCGAGCTTCTACTTTGACTTTGTCAACTTTGAGAGACTGCCAACTTTAGATATCCAATTTGTACGAAACATGCAATAGGCGCTCAAAGAATGCATGTAAGGATGAAATCCCAAATTCGACATGTTCACAATCTACTTTATTGGCAACATTTCATCAATTTTTTTGAACTGTTCCGAAGTACATTTGCAGAAAAAACAACGTTGAGCAGAAGTTCTGTGTGGTAACGAATTACAAACTTTTCCTTCAATCATTGTGAGCACAATTTTGTATAAAACGTTTATTTGTTTACCGTCAAAAACCTTTCGAAAGGTAACAAATTTCTTTCTTGACCTTTGATATTGCCAAATTTTGTCTCGTTGATTCAGCACTCTCATGTTAAAAATTGTAATTTTATTGGCCTGCAAAATTGTCGAGATGAAGGACGTGGATTTTTCCACAAAAATGCATTATGATTCCCAATTTCATCTGCAAAACGAGCTGCTGAGGTACCAAAGAAGTAACGAAAATATTAGCGTCAGTTTTATTTCCATCATCATCGTGAAACTTCTGTTCGAACGTACTTTGCCCCCTATGTACCATCACACCCTCATTTGCAGATTAATTGAAAATCAAATTTTTTTCTGATGGGATACTTTTGATAACGCCCGCTTGTACTAATAACAATCGTCCGACTATGTGATCTAGGAATGGTTGTAATTTTATTTCTACCTCGATTCAGTGACAATAATTTCTGACGGTGAAGGATAACACCTTTTTTAGGGTTTTGTAAAATAATTTTACAAAACCCTGCCAAAATCGCGACCTATCTATCTACCTGTCCGTCTGTCCATCCGTCCGTGTGTCACAGCACTTTTTCTCGCAAACTACTTAAACTAGAAACATCAAATTTTGTATACAGGTGTAAAGTGGTGCTTTCTTTAAAGTTGAACTACAAAAAATTTATAGGGTATTAAAGGAGGTCTTCCCATATAGGGGAGTGGCCCCCCGAAAAAAAATTTCATCAAATGTATTCAATACGGGTACCAAATGAAAGGTCTTGATAAAAACTTTTCAAAACAGGTCTTAATTTGACACTTTTCGAGGGACGCACAGGGAGGGGAAATATACGAAAAATTTGTATCCCCCCTCGCGATTGGACACCTCTGATCCGAAAAATCTGAAAAAAAATTAACGAGGTAGATGTTTATGAGTATAACAGCAACAAATGCCTTAGAAGCCAAAATTCGCTCAACTTTGTTAATAATAGTATGATAGTCGAGTTTCACATTTCCCCCACTAAAATAGGATGGATACCTTTAAACTGAACGAAATTCGGCATTTAAGTAGTCCTACAAAAGGTTAAAAGTTTGTAAGTTTGAGGAAAATCGAACGATACACGCGGAACTTATAGCGATTTGAAATTTCTCCAATTACAACAACAATGACATATGATTTTGGTATTTGATGGACTTTCCATTGAATCGGCCCCTGCAGTTTTGGTTTGATCTTCTTGAAATTTTCAAATAAGGTCAATAATATCAATAAGTTTGGGAATTCATGATTTGAGTGATTTTTGTTGGTTTACAAGAAAATGGCGACCATTGAAAATAGAAAAACAATGGATTTTCTTTTAAACGTGCACATCTCTTTGACATATTTCTTGACTTTATTCGTTGCTGGTGACTGCATTTCTGAGACTGGTACTTTCTGGAACTTGATGGTAAACAGGGTACAAAAAACAATTCTTTCCAAGACTTACAGATCGTATGCCAATATATTGGCCTTAAAATAAATTACTGTCGATCATTAGTGCGACAGCTTCGTCACCAGAGTGAATTTCTTCGAGTTTTTCTTGAATATATTTCTTGTATTTTGATGCTTTAGACGGGCTCCCTGCTATAAAATCTTTTGTATTGATCGAGCAGTCGCACAATAAAAGTGCTCAAAAACCTTCCTTTCTCCTACTCGGAATTTTGTGGTAGATTTGAAAAAATAGGTAATTAATTTTATTTGAAATCCTGATTTTGTAGAACACTTTTTCTTCTTATTATTTTTTTCCTGTCATTTCATAGCAATTTCCCTGTATATTATAATTTAAGTGTCTCCCTTCAATTTTATTCGTCATGAGATTTAACTTTTGTCACAATTTGAAATTTTCATTTCTTCATTATAGTTGAAATTTCTTTGCTTCATTTAAATTTCTTCACCCCATTTAAATCTTCTGTACATCATTTAAATTTCTTTACTTCATTTCAAACTTCCTTCCTTCATTTCAATTTCCTCTACAGTAATTAAACTTTGTTTTAAAAAAATTTCACATCTGCTTGTAGAATTCCGGGTTCGAGGAACGCTGATGTAATACTCCTCAACGATGTATTACATCACGGAAGAGGAGTGAACAGGGCTGATGGAGTCAGCTGAGGTTTCACCGTATGCACGGGATGAGAAGAAAAGACGAGTTCTTGGGACGGATCGAGAAGTGAATCGAGGAGTCTGCGACGCACCTTCACGGCGGTCACGTCACGACACGAGAAGAAAGAGGCTCGACGGGAGATCGTGAAGAACCAAGGATAAATCGTCGAATTTTGTTCAAGCGTCGCGATTTGGATCGGTGCCGTGTGAAGTAATTGACATCGCGGGTAAGTTAATGCTTGTTGGGAAGTTTTTCCGAATTATTTAAAAGTTGAAGTTCCATAAAGACAACTGTAGTGCAGTGAATCGTACGGTTTGACGACCCAATAAACGGAAACGTTTCGCGACCGCTGTTTATGCAAGTGTGTGTGAAGCATTGAATGGAATTGTGGAATTTGTTCAATGAACACGGGCAGTATCAATAAAGAAAATCGAAGTTAAATTCTGAGTAAACTTGGGAGGCTTCTGCGGAACGCTACGCAGGGCGCATGTCGCGAAAACTGCGTTGCGAAAGAAAAAACAAAAAGCAAGTTCAAACTCATTGAAATTAGCCAAATTAACTTGGCCATCGTAACTCGAATTATATTTAACCTTTGCGTGTGCTCAAATTGATGTACAAATGACGGGCAGTGTACGGGTGTCGTAGTCCCGTGCAAATTTTTGGACAGTGGGAGTGGGAGTCTTACTCTTGCTCCAAATTAGTAAATCACGGTGCAGTTAGCATGGTTTCAAATTCGAACTGTAACTTGAACCTGAGTTTTCGCAAATCCATTCGCATCTATTTGTTGACCTGAAAAAAGGCTCTCAACTTAGCAGAGTTGTTCATGTACACATAGAAAAACCTTTGTTTTGTGGAATTCCCAAAAGAGCTAAATTACAACGGGATATTTATTTATTAAGGTGTTATGCGAAACAACAACCTGTTAGAGGAAGCAGATGAAGTGCTGGCCAACGAATTTACGCCCGAACTTCCCCCGGCACATATGCAAAAGATGTTCTTTTGGGACTGAACTTATCAGAGTGTTATGGCCACGTGATGCCCGTAACCTGCGTATGCAGTGAAGTTTCAAAACGCAGATAATGGCAGTATTGGACACAATAAAGTAACGGTTTTTAATTATGATTATATATGTGTATTTCTTTTTTTTTGTTAGTTTGTATTGTATCGGAATATATCGATTTGCTATATAATGATTAAAAGATAAACGCATATCTTAAGTCTCCAATTCAAACAAATATTTGTTGTATTGCGATATCGAAAGTACATATTTGTGTTGCTTAAAATGGAACACAAGAAAGATCATCAGTCTTTCCATTCCGCCAAATCTGACCGGGTATAGGACCTGCATCGATAGCAGGCTTCTCAGCTCATATGGGCTAGCCATCGGGCGCACTCCACCGTTTTTTGTCGTTTAACAGGGGCTCTTGTCAGGTAGAGTGGCCTTCCGTTCGCGTGCCCTTTTATGGTATAGGTTTATGTGATTCGCTCACAAAATTATATAACATAAATCGGTCACGTTTCTATTTTTCATTTTTGATGCGAAAGTTTATGCAAATTATGTTTGTATGAGCTTTCCACTCAAAAGGGAAATATATGGCCACGTCTACGTTTGGATCTTGATCCGGTTGGGAGGGTGCGAGGGGGCTCTACCTCCATCTTGACACCCCACTCGTATTTGTGGGTCATAAGAATCGTCGGGTCACGACGAAGTCTCCGCAAGTCCGTTCATTCTTCTTCGTCTCAACTTATTCTCTGAACAAGCAATTTCAACCCTTAGCTGGTTACCTCCTTTTTTGTTCGACTTCGGTCGACTTCTTTCTGTGACCCAAGAATTCGTGAATGCGAATTTTTTTTCTAGTGGGTCCTTGTGCTAGGGGGAAAGAACCCACCCCATGACACCGCAACGCTAGCCTGCCAGCCTATTCACGCATCCCTAGACAAGGCCAATCTCAGCGGATCTTACCATCCTCTTTTGCCGAGGCAGTAGACCATCGCTACAGTCCTTCACGGACATTTTTATACCATCTGGATACCTCACTCATATTTGTGGGTCATAAGAATTGTCGAGTAACGACCAAGTTTCTGCAAGTCCGTCCGTTTTTGCTCGTCTCAACTTATTATCTGAACAAGCAATTTCAACCCTTAGGTTACCTCCTTTTTTGTTCGACTTCGGTTGACTTCTTTCTGTGACCCAAGAATTCGTGAATGCGAAATTTTTTTTGTAGTGGGTCCTTGTGCTAGGGGGAAAGAACTCGCCCCACGACACCGCAACACTAGCCTGCCAGCGCATTCACGCATCCCCAGACAAGGCCAATCTCAGCGGATCTTACCATCCTCTTTTGCCGAGGCAGCAGACCATCGCTGCAGTCCTTCACGGACATTTTTATCCCATACTTTCAATACACTTTCACCTATTTTGCTGCATCTACTCTTCCTTTGGCTTGGAAGCTCATCCGCGTGGAATAGCCTAACTCTTCGAGATCAAACTGCTAACGAATATTTTTTGTCCTCCTTCGTTTTGTCCGGTCACTCAATTCTTGGAAGGAAGATTTCGACAATGGGCGGCCAGTGCTGCCGGTCGAACACCTGGTTTCGGAGTTGCCGCGGTCGTTGCGCGCCTCGGCCACATTATCGCCATTTTCACTAGTGAAAACAACCTGTTTTAAGCTCCTCAGCATTTTTGTTTAAAAAAATCTCGTTCCGTCCAGTGGGCATTATTCCACCTTTTCTTTAAGTCGGGAAATAATTTGCTGAGTTGATTTTTAGAGTCTGCGTCGAAAGTGAATGGAATGTTGTGTTTTTCAGAAAACGACTGTTAAATAACGAGGAAGCAGCTATCAGAACCCTCCGAAATTTTGTCTGTAATTAGTTCAAATTATTCCTTCGTGGTTATATAAATTCGCTGTTTTGTGACTCCATTTTCATGATCAGTATCTGGGAAATTATATTTCTTCTCATTTTGTATAATTGGGAGTTCCGTCCGGTAGGAAAAATTTTGACTATTTAATAATACAATCAACTACTTAAAAAAATGAAGGTTATAAACATGACAGGTTATATTACATAATCAAGACAGTATTTTTTTATTATTTGAAAAATTTTTTTGTTCATTAGTTTGAGCTGGTTAAACGGTAGAAGAAAAAAGTTGACAATTTTAGATTAAAAATAACGTGCACTGTACAATGAGCGCTTAAGAGCGCATCTGTATATTACATCTGGAATAATGTCTCAAGGCCAAACCGGCAATTTTTGGCAGCTAATTTTTAGATATTTTTTTGGAAAATCTGTCAGTTTATGTACCGAATTAAAAGCAGGGCTCGATATAGCAAGATTTTTTTCTATAGTCTACTTTTATCAGCTGAAAATAACATGACGATCAAGAAACCGCATGTAAATCGTTCAATTGTTGATAACTTTTATCTTTGTCACATGTATTTATGTACTTTAATTCACGAGAACAATCCATGTTGTTTCAAATTATTTGGTCACCTCATTCCAAACCAATAAACTTTTTAAAAACTATTTTCTTCAGTCGCAATGTGCACACATATCGATGCGTTTGACGTCTGTGAGGAACGAACAGGTTAAGAGGGGCGCCTCTCCTCCGCCATCGATCTCAACGATGCTAGGGGTACCACTACACTCATTTGGAACTTGAAATGTGTCCGGAAAGAAATTTTTTCGGCATTATGGTTATGAAAGAAATGTTTTCAGATGGATGAGGACTAGAGTCACTTTCTATATATTTATTTCTTGATTATCACTTTCTATATATTTATTTAAAGATCCACATAGATTTTCTTATACCTGATTTCTTTTGATAGCTCGTTTTCTTTTTGAAATACCTGACTCAAATTTTCTACCGGCATCACGATCACGTGAGCTCATTTCTTAAATCTTGTTTTCTTTCGCACAAACAACCGAAAATAATTTTTAGTGTCACACAGTTTTTTAAAATTTTTCAGCTTGTTAAATACTCCAAATGATATAATTAACACTTTTCCAGCTCACTCAATACTTTAAATATTATAAGAATGTAATATTCAATAAAATTGAAAGATATTGTTCAGTAAATGAAACTCGTATTTTCCTTATACACGGGTTTATTTTGTTTTTTCCCATATACGTCTTTTGGGATCTAGTTGACCCCTTCTTCAGTAGTTTGTTTACTAGCTTTTTATACCTTTTATTTTTACTTCATTAATTATTTACTAATTGGTTACAAAATATTTCAACATGATTTATTACTACTTGTATAGTTAAAAAACTATTTACTACTTTTTGTTACCTACTTATTTTATAGTCCTCTTAATTAGGGTCGTAAATTCGTTGCCTAAATCGTGATTCATCCGTTTACCTTCTTCGGTTCGAGCAATGTATATGCTTTCGTAGGCATCCAACTGGCTTCGTTTTTTGACCGTTTTTATGCATTTTGCATCTTTTTGACTAATTGCATGCCCTTCGTTGATGATGTGCTTCGCTACAGATGATTTGACTTCGTTTTGCTTCTTCTGGACGGCTAGCTTTGCTTTTCTGAGGTGTTCTTGTATCCTAGTTGAAATCGGTCTAATCGTTCGCCCAACGTATCGCATATCACACTCGTTGCATTTCATCTCATATATGTCACTTTTTTCGGCCTTCGTTACAGGATCCTTCGCTGATCCTAGTGTGGTCTGGGTTTTTGCAGTTTTACTGCTAATTGTTGCGACTATTCCCGTTTTTCTTAATATTTTATTTATTTTGTCGCTGTGGTTCGATCTGCTTATTGCTGCTTGTTTGATTGGCTCTCTGTTGCTGCTCGTTCTTTGTAATGTTGATTTCCTGCTCATGTTCTGTTGATTTTCAATTTTGTTTATTCTTGTTTTAATTGATTCTTCGTCGAACCCATTGATATTTACTGTATTTTTTATATATTCGATTTCATTTCCTTTCCTTTCTTGCGTTAGTGGTATTGAAGTTATTCGGTGAATAATCGTGTTATAGGCTGCCATTTTTTGTGAAAAATGATGTTCGGATATTCTGGTGATTGTCCCTTGCGTGTGTGTTGGTTTTCTGTACATATCTTATTCAGTTACTCCCCCATTGTTGATGAACTTGATGTCGACAGCCTCCCAAGTCCGCATCAATAACCAACTCACCGATGGCTTTGACACAAATATCGGACAAAAGCAGGGAGATGGCCTGGCCCCATTGCTATTCAATTTGGCTCTGGAGTATGTCATACGGAACCTACCTGTCGATACGCGAGGTACACTACTATACAAGTCGAGCCAGGTAGTGGCCTATGCGGACGACATCAACGTTCTGTCACGGTCACTAACAACTGTCAGAGAACTCTTCCTGAAACTCGACAGCGAAGCGAAACTAGTAGGGCTACAAATCAATGAAAACAAAACAAAGCTCATGACGCAGTTGGGGAAAAATACCCCAAATACACAAAATATCACACTTGGCGAATACAGTATCGAAAATGTTAGCGAATTTGTGTATTTAGGTGCAAAAATAACGAAAACGGGCAATGAAAGAGACAAAATACGCCGAAGAATACAGCTCGCAAATAAAATATTTTATTCACTATTGACTATCTTGAAGACCAGCTGCATACACAGGAAAACAAAGCTCCAAGTATACAAATCTGTGATAAAACCTGTATTATGCCATGGGTGTGAAACATGGACTCTAACCCAAGCATCCGCAAATATATTAAACGTCTTTGAGTGACGAGTCTTGAGGCGAATAATCGGAGCGAAGCTAGACGGGGACCAATGGCGAGTTCGATACAACCATGAGCTGTATGAAATTTTTGAGGAACCGGAGGTCTCAAGGATTATAAGACTGCGGAAGCTATAATGGGCTGGATACATGAATCGTATGGACGAACAACGGATACCCAAGAAGGTATTCGTTGGGAGAACTGAAGGCCGGTGGCCAGTGGGGAAACCGAGAAAACGCTGGTCTGACTCGGTCGACGAAGACAGTTCATCGCTGCTCGGATTTCAGAATTGGATGACGCGGTCAACGGACCAAAAGGGGCTGTAGTGCTAAGAAGAAGAAGAATAAGGGAAATTCGAGTTTCATTTATTAAGCAATTAATAATACGAGGTCAAAGCTCAGAAAATCCACAGCTTGAAAGATATATGTATATGTACGGTACAGTAGCGACCTCGTAAATCATATTGCAAGCAAAATAATTCCAAGGTGACAAGAGTTGACGAACAAAATGAAACACGGGGGCTCCCCGAGAGATTGAGGAGCAGAACATTATGTTCCAACTCCCGAGCTGACCCGGATGCTTTGTGATTAAATAATCGATCTTCAAGTGATTCGAGGTGCGATATTCAAGTACTAGGTACATAATGAATTTTTCAATTATGTTTTGAATGAATGAATTAGTTAACTAGCTTTAGTTTAATTTACTGCTATGTTATAACCTGAATAAATAGTTCAGGATCAAAATCAAAATTTTTACATAAAAAATATAGTTAAAAAATCGATATTTTTTTAAATTTGCTTGGGTTGTTGCGCGAGGCCCCTGCAAGAACGAGGCCCCGGGCGATTGCTCTATTCGCCACCCTCTAAGGCCGCCACTGTTTAGAGTATCTCGATCACAGGAAAATTTTGGCACGTTAAAGGTATGAACGCTTCAAAATTAGCGTTCTCATTAGAAGATGCTTTCAGTAAAAATAAGCTTTTCTTATATAAAATCTTCTCCGCGAAGAAATTGAAAGGGTAAACTATCGGAATGAATGGAGATGCAATCATGGTAGTATACTAGTGCAGTGGAAATTGAAATCAATTAAAATTTATTTATTCAAAAACAAAAAAAAAATAAATCAAATCCCTTAAATTTTTTTTAATTTGTCCCATAAAACTTTACTTCGTATATTTAATGCGTACGCTCGAAAATCCATCCTTGGAATAATCCAGCTTCAAGGCTAATTAGTAGCTGTTTCAGCCTTGATATTTGTATGGTAAAACCAGTACTATCTGCACTTGAAAATACTCCTACGCTTACATCACAACTTTGCTAGGAGGTATTTAAACTCATTTCTGACTTCGCCATGGAAACCTTGGCTAATCCACCATCATTCGGAGAAACTCTAGCGCGACACAGCAAAAACATTCAATCGTCTCGGGCTTATATACCCTCTAATAGATTTAAGCCTCGTAATTTATGAACTTAAGTCCTGTTATCTACATTTGCAGGCTCCGTATTAAAATGAATGTCCTTGCCATCACCACCAACCCCATTTCAACTCTCGTCGTGGGATGTTGTTGATTCGAAATGGAAATTGGAAACAATAAAACAAACGGACTTGTTCAAAGTACCCATCATAGGTTATGGCATACTAGGCATTAAGGTTGGCATTCTCAGAAAGAAGCTCCTCCTTTTTGGACCGTCGGTTAAAGATCTCATCCCATTGCAGCAACTCAAATACCGATTGAAATCTATGAAAGGAGCAAAGGACGAACATACACACCTGTAAACATTCTTGGAAGCTGATTTGGATCCTACACATTCTTTAGAAAGTTACTCTAGTAACAAATTGCATCGATTGGACAAATACATTGTGCTGTTGCGAATGTATTGGGAAACTTGCGCATAAGCGTTTTCCGGAAGCTTTTATAAATGCCAGGCAGATGAAACTTAATGGTGTACTTTAGCTGTGGCTTTTCACCTCTCTAGACCCACAGAGATTCGGTTTCGAAAGAATCTTTAGCGGTGAAAACTTTTCGGTTAACAAGTCTGGAATGTACAAAATATTTCAACCGCTTTTGTTTCACTCGTGTAAAATGATGTTCAAGAATGTGGATTTGTGAATTTCTCAACGTAGGATGTTTTTCGTTCCTCTTTATATCTTCATGGAAAATTATTATTGAAAATTAGACCAAGATGGTTCTGGCTTGATTCACTTAATCATTTAAGATAAAGCCCATGCAAATTGAGTTAAAAGTAATTTTTAAAGAAATCAAGCAGGCAGTGTTATCCTCCTGTCAAAAGGTAGGTAGGCTTAGCGGAAGCCTTAGCTCGCTTAGATATACTAGGGCCCATTGTAATTACCACTCTCTTAAAGTAAATTAGTGAAAAGCAACTTAATAAATTACTGAAACAGGCTACTTATTCTATAAAAACAAGAACTCATTTGCATAGGTGGGTTCGAAAATTAGTGCTTGTGAGGGTTCCTTATGAGACCATGATAAGGGGTATCTTATACAAGATCATTATTTGCGTATACCATCTAGTCCCCATCTTAGTACTACACGCAAACGGAATTGATTGACTTTTGTGCATAATCCAGGAATGACATACTTGTGTGGGCTGGACTAAACCTGATTGTCGAGTGTTGAAGCTTTTAAGAGACTAATAGATATTTGACCTGAGTCACTGATTTGATCAGTTAACCTTACACTTAAAATTTAGTTAAATTTTTACTAGTTATTATCTCATGGAACTATGGTTCTATTACTGTAAATATGGTCCTATTGCTGTGGTTTCATTATATTCATTCATCATTCATAAAAAGTCCACTTTATACCTTGGGATCATGCGGTCGAGCTGCCGCGAGAATGATGGAATGTAGCAGCTCCTGATGAGTGTCTCATCTTCGACAAAAGTGCAGTTTCACTGGCACCAGCCCATTTTGCTAGAATCGCTGGTCTCCACCGGATGAAGAACAAGTTGTAATTTTTATGGGTGCAGTGGTGGTCTGCTGCCTCAGTGAGCGAAAAATTAAAAGCTGATGAGCTGACTCAATTTATATTTCATTATAAATTTGATATTATTCTCATCCAGGAAACTTTTTTAAAGCCTGGAAAATACCTACATTTCCGTAGCGATCTTCTTTACAGAAATACCAGATTAACTGGTAGAAGGGTGGAACGGCCATTTTTATGAGGGGGAATGTAGATCAGAATCTCATATTGACACCAACTTCCCAGAATGTCTTTCTTTCTCTAAAACAGAGCTCCATAGCACATCACAACATGTTTTGGTGTTTCATCTACAAATCTGCAGAGCCTGCACTCGCTGTCCTCCATTTTTTTTAAGGTACCCTCCAAGTTTATAGCACCCCATGAGGAACCCTGTAAGGATCCTTAGTTGATTCTTGCCCAATTTGAAGCATGATTTGTATCTTTCTTAGCATTGGCGCTTTCGAAAACTACTTCAGTGTTTTTTTTTGTGTCCTCTAGTTTCTACTTCTTTCAGGTGTCTCCACATAGAGTGCATCGCGATCACATTGAAGGTTTCAGGATCAATGAACACTGTCGATGAAGAAGTCTGCTTCTGTTACTTTCAACCCCCGCACGCCCTGGCCCCCAGTACAGAGTAACCTTGTTATTCTCACCCACTTTATTGAGTTTTGTGCAACATTTTTGAACCACTTTTTAATTTTATTGTGGATGATTCAAGGGTTTTAATAGCTGCTTGGCTGTCAGACAAGATGGGTATCGTTTTGCCCTCCTATCTCTTGTTTATGTAACGTTGTGCACTTACTGCAATTGCATAGACCTCTCAGGAATATGCTTGGCATCCTTTGGTGCCCGGCCCAAGCACTCCGATCCCTGTTCCCTCTGTGGTTTTTGATTCATCTGTGTACCACTTGATAGCATGTGGCTCTATGAAGTGTGGATTGTATTCAGAGCTCCCTTCCCTCTTGTTACTCAACTTCATACCAAACCTTTTGTCGAAGATGAACCGAGTCGTTGTGCCGTCAAATGGTGCACTGATCTATGGGAACAGCTAGGATAACTTAACTTGGTCATCATGACCAATCCGAGACCCACTCTCCCTTTTGTGATAGAATATCCTGATCATTGTGGACCTTGGTATCCGCTCTATTGCTAAGTGAGGGGTGATAGACTTAATAGTTTTCCGAGTGTCACCGTTGGGCACGACCTCATTACTCTCGTGATGCAGAAACAGGCCAAAAGATGCACATGATTGAGTGCCTGCCTTATTGTGCGCTCCTGAACCTTAACCATGTCCACCCAGATAATAGCTCCGTAGGTGATGATTGGTCTCTCTATCATAGTCTACATCCATCGCGGTATGGTTAGGCTGTATCCCCAAGATTTGCCTGCCATATTCCTGCACACCATCAGAGCTCTTATGGCCTTTGTTTTCGCCATTTTAATATGTCGGTTCCTTTGAGCTTACTATCCAGATGGATTGCAAGATACTTAATTTCTTTCGTGAACTCTATCTCCACTCCATTTAAGCTTATGTTATGAAGTTATTCTCGTTTCCGCTTCTTTGTGAATAATATCAGCGGGGTTTTGGCAAGGTTAAGGCTCAAACTAATTGTTTGGAACCAATTACTAACAACACGAAGTGTTTCCTGTATGATGTCAGACAGTGTTCCTTCGTATTTTTCTCGGACTAAAATGACGATACCATCCGCGTATGAATGGCATATTATGCCACTTTCAGAAAGCTTTTCAGAATGTCACCGGCCACGAGTGTCCACAGTAGAGGTGACAAGACCCCTCCTCCTGGGGGACAATTCCATGTTGCCTTATGTGCAACGATTCTTGTCGCGAGGGATTGAGTCAGCAAATGAGAATGAATAGTATTTACCTGCCTATTCACTAGTGCTCGCCTCACCATTGCATGGCTTGCATTGCCAAAAGCCCCTTTAATGTCAAGAAATACACATTTTGCAATTTTTTTTTGCTCCAAGGATTCTTTGATCATCCTTGTTAGCGCATAGAGTGTGGTCTCCGTAGATTTCTTCGTCCAGTATGGATGCTGGTTGGGGTGTAGAGGATAATTCGTAAGTTTCGTTGTCCTTGTATAATTGTTCACTAGTTTCTACATCGTTTTGAGTATAAACGACGTTTGGCTGATTGGTCTGCAAGCCTTAAGGTTGGTGGTGTCACTTCCACCCACCCTTAGAATGAAGATCATTTTTGCCGCTCTCCACCTTTTTGATATACTCCCCAAGGCTAGACTACTTCTAGATTTTGTCTTTTTGCAACAAGAAGTGGATATATTCACTCCTTACCAGGTGATTTAAAGGATTGAAAAGTGTTTAATAACTATTTTATACGATTTTTCATACAAATAACCAAATACGCGACACCTGTCTTCACGAAGTAAACGGCATCATACGAACACTAAACAGACGTTGAGTATCAGGATTTGATTTAATATTAAATATCATTATGAAATGGCTCCCGGATAACATGCTCGAAGTGCTAACAAGGACCATAAATGCAATTTTTACTCGCAAAAATTACTCCAAAATATGCAAACCGGCAATTGTTATTTTTCTTCCGAAACCGGTAGAAACTTCCACAAAACTGCCGACCTTTTAACGTATTATCTTCTATTTGAACCATTAACCGAGGCTGTTACCGTAAAGGAAATAGTTCCAGAAGAACAATTTGGCTTCAAACGAACAAATTCTGAGAACTCCTGCTTATTAGGGTGGTTCAATATATTATAATTCCCGCAGGGGGAATGCTGGTCGACAGGAGTACTCTTGCAGGCTAGCTTTCTTTGGGGAGTTCTGCCCCCACGTACCCGAGAAAATTCCCACTGGGGGAATGCCGGTTGACTGGAGTTGATGCTTTGGGCTGGCGGATATGACGGTTTGGACCTAGTTGCTTTGCACAGTAGTGCCTAGGTGACACTCGTGTGTGAATGCCTCCAATTCAACTATCATACCGTCTCCGTCCCGGTAAAACCTTGGCAGGCCTCGGATACGTTCGAAGTTCGTACCATTGGGTTGGTGGTGTAGATTTGGTTGAGACGGACTCCTGACTAACGCTGGTCTGGCTTTGAGCACTTGTACTCATAAGGGCTTGTACTAGCCCTCGTATGGCCTCCCTGCTCCGCAAAGATAACCACGAGACCAAAAAGGCGACTACACACACGAACGGAGCTAGTGGCTCCGAGGGGGACCCAATAAAACTGGAGCAGCCAAAAACATATAAAAAAGATAAAAAAAAAACCAAAAAAAGAATTGAAAATAATAACGGCGACGCAACCAGCGGTTGCAGCCATGACGTTAACAATATATCGAGAGTGGTACTAACGACGACAAAAGCGACGAATAATAAAACGACAGTGAAGACGGACAAAAAACGGCGATTAACAGACAGTCTGGTCCAGACTGAGATCCAGACAAATAAAACGATGTTGTGTGATTGCATCGTCAACGTTGAAAATGTGGCGGAAGTACTGTTTTCAGAAAGCGGTAACCTCTTCCAAGGATGGTCGCAAAGGACAATTCCCACCCAGCGACACGAAGAAGAAAGGCTATTCCAAAAAGCGGGAGATGTTCTGAAAAGAATACAATCTGCATGTGACTCCCCGAAAATCAGCAAAGCAGTAAAGATTGGGCTCCTTGAATTAGAGGAGCTCCTGGTCGAATTTGGAGCAGAGGCCGAGAATAGGGAAGCATTCTGCGACGCAGTAAAGTAAGTCCTCGGGAAAAGCGCAGCTATAGCCTCGCTCGAGCCAATGGCAATGATCGAAATAAGAGACATTGACTGCGTCACGGATCTGGCCGAGGTAGAAGAGGCCATCAAAAGGAAGTTCCTAGCGTGGACGGAATCAAGGCAAAGCTGACACCAGAAAACTATAGGGGACAACGCATGGCCATGATTGACTTGTCCAAAAAGGACGCCGAACGATTTCTGAACAAAGGCAAAGTACAAATAGGGCAGGTTGCCTGTAGGATACGGCGAAGAACAACGCCTCTTCATTGTTTCAAATGCCTTGGCTCTGGTCACACCGCACAAGTATGCAAAGGATTCGATAGGAGTTCTCTATTTTACAAATGCGGTGAAATGGGACATAAAAGAAAAGAGTGTACGAAGGAGGCACATTGTATTCTTTGTAAGGATGCTAATCCAAGACACGATTTTGGACACGCCTTGGGATCAAGAAAATGCCGGGTTTTCCAGCAAGCCCTAGCCAAGGCAAAATCAGAGCTTCGATGATTCGCATCCTGCAGCTAAACCAACATCGCAGCTCAACCACCCAAAATCTGCTTGAGCATTTTGCGAGGGACGTGAAAGCCGACTTCTTGCTGCTGGTACTGCTGCCATCTGGGCTCGAAATAGTGATTTCCAGGCGGAGAGCTGTGGACGTGGGGATGGTTCACCTCGGAGCCCTTAGTACGGAGGATACACCACTGGAGAGTATTAGAGGACTACTCAGCCAGTGATCATCAGTACATTCTGCTTGAGATAAGCGATGTTATCTCCCGACGTCCGTACTTTGGGTTTTCTACAGTTGAGTCAAACATCGGGAGGATGGACGTCGAGACCTTCGTCGAGGTTTTCACAGCAGGTGTACCGATGCAGGGGGCTTTGGAGGGGACGGAAGAACTAGCAGCTCAAAACGTGATGAACTCAAATATGAGCATCATTAAGACTGCTTGCTGCGCTTCTATGCCTCGTTGAAAACCCCGGCACGACAAGGCCCCAGTGTACTGGTGGTCAACTGAAATCGCTGAAAAATGAGTGGAGTGTCCAAGCTTCGGCGTGGAGCTTAACGGCCACAGAGCCATGACGAGGCAAGCAACCGCACAGCAGGATACTAGTCAGCCAAGAAATGCCTTCGCAAATTGATCAACAACAGTAAGGCTCGCTACGTGCAAGATCTAGTGGACAATGTGAACAAGGATCCGTGGCGCCTTGGCTACAAGCTAGTTATGCGGAAGCTTGGTGCCCTACGGAAACCTTGTATACATGATGACGAAAATTTATTTATTTATTTATTTATTTATTTATTTATTCCATCTTATGACTAAATATTCCAATAACAAAATGGAATGCAAAGAATAATTACAGCAACATTTAAATGAAAAAGAATAATAAAATGTTGATTATTGAAGTAGTCATAAGTTTCTAAGTTTTTTCTTAAATGCTATGTAAGAAGAGGGGATAGGATCAAGCTCGGCACTATTATGGTTTCGTAGAGTTCTTAAAATTGGTGAATGGAAATATAAATCAGTTCTAGCATATGGGAAAACGAAATAAGAGCTCATCCTAAAAGAACGGGATGTTTGTCGGAAACGCAGCTCAGAAAAATATTAAACGGGTCTTGATGGTAGCAGAGCTTATACAAAAAAACTTTAGTCTAAATAAGTTCGTCAGGATATTATTGTAGAGATGGAAGAGATAGGAAGGATAAACGACTTTCATAGGGCTGATACGGCAAATTAAACTTAAGAAAAAGAAAACGCGTAAACTTTCTTTGGACAGTTTCTAAAGAAGACACGAGATAGGAATATCGGGGGGGGGGGGGCAGATAACAGAACAGTATTCAAGCAAAGGGTGAACAAGACAAACAAAACGGCGTATAGAAGAAGAGATGCTATTAAATTTATGTACATGCCTAAGGATAAACGTGGAAACTCTAGACGCCTTAGTAATCACGTTTAAGATATGTGCATAAAATTTGAGTTTTGGATCAAAATTTACTCCAAGGTCTTTATGACTGAACACTTCAGAGAGCAAAGTATCATTAAATATATAATTAAAATTAATAGGATAGTCCTTGAGAGATAAAGTCATTTTTTGATTTTATTATAAATCACACATCATTCATTTCGAGCATTCAGATAAGTTTGGAGAAGCTGACAGTCTAAATGGGATTTGACTGCTTGAAATACTTTGAAGTCATCAGCATACAAGAGGCAAGGGGAATTAATTACAAGAATTAATTACAAGAATTGAACCTTGTGGAACACCAGATGAATGATAAAAAGGGCAAAACGTAGTACCAGAGAGGCTTTCTCGACAGGAACGATACGATAGATAAGATGACATCCAAGATAGAAGAGTACCCGAGACGCCAAGAGCTTCAAGCTTACGACAAAGAAGTAAATGATTCACAGTGTCAAAAGCCTTGGAGAAATCTGTGAACATAACATCAACTCGCAGTTGGTTGTCCAAAGCTCTTGCAATACTGTTTGTGAACTCTATTAAATTAAAAGTAGTAGAGTATTCTTTGAGCAAGCCATGCTACTCTGGAGCAATAATAGAAGCTAATGAGATAGAGAGTCGATTATGAACCAACCGTTCAAGTAACTTTGGAAAGCAGGAAAATAAGGAAATAGGGCAGTAATTAGAAATTGACGTAGGATCTCCACTTTTAAAAATAAGCACAATATTTGCAGTTTTCCAATGGTAAGGGAATGTTCCACTACTCAAACTTAGATTGAAGAGGAGAGATAAAGGGAAACTAAGCGATGAGGCTAACGATTTCAATAATATGTTTGGCAAACCATACGGCCCAGGGCTGATATTAGGATCAAGAGCATTGATCAAAGATTCGGCTTCAGATGCATTTGTACAAATAAAAGAAATTGGGAAGGGAAGATGATTAGGTAAAACAACAGGATTTACAGCTGCAACGAGAGGAGAAAAAATCAAAGGGAATAATTGGGCAAATGAGTCAGTAACTTCTTGAGGAGAAGAAACTTCTGCATCATTCCAACGGACCTTACTAGGACTGGAAGAAGAGGGTTTTAGCGCCCCTAATATAAGACCAAAAAAGTTTTGTATTATTAGCCACAAGAGAGCTATCCAGACTACTGAAATAAGTCTTCAGAGCATATTTGATCTCTTTTTTGGCAATGGCATGCAGGCTGCTAAAATTAGATGTTGCTTCAATAGCGCCGAGGGTTTCAAAGACACGATGTGCCTTATCTTTTGCTCGTAGCAGACTAAACACTCGCTTCATAAACAAAGGTTTTTGATTTGCTTTACGTTTCGTTGGCTGTGTGACAAGTGGCACTATCCTGTTGGAACCACATATCCTCCAGGCCCATAACCCCAATTGATGGCCACATGAAGTCCGTTATCATCCCACAATAGCAAACACCATTCACGGTAACTGCTTGGCCGTCCTCATTTCCGAAGAAGTACGGCCCGGTGACGCTGCCGGCCCGGTGACGCTGCCGGCCCAAAAATCGCAACAAACAGTCACTCTTTGAGGATGCATCGGCTTTTCAACAATCACTCGTGGATTTTCATATGACCGAATGCGGCATTTGCTAACGAATCTACTGAGGTGTAAAGTCACCATTCCCTTCTGTCTGTTCAACCAACCATTCAGCGTCTTGTCGACGTTTGAAATGGTCAGAACGCTTCAGCTCTTGAGTAAATTGAACTTTGTAGGCGTGTGAGTTCAAATTTTTATTCAAAGTTCGCATTAGTGATGTCCGTGAGATGTTCAATTGTTGGGTACGACGACGAGTCGAGGTTGACGGCTCTCCTGTCACACAATCGCGAACAACAGTAGTATTTTCTGCAGAACGAACTGAGCAAGCATGCACAGGTGATTTCACATTTCCTACAGACCCAGTTTGCTGAAATTTGCGCACGATTCTCCCGATTGTGGACATGTTTGGTCGATTATTCTGACCAAAAAATCACGAAGTGTACGAAATGCATTTTGATTTGAACGCCCATTTTCGTAAAAGGCTTGAAAAACCTTAACGCACTGTTCAATTGTGAACCTCTCCATGATCTAATTTGTTAAACACTGAAACAAAATAATGCCACATTAAGTTGGGCGAAAAACTTGATGTTAGCGTGTGACTCACAATTAACATTGTGCATTATGGTTGGATCACCCTATATTTTATTTTAATCTCAAGATAAGAAACTGGGAAACCAATTTCGAGCAGTTTGTTCTGTTGGTCTACTTAATGTCATAGTTCTGTTTACCTATCAATCATAAAACTATAGAACTTTACAAATCAAGAACTTTAAAAGGGATGCAATGTTGGACAGCACTGATCTATGTTTCAATGTTCATTCTTAGTTGCTCTGTTGCATCAGACGCTTTTCGTGAAACACATTCCACTTTGATTTGAACTACGAAAACTGAGCTTCAACTATTCCCAGAGTATTTATTGTATCGTGAAACTTGCTCTTTGTTTTTCTCAGATTTTTACTTTCATCTAAACAATGGGGAGTGCGCTTTAGCTGTTGCGCAACAAGAAGAAGCCGAAAAAGACCGCTTTTCCTTTTCTCTGAGTACTCTGATGAGGAGTCGAGAAGACCTTGCGAGACTAAAGTTTTAATATGCCTCGACCTCTTTTCCTATAAAACGTAGCATATACACCCATGGCCAAAAATAGCCGCACTAGCAGCATTTCATTATTCATACAAAATTTAATTAAAAAAGGAAAGCTACCTGTACAGTTTTTTTTTATATTATTTGATCCTTATAGCTTCTACCTATAAAAAAAATCTTCAAGAAAAAGGGTCAGGATTGGCGGGCAAGTAGATTTCTGCTAAAAAGGTGGAAAAACCCAAGATCTAATTTTTTTGACCTATGTTTAAAAAGGGTAATACAATAAAAAAGGTTGGTTTTTTTGTTTTCTGTTATTTTCATAATGTCCAGATATTCTTCGAATTCAGAAATTTTCTGTACTCTATTCTCCTTTTTTTAATTTTTTTTTTCAGTATTTTGTCGATCCTCCTTTGGCCTTCAAAACTGCTTCCACTCTTCTGGGCATTGAATCATAGAGCTTTTTGGATCGGGTTATTGATTTCTTTGTTGTACCACCCTTCACTTTAAATAATTTTTAAATCCTTTCAATGCTATTAAGGTCTAGGCTCTTTCCTGGCCAGGACACCGATACTATCCCCAGATTTTCTTTTAATTGTGTTACCTGTGAATATACAATGACCATTAGAATGCATTTTTAGATAAAACCTAAGGGTTTACTTGCAAAGCGAGCTCGGTGGCAAGGTGCACTATCGTCTTGAAAAAGTGGGTTTTCAGCCGCATACCTTCAGTTGTTGGAAACACGCCTTCTTTGATGACATTTTTATATTTTTCTGCATTCACGGAACCCTCTAGCAATAAAATTTGTCCAACTTCATAATATGTTATGCATCCCCATACCATTACATAAGGTGAATGCTTAAATTAAAAAGGTTAGTTGTTATTTTTAATAGCAGCTTTACAAATTTGGATATGCTTTCTTTAGTTTCGTCAAACAACACGAACATGAGCTTCAACAGGAAACCAACAAAGAGAAGCAAATCATTTGGGTACACTTTAAAGAATTAGTCAATAAGGAATCAGCAAAGTGCAACTTTTGTTCGCAAGTTATAACCGTAAAAAGAGGCCCTCTAATAAGTCACGAAGTCGAAACATTTTCATGCCTATAGCTCAGGAAGGAGAGCTGTACAAGTCGAAAATGTAAACAATATGCCTACACCCACTTTCTCGTTAGAGCCCAGCAACTCTGCAAAACTTATTTGGCATTTGGAATTCCTGAAAATCTCCGGCGATTACCAATTTTTCCCAGAAGCCAATGAGCCAGAAAAAACCTGCGATTTCAATAAATTATTGGTAGAAACTATCGTCAAAGTCTACAGGGACCGTATAATAAGTAACCGGACTGCCCTCAGGAAATTTTTTATTGGCAAAATATGTACAATTTTTCTTTAGAAATCTTGAAAGTAGTCCCCATTGGAGTCGATAACATACTGATACTGGAGAGCGTTCCAATCCCCGAACGCTCTCTGGAAGTCGGCACGCTCGATGCTGTCTAGAGCCCTCGTCGTAGCACGTTGAACGTTTTCCAAAGTCCCGAACCGCGTCCCCTTAAGGTGTCTCCTGATCTTGGGGAACAGAAAGAAGTCCGCTGGTGCCATATCCAAATACAATCCTGAGACAAAGCGGCAGAGTTCGGAGTGGCGAACATTGGCGTCACCACGTCCGAAAAAAGCGCGCATGAGCAAATCGAAGGTGAAGTCGATGCTCATTGCTTTCTTTGACGCGAAAGGCATTGTTGACAAAGAGTTTATGCCACCTGGCCAAACTGTAAACGGCCAGTACTACAGAGAGGTGCTCCGTCGACTAACCGCCGGGTTTGCCGAGTCCGTCCGAAGGTTGCCGATTCGTGGATTCTCCGTCACGACAATGCTCCGTCGCACACCTGCCTGCTCGTCACCGAGCAATTTTTTTTTTGTTGTATGGAGGTGAATGCTATTTACGCACAGAGTGTGGGACTCCCATGCGCGACGTTACTTCATGGCCAGGTCTCATTTTGTTACGCTGCGAGGCGCCTTCAAGCTGGAGAATCCCTTTCCTAGCGGGAGGCGAGAGGGGAAGAGGAATTGCCAGAAGAGCGATCACCCAGCCCAAGTGCCCCCGGCTGCTGTGAGTCCCTTTTATATTTTAGGACTGCCCGAGCATAATGTGCCACCTGGCTCCATTTGTCAACTGATTCGAGCATCACCGCAACTATATTATCCGGGGTGAGCTCTTCCGTCCCCCTGTAAAGTTCCCTTCGCTGCCTGACCCATTTTGCACACGCAAAAAATGTGTGACAGGCATTTTCTTCCTCTCCTCGGCAAAACCGACAGTCGGGAGGGACCGTGACTTGCCGATCTTGTGTAGGTAAGACTGAAAACACCCGTGCCCGCTCAAAAACTGGGTCAGATAGAACTCAGTCTCACCATGCCTTCGATTTAGCCACGTTCTCACATCCGAAACGAGGCGCGCAGTCCACCTTTCCTTCGTGCAATTCACCCAAGAATGCTGCCAATCGTTGAGCGAGCGCTGTCTCTCTTCGCGGACAACTATCTCCCTCGCATCCTCGTTTCGGCGCAGGTAAATAGCGTGGCGCTCTCTAGCAGGGAGGGCCACAGGTATCATGCCTGCAATCACTCTCACCGCCGAGTCGGAGACTGTTGGATACGAAGATGCAATTCTCAGTGCTCCTCTTCTCTGTACCTGTGGCAAACGTTTTCGGTATACCTCCTTGCTGAGAGCATCGCCTCATAACTCTGCTCCGTACAGTAGCATTGAGCCTACAGCACTCATCAAGAGGCGTCTTGTTGATGGGCTGGGTCTCCTTACGTTGGCCATAAGTCGACTCAGAGCCGATATTCCCGAAGCAGCCTTCTCAGCCGTTGCCCTGATTTGCTCAGAGAAACTCATCATTACCGCTGGCTTCGGTTCGATTTGTTTGTCTCCAATACTGATCATCCTTACTCTAGGGATTCTCTTTTTTGTCAAGATGACCACTTCGCGTTTCTCCAGTGCTAAACTCAGCCCGCGAGCAGTCATCCAGTCTCTCACTCAGCGCATTAGCATACCTAGCCTAAGTTGCGCTTGTTCAACGGTGCGTCCAGCAACCACAGCCGCAACATCATCCGCATAGCCAACCAGGCGCGACTCATCTGGCATCACAAGTCTCAGTAGCCCGTCGTAAGACACGTTCCACAGGTCCGGACCAAGGGTAGATCCCTGGGCAACACCCGAAGTAATTTCCATCCTTCGTTGACCCTGTGCCGTGTCGTAGAGCAGACTTCGGTCCTTTGGGTAGTTCCTCAAAAGCCGCATTAGATATTCTGGAACTTGAAAAGAGTTTTCCAGCGTGTCCAGAATATCCACCCATCTAGCGGAGTTGAAGGCGTTCCTGACGTCGAGTGTCACCAACAGGACGATCCGTCGCTTGGTGCGGCTATATGCCTCTGCCTTTTGAACCACGCTCACCACCTCTGCAATTGCATCAATGGTAGAATGTCCTGCTCTAAAGCCGTACTGCCGAGGAGATAGGCCCCCACCAGCACGAATCGCGTCAGTGAGTCTTCCCTTGATGATTTTCTCTAGCACTTTCCCAGCCGTGTCTAGCATGCATAACGGGCGGTATGCAGACGGCGGTCCGAGATTTCCCTTCCCCTTGCTGATCTGCACGAGCCTCGCCACCTTCCATCGTACCGGGAAAACCCCGTCCCGTAAGCAAGCGTTGAATGTTCTGAGCAGCAAGTCAGGACAATGGTGATAGACGAGCCGCAACACCTCAGCTGGAACACCATCTGGACCTGGAGCTTTCTTCGTTTTCAATGAGAGGACTGCCTCCTCCAGCCTAAGCTGTGTGAAGAGTGGGCACTCAACTGCTGTTTCACCATAGACAGCGTCAACCTGGACGGAATGGGTGGGGAGGAGTCCCCGCACTATCGCGTCCATCTTTTCCGCGTCATGTATACAAGGCTTCCGTAGGGCACCAAGTTTCCCCATGACCAGCTTGTAGCCAAGGCCCCACGGATCCTGGTTCACATTGTCCACTAGGTCTTGCCAGCAGCGAGCCTTGCTACTGTTGATCAGTTTGCGAAGGCATTTCCTGGCCGACTTATATGCTGCCACCTGGTTGCATGTCTCGTCACGGTTCCGCGCCCGTTGAGCCTCACGTCGAAGCTTGTGACACTCCCTCCGTTTTCAGCCATTTCAGTTGACCATCAGTACACTGGGGGCTTGCCGTGCCGGGGTCTTCGAAGGGGCATAGAAGCGCAGCAAGCAGTCTAATGATGCTCATAGTAGAGTTCACCACGTCTTGAGCTGCCAGTTCTTCCGTCCCCTCCGAAGCTCCCTGCAGCGGCTCACCTGCTGTGAGAGCCTTGACGAACCTCTCGACGTCCATGCTTCCGATGTTCCATCCGGTTGTAGAAGGCTGAGAGCACGGACGTCGGGAGACAGCATCACTAATCTCAAGCAGAATGCACTGATGATCACTGGCTGAGTAGTCGTCTAATACTTTCCAATTGTGTATCCTTCGTACTAAGGATTCCGAGGCGAATGTCACGTCCGGTATGGTTCCCTCACAGCCAATACGGTGGAAAGTCGGCATATTTCCGGAGTTTAGTACGACGAGGGCCGTTCTGGCCGCCATTTCCAGGATTCGTTTTCCCCGCGGATTCGTCTGAGCCATGCCCCATTCGATTGCTTTAGCCTTACCCTCAACGAGCACTTTGCTCTCTGCGTTCGAGACAGCGCCCTCCAAAGCATTGAGCTTGGCTTGGAAAGATGATATTTGCTCGTTAGGCGTTAGGTACACACTAAAGAAGGTTATCCCTGAGCACTGAACCCACACGAAACCATCCCCCCGTCCACAAATCTCCGCTTAAAAGTCACTGATCCGAACCCAGATGGCGGCAGTACCAGTTTTATTAGAATACCATAATGCAGGACGGCTTTCATTTCCCTCGCAAACTGCTCAAGCAGATTTTGGGCGGTTAAACTGTGGTTTAGGTTTAGCTGCAGGATGCGGGTCATCGAAGCTATGATTTTGCCTTGGCTAGGGCTTCCTCGAACACCCGGCATTTTCCTGATCCCAAGACGTGTCCAAAATCAGGTTTTGGATCAGCATCCTTGCAAAGAATACAGTGTGCCTCCTTCGTCCACTCTTTCCTTTTATGTCCCGTTTCACCGTATTTGTAACATAGGGAACTCCTATCGGGTCCTTTGCATACTTGTGTGGCGTGACCATAACCAAGGCATTTGAAACATTGAAAGGGCGTTGCTCTTCGCCGTATCCTACAGACAACCCACCCTATTCGTACTTTGCCCTTGTTCAGGAATTGTTCAGCGTCCTTTTCGGTCAAGCCAACTATGGCTATGCATTGTTCCCTGATGTTTTCTGGTGTCAGTCTCGCTTTGATCCTTCCCACGCTAGGGAACTCACGTTTGATGGCCTGTTCTACCTCGGCCAGATCCGTCACGCATTCAATGTCCCGTATTTCGATCGTTGCCATCGGCTCGAGCGGGGCTATAGTTGCGCTTTTGCCGAGGACTTTCTTTAATGCGTCACAGAATGCTTCTTTATTGCCGGCCTCTGCTCCGAATTCGACCAGTATGTTGCCCGACCGCGTTGGTCGTACTACTTTAATGGTAGTATTGATGTCTTCGGGCCTTACGTTTCCCCTGATGTCCCACAGTACCTCCGCGTAGGATCGGCCATCTTGGAGCTTTACAAGCAGTGCCTGCTGCCGCGGTCTTCGTCGTGGCTTCTGCCTCTTCTGTTTTGCATCAGGTCCTTTTTCTAATTGGGCGTCCGTACGAACTTTACTTTCTGGCTTTTTTTGAAGGAGTTTCTTTGCGGCTTTCTTCGCTCCTTTTGTAAGCACTGTATAAAACCCGTGATCTGGTGCTCCACGCCCAGCAAGTGCCTCTTCCTTCCTTCTTTTATCCCGATCTCCTTCGATTGGGCTAGAGACCATTCTTTTATTGACTTTTAATGGTGGAGCTATCTGCATGTCGCCTTTAGATTTCGCCCCAAGTGCCTCTTTAGCCCTCTGTTCATCTTCGGCCCTTAACCAGCACCTCCGATAGTGCCCTATGCGATCTAGGAGCTCCTCTAGTTCAAAGAACCCTGCCTTTGCTGCTTTGCTGATTTTTGGGGAGTCGCATGCAGCTTGTATTCTTTTCAGAACATCTCCCGCTTTTCGAAGTAGTCTTTCTTCTTCGTATCGCTGGGTCGCAATTGTACCTTGCAACCATCCTTGGGAGAGGTTATCGCGTTCCGTTTCCGAGTGCAGTACTTCCGCCACATTTTCAACTTTGGCGGTGCATTCACGCGGTGTCTGGTCACTCTTTGCTTTTAGTGCCGTAATCTTCTCGTTGGCTTCTGGATTTTCCGTTGCAATGTCGGGATTTGCGACCCTTGCATCGGTCACTTCAGTAACGATCGCAGCGGTGACAATCGAATTTTCGGTGCTCTTCATGTTATCTTCCACTGCTCGAACAGCTGAAGCATTCTGCAGAGTTTTCCGCTTCTCCTTAATAGGATGCTCGGGTGTTTGCATAATTTTTTTGCTGCGCCCGGACGCCGCAGAAATCTTAGTCTGAACCAGACTGTCTGCTGCTCTCCGTTTTTCGTCTACCGTCACTGTCGTCGTGTTAGTCTTCGTTTTTTCCGTGGTCAGTACCGCTCTCGATGTACTGTTGACATCGTGGCTGCAACTGCTGGTTGAGTCGTCGTTGTTGTTATTATTTTTTATTTCTTTTTTTGGATTTTTTCGTCTTTTGATTTTGGTTGTTCCAGTTTTGTTGGGTCCCCCTGCGGGGTTTCCTCGGGTACGTGGGGGCGGAACTCCCCAAAGAATGCTAGCCTCCAAGAGTGCTCTTGTCGACCGGCATTCCCCGAGCAATTGGCCAAACAGTCGAGGGCAACGTTGCCACAGCCTCCTTACAGCCCGGATATGGCACCAGCGGACTTCTTTCTGTTCCCCAAGATCAAGAGACACCTTCAGGGGACGCGGTTCGGGACTCTGGAAAACGTTCAACGTGCTACGACGAGTGCTCTAGACAGCATCGAGGTTGCCGACTTCCAGGAAACGTTCGGGGATTGGAAAAGCCGGTATCAGCGTGTTAACGACTCCAATGGATACTAGTTTGAAGATTTCTAAAGAAAAATTGTACATATTTTGCCAATCAAAAATTTCCTGAGGTCAGTCCGGTTACTTATTATCCAGACCCTGTATTTACCCTTTCAAAACGTCAAAAGAACAAGCTTAAAAAAATGTGTATCAGTCCATCAAAATTCGATGCGCTACACACGTCTAAGAAAAAGCATATCAAAAGTCCTTATTCCACAGAATTACAAGTTAAAAAAGAAGAAATTCAAATCAGTCTTCAATCAGTAAGAGCAATTTTTTTGACTACTGATAGTTGGACTTCGAAGGCAAACGGAAATTACTTATCGATAACAGCACATTTCATCGACCAGAATTTCTAAAATGCGACAGTTCTTTTTGAGTGCTACAATTATACTGACAGTCATACGGCAGTGAACCTGGGCAATGAACTTAAAAGGATCGCAGAATATTGGAAGATCTACGAGAAAAGGTAGTGGTCCGAATCACAGGTAGTGTCGCGGAAATAGCGAATGTTGTGAATGCTGGTAACCGTTTGTTTTTGTATGAGAACGTGGTTAATCTGGTTGAAAGTGTGACCATCTATTGATGCGCACGTTCATTAGTGTACTATTTGGACACAAAAAGTCCTTCAGTTTAAAAAATACTCTAACGAAAGAAAATCTCTGCATATATACCTTATTTGGAATTATTTCTCATATTTTTTGAGTTTTCTAATTAAAACAATATAATACAGACAAAATCTAGATATATTATAATCTAAAACATAATTTTGAATGGCAGGCTCTGTTAATTTCCTGAGAACAAAGGTTTATCAATCTTTAACTTATTTTACTGAATTTCAAAGTACGTTGTCCAATAATAAATCATACGTGGAAATCTTTCAACATAAATTCAATTTTTGACCGACAAACAATGAAACTCGAATGAAAAATTACTAGATAATGTGATTCTTATGTACGAGCAAAGAACGTGTCCATTATATTTTGACTTTCAGATCCTTCAAGTTGAATAGCCACTCCATTTGTCCAAATGGTTTGATAAGAATTTATAAAAGTTCTCTTGACATATCGCAAAGTGAAATAAATTGTTTTCTCGTTCGTCACATTTCCCACTGCCTCCACATTATTTGAGAAAAACATTTCACCTCCTTTCAATACGAAACAGGCAGGACAATAACGTTCTAAGGTCATTCGGTTATTGAATAGGAAGCACGATAACAAGCGATCTCCCGAATTCGGGTGCGTATCTTAGAAATGGAACTGAGCTGAAAGGTGTTGTCATTGGTTACCTTACGCTTGTCGACATCATTGAATCACTTCATAACGCCAAATTAGCCTAAGAATTTCCATATAAACGTTCTTTCAACTCTTGAGATACCATAAAATTTCATTTGCAGCTCAGTGAATTAAATCGAATGGAAGTAATTAAGTGGCTGGGCGCACGAAGCGAGTGAATGAGTGAGGGTGGAATCCAGAAGGGTGACTTTAATGAGAAATCAAAAAGGTAGAAAGTTTGTTGTCGACTTTACTCGTGCCCTGCACGTGGAGCGGTTGACGTGAGGAACTGGTCCAAAGATGGAGATACTTTGTCGAAGAGTCCTTAGCTGTACCGTGGATTCATTACTTTTGTCGTTTAAATTAGAATGGAACTTTGTAAAGAGTATTTAATTCTAAATAGTTGTCGTTGATGAAACGTGAAGGTGGAAAAGGCGGAGCTTACTTGTATGAAGCGGCGGGAAACGCCTTCAAATAAATCAGTTCTATGCTAATGAGGTAGGTAATAAATTTAAATTCCAATTTTCGAGGCAACAGCTCACTGTGCCCTTTAGCCGCAGAGCGTGTAAAGAAAAGTTACATATGCGCTGGGCCTTACTGGTCATCAATGCTTGTGAAGACCCTCTAGGCAAGGGTGAGAACATTAGGGCACTGTCTTATATCGTACTTAATTATATAATTACGGAAAAACCGTATGTTTCTCCATGCTTAACAATATATTTTGCTTTTTGCTCAAAAATCTTTTGTTTTTAGTAATATTCAACTTTAGAGCAAGCATTATTTTTGGAGCAGAATATTTTTGCTAGTATTTTAAGGGCTGTTTGAAATTTTATTTAAAATATATTTTATAGTCGTATGTAAGGTTAAATTTTCGTAAATGGCCTCAAAAATGTAACTTCAGCTTATTGGAGCAAGCAATGGAGAAGCAGTGCAGCAGATTTTTCAAGGTGAACATTAACATGGATAGAGCTTACTAATAGATTAGCTTTCAACCAAGGTACGAAACTACGCTCAATGTTCGCAGGCATAATAAATTGCTACCTAATAAACGAATTGTTTGTTTAAACGACTTTTCAATTTTCAACCCCTCACAGCGATCAAAATTTCTCGGCTGAGGGTTACGCACCAGAATTTGCTCCCATAGACCCTTAAGAGGCCGCCGAGCAATACTGCGGTCAGCCGGAATGTATGAATAGTTTTCGGCTGCAATGGATATAAAGGGTTTTCCATTAAGGACATTAGAATAAATAAATTTCAATAAATCGATAGTGAGGCGTGTTGAAACTACATATCGTTTATGTCAAATTTATCCAATTCTGGCGACAAATAACCTTCCAAAATAACAAGATGGCGCTCTGTTGCCCTTCAGATACCCTCGGCGTGGGAGTTCTCACTAATTTCTTTCCTAACAGGGGAGAATTAGACTCACCGGGTGACCACTTGCACAGCTTGCCGTGCTCAGATTTTCGGGCGTAACTCGCACCGAGCAAAAATCTAAGGAAAACATCCGCGCTAAACAATCCCGGAATAGTTTGTACTGGAAATTTACTCCCGATCGCACCTGTAACTCGCACCGAGTGGAAAACTAAGAAAAAAACACTTGCGGTTAAAAAATCCCGGAATAATTCGCAATGAAAATTTACCCCCGAACACATCCAAGCCAGGTGTACAATTTACCTTCGTGGCAATCCTATTTTTTTTTAACTAATCACAAAAAAACTTTCACTATTTAATTATATATTTATTGGTAAAGTGCAAAGGAAATTCAAAAATAGAGCGTTAATTAATTGAAATGCGAAACTTAACTTACTATACCTAGTTGGGGGCCCCCGAAGTAATCTGCGTTGCAAAGCTCTCCTGCCAGCGCGCTTATTGTTGAGTTGATGTCGCCAATCTCCCTTAATTGAATCGTTGCCGCTGTTGTAATTTTTCCTGTCGCAAATTTCTTCCCTCGATGAATTTCCAAAAATCTCGGTTCGCTATCCACATTTCTTCCTCGGTTGTTGATTCTTACCCGCCAGAAAAGAGAAAGAGCCGTTCTTTCTTTTCTGATTTTTCATCGGCTCGGTTTCAACTGGCGAGCCGTTAACGTTTTCCCTGGGCGATTCCATGTTCAATTACGATCTCCCAACTGGTGGGCATCGGGCAATTGAAATCCAAATTTCTCTTTTTAGTACACTCGCCCCTGAGGTGTAAACGTCAAAGTGACTGACTTTCTGTGTTGTGAATTTGTTGTTTGTTTACGTGAGAGATGAAAAACCATATAGCCGAATCCATTCCAACGCCAGCAGGACGAGAAACATAACAAAATGTATTACTGGTGAGTTTCTTATAATCATAAGTTGCGCCTGATACTGTATAAAACTTTTTTCAGATTCAGTAACATTATCGATGCGGCTTGAAATTCCGAAAGAAGAACGAGGTTACTTTCTATTTCTAGAAAGTCTCAACTTTCTTTATTAATAAGTATTACGCCTGATTATGTTAAGTGGTTAGTAAACGACTTACGCCTGGCAGTGTATTCGTATACTAAGAAATAATTGATTATATCAATTTCGTATCTTGAAATAAATAATTTTAGCTGTTTAAAACTAAGTTAAGATTATCCACGAACTAGTTTACTCACGATGCAATTTCTTCAATTTTCAGATTAAATCAACTCGATAACATATCCGCCAGCATTGAATGCAACCGTTGCACAGTTCCCATCTCCAACATGGACAGTCGTCACATCAAACGCATTTTTGGATCTGGATGCTACTTCTCTCAACGGGTTCACAAATCACGTAAGCAGAATTGCATACATTAAATTATTATTCATAAAAGGTAGATAAATTTGAGAAGAATGAACAGTGGCACAACATAGATTGCCAGTAATAGTTATCAATTAGATGTGTTCTGATGTTGCATTTTTCCGCCCATTGACTGCTGTTTGGTAGGCTTAGGAGTAGTAGTTGCTATTTTGTTAGGCAAGTCCATACTTGTTGTGACGATGGAATCAATTTCATCCAAAGTAGAATCCGATTTTGTTGGGAATTTCAGTGGATTTGTCATCAGGACTTTGATTGTTTCATCCGCAAACCTTCAGTCATACCATCACCATCATTCTTGTCGTCAGGATCAACGTCATCGTTTTCATCATTTTCTACACTCCCAGTTGCTGGTAGAACTTTATCGTCCAAAATATCTTACGGTTTACTTATTGAGATTTTGTACGTATAATTTGAGTTTTCTTGTTGATTGTCTCCATTTGATTGATTTATATTTTTGTTCATTCCTTTATTTTAACATTTCTACTTTGACATCTTCATTTTAACGTTTTTATCTTAACATTTTTATTTTTTTTTCGATAACATTTTTATCTTTAACCGTGGCTCGGGTGGTATCCTAATGACCGCAGAAAAAAAGTGCAATGATTTCCGTGACAGCTCTCCATTGATGCTAACATGACGGTCGTTTTCATCCACGGAAAAATACGATCCAATGACAACTCCGGCATGAATAACGCACCAAACAGTAATTTTTTGCGGATGCAACAGTGCCTCAAGAAACACAGATAGTTTTGTTGGCGACCAATAATACATATTTTGCTTATTAACAAATGTGGTGTAGGGATGGCGGCCATTGCCTAAATAACCAGTTTTCAGTTATTTCGGTTTTTTCACCTCCGGTTTTACTAACCGGATATAACCTCCCGAAATAACTGGTTTACCGAATAACTGGTTTATAACCTTTAACTTGTTACCTGTAGCAAAATGTACCTTACCAACATGAATAATTATAAAACTTTGTATTTCCTCTCTGATTATGCAAAATATTTTGTTCCTGAAAACGTTTTTTTTTTTTAAATATGAATTTATAACTGAAGTTAATTACTTCATTACATGGGATTGCGATATTATTCCTTCATTTCTAATGTCCATACCTTTTTGTGGCAGGGAGGTGAATGCCAATTTACGCACAGAGTGTGGGACTCCCATGTTCGCAAGAAGGCGACTGGACTACCCACTAAACACCTCCCCTGTCAACTTGAGAACCTAGCCTGGAATCGTTAGACACATTACTTCGGGCCAGGTCTCGTTTGTTTACGCCGTGAGGTACCTTCAAGCTGGGGGGATCCCTCACCAAGCGGGAGGGGAGAGGGGAAGAGGTTTTGCCAGGCAAGCGATTCCCCAGTCCCAACACCCCCGGCTGCTGTGAGTCCCTTTGATCTTTTAGGACTGCCCGCGACTATATTATCCGGGGTGAGCTCTCCCGTCCCCCTGTAGGGGGGCCTTGGCAGCCTGTCCCATTTTATCACGCAAAAAATGTGTGGCAGGCATTGTCTTCCTCTCCTGAGCAATACCGACAATCGGAGGACCGTGACTTACCAATCTTGTGCAGGTAAGACAGAAAACACCCATGCCCGCTCAAAAGCCGGGTCAGATAGAGGTCAGTCTCATCATGTCTTCGATTTAGCCAAGGTCTCACATTCAGGATGAAGCGTGCAGTCCACCTTCCTTTCGTGCAATCCACCCAAGACTGCTGCCAATCGTTGAGTGAGCGCTGTCTCTCCTCACGGACAACCATCTCCCTCGCATCCTTGTCTCGACGCAGATAAATAGAGCGGCACTCTCTAGCAAGAAGGCCGACAGGTTTCAAGCCTGCAATGACTCTCACCGCCGAATCAGAGACTGTCGGATATGAAGATACAATTCTTAGCGCTCCTTTCTCTGTACCTGTGCCAGGCGTTTTCGGTAAACCTCCTTACTGAGAGCATCGCCCGGCACTTTTGCTCCGTACAGTAGGCATCTTTTTGATGGGCTGGGTCACCCTACATTGGCCATAAGTCAACTGAGAGCCAATACCCCCGATGCAGCCTTCTCAGCCGTTGCCCTGATTTGCTCAGAGAAACTCATCCATACTTTGCAACCGATGACTGGTTAATAAAATATGAGCACTCGGTTGTACGTAATTATTATTTAGGTCAGGGTACCCAATGCAATAAGTACAAATAAAATTGAACAAAAAGAGTTATTATTATCAAAAATTCAATACATGATGCAAATTAAATTACTTCAAGTAAAATAATGGTAATCACAAAATATTTAGTGTTTTAAGGAAAAAGAATAAGAACAGCGTCATTGTAGATGTCTATAGTTATAAAAAAAATTATTTTGGCCGATATTTTGGATCAAGTCTATTCATAAGCACCATTTTAATTATATGCTCATTAGTCAAACGACTTTGCTCGTCTGAAACGACGTCGTTTAACGTTGTTACTAATTTTTATCGAGCTCCCTATCATTGACAAATATTTTTTTGCTACATGTGACAAACCTTGCATACAGGATGTTCTTTGCTCCCAGAAAGAGTATGAATCGCTCTTCCTGGGAAGCAAGGGCTGTTTTAAATAGAGTTTGAACTCTTTTGGAAATAAGCTATCAATTGAAGGACCACTTTTTGCTACAGTTTGGTCTTAGACCGACTAAAGAGGGTTTTTTTCTGCTCACTTGCAGGAAATGCTGGTGGTGATAGCTTTTTTGTTTATGCTTAATATTTTTTCACTTCCCAGGACAAACTACTGATTGCTTTTGTCACTACAATGGGGCCCATATGCATTTTTTTTAAATCTGGAATCAGATAGTGTTGTGTGGCAAAAGAGAGGATTTAGAAGTTGAAGTTTTTCCCTCAAGGACATCGATGCAATATGCTTGACGGAAGCATTTTGTAGTCCTGTTTCGATCATCATCACTAGAGAAATCATGATACTTCCCCTCACGTATTCCGTCCCAAGTCAAAGTCAAAGTCAAAGTCAAAAGCGCTTTATTTAATACTAATCGTTATAAATTTTAAAAGAATATAAAGCAAAATCCAAACAATAACAATAAAAAACTTAATGGCCCAAATGGCTCTCTAAATTTGTACGTTATCATTAAACACATTTAAAAAAAAAAAAAAACTATAGCAAATTCAAATCAATGAAGATTGTTACATATTTTTAAAATTCAATTGGAAAAAGGAGAAAAAACCAACCAACACTATTCTAAAATTATTTATCGTCTTAACACTACAGTGAACTTTGATCCTACACCTAATATGTTTTAACTTAATTCTAATAAATGCTATCAAAAACATTATCTCATACTAAAAAAATCTATAACTATGTTCCTAACCTAAGCGTTTTACCTTATCTCTAACCTAATATAATAAACATAATATAAACCTAACCTATACCTAATTTTTAACAAAAATAAACAATAACACTAAATGTAGCAATAATGAGCTGAAACTCAAAAACTAAATAACTAAAAACACCAAAACAGAAAATAAACACGAATAATTTAGACATTGTCATTCAGCCACCAATACCTAGATTGCCCCGTCTCAACTCGATCAGCCTCAACGAATCTAGCAAATGAGTATCTCCATTGGAATTGTTGGTCTCGTGAACTCAAGTTCGGAGGATATTTTATCTTCTTATCGGTGGCCCGTCGATATATGTGATATATGACTGGGACGCCGTCAGAATCAAAAACATATCGATTCATGTCCAAATACACGAATGCTTCTGGAGGGACGAAGCCAGTAGTGAGGCAAGTCGCTATATACCCGTCTGTAGGGTGGAACGGCTGTGAAATCCAAGGGTTTTCACTCACAGTCACAGATCTTGCGATATGATTCCGAAGAAGTTTCAATATGAAAATATCGACTCTAGTCACTTCAGCAGTTTGATAAATTCTTCTATTCGATATATAATGTTTCCAATCCGTCTCAGGCTTTCTGTACAAACCAGTACATGCACGAAGACATTTCCTTTCGAAAACTCTTAATTTTTCCATAGTACTAGCGCTCTGGTTGTACCAGATCTGACATCCATATGTCAAAACTGGTCTAACCAGTGTCTTGTAACAGATAACTTTGACCTTTTGATCAATGTATCTGGAATGAAAGAGTTTTCGAAGGGCCATGACTACTTTAAGTGCCTTACTGAGCATGATTTTTACATGTTCAGTATAGTACAGATACTGATCGAGATAAACACCGAGGTATCGAACACAGGATTTATGTGGAACCCGTTCAAGACTACCCTTACCAGCCATGATGTGAAAATCTTTCCAATTACGTTTCAGGTCTTGACTGACCCCCTGCAGCGTTGTCCGAAATAAGATTGTTTCACACTTCTGCACATTGATTTTCATTCGCCAATTGTCAGTGTACAGCTGTACATCATTGAACATTTTTTGGAGATTGCTCTGAACTATTGTAGCTTTTCGGTCTGCCGTATAGATGATCAGATCATCAGCAAACGCTACCAATGATCGCGTTTGCGAGACGTTAAAATCAAAGCCGTTCAATAGCTTGCGAATAAAGATTGAAAAGAGCAGAGGCGCAGTAACTGTTCCCTGCTGTAGACCATTCAAGACCTTGAACTCGCGCATTGTTGTCAGATTTCCATCAGTAACGATAAACGATTTCCCGTATAACATATTACACATCATGGCAACAAGGTGTCTGGGGAACTTGTCCTGAAGGAGTTTAAAAATTAGTCCATCTAACCACACCGTATCGAAGGCTTTCTCCATATGAATGAGACATGCTCCAACACATTGTCTATCATTTAGTTTCCAACAGATGTCTGAGGTTACTTTCGTTATTGCATTTGTGGTCAAATGCCTGGCACAAAAACCAAATTGGCAATTCGGCATCAACTCATTTTCCTCAATGTGGGCGTTTAATACTCTGTTGAGTATTACTTCAAACACCTTGCTGATGTTAGGCAGCAAGCTGATTGGGCGATAGCTTTTCGGGCATGAAGGTTCTTTTCCTTTCTTCAAGATTGGAAATACCTTAGCCTTTTTCCACTCATTTGGGAAATATGAATTGCTCAACATGTTGTTGAACAATATGCAATAATTCCTAATAGCAACCTCCGGCAAATGTCGGAGAACTACATTTGGAATACCATCAGTACCACATGATTTCTTGTTGTTTATCCTGCGAAATATGAAACAAAAGTCTTCATAGCTGACAAAATAATCAATAAGATTCAAGTTCGATATGAGGTCAGATATTAATGTTTCATTGAAATGAAGAATTGATTGGCCGTTCAGGCTTGACTTGAAGTCGGAAACTTTTGCTTCAACGATCTCTGAAACTATTTCATTCCCTCTCTCAGGGTTTGGTAGATGAACCAATTCAAAATGTGTTCCAATCAGGGCAAGTTTATCTAATCCTTCACAAATGATCCTGTTTCCATTTCTATCCGGAGTCGTACTATCAATTTCGATACCAGCCCTATCGAGAAGATTTATCTCATCACTAGTGACTTCAAGATTCGATACCTTCACTTGAGACTTCTTGCGGAATATGCTATTCACTTTCGTGAACACGCCATCTGGGTCCTGTGGGCTAATACCCCTCAATTTTTCCGCCCATTGATTGCTGACCTCACTCCTGAAGTATGACCGGATTAAGTTCCGGACATTCTTCAGATGTAATTTCAACAAACCCAACGAGGGATGGTTGTAATCCAAAAATCGTCGATAAATATTGTTGACGCGTGTGAGAAGAAGGCTTTTCAATCTTTTCAACCTTGCGATGGTTGGTGTTTCATATCCTTCCATATTGTTTCAAAGTTTAATCTTGGGAACTACTTTCTCAATCGTTTCCAAAGTCAGCTTCTCTGACTTCGACAAATAGACATCTATTTCATCGTTAGTTAGATTCCTGTCATTAGGAACCATTGAGCAAGCATTGCCACCATCAGAAGGGGGACATTGCTTCTGGTACTCCCGATTAAACTTCTTTTGAAACTTTCCCCAGTCTGTTTTTTTGAAGTTCAACCGATGATTTTCGTGTTGAACTGGAATGAGGAAGAAATCATCTCTTTGATGATTGATTTCCATTACGATTGCGTTATGGTCGCTATCATAAGAAAGCACCTGCAGTTTCCGTTGAGGACTATTAAAGTTGAATTCGAGTCTTGTGTCAGCAATGCAAAGGTCCAAATATGAATTTGTCCTAGGGTATGTTGGGAACTCCGACCCATATAGATTGCACCTGTATTCAATCTGGTTCTCTGTTATCCACGATTTCAGGAATACACCTCTTGGATTATTGGTGGCGTTCAGCCATAATGTATGCTTGGCGTTCAGGTCACCAGCAAGAATATAATAATTATGAAGCCTGTTCACTTCGAGTATTTCAAACAAGGAATTGAGTTCCTCCTTGAGCCTGAGAACAGTTCCACCAGTTGCATAGGCAGAGATAACGAAGAGGTTATCCCCACCTGGCAGTGAAATTTTGATGACGGACACTTCAAGAGATTCAAAGCTTTTGAATTCGACTTTTTCAATATTTTGGAAACGATAGGGTCTTCAAACCAATATCCCGGTGCCACCTCCCCCATCACCTATTACCCTATCGTTTCTTACGAATTCTAAGTCCTTGAATGTCATGGAGTGCCATGAATTGAGGTGGGTTTCGGTGAGAAGCATGATGTCAGGCTTTTGCTTAACAATGAATTCAAGGAGATAATCACGCCGATGTATAGTAACAATGGAGTTGACGTTGATCGAGATGAGACGAATCCTATCCATGGGAATGTGACTGGATGACAAACTATTTTGGAGCATGTTGACCTAAACTTTGGAAAACGAAATTGATTTTTTGGTCTTGCTTATTAATTCTATCTGAAAGCGATTCAAATTGCTGGTAGATTTTAAGAAGCAGCTCATTATTGCCACTTACATTATTTATTTTATTTATATTGTTGTCTGCTGGTCCTCTGGCAGCAAGTGCAAATGATACCCCGGGTTTGATGAAGTTGGGAGGTAACAGATTGTGATTTACTTTGGTTTGCTTTGGGGAAAATTTAGCTCTTGCATCTTGATACCGAGGGCATCCTCGGTATGATGCTGGATGACCAAATGTACCGCAATTAACACAATACAATTTTTCTTTTGGCTCCACCTGAGCCAATTTGCATTCACCGGGGGCGTGGATATCTTTGCACTTAACACAGCGATAGTGCATTGCACAATTGGCAGCCGAATGACCGAATCGTTGACACCTGTAACACTGGTTGACCTCAGTTTTTTGGAGGCGTTCCCACCTCACAACTCTAAAGTTTAAGTACCTTACCTGTTGGAGGGCACTCGGACTACTGTCGTTGGAAATTTGGACTAAATAAAATGGTAATATTTTACCTTCTACAGTTGATCTCCTTGTAGCAAAATTTTTCACACACATGAACTTAACAGCTGGTGCTGTTTCCTGCAACATCTCAAGGAGATCAACTGTATTCTCCCCACAGTCCAGGCCCTTCAACAGGAAGGTCTGATTTTTTTCCGCCTTTGGCGTATATGAAAAGTGGGGAGCTTGGACACTATTAAGAGCATCTTTCGCCTGTTTGAAGTCAGCCAGTGTCTTTGTCTTGATCGAGAGCTTATCACCGGTCACTCTCTTAATTTCAAAGTTTTTGATTTTATGTTCGGCTGCCAATAACCGAACCATATCTCCTCCACGCTGCCCAAAAACGTTTATTGGAGGAACTTTTTCATTTACCACATTAATTTTATTAGGAGGACCAGTAGACACACCGGCTGGATTCTTCTCCTTTTGCTTATTTTTTAATTTTAAATATTTAATGAAATTATTATCGCTATAAATATTACCTATCTTATCGTTGCTCTCTATCTCGACGTCCATTTCTTCGTGCATTGCAGACAGCACCGCATAATAATTGGCGCTGTCGTTCGCTCCTCCCGCGCTCAGGATATTTTCCGCATCATGGACTGTCTTGCTCATATCTTACGATTTCGTTTTATATGTTGGTACTCCTTTCCCGTTGGTCTTGCTCGTTGTTTCCTATTTTTCATTCTTCTTAGTTAATATCGGCTCTTCTTGGCCGGACGTATTCTGCGGCTTCGCTTTTTGTTTGTTCCCATTTGACAACATCCGGACCATATCTTCCGGAGTTTTAATTCGTCATTTTGTTTCGCAACCCTTGTATTCTCCATGGTTACTTTTTCATAATCTTCGCTTGAAATCGTAATTCGCTTTCCATGCTCACAATTGTCTTGTTCATTTTTCCGCTTGTTTATTTTATCATTTGTAATTTTCAAAATGCCTGGCTCTGGGTCCCCCAGCGGTGGGAAGCCGTCGGGCTCCTCCATCCCCCCGGTGAAAAAAACTTTTTTCTTTCTTAAAACTTTCTCGCAGGTAAAGTCAAGATACTCGATAAATTGTTCGAATAGTTCGACGATGCAATAAGTTTCTTTATAAAATTACTTTCTAATTGACGTTTTTAAAAATTATTTTAAGTTATAAAAATTCTTGACAGGAGCGAATTAAAAACACGTCTACACGCAACGAGTGCTAGACGTAGAATCCGTATTCCGTCCCAAAATTCTCTTTGTTGCCTCATCAGAAGGCAATAAAATTTGCACAATTTCCGAGACCAGTTCGATGTCAGAACGTGATAACATTCTAGGTGCATTTTTAACTTGTTGATTGGCAAAATGTCCCCAAATTTTGACAAACCTGGCGAACATTTGATTAGTCGAGTTCCATCTTGTAGGAATTGACTGAATTAGCGGCATCACATTTCCTTCCGCTATACCCTCTCACTCCTGCTCCGCTCTTATTGTCTCCATGAAAACATTGCTTTGTCTTCCGAATGTGACGACGTTTACCAAAATTTGGTTGCCTTCATTGCAATTACATTTAGAAGATGGGTAAAATATTAAATGTTCTTACTCTTGCCTATCAATGCTCTTACACCGGCAACCATGTTTCCACCACCGTCGGTGCATATGCCTACAATTTTATATTTTGTGATACCAAATATTTGTAGGCATTTAACTTCCAGCATAATTGTTTCGAGGCTGTTTTTTGTATCTTTACCTGTCAATGCAAAGCAATACAAACTAGGAAAATCTAGGTACCAACCAATAAATGCGCAGTAACGACCAGAAATCTCTTGGATGTGTTGGTGATGGTGCAATGATACCATTTAATGCTGCCTTAACTAAGTCAGCTGCGTCACAGTACTTGGAGCTAACTATTTTAGTGACGCGGAAGGTACACGTTTTTCTATCAAACAACTTGATATACAATATACAAAAATCTTTAACTCAAGTCAGTACCTAGAATTTTTTTGGAGGCAAGGTTATATAAAGGAACAGCAATTTTAGAAATGAAATTAAATCTCATTTTTTCGACGATTGAGTGAGGTAAATTATCTTTCAATATCATAAATACCAGCGCATTTGTGATGTCTAATTCACGTTTTCCACCGCCTGTAAAAATGATAAAACAATATTTTCTTCCACTATCTAACTACTTAAGTAACTCGCGCTCATAACTAGATATCCTTCCTTGACTTTCAATGAGAGTCATTTGCCTAAATGAGGCAGAGGCTAAGGGAAAAGGAGTAGGATATCTTGAGCGAACTTCAATCCGTGTCTCTAGCGAAAAATGCAAAGATGATTCTACATTATTTGGATCAAGTGTAGGCGTAGGGTCCTGCGAAAGTGAGGTTAATGGAGCAAACCCGGAGCATGAGGTTAAGGGTGTGGGGTCACGACTGCCTGTACCTTCATTTGCGGTACTCGATACATTTTTACTCTGAAGAATTTTACTTAATTAGAACCATTAATCAAAAAGTTAAACTAAACTTACCTTATCTTCGAAAAAATATTTTGGATGCTTATTTTTTAAGGTGGACTAGTAGATTAGTTGCCCCTTCTCCCCTTTTTACTATTTTAAGGCAAATGGAGGACTGGGCCTCGTTTCCTCCAGTCTTCGTGAAGCACTTCCACACAAATGATTGCGACATGACGCCCGTCCGTCTGTCCATGAGTCACAGCAGCTAGAAAGCTCAATTTTTGTGACAAGGTCAAAAGTGGTGGCCTCTCAAAAATTGAAGTCTTATTAAACATTTCAAATGTTTTAAGGTTGTTCCTCCTAATAACGAATTAGACCTTAACTTTTTTTTTGTATCAAAGATAGTCGAGTGGAGGATCAGATGAAAGGTCATTCTAAGTCTAGCATTTGTTGCAAACAGGTATGTTTTTAATCGCCACTGTCAATAATTTTAAGAATGAAATAATTTTTTTACAAAAATTCACTTAGAAATTAATTTTTTCAATTGAAAAACATCACCCTTTCGAATTATTCGAACATTTATCGATTATCTGAAGTTTCACTTCTGAAGAAGTCCTCAGAAGCGAAAAGACACTCAAGGACCGTACCGGTTGATGAACATTGCCGTGGAGCCCGATGGTTTGTTTTTCTTTGTTGAAATTTAATTTGCCAACTAGCTATTCTAGCGAATCGCTCCTCAGTCTGACTTCTTTATTTTCTCTCTCATGCTTCTCCTCTTTGTCACTAACTTCGACTAGTTGTTCAATTTTGACGACTTATAAAATTTTTAATTTGTCTTTTTCTTTATTGTTCTCACTTTTTAGTCTTCGCTTTAACTTTTTCTCACCCGTCATTGTTGGTGATGGACATGATCGTTCTATTTGATGGATAAAACCATCGGGATCCACCATCTCAATGTTTATCAACTGGTACCGCCCTTGAACGTCTTTCCGCATCTCGGGACTTCTTCAGTAGTGAAACTTCAGATATTCGATAAACGTTCGAATAATTCGATGGGGTGATATTTTCCAATTGAAAAAATTAATTTCCAACTGACTTTTTGTAAAAAAAAAAAAAAAAAAAAAAAAAAAAAAAAAAAAAAAAATTATTTGATATCTGAAATTATTGACAGGAGTGATTAAAAATACGTCTGTTTGCAACGAGTGCTAGATTTAGAATAACCTTTCATCTGATGCCCCACTCGACTACCTTTGATATGAAAAAATCGTAAGGTCTACTTCGTTAACCTTAAAAAAAAAAAAAAAAAAAAAAAAAAAAAAAAAAACTTGGAATGTTTGATAAGACTTCAATTTTTGAGTGGCCACCACTTCTTACCTTTTCACAAAAATTGAGCTTTCTAGCTGCTGGCACTCAGGCACAGACGGAAAGAAGAGCAGACGCACCGGCAGATAGATGGATAGGCAGGACTTGAAACTAGTAGGTTCTTTATAAACATTTTTTTACAAACCCCTTAAAACGAAAATTTGCATAAATATTTCACAAATGCGTAAAATCCCAAGGTGGTCGATCCTACATGGAGGTGCTGCGGGACATCAGGGGAAACGTAAGGCCCGAGGACACCAACACAGCCATTAAAGCAGGCAAGTCGGGCCACATAATAATTGAATTTGGAGCAGAGGCCGACAATTGGGAAGCATTCTGCAACGCAGAATGGCAATGATCGAAATAATGTCACGGATCTGGTCTGGATAAAAAGAGAGTCTCCCAATGTGGGCAGGATCAAAGCAAGGTTGACACCAGAAAACCATAGGGGACAACGCATGGCCGTAATTGACTTGACTGAAAAGGACGCCGAACTATTTTTGAATAACAGTATAATATGCCTTGGCTATGGTCACACTACACAAATATGCAAAGGACCCGATAGGAGTTCCCTATGTTATAAATGCGGTGGAATGGGACACAAAAGAAAAGAGTATACGAAGAGGCACACTGTATTCTTTGCATGGATACTGATCCAAGGCCTGATTTTGGACACGTCTTGTAATCAGGAAAATGCTGGGTTTTGTAGGAAGCCCTAGCCAGGGCAAATTCAGAACTTCAATGACCCGCATCTTGCAGCTAAACCAACACCACAGTTCAACCGTCCAAAATCTCTTTGAGCAGTTTGCGAGGGACATGAAAGCCGATTTTGTGCCGTTGAGTTAGCAACATCATGATAAAAGTTCTGCATCATGGTATCTGGTACTGCCGTCATCTGGGTTTGAAATAGTGATTTCTAGGCGGAGAGCTGTAGACGGGGCAATGATTTTGTGTAAGCTCGGTGATCAGGAACCACCTTCTTTAGTGTTTACCTTACACTTTCCAAGCTAAGCTTAACGCTTTGGGGGGCACTGTCTCAAACGCAGACGGGAACGTGCTCGTTGGAGGAGACTTCAACGCCAAAGCAATCGGATGGGGCATGCCTCAAAGAGATTCGCGGGGAAAATGGATCCTAGAAATGGCGGCCAGGACGGCGCTCGTTGTATTTAGCACCAGAAATACGCCAACTTTCCGCTATATTGGCCGTGAAGGATCCATACCAGACGTGACATTCTGCTATGAGTCCTTAGTACGGAGGATACACAATTGGAGAGTATTAGAGGACTACTCAGCCAGTGATCATCAATGCATTCTGCTTGAGATCAGTGATGTTGTTTTCTGACGTCCGTACTCTTGGCTTTCTACAATTGGGTGGAACATCGGAAGGATGGACGTCGAAACGTTCGTCGAGGTGCTCACAACAAGTGCCCCAATGCAGGGAAATCTGCAGGGGATGGAAGCTGGCAGTTCAAGATGTAGTGAACTTAACTCTGAGCATCATTAGGACTGCTTGCAACGCTTCTATGTCCCGTAGAAAACCCAGGCATGGCAAGCCTCCAGTGTACGGATGGTGAACTGATATCGCTGAAAAACGAAGGGAGTGTCACAAGCTTCCGCGTGAGGCTCAACGGGAACCGTGACGGGACGTGCGACAGGGTGGCACGATATAAGTTGGCCAGGGAATGCCTTTGCAAATTGATTAACAACAGCAAGGCTCGCTGCTGGCAAGATCTTGTGGACAATGTGAACAAGAATCCATGGGCCTTGGCTACAAGCTACTTATGTGGAAGCTTGGTGCCCTACGTAAACCTTCTATACATGACGCAGAAAGATGGGCAAGACAGTGCGGGCACTCTTCTCCGCGCATCCCGACTGTGTTGGCGCTGTTCATGGTGAAATAGCAGTCGAGTGTCCAGTCTTCCCACAAGGGTTCCCCAGGTTCAGATGGTGTTCCAGCTAAGGTGTTGCAGCTTGTATATCACCATTGTCCTGATTTGCTGTTCAGCACATTCAACACTTGCCTGTGGGACGGGGTTTTCCCGGTACGATGGAAGGTGGCGAGGCTCGCGCTGATCAGCAAGGGAAGAAAAATCCCAGATCACTGTCTGCATACCGCCTGCTATGCATGTTAGACACTGCTAGAGAAACTCATCAAGGGAAGACTCATTGACGCGGTTCGTGCTGCTGGGGACATATCTCCGCGGCAGTATGGACTTAGAGCAGGACGCTCCACTATTGATGCAATTACAGAGGTGGTAAATGCGGTCCAAAAGGTAGAGACACATAGTCGCGCCAAGCGATGGATCGTCCTGTTGGTGACACTCGACGTCAGGGACGTCTTCAGCTCCGCTAGATGGGTGTGCAGTAATCGAGCAGTTAAAGGGTTAACGAAAAACTCAAACATAAAATGTCCCAGATCAATTGAAACGATCAAACCGGTACGATTGCGGATTGAATTGGAACAATTTCCGATTGAACCAGAACAATTCGCGATCGAACTGGTACGATTTGAGATTGATCTGGTACGTTGAAATTCTTTTGACAGGGCAGTTGTCATTGAGTGAGGAAGGAGACTTGGGAGGTAATCCCACTTCCCATCCAACCTTCAGAGTGTGCAGTAAGTGTGGTGAGTGGTTGCAAGGAAAAGTCTAACCTATAAATTCTAAAAATCACATTTTCAAGTAAAACAAAATCCTTTCATTTGTGCAAGTATAAATAAAGTCTAATAGGGTTGGTTAATCCCCCTAACAATTAAATTTTTTGTAGCACAGTGAGATATTATTACTCAGTTAAAGAAAAGTCAATCTAAATCAAAACCAGTTCCCTAGAGTTTGCAAGTCACAGGTAAGAGTTTTTTTTTCATTTAATGTGATAATGGAAGTGATAACAAACTCGAATAAACCGATTTCAGCCGAAGGGCGGGCTCACTTAGACAATCGTTTAACCAAAGGTACATATACATCATCGGCACCAGCAAAGAGTTCTGCAATTACTCGATCTCAACCGGTATCTGTTCAACAAGTGCAAAATGTAACAGAATGAAAACCAACCGGGCCTACTCGTCTGAATATAGGTTTGGGTACGGTTAAGGCGGGATCGGGTTCAGAATTTACCAAGCAAGTGAGTGATTATCGAGTTCACGTGCAAAAATGGAAGCATTACAACAACAAGTGGAGCGTTGAGTAAAGTTACATGTTGGAGTCTGAGTACATCCGAGAAAATGTGGGAAACTTTAATTGGTTCCTCCATTGTAAATTTTAGTGTGTACACAAAAATGTGCTGCTGGGCAGCCAAGATGGAACAATAAGATTTTTAAGTATAAAAACCGGAATAAGTGCTTTACCGATACTTCACTTAGCCACAGCCGCTACACAATGTGCTTTTTGCCCGGTAGGACACTTAGGAGGAGTTATATCTGAATGTGGACAACTTCGCGTTTGGAACATTGATCAACAAACAATATTTATCTCATCGTCATGTGCCGATATATTTAAACAGGACAAGTTGTTCAATTCAATATAACAGAATATAGAGTGCCGGTTGTGTTGTTCTCAAACGGAAGCTCATATTCGTATTCAAAGAAAAGAGTGCATCCGTGAATCCTACAACATTCTAAATGGACAATTGGCGGAAGCATGTCAACCCGCTACAGAACCTATGATATCTGAAATGGACATTACCGACTGCCTGAGACGAGAGATAGACTAGAGCTATTGAAAAAGCATAGCATTACAAACTTTCAGGCTGCAGATACAGGAGTGAAAAATTGTATATTTATCAAAACCACATTTGAAGAGCCGTTTGTGATTGGAGTGAGCTTATTAAAAGGATTTATCAAGAAAATTCTCCTGCCCCTAGATACGTACTCAGGTTTATACAGTACCAATCGTTTGCCGCGCTAACGTTGTGGACATAGTTTTTGCTTGCAGTTCTTTAATCGATCAATATTTTGTTTCTATTGCTGGAAGCTTTTCAATTGTTATCAACAAGCGATTCAACAATAAAGTTGATCGAGACTTGTTAATAGGAAAAATAGCTGAGTTAGTTACTGCTAAAAATTCTGCCTATAAGGTAGATTTGAAAAATCCGGATTTGGGTATTCTAGTAGAAGTGATAAAAGGAATTTGTTGCCTCAGTGTTTTACCAGACTACTACAAGTATAAGAAGTACAATTTGATGGAAGTAATAGCTTCTAAAATAGATGTTACAGAATCGAAGTTTCAGGACCATCTGCATCGTCGTCGAGCGCTCGGAAGACCATGCGGGTGAGTACCCTTTCATTGCATCATAAATTAAAACAATAGCAAAGGCTTTTATATGCATATGAAATTAAAAAAAAAACACTAGTTGTGGCAGCTAGTATTGTTGATATATTGTGTTCATTTAAACTATCAAATTATTTAAATAGAAAAAAAAACTTAGAGAAAGTATATTTAAAATATATTATTTACATTGAATGTACGAGTATGTGTCAACAAAACCGATTAATTTTTATTTTTGAGAAATTTACACTAGGATACAAGCCAAAAATAAAGAAAATAGCGAATGTAAAAATAGAAATTGTGAAAAATGACCAGCTCATGTCCAAATAGTGATTCATACCACTTACATTTTCCAACATTTCTAGATTACTGTGCATTTGAATTTGCCGGCTTTTATACATTAGTCATTATGTTGTTTGATACTGTTCAAAGCATTTTCAGTTTGAATTCCATATGTTGTGAATGTCGCTAGTTCGGTCAGTCCGCCAAAGCTCGTCGGGTAATGTCGAATACTATAGAAGACCACAGATAAAATATTTTTATAGATTAGCATATGCTAGAAAATTATAAACCTCGTTGGATTATATGTACTTTACATAAAGATATTTATGTGCTTTAGTTTATATGCAAGCATATCCATTTACTTATGCTGCTCATTCACCTTTTTCCTATTTAAAGAAATTCGGACACAATGCACAATACGTCGCGGTTAACAGACATAGAGATGAGTGTACATATGCATAAGAGAGAACTGATTTTCTAGATATTTTTATTATACACGAAGAGTTTGATGAAAGTGTACGTTACGGACAAATATACTATTAAAGCGAAAGAAATGTTCATATTATTATCCCGCCAAAATTAACTAGCTAAATCGCTAATCAAACAATATGCTATGTCCTCACGAAACTAGAAAACGATATCCCCTAATAATTGTTTACCTACTGATAGTATCAGTCCGCTTCAAAACGAACTAAATAAAAAAAATCCATTACAACTCATATTTTCTGCTTCAAATTATCTTTTATGAATGATTGATCTTTTTGCTGATTTTGCAATTTTTGGTTTGAGGTTTTTGTTTTTTTTTTTGATTAAACACCAGTTACTGTACGTCTTGTGTTATTTCTCTAAGCAATAAGTGGAAACATTGTCATTATTCGTATTATTTCCAAAGAAAAAAAAACACATCAGGCTCTTGCTTTAAAATAGGAAAACAAAGAAAAAAACAAAATTTATTTATAATTCTAATAAACTTAATGCAATCAAGAAAATTGCAAATGCGATGGTAAATTATATCAAAAAAAAAAACTAAATAAATTGTTATGTTTTTATTGCACGTTTAAATCGTTAGTTCTTGCATACAGTGTGCTTAACTTGTGAATAAATAGATCCGTATGCTTCATAATTATGATGTTTATGTTTAAATATACATTGCGAAAGAGTAAAATGAATAATCTAATGAAGTGCTAATTTTCCCACAAAATCGGTCTTTCCTTTCTCCCGACTCTAACCGGGTATAGGACCCGGTACGATGGCAGGCTTCCACCTCAAGACATGAGCCAGCCGCCGGGTACTTAAACAATACTTCTCGTTTCAGGTGATGTCGCGGGTTGAGTGGCCCAAGCAGAGTGCCTCTTTATGGCATAGAGTTATGCAATCAAATTGTATAATTCTATGGCATAAATTGGTCACCAGGGTTCTGATGGGAAAGTTCATGCAATTCAAGTTGTATGAGTTTTCCACTCAGAAGAGGAATACCTGGCCACTGCAACAAAATATATATGGATTTATTCCGGTTGGGTGGGTGCAAAGGGGCTCCACCATCACCCGGTTGCCCCTCTTTCATTTGTGGGCCATGAACTTCGTCGGGTAATGACGAGGTTACCCCAAGTCCGCCTTTCTTTTCAGGTTCCACTTGTTCTCGTAACAAGTTATATCTCCCTCGGTGTAGTTATCTACAATTTTTGCGACTTCAGTCGCCTCTGGATCTGCAATCAAATTCGTGAGTGCGAAAGTTTTTGTAGTGGATCCTCGTGCTGGGGAAATGAACCCGCCCCACGACACCGCAATGCTAGCCTGCCAGCGCATTCACGCGTCTCCAGACGAGGGCGTTCTCGGCAGATACCGACACCTTCTTCTGCCGAGGCAGCAGACCATCGCTGCAGCCCTTCACGGACATTTTTGAAATACTAATTCACTACAGGTGGATATTCTGGATACATTGGAAACCACTTTTCAAGTTCCAGAATATCTAATGTGGCTTTTGACGGACTATCTGAAAGACTGAAGGCTGCTCTACGACACGACATAGGGCTAACGAAGGACGGAATTTACATCGGGTGATGTCCAGGGATTTATCCTTGGTGTGGACCTGTGGAACGTGTCTTACGACGGGCTACTGGAACTAAAGATTCCAGATGAGTCACTCTTGATTGGCTACGTGGATGATGTTGCGGCTCAGGTCACTGGACGCACCGTTGAACAAGTGCAACTTAGGCTACGTATGCTAATGCACTGAGTGAGAGACTGCTCGAGGGTTCAGTTTAGCACTGGAGAAAACCGAAGTGGTCATCTTGATAAAAAAGAGAATCAATAGAGTAAGGATGATCAATATTCAAGACATACTAATCAAATTGGAGCCAGCGGTGAAGTAACTGGGGCTATTGATTGACTCAAAGATGAGTTTCTCTGAGCAAATCAGTGCAATGGCTTTGAAGGCTACTTCAGCAGTATTGACTCTGAGTCGACTTATGGCCATCGTTGGGAGAACCAGCCCATCCAAAAGACACCTCTTGATGATTGCTTTAGGCTCAGTGCTACTGTACGAAGCAGAAATATGGGGCGACGCTCTCAGTAAGGAGGTGTACCGAAAACGATTGGCACAGGTACAGAGAAGAGGAGCACTGAGAATTGCATCTTCGTATCCAACAGTCTCTGATTCAGCGGTGAGAGTTACTGCAGGCCTGATACTTGTTGCGCTCCTTGCTAGAGGGTGCTGCGATATTTACCTGCATCGAAGCGAGGATACGAGAGGGGTAGTAGTCCGTGAGGAGAGACAGCTCTCACTCAACGATTGGCAGTAGTTTTGGGTGAATTATACGAAGGGAAGGTGGACTGCGCGCCTCAGCCCGGATGTGAAACCATGGCTAAATTGAAGACATGATGAGACTGACTACTATCTGACCCAGCTTTTGAGCGGGCATGGGTGTTTACAGTCTTACCTGCACAAGATTCGCAGGTCACGGTCCCCCGATTGCCGGTTTTGTCCAGGAGACGAAGACAATGTCACACATTTTTTGCATGCATAACATGGGACAGGTTGTGGAAGGACCTCTACAGGGAGATGGTAGAACTCATCCCAAATAGTATAGTTGCGGTGATGCTCGAATCGGTTAACAAATGGAGCCACGTTGCACATTATGCTTTTGCAGTCCTGAAACATAAATGGGACTCACAGCAGCCGGGGATGTTGGGGCTGGGTGATCGCTTGTCTGGCACTTCTCTTTCCCTCTTCCCACGCTAGAAGAGGGATCCCCCAGAAGTAACAAAACGAGACCTGGCACGAAGTAATGTGTCAATCGGTTTCAGGCTAGGCTCTCGGGTTGACAGGGGAGGTGTTTAGTGGGTAGTCCAGTCACCTTTTTGCGAGCATGGGACTCCTAAGCTCTGTGCTTAAGTGGCATTTACGTTCCAACCACAAAAAACACCTTCTTCCACGATCCTTTACTACGCTTACCTCATATGCACAATCAACGAAATCTTGGTCCTCTACCACAGTCTCTTGGCGTATTTAAACGTTTTATGAAAAATCATGTTTGTAAATTCTCCTACAATTCTTAATTTTTGATATCATTGAATTGTGACCTTTATTCTTTAATTTCTTCCAATTTTTTTATTTGTATATTTTGTATTTATCTTTCAATTGACTTCTAATTGGACTGTCAGTCTTTAAACAGTGGAAAATGGAGGACCTTTTATTAATTAGCTAAAATCTGTCGAATTAACAAAGGGTGTCAGTTTCAGTTACAATGTCATATCTTACATAAAAATTATTTTGCAAAGTGAATTCTAACACCATATTTATTTTAGCATCAATAAACCCATTAAAATTCACAATCTGATGAGTTTCATTGACCAAGAGACAATATTCACCCTGTCTAAAATTTCGGTGTTTTGCCGTCTGTTAAAATTAATACAAAACATGACAGTATCCTTGTTCCACACAAATAAATAGCACACTTTCTAACCAACAACCACCCCATTGCCATACATAATCATTGATATGTGATGACGCGTGAAGGATGGAGAAGAAGATGATGTAAGTTGTCGTTGGCTCCCTTCAAACAATCCTTTTTCTTAATACGCGTACTATTAGTACCGTGTTGTACGAATTGAAAACCTTTTAGGGGGTTGGCATTGTCCCAATTCATAATGCACTGCCATGAAGCGTGGTATTAACAAAATCACATTGAAATCTGGAAATTTAAATGGGGTAACATAGGTTTTAATCCTACGATATCAAATTTAACATCTTAAGATTAGAAAGTACACTATCTGGTTTAAAAATATTTAAAAGAAATTTCTCGGATGAATTTTTGCCATTCAAATCATCATTCAGTAACGTGAGCTATGTTCCTTATAAAATATCGATTACAATCATACTATTTACAACTAACTACACCCTATCCTTAAAATCTGATACAAACAATAGAATTATAAGGACAACGACACTGGCGGGAAGACACATCGACGCTCAAGGATAATGGTACGATTCAATGGAATATGGTTGGGTGCTAAAAGGGTTGACAATGATACAAATGGTTTGTTCTAGCTTTCACAGGACATGCAGACTAATAGCTTCCAATAATTATTTTAATGGAATTAATCGGCGGGATCTTTAAAGGGCCATTTGCATTTGTTACGCTGCCATATAAAAAGATTGTTAGCATAAAAGATTCGAAAAGCCAGTAAATAGGTTTTGCGTCATTGAAAGATTACTAACTAATGCCCAACATGTGCAACGCTAAGGACAATTTGGGGCGAAAGATGAGCGAAAATCAATGCTTTGAGAGCAGTTATGAGTAATTACTGTCATTATTGTGTTTGCTTTATTGTTAGCAATGACTGATTTCCGATAATGGATACAAAAGCTGTTTAAGGAAGAAGGTGATTATTGACGATACATAATATTAATTCCAAATTACTAAACTATGCCGTACAATACAAATATGAATTCTTTGTAACATAAAACATACTATAGATATGAATGCTTAAATTATTATTTTATTCCAGACCGTTCACCATACTTAGCCATCTATCGGTTATACAATGTTAAAGCTCATCATGGTATTGATCGCACTTTGTCACTCAATAAAAGGACATTCCTATTTGGCTTGGCATCACTAACAAAGTATTTATTATCTTCCACTTGCAAACGCACACAAACGACTCCATCAACTTCCTACAAAGAAGTCCTGCCTTGAATGAATGCCAAAGGATGGCCAACGACAATTCAGAGTGAATTAATGAGAACAGATAGCATCATCATTGCAGTCCTTTTTGGACAGCCATAATTCTCCCGCTGCTTCGGCTGAAATGAAATGGGGCTATGGATACAATCAGATGCCAAAGATATTTTGCAGAGGGTCCGCAAAATGTTTCAATTTAAGTGAACTTGCGTTCATCAACTGGAAATGGTAAAGAGTAGGAGGAATATTTATTTTCCGACTGGCTGCATCGTTTGAATGGAAATATTTTTAGCTTTACGCCCAATGTTTTTTGCACAAAAGAAATTAAATTGATTTAATGCAAACATTTCAATGGAGTATCATTTTGTCGGATACTATTTGTTATTCAAATCAAATTTGATATTAAAATGAAACTTTTCAGCGACTCGACTGGAATTAATGTAATTTTCTTAAATTCTATATAATGCAGAAATTTTAAACTTTGCTCAATTGCAAAATATTAGCAATTGTAGTGCCTCTTTTATGCAATTCTTTGCAAAAATCTGCCACGGTATTATTTTGATTGGTTGGGGATCTTTCGAAACTACAGCGCAAAGCGCGTTAAATGTGATTTTAGTTCGGTGAATTGAATTATTTTGATGGTGAGCAACATAGAGTTTTAACGTTAACGTTAAGGATAATGATTATGCAACTGAATTGAAATACTTTTTTTGTGGTCGGGAGGTGAATGCCATTTATGATTGTGGGGCTCCTATGCTCACAGATGACTGGACTACCCACTAAACTTCTCCCGTGTCAACTTGGGAATCTACCCTGGACCCATTTGACATATTACTTCCGGTCATGCCTTGTTTTGCCACGCCTTCAAGCTGGCGTATCCCGCCTCTAGCGGGAGGGGGAGAGGACGAGGAATTGCCAGATAAACGATCCCCAGCCCCGACATTCCCTGCTACTGTGAGCCCGTTTTAATTTTTAGGACTGCTCGAACATAATGTGCAACATGGTTCCATTTATCAACTGATCCAAACATCATAGCGGCAATACTATCCAGAGTGAGCTCTCCTGTCTCCCTATAGAGCTCGCGTTGCAACTTGTCTCAATTTTTGCATGCAAATAATATGTGGTAGACATTGCCTTCCTTTTCTGGATAAAATAGTCAGTTGGAGAATCGTGATTTACGAATCTTGTGCAGGTAAGACTAAAAACATCCATTGCCGCTCAAAACCTGGGTCAGATAGAAATCAGTCTCACCATGCTTTCAATCATGTCATGTTCTCAGATCCGGGATGTGCCGCGCAATTCAGCTTCCTGATAACCATGATCCCGGGATCGATATTCCGTCGAGATCGTCACCCCCATATATAAATATCCCAACTAGCTGATAAAGTTGCATGACAGATCTCTGCGGCTGAACGCCATTGAAGTTGATGGGTGGCGAAAGAAATGTAAAAAAAAACTGACAGTTCTCGGCGACTGCACCGGGAATCCGACGAGAAGTGAAAAAAATGGCAGTGGTCTGTTTGCTTATTGTTGCGATGTGTGAAGTACTTGAGAAAATTTTCCGAAATTTCCTCCATTAAAACTTTTACATTTCTTATTTAAATACGTGACAAGGCAGCTACCACACTGTACAGTTGTTATTTCAAGTAAAATAGTTGGTGCGGGACGAGTGCAAAGCGTTGAGCAAATGCCGTTCAATGATGATCGATATTTGTGCATCTCCATTATGGGAATATTTTTAGCTGTTTTCGAGACCAACGACCAAACCATCGATTCATCAATTAGCAAAAAACCACATGAATTGCGTGGATTGTGCAATGAGCTCTCCGCCAACTAATGTGATTGATCTAGATTATTTTCAATAGAACGACGACAAAGGCGACTGTGGCAGCAAACGCACCGCTCCGCGCCGCCAAACAGGACAAAAACAGTTTTTGTTTTCAGTGTTTCGATTTTTAGTATATTGGGGCTTCCGCCTTTCAATACAGCTGCCCATTGCGGGCTGGCTAAAAATTTTTCTTTGTTCGACGTAAAACATATGACCTTTCCTTGATTTTCGTTTTCTTCGGCAACGAGGCTAAAGTCTACAGAATCAAATAAATCGCTGAGCGTAAAGGAACAGTGGTTGATACTGGCGATTTAACAGCAGTCAGCGGCGGCCATTTGTTGTACACATCAAATATCCCAAACAATGAAGAATGTTGGATACGTGATATGTGGAAGCATAATTTAGAAGAGAAATTTCATATCATAAGACAAATTGTTCAAAAATATCATTATGTTGCTATGGGAACAGAATTTCCAGGTGTGGATGCAAGTTATGACTAATTGTTCCGCGGTTTGCAAAAAAAAACACACAATTTGTAAAACACTATAACTTTCACTGGACTTGATAACTCACGGAATACAAAAAGCACTTCAATATCTTGACCACTTAAATTTATAATGTTTAATAGCTAAGCAAACAAATGCTACCTGGGTGCAGTTAATTTAATTTAGCATACGCGGCGGCGGTTCCTTCTTTCTTTCTCAAACGGGCTTGGGACCATTTAACACGGGGTTCTATGTTATACAATCACCTAGAAATCTACAACCACTAGGAAAGACTGGTCGACTAATTGCCTACAAATGACACAAAAATAATCCTGGGTGATTTCAAAGCTGAGGTTGGCAATGAGCTATCTCATCGGGGAACGACTGGAGGATAGAGCCTCCACGATAAAACAAATGACAACGGCCTGCGCCTGATTGACTTTGCATGTAGCAGAAATCTAGTCATGCGTTCGACTTGCTTCTCACATCAACGCATTCATAAAATAACCTGGGTATCACCGGATGGCAGCACACAAAACTAGATCGATCATGTTCTGGTCTAACAGCTTTGTGCCTCGAGCATACTTGACGTCCGTACATACCGAGGAGCCAATCCTAACTCAGATCATTACTTGATCAAATTAACCTACCGATGTTGTATGTCAAAAGCATATTCACTGAAGACCAACTCGCTACGAAAATTTGACATCGAAAGGCTCCAAAAGGCGTCTGTGGCCGAAAATTTTACGGTGACCCTCCCATCTTATCAGATGCATCGTTAAAGAAGAGCAACGAGCTCTGGATGGAAGTGAAAGCGGCTATCAGGACCGTGGCAGAACAGACGATCGGACATCAAGCCCTGCGCAAGAGGAATGATTGATTCGATGATGAGTGCCAGGATGCGTTAGATAAAAAGAATCAGGGGTACAAAGAATACGTAGGTAGGAAAACCAGGACAAAGAGAGAACACTATGGAAATCTCAGAAGAGCAGCGAATAAGATAATTAGGATTAAGAAAAGAAAATACTATGAAAACCAATTGAGAAGTATAGATGTAAGTTTATCGAGCAACAACACAAAGACAAGCATACAAAGTAGTGAAAAGCCTGAAACGTGATTACCAGCCCATAACCACGCTTTGTTGTGATGAAATCGGCAATATCATCGCTGATTAAACGAAGATTAAGGAAAAATGGGCATCATATTTCAAGAACCTCCTTAATCCTCCACACAGCTCCAGAGCATTGAAGCCTATAGATGTCTGCGGAGAGCTTCAATTGACCCCACCAACTCTGGATGAAGTTTATTCCGCCATCAAAGCCCGAAAGAATAATAAAGCGCTGGGCTTCGATGAGATTCCAGTGGAGCTGATCAAATATGGTGGCAGTAGTGTTCATCAAGCTATTCACAAAGTCATCCAGTACATTTGGCAACAAGAACATATGCTGAATAAGTGGAGCCAAGCAATTTTATTCCCTATCCACAAAAAAGCTGACAAGTTACAGTACGAAAATTACATAAGCATATCACTACTTTGTACGGCGTACGAAATATTTTCAAAGATCTTAGAAAACCAAATCGGATCATACACCAACAGTATTATTGGGGAGCATCAAGGTGGTTTTAGAGCAGGCAGATCGATGATAGACCAATTGTTTACAGTCAAGCAGGTACTTGAAAAGTGCTGGGAGTTCAACATAGACGTTCACCAAATTTTCGTTGACTTTAAGCAAGCATACTCGTACGACAGTATTGATCGTACCGCACTGTACCAAATAATGTTTTGCTTTGGCATCCTAGCCAAACTTGTCCGTCTTACCAAAATGACAATGACGTCAACGTCCGCATCAATAACCAACTCACCGATGCTTTTTACACAAATATCGGACTAAAGCAGGGAGATGGCCTATTCAATTTGGCTCTGGAGAACGTCATAACAAAGCTACCAGACGATACACGCGGTACATTACTATTCAAGTCAAGCCAAGTAGTAGCCTATGCGGACGACATAAACATTTTGTCATGGTCACTAACAGCTGCAAAAGAACTCTTCCTAAAACTCGACAGCGAAGCAAAACTATTAGGGCTACAAATCAACGAAAATAAAACAAAGCTCATGACGCAGGCGAGGAAAAATACCAAAATACACAAAATATCACACTTGGTGAATCCAGTATCGAAAATGTTAGCGAATTTGTGTATTTGGGGGCCAAAATAACGAAAACAGGCAATGAAAGAGACGAAATATGCCGAAGAATACAGCTCCCAAATAAAATATTTTATTCAGCATATACAGAAAAACAAAGCTCCAAGTATACAAATCTGTGATAAGACCTGTGTTATGCTATGGGTGTGAAACATGGACCCTAAATCAAGCATCCGCAAATATATTGAACGCCTTTGAGTGACGGGTCCTGAGGCGAATAATCGGAGCGAAGCTAGAGCCGGAGGTCTCAACGATTAAAAGACTGCGGAAGCTGCAATAGACTGAACATATGAATCGTATGGATGAACAATGGATATCCAAAAAGTTATTCGTTGGGAGAACTGAAGGCCGGAGACCAGTGGGGAAACCAAACTGCCCGAGCAGGTTTTGGGCGGTTGAACTGTGGTTTAGGCTTACCTAAAGGATACGGGTCATTAAAGTTCTGATTTTGCCTTGACTATGGCTTCCCAAAAAGCCCAATATTTTCCTGATCCCAAAACGTGCCACTGATCCAGTCTTTGATCCACATCCTTGTAAAAGATAACTTGTTTTAAGCCCCATTTTAGCGTATTTGTAACATAGCGAACTTTAATCGGTTTCTCTGCGTACTTGTGTTATGTAACCATAGTAAAGGCAATCGAGGCATTGAATAAACGGCGCATTTTGCCATATCCTGTAGGCAACCCACTCTATTCTTACTTTGCCTTCATTCAGAAATTTTTTGGAGTCATTTTCGGTGAAATGAATTATGTCCATGCGTTGTCACCTATAGTCTTCTGGATTCAGCCTCGCCTTGATCCTGCCCAAAATAAGGAGTTCATTTTGATGGCCTCTTATACCTCAGCTAGGTTCATGGCATAGTTAATATCTCTTATTTCGATCATTTCCATCAGCTCGATCGATGCTATAGTAGCGCTTTTGCCAAGGGCATCCTTTGCTATATTGCAGAATGCTTCTTTATTGTTGGCCTCTGCTTCGGATTAGACGAGTATGTGACCTGACCGTGTTGGTCTTACTAATTTACTGGTAATGTTTGTGTCCTCGAGCCTTACATTATCCCTGATATCCCGATGCTCTTCTGCGTAGAATCGCATCTTGAGGTTCTACAAGCAGTGCCTGCTACCAGGGATGCGTCGTGGCGTCTTGCTCTCCTGTTTTAGACCAGTTCTTTTTTTTACATTCAGTACGAATTTCGGTTTTATTATTTTAAAGTTTAAAAGCCTAACTCAAGTGAGTGTTTTGGTGGTTGGAAAATATTTTAGGCGCATTATCTAGCATGTAGGAGGAATAGAAATGGCTCTTTCTAGAACACGTGCAATTTTTGTGCAGATTTCCAGCTTTTATCGCCTACTGTGGCAACCATTTTTATTTGATTGTCAAGATTTTGACCTTATCTTGTAGCTGCCACCATGTAGATTCTGTTCAGTACAAATTAATAGTAATTCGCATGAGAAAACTATGTTTTATGGTATCTAGGAGGCATAGACATGGATTTCCCTAAAACGTGTCCATTTCCTCGGCTGATCTCTGACTTTGATCGGTCACTGTGACCACAGTTTTTATCAGATTTTCAAACTTTTGGTCTCATTTTGTAGCTGTTGTTTAGTTCTTGATGTGAAATATAATTTGTGGTGCTTTGCATAATAACACTGTGTTTTACGAAGGTTCACATGGGAATACATTAAAAAACAAACTACAAACAAGCTATGTTAAATTAAATGTAATGTAAACAAACAAAAAAAGATAAAATTAATTTTTTTAAATGGTCTAATGAGCGAGATAGTAATTTTTTGGAGGTAAGGTTTTGGGAAGTTTCTCTCTTTATGGCATTGCTGTGGCCAGGATTTCCAACCGATTTACAATATTTTGATTTTGATGGGTAGACTAGCGTCTGAATTTTTCAAAAAGTATAAATTTGTAGTACTTTTGGAAAGTTGAAGGGCAGTTTTAGTTTCCAATTTTTCACGTGTCAATACCCCAAAACATTAAATCGATTTTTCTCCCCTGAAACGTGCGAATAAGAACACTGTGTTGTACGAGGGTTCAAATAGGAACCCTCCGCTCAGATGTCATGTCCCAGAAGGGGATCATAATCAAGCCAAAAAAGCATACATCATCAGATATAACGCTTGCAATATTCCTCTTCGACTGCAACGGCCTGTTCGCAATAGTGGGGTGCTAATTAAAACGACGACCAATGTCAACGCGTTTGAGCTATACTGAGTAACCATGGATAACATGCAGGATGAGTACGACAATACCGAGACAAAAATGCGTCAACCCAGATTGGTTATAAATGGACTCGATAATCAATTTACAGATGAGTAACTACAAAACGAAATGCAAGCGCTAAACCCTGATGTTGGGACGAGAGAAAAAATGGAACTAGTGCATGCCAGACAGACAAAAAACTTGAAATGGTTACACATTATTGAGGTAAATGGAAGCATGTATTAAAGATTAGCTAACAAATACGTCAACATTGATTATGATTCATATTTTGTGAAGGAAGACTTTAATATTACGAGATGCTTTAAGTGCCAAAAATATAACCATAAGGAGTCAAAATGCGAAGGAGAACAAATCTGTGTGAAATGTGCAGGAAAGCATGAGCTCAAGGAATGCAAAAGCACAAAAGATACAATTGTATATGGGTATATGGGTAATAATAAGAATAATGATCACTCACACAGAGCAGACTCGTGGGAGTGCCCAGAGTATCAAAGAAGGATTGTAATTGCTAGGAGGAGGATTGACTACAATTTTGATGCTGATTGTTAATCACAAAACTCAATCAAGCGACAAATTAAGAGTAATTAAGAAGCTTACGACACAAACTGAGTGATATTCAAATTTATTTGCAGCAAAATCCTGAAACGGATCTGATTATATTAAACGCAGTATGGATCTATACTGAAGAAGCAAAGTATTACAATATTCCGGGATATACTCCGTTTTCTCCTGCAGGCCCGGAAGAGGAGGAGATACAACAATTTATATAAAAAATGCAATTAATTTCGTGACAAAGAGAATAACATCTAACATCTCTAATATAATAATATTTGAAATAACCTGCGCAGGTAAAAACTAAAAATCGGTACTACCTATAATCCCAATCGTCTTAATGCGCAGGACTTCTGAACAATAATAGATGCAATATACTGTACTGGAAAAAATTTAATCACAGTTGCTGACACAAACATAGACCTGATTGCAGAATCTCCAGAATTGAGAAAAGGAGTGGTCATTGTCAATAAGGACAAAATGCAGCACGCCCATGTGGAACAGCAAACTCGCTAAATCACTTTTTTTCAATAATTGGTGAATAAATTACCAGGGAGCTTGGTGAAAAGCCAAGTAGCTATTTCAATATCATAAATAGTCCACCTAAGTCCATCTTTCACATTCATCAAACGACTAAAAGAGAAGTATTAAATACAATCGAAAATTTGAAAAAAAATGCAACACCAGGTATTGACAACATCGCCACACATGAAATTATTTTGGTCAAAGAGGAGATAGCTGAACCACTGGCAAATTTTATAAACGAGCATATTAGAAATGGAACATTTCCGGATGAAGAGAAACTGACAAAAATAATTCCAATCTTCAAAGAAGGAGATCATCTGGACCCGAATAGTTACATCCCTGTAGGACTTTTGACAGCCTTTAGTAAAATATTCGAAAAACTTATAAATAATCGTTTAAAATCTTTCTTAATGGACAATTCCATCATAAATCCGAAGTAGTTTGGCTTCCAAAAGAACAAGAGTACTTTCGATGCGTTACTTTCTGTCTCACGTTACATCAATGAAAGTCTTGATAAAGAAGATTATGTTATTGCAATTTTTGTGGACATAAAGAAAACTTTTGATACGGTTGATCATGACCTGTTACTACAAAAACTTGAATCGTGTGGTATACAAGGAAAACCGAAATAGCTTTTTAAAAGTTATTGGGAAAGAAGATTCCAAAGAACATCAGTTAATAATGTCTTGAGCAATCTAGCACCAATGAAATCGGGGGTTCCTCAAGGATCCATACTTGGACCAACCTTGTTTTTGCTTTACACCAATAATTTAAAAATATGTAAACTGAAAGCTCACCACACATTATATGCTGATGATACTGTACTTCTTTATTCAGGACATGATAAAGTTGCCATGGAGAATATCGTCAACGAGGATTTAAATAAATATCGCTCATGGCTTATCGAAAACAAGCTAGCATTGAATACTGGAAAGACAAAATACATGATTTTTAAACTGAAGAATAAGGAAGACATAGAAATTGACCTAAAAATAAACGGCGAAAACTTGCAAAGAGTGTTTGAAATTAAATATCTCGGTCTTAGCATAGATCATCGTTTGACATGGTTGCCACACATAAATAATTTGAGGAGACAACTAGCACCAATGATAGGAGTGTTGAGAAGATATGGAGGTTTTCCAATGCATATAAAGAAACTTATATTAAATGCATTTGTACTAACAAGGCTACATTATGCGGTGGTCATTTGGAACCAATCGTCAAACCAAAAGCTTAATATTATATCCAGGATACTAACTAAAGCCTATAAAAATATTCTAAATCTTCTGATTCTCACTCCAACAAGACTGGAGTATCAACGGATCAATGCACTCACCTTCAGTCAAATTATTACTACGGAGAAAGCTCTGTTTATCTTCAAATGTCTTATTTCCAGTGAATCGGAACGAAGCCCCTTTATAGAAGTATCAAAAATAAATTCGTATAATTCAAGAAATGCCAACAATTTTGTAATACTTTACGCTAGAACTGATCGACGAAAGAACGATGCAACAAATGATGCTCTGCGCATATACAATAATCTTCCAGAAACAGTGAAAAACGTAAACTCATTATTGGTTTTTAAGAAAAGACTTAAGGAATATCTAATAAATTCAAATAAATGATAAGCCCAGAGGGTTGAAATTGCAGTATGTTATGGCATTTCAGCACCTAACGTCGCGATACTTAAAGACAGCTAGTTTTTATAAACTCAGAGTTTTTTTACTGCGTCGTATTATAATATTTTTTTTTCTGAGAACTGTTCACGAATCAGACTAGACTAGCAGGAAAGAATGACTTCACAGTGTTTGGTGTGCTCCTTATACCGATGGAGGAGAATTGACGATGTCTGAAGTACAGATCGCACGAGCGTTGAGCGACGATGAAAGAGTGATGGAGAGAGTGGTAGGGAATGGAGGTATTTAAAAAAAAATTCTTTAAAAAATATACCAAAAGGGTCCCTACTCAACATCTTCGCAGGCTACCCGCTGATGATGTGGGTGTATTGCAATGATCCCTGGAAAAAAATTTCGTTTTAAGTACGTTACGGGTGCTTACACAAATTTATTACACTTGATCGACATAGGGGGGGTAAGTAAATTTCAAATTGTACTTTTGAACCGAATATAATTCAACATCTTTAATAATATAAGATGTCGAGACAAGCTACCTTGGATCAACTACGTCAACACGTGGTTCAGTTATAGCTACTTTTCTAATACCACTCATATCAAAGCTTTAATCATCGCTCCACGGATTAATTCTTTCCCATCCTTATATTGATGATCTTCAATAGCAGTTATAACCAAAATTCCATTATCTGAAAACATCATCCCATTTCCCTTCAGCCACCAGTCTCTTCCGAACATACCGTATCAAGCATTGATTTGAAACATAAACAGTATTCCATTCACTCTGATATTGTATCGATTTCTCAATCCCATCTGGCATTTCCATGCCTCGACTTCTTCTTTGATAACAGATATCACGTCTGTTAATTCACTGTCAATAACAACCTGCCGTGCATAATCCACTATGTTCGAGCGATCTATATTATCATCTTACGAGTTTTGTATTCACGGTGCTTTTCGTGCGACTTGGCCCACCAAATTAAATTTTTCTTCATTCGTTGGAAATAAGCTTCGACATGACATCGCAGTCGAGAGTAACATTTGACCGTCACAATGTTCTAACACATTTCACGTTGCCGAATGCACGCCAATTTCACACACTCAAGAGAAATACGTTGCAGACCACTTTCAACAATGCTTTTTTGATTGGTTTCCCGAGATTTTCCAAATGTTTCACGAATAAATCTCACAATCTGCCCGCGAGCTTAACCACAATCGCAAATAACTACGTGCAAGTCGCAATATTACGCAATCCGACCAACTCTGCCAGAAACTGATAAGCCTGCACATCTCAAATGGATTGATTTTACTTTTCCTTGCGCCTGAAGCCAGACAAGATTTGCGGTAGTCACAAAGAGGTTTCCTGTACGTTTGAATAACTGTTTATTGACCGGAAATTAAGCCCGAAAATAGCAGGTGGCACCACGCAATTTTAAAACACAAATTCGGTATCCAAAACAAAGTTGGAGCTAAGATTGTAAGAAGTGAATGCGTCTTAGCAGTGGTTCAACATGACCACCATACAGAATTCCACAACATGACACATCTTTTCACTCCTTCTTCCCCAAATGCAAGATCCCGAACAATCATCGCGATGGCTTGAATCTGAACACTTCCGCATGAGCTGTTAAACTAGTAAATGATTAAATGATTTACGAGTATAACAATTCATTACTTGCAATCTTCGGATCTCGTGAAGATCCCAATTCCCATTTGTGCAACCATTATAATTGTACTCGGATACAATTGCGATAATTGCTAGACTTGCATTGGGCATTCCGGCGGAAGCCTTGGGATCCTAACTAACCCGTGGAGACGGGGTAGGTTTGGCGCCACTTGTCAACCCTTAATTTACCCCCGGAGCTACTGACGAGCTTGAGATCCCCGGAACGTACCACCTAAATGCGCACGGAACCTAAATTTCTGTTAGCATGAAAGAGAAGTGGAATCTAACACCACCGTGACGCAGAAAGGAACTCAAGGCACATTACGCCTAAAATAAGAAGGAAACCAAGACACTTAACGTGAAGGATCCAAAAACACTACTTTTCATTTCACTCGGAGGATTGATTCCAGCACCTGAAACACTACTATTATTTCCCCCTGGAGGATCCCAGCACTTCTGTTGCGTTTTTGACGCTGTAAGTTGGTGCGACCATTGCAAGAGTGATTTCACTAACTGACACTTTGTGAAACAAATTTCTTCAACCTCCTCAAAAATCACACAATATCAAATATGTATATCAAAATAAAAGAATCCAACTCTTAAATGCAAATCAGTTTATTATAACTTCAATATTACTTGCAATCCTAAATACAGTTGAGAAGTTGGGGGCCCCCTGTAATGATTTTTCGTTTCACTTCCTCATATCGTTCGAACGTTGAGATTTGCCGAAGGAAATCTGAACCGACCTCCTATCGATTCTAGGCGTGAAGTCTGAGTCGTGCCAACGAATGGTACCAATCGGTCAACCAGTCCGTACACTCGTAACCCGTTTCGCGGAGGCTGCTTGTCGGCCAGCTAGTTTTGAGAGTATTTTGGTCGCAGGTCTTTTAAATGGATTACGCTCGAGCCATCACGTGCCCGTTTCAGACGCGTCAAAACAGTAATATACGGAAAAGAACCCTATCCTTACTTTATTCTGTGTTTCTTAAATTCATCCAGACAACAACCAAAAATGTATATAATTTCCCGAGTGTCACCGACGCGGTACCGAAAATATCCCACCTTAACTCGAATCTGAAAAACCCTACTCTAATAAAAACGCAACGCAACGCAACTTATGCTATCGCATACCGAGCGCGACGCGAAACCTCAATCCCATCTGGCCATCCACGGATTTCTAAAAACATACCCTTGTAACGGCATACTTACCGTTCGCTGCCATTCATGCTGGAAAAAGAAGGACTTGCTGGAAAGGAAAGTCGTATTTAGAATAGCAATTCATGTTTTGTTATTTTATTGGTTCTTCTAAAGCTGAATTCATTCAAAGTTTTACAAAACAAAAAAAAGTTACTGGATAAATTTCACATACATGATGATTCCTTTTTCTCTCTTTACACTAATAGTATAATATGACCATTTTTGTAGACCCTTGCTAATCTTCGCTTCACGCTTCTCTATAAATTTTTTTCATATTAATTTAACGGGTGCGTAAAAATTATATGTGATCTCCGATACTGTTCTACTTTATTCTTTATTAGATACTTTTACAAAATAAATTCTTTCTTTACCGATATATGTAGACATTTTGCTTTGTCATCTAAGTGATTGAGTTCAATATAAATTGCGTTTACGTGTTCTCCAACTATTTGTTTGCTAGTCACATGTATTTGTTGCATCTTTTGGGTGTTTAAGTTCTTATATTGTTCTTTCTTTGGGCTACACTTTCACATTTAAAAATTTTTTCATTTCATTACACTTAAGGCGCCGTATGTTCAGTTGGAAAGTTCAAAATCCTTCCTAGTTTGCTTTGAACTAATTTTGTATGCATGATTTTTCCTCTCAAACGATATGCACATTCGCACAAGGTCAGGAAAAATCGTTTGAGTGATAGATTGCCCAAACTGATGCCAAAAAAAAAATGGAAAGAAGGAATCGACAAGGAAATTATCACTGGCAGCATAAATTTGACTGAATCTATTAATGGAATTTATGAGTTCAGTTTTGTTGATATGTGTAATGTTGGAGATTGGTCACATAGTTCAGACTATAAACAAGTTGGGTAAACAGACCTACGCTCATGTCAGAAGGGTTTTGTATTCAATTTACAAAATGCAGTCACCAGATCGAATCAAATCAAGAAACATGTCAAAGACGATTTTATTGGAGAAAATATGAAATACAAAGATCATACTATTATTAACAAAGTTGAATGAATTTCGACTTCTGAGGTTTTTGGTCATAAATATCTCCCTTGATAAGTATTTCATATGTCCATCCGCGACGGAGGAAACACATTTTTCATGTATTTCCCCCCTGTGCCCCCACTGAAGAAAAACCGACAGTTTAGCAACTGTTTTGAAGAACTCCCGTGAAAACTTTTACTTCATACTCATATCGGCTACGTTTGATGAATTTTTTTTTCAGCGGCCACTCTCCTGTACTGTTATCATCGATTAATGGCCAATTTTTTCGAATCCTAGAATGGTTGCAAAACCCTTTTGCTAGGAGCTCTCTCCCACCTCCATGACTTGTTTCACTTATGAGCATTAATTGTGGGTACTCATCTTCAGTCATTCATTAAATTGAATCAAGTGTTCAAAGCATGCACCTTAAACGTTGAAGTTGGGGAAAAATAACTCAAAATTATTCAATCTTCGCATTAAAAACAGCCACTATTTTGTTTTACGATTACTGATACCACTAGCTGAACCGATTCTCAAAGACATACATGACACCTATTATTCCTGAAATTTTCATGCAAATCCTAGCAAGACTGTAGTGTCTGCGTCGGTAAAAAGCGCATGTTGTTCCATAGCCATATGTAGCCATAGTAATAAATGCAGCGCATAGTAATACAGGAAAATTCAAACCGCTATAACTTCGCCAAATATGATTCAATCTTTATGAAACTTTCAGGATAGATTAACCTTATAAATAGACATCTACGTACTGAATTTCATTGAATTTAAGGGTACCGTTAAGATTTAATTCATGAAAACATAAAATCGGTAAATCATACTATTACTAACAAAGTTGAGTGAATTGCGACTTCTGACGTATTTGTTGTTGTTGACCTCAACAAGGCCTACAATCCTGATTTTTTTCAGATTTTTCGGATCACAGGTGTCCAATCGCGAGGGGGGGGACACAAATTTTTCGTGTATTTCCCCTCGCTGTGCGCCCCGCGAAGCAAATTTTGCCAAACTAAGACCTCTTTTGAAAAGTTCTTATCAAGACCTTTCATTTGATACCCATATCGGCTATCTTCAATGAAATTTTTTTTCGGGGGGTCACTCTCCTATATGGGGAGACCCCCCTTAAATAACTCATAAAGTTTTTTTGTAGTTGAACTTTGAAGAGATTACCACTTTACACCTACACACAAAATTTGATGTTTCTAGCTTAAGTAGTTCCCGAGAAAAACTGCTGTGACACACGGACGGACGGACGGACGGACGGACAGACGGACAGACTGGTCGCGAAACTAGTAGGGTTTTGTAAAATTATTTTACGAAACCCTAAAAACGTTTATTGTTAGGTTTGCATTATAGTTGGTGGTGAATAAATTTTTTGAATTTATATATTTATGTGAACAAATTTAAGCTGTAAAATGTTAGAAACTTGATTAAAAATATTATTTTACGTTTCTATTAGCTTGGAAGTAAAAATATTTCTATCATTTTAATTGAATTTTAAAGAAGCAAGGTAGACAATTCAAGACTATCCGTAAAATCAAACTTCGTTTTGTCAGATATTATTTTGTTTAGAGGGTCAGTTATTTTATTTTTCTTGTTCAGGTTCTGAAAAATAATTTGACAAAACCCAGTTTAAAATGGTGTCCATTTATCCGTCTGTCACTGCAAGTTTTCTCGGAAACTATAGAAGCTAGGAACATCAATTTTTTTAGGTAGGTCGTTAAAAAAGGTCTCCTCTTATATAGATGTAACCCTTAATTTTTTTTGTAATAAATAGCTAAAAGGTCTTGATGAGAACTTTTCAAATCAGGTTCAAAACATGCGGTAACAACATTGGGAAGTGCAGTGGAGGTCAAAATATGTGAAAAATTTGCGTTTGTACATCCTTGAGCAACAAATCTGATGAAGAAAATTATTGAGGTAGGCTTTCATAAGAACATGGGCAACAAATAGCTCAGAAATTTTAGCGTGACCTTACGGCTATTAAATTTAAATAGTTTACATGTTTTAATACGCTTTAAGTTAGTTTATGAAATGTTAGGGAGATATGACATACATCATATCATCCATTTATTCAATAACTGATATATTTGTTGCTGAGAATAACATTTTATTTTTTTCGCTTTGCGTGCCTTTCCTCTATTGCTGCTGATATATAATCAGGATCCCTGATTTGCATTCCTCTTGTATGTCTTGGATCAATCAATTCCGGTAAGACACAATCAAAGTAAAATTTTGACAGCTGTTGCTCCATTCGCAATTTGAAAAATGAGTCGTCCCTTTTGACAAACTCAATTTTCATAGGAATCTCATCTCCAGTCCAAACTCCCAAAATACATAAATCAATTTTCGTTGCATGTAGCTGCCCTTGAATTTGATAATACCAGTCGGAAGTTATATTTACTACGAGCTCATTATTGACGAATTTCCAAAATTTATTTTTTTTGCTTTAACAGAATCTGATACATGCATACCGCGGGCAGAATACGTACATTTGATTTCAACGATACTGTTGCTAGTTGTACCATCAGGAGATGCACCTAGAAAGTTGTGACATGTATTAATACAAAGTCCAGTTTTGGTGATGTCTTTAGAAATAATTTTCGAAACAGTTTGCAAAGCTGTGCCTTCATTTTCGATTCCATATTTTACAACAACAGTAACAGATTTTACCAAATTCAAACAGCTAATATTGTTTTTCCTTTTGCATATTTGTCCAAAGTTAGAGATCTTCTCAACTCGAACCACTTACTCGAATTTATTTGCAAAATCGTGTTATTTTCGATGCTCGCTCGGTTTTGAACATTTATGTCTAAAGTCCTCAAGAACTCAGATCTCGCAGTCATGAGATATATTCATATCTGGTTTTCCGCAGGCATCACCATATTCACAATCATCCATTACTTTTCTGGGGGTTTGAAAACGCTTCCTTTTTCTAGGATGCTGAGCATTTTGTTTAATCATACGACGTCCCACTAGGCCTGTTCTGTAGGATGGGCTTTTGCCGAAAATTTCTCTTCGGCATGTGGAATGCATGCACTTGGTGTTGAATGATAATAGTGCAGCACTGCAACGGCTTTCGTAACCACGTCTTGGAGAATAATTAATTCGCTTTCCCCCAACAGCTTTTTCAACAACACTTTTAAACGACTCAACGATATTGCTTTGAACATCGTGGACAAGGCTTCTTGATTGTTGTGCCAAATAAAAAACAGACTTTAGAATATGTGCCCATAATTCGTATTCTTCAAGGTCTGGAACATAGCTTTGCTCGTTTGTCCTTTGCTTGCAAAAATAAAGCCCACATTTACGATGTTCACCAAATACATGATACGGGCTATTTATTATGTCGGTGCTTAAATTTTGAATTTTCTCTGTAATATCGCAGCTTTCGCTCTTACAGTGCCTAATTGCTGCGTTCACCGCTAATCTAAGGCGACCCAAGTTGTTGCTCACTATTCGTCTGAGATTTAATGGAAATTGTGTATTGCACGAAACAAATTTAATCTTCCTACAGTAGTTTCGCAGCAAGTGATTTTTGCACTCGATTTTTTCCACAGTTATATTTTGATATGGCCGAGCTTGTATAATTTTATTATATTATCTCCATCAGCAATCATTTGGGAATATATCAACCCACGTTACTGCACTGACGTCTTTAAGCCTTCCAAAAGAATGTCGGATTCCATGCTTGTAGAATTGTCATTATGGTTTTTGTAGCAAATGTGATCAGGAGGATTTATGCATTTGTTTTCTGCTCTTTTGCATATCAATCACTATTTATTTTTTGTTTGCACAAAAAGTACTTTTTTAGAAAAAAGGCCAATGATAGCCGCTATGCCAGAAAGGGCCGAATAATTTGTTTCGTAAGATCTCTTCGACCAGCAACCATCAGCTACTACGGTTATCAACGGGGTTCCATTTTCATCGACACTTCCTTCAGGTATTGCGTGATTTGCTTCCAATGATCATAGATTTTTTAGAGACTATATCCAACCAGTTGCAAACTGTTGTTTGAATTTTGCTGTATGTTCTTTTACCCATGAAAGGAATTTCTAATGATGAAAACAATTCATCGAGGCAATTATAACCAATTCCTAAGGACTGTACTGCTGCCACTGCCGACGAATTGATATCCATATCACTGTTGCTTTTTGAATCCGTGGAATTCAGGTCAAAGTATGAGCAACACAGTTCACATTTTAGTTTAAAAGTTGATTTTAAACCATTTTTTTGCTCACATATTATATGCAAATATGATAAGGAACATCCAAAGCGAGCAGAATGGTGAGATATTTCTTTGATTTTTTCAAAAAAGTACTGAAAATCCACAATTCTTCGACCTTCAATTGTGATAGTTTCATCAAGAATATTTTCTTGGTTAATATTGGTGATGCCCGTAATTTTATCAGGAATACTTTCAGTTGCATGTCTCTTGCTATGCGAGTCTCCTTCTGCAGCTGATTTATGCCTAATGTAAAATTAAGACACATCAGTAACCTATCCATTTTAAAGCTGCCAAATTAGAAAAAGTAAAACGACAAGGATACTATTTAATATTTTGCAGTTTTTTTCTCGTTTGAAATTGGATTATTATGGTAATCCGCGCGATCACTTACGTAACTTTGAAGGGGCGACCTCTACAGGGTTAAGAAAACTTTGGATTTATGGCGTTCCATCGATGTGTTTGCGTGACCAACCAAACAGCGAGACCAACCAAACAGCGAAATAAGCTGGGACATGAAAAATTATCGACACAACTATTTACATCACAGACACATCAAAATATGTTTTATTTTATTTTCGAAGATAATGTGCTTCAGCTGGCAAATTCGATCACGTGCCAGGGATAGAGATGCCGGCTTTCTAAAGACGCCATAATCAAAGCCAATGAGCTGTATCCTGCAAGTGAATTTTGCTCTGAAGCACAAACGCACAAGATCTACACGTACGAAAAAATCCAAAAGTTTTCACTTTAAAAAATCTTCATAGTTGCCAAATTATAATTGTCTCCATGTACGTATCAATAAACCTCTATTAATCACGAAACCTTTAGATTCTTTAAAAAAAAAAAAAACCACCATACAATGTATCATAAAATTTCAGTACCTACAGATTTTAATAATTTAAATAATGAAACAGACAGGCCGACTGCTAATCCGATTTTGTTATTTTATCTGTAACACATTGGAAACATTTCGTGCGGAATTTACATCAGTGCCCCTTCCTACCTATTAAAAAGGAAAATTACCTTGCTTGAGACGCATTCACCTTTCGGCAATTTTTCTTATTGTTTATAAAATATCTTGCTCGGTTCTTACGATTCCCCAGAACGCACTAAATCACTAACTTATTGTTGATACTACAAAATTGTATATGTATGTATTTCAACTGATAGCGCTAATTTCCAGGAAAACAAAATATAAACCTTATTTTTCGTTTAAATCTTATTTTAGGCAATATTTACAAAGAACAAATAAAAATATTTACAAACGAAGAAGAAATAAAAATAAAATTGTATTTGCAAAATATAAATACAAATAACAAATCCAATGTTTTGTTGTTCTCCTGGGAAACAGCTATCACTTGACATACGACTTGGAGTATCATAAACGCAATGCAGTTTACATTATAATCGAATTTTGTCATTTCACCTATCTCATAATTATTCATTGTTTGTATTATTTTTCACTTTCTCGAGGAGGGGAAGAATGAAAAATTCAAAACAAAATCATGAAAAAGAGAAACGGCGTGGAAACTACCTGCGTACTGCTCGCTGTCTGCGAGGGAACTAAATTCGATTTCACATTGAATCAGGTACTATATTTGATCGAATTATTATAGGGTAATGTTATTGAAAACTTTTAGTATTTTAAATCTAATAGTCATTTCAATGATATGAGTTTTGTAATGGTCAATAAACATTTCTCAAAAAATGAAGCTAACTTAGTTAAAAACGTGCATTGAAACCCACCTAAAATGTGATATTTTGAGTTGAGTTAATATTATGAAAAATTCATAAAATCAAAAATTTAATCTATAGAATCCCTTTTTGTACATTCCAACTAACTATCTATAAGAAAATTATGCAGTTATCTTATAAGGTATCGTCAGAAAACGCACACGCAAATTGCTCTTTTTCGAAACCACTCCGATACTTTTCCTGATAAATGCTCACTAAAATATTTTTATAAATTTTGTTCTACACAATCTCTCGAGCACGTATCAATAAATATAACGTGAAAAAACCATTACGTACACTTCTTCCGTTGTTGAGAACTATGCACTCGAAAATAGCCATATTCCATTGATTTTGCCATTTCGGTGTATACGGCACCTTAAGTTGAGCACAATTTTTCGTTTCTTAGTCTCCCTATTTCCCTCACTTTATCAATTATTACAATTATCTTTATTACTTATACTTCATATTTAAAATTATATTATTAATGTTGTGGAGATTTTCCGTGTATTTACTTCATGTGTATGTAGATTTTGTATTGTTTCATTCTTTCGTAATTTTAATCTTTAATGTCAATTATTTTATATACATCTTTTATTTACTTATTTCGAGTTTCATTTATTTATTTTTAATTAATTTTCGACCGTTTATTTCTGTTAATGCCTTTGATTATGTAATGGATAAATTTTCTATAAATAACTTTTCTTCTGACGCTTCTCTAACGTCATATTAATTTCCCTTACGATTGTTGCAAAAGCTTTTTTAACATTGATCTGATCTATGGCCGATACTTCTATGAATGGAATCTCAAAGTTATGCTAGGCTGTTTTCTTCGACTGTTGAAACTTCCCTTTAACATTAGTAAAGGTTGACTACCTTTACAAACAACCACATTTTTCATATTTGATATATCTTGAAATACCTGATGAACACATTAAAATAAAGCGATGACTACATCCCATACACAAGTCTCGCCTCAAGGCAAACCGCTTTGCACCAACCGCGTGCAAAAATATCAGAGCACACAGTGAACTGTCAAACAATTCCTGGGTGAGGACGGCAACTCCAGCTTAATATAAGCTGCGTAATGAGCAAGAAACGCTGTTTAAGTCAACTCACAGGTATGAGCAGGAATAAACCTGTGGCACATGAGCTCTGCATTTCTATTTTCATCAGTGATGTTCGACCCTTCTTCCTATATGACAATGTGAATTGATTTAACAAATAAGCTACACATCGGATCCTTAGAGCACTCGCCGGATGTCGATGGCGATTTCACTCTTTGTAGATCAACTTTGGCATGAAGGTGGATGTACTGTTTGGTTTGCCGGCACAAAACTTTCCCATTCACTAAACATCCCAACTTCATAATTGCATTACGTGCACAAGCTAGCAACTTTTCAGTTCTTAAAAACCAACAGTTACGTTTACAATTCATTTGCCGATACTTAATCGTAGAACTTACTTGGTAACCTCCAAATGTTCTTCTATGTATTTGCCCGTAACGATGTCACCTCCCCCGACACGATATCACCTCTCCCTCCATCGCTTGTCCGATGCACCATGACCGTTGCACGTTGATCCGTACGGACAAAAAATTGTGGTCAGGTACTCCATCATGGTTTGTACTCGAGCTCTCACAATTTACTTACTTTGAGGTTAGGCACTCCACCCTTTGTCAAGATTCTTAATTCGCTAGTCCTCACTCGGTTTGTTTTGGCTTGAACTTCAGATAAGTTTCCTCTTAACGTTTTCACAAGATCCGAGGTACGTGCAAACGACTCAGTTGAGAAAACACTTTTCTGAATGACTCTCACAGTAGTGCCACTCGCGTTAAGAAATTTAGTCCTTGCTGAAATTTTTATTTTTAAGCGTTCGCGGATACTTTTAATTCTTTTCCGACACATAAAAAATCCTCATAGCTGTCCTGCTATCTGTACCCGTGTCTTACGCTTTTCAAGTCCACTCGCACACGTTCTTCTTCCTCTCAGCTGTCAAAACGCGGTTCAGTGATAGTGAGAAGTTAGAGGGTGCGTTCCAAACCGTCGACGTCAAGAACGACTGACATATTATCGTCAGTGGCGCATAGCCGATTCATTACACCCCTTCCGACGGGAAATCAAGCTAATTCACTTTGCAATATTTGATCCAGCCGTAACGCAATAAATAAATAATAATAAATGCCAGCCGGGCACTGGCGATATGATTATTCTCGCACGCTGACTCCGAAACGCATGCACAATAAAATACAGTCCAGCCGCTGGCAATATAATGATTTTTCCCACGCTGTCTCTGTAATGCATGCACAATAGTTAATATTCCAATTAATACTTGGACCCGTTGCGTCTTCCTCCACTCAGCTGACTCCGAAAATCAAAGAAAAAGAGAGAGAACTTCCATCGTCGCTCGCCCTTATATAACTTTTTCCGCAACGGCTCTTCTTCAACGGTGAAGATCAAGTTCAAGCTTATACTGCCATCGTCACCACTGCCCAACGTTCAGCCTTAGTAATAGCACAAACGAACATTCAGCGACCATATATTTTCGCGCAGAAGTTTCCGGATGAAAAGGATGTTAAGTTTGGTTTGTTTGATAAGTATTAACTACAATGGGAAATGCAAATTAAGAGGAAATACGCAAATTATCTTCTTGTAAAACAGTCGTTACCTCTTTGCATTCAGTTTCTCGAATAATTTTCAGTGGCTCCTAAGCAATCTCCCGAATTTGTGGTTCAACATGTGTAGAAGCTTTATACTGAGATGATAGGAATATTTGTTAGGCTTTCGCCGCCTCCAAGTTCACACGTTTATTAGCGAGCGTTTGAATATTGGGTGAATGATTTTGGGTACTTCACGATGAGTAATTTGGCCACAAATTTCGATCCGTTTGAAAAACATTTATTTTATTGTTGGCTCCAGAGGGAGTGGGTGTTGTGTAGAGAAATAGTAAAATTTCAGAATTCGTTTTTGCAATAGATTATTCTGACTCGGTGGTTTGTTTACCAAGCTCATCGATAAATAATAATTGAGTGATAAATGAAGACTCATTGTGTCAATTAATTGTGTTTGTTCTTCAGAGTTCTTTGTACACGTAAATTTAACCAATCGGTACATTGTTGCGAAACTTTCATTCCAATCATTCACCTCTGAATGTTGTAAAAATATACTAATTTCACCCCCTACCTATGGTCAACGTCTAGCACAATCATATTTGATTATATGTAACACACCAACTGATAGTTGAAGCGTTAAAAGATCATTCAACATTACTTTTACGGGTCATTGCTCGATCTTGTTCGTGTATCGAATGTATCATTGGTTCTTCGATTTTCAATTTCACGTTCAGGTGAGGTCAGTCGATTTGCGTGAATCCATTTTGTCGTTCTTTTCGGTCCGCAAGCAACCTCCAACCAAAAATCTCATGTGGGAATGGTTAAACTGCCGAACATGCGTAGAAAGTTGTTTGAACAGCGCATTTTTTAAACGTCGAAATTGGAAAACTTTGTTGAAAAAAGCCACGGTGGCGAATCCGGTTAGATAAGTGTTATGCGATGATGCATTCCAGTAGTGAGGTATCGATTGTTTCCTGTCTAGTCATCCTGATCCTACTTAACTCTAAGTTTTGGAGCAGAAATTTACTTTACTTTACCTGCATAACTATTCTTACTATCTTTAAGTTTAATACATATTCAAGAAGGAAAAGTAAAAAAATAGAATAATCTTTACTAGCTCTTCAACTTGTCTATGAAAACGTGTCATATTTGCTTGATGTTGACGCCGGAGTGCTAGAGATCCTTGTAAGCCGTGACAGAGTCCAACAACCTGTTGATCGTCTAAAAACTTGGAATTTAATTATTTTCGCCTGAATTTTCTTTTGATTTGTACGCAAATGTATGCGGGGAGAATCACTCAATCACTGCTGCTACTGCAAAATGACATTTATCGATAATTTATTTAGATTTTATTTGTTAAACTGTAATTTCATATTAATTGACTTTTTTATGGGACATACACAAATCACGACCACATTTCTCCGCCCGCTACTTCACGCATCGGCTCCCTTTGATCGATTAATCAATCCAAAGCCACATATAAGTACGTTTTTGACTTTCGTTTCCACGCTCAGCCGAGCGTTTTCATTAATTTTAATTGTAATGTTTGAACGAAAATGAAAACAAATTGGATGGATCAAGGGGCTTGTCACGAAACTCCGTTGTGACAGGAACCGTTCTGTGGCGGATGACGACAAGTGAGGAGATCTGCTTGGGTGGATCGAGGAGTCTTCTTGTGATCGCCAGCCGGGTGCGAAGTCGTAAACTGTGCGTGCCGGCAACGAATGTGATTTATGTGATTACTTGGTTGCGGCATTTATTCCCGAATTTGGTATTGCAGTGCTTATTATATATGCGTCTCGTCGGTCGTGTAATTCGGATGGATAGTCAAGGAAATATTCGTGAGAGTGATTCGGCCTGAAATTGCAAATTCGATTGGGGCATGTTGACCCGAGGCATCTTTAAATGTGAAAGTTCTTATGTATAAACGTAGTAATCGCAGATCAAGTGCATTCATGTTTTTATTCAAGTATGTGTGCTTTTGGGCCGTTGCAACGAGGTCTTGTGAATGTGTTTTGCTGCACAAATGAAACTTGAGCAGCTCCGTTGTAAAGTGTCGACAAACGCCGCGTTCCATACAACTTTGCACCGTAACATTGTAACTAAGTGCGATTTCGCAAAAAGGGGAGGGGTCAAATTTTAAACAGTGAGCGGGATGGTCGTCGCGTCTTTGTAGCCGAGGATTGGAGTTTTAACGTCGCAATAAAAAGCAACTAGAACACTCGGTATTGAACGGATGAAAAAAGGATTTGCGTGCAACAATTACCTCCGTGTAAACCGGTGTTTTAAATTTTACATTAAATCGTGTAATTTCCGTGCGTATTTCCTCTAATTTCTGCAATGGTATTTGCAATATTAGTCAGTGTGTACTTTGCACCAAAGGCCGAAGCGTTTCATAATGTGTGAATACTTGAGAAATTCGGTAAGAGTAGTGAATTAAGGGAGGAGGAATATGTTTTTTTGTTGGGCGCGAATATGTTTGCAAGTAGCGCCAATCAAAGATATAAAGAACTAAATCCGAATACGGTCGGAAAGATTCTTACGGCACTTCGAGTGTGAATTGGTATTTGTTAGTTTTTCGACATGATGTATATTAACAAGTGTGATATGGTCGTTTTATGTTAACCAGAGGGTCATCGTCCGTTATGTGGAATATTTTTTTGAGGAACTGATGACTGTGGCTTTTTATCTAAACTCCTTGCGGTGAATTATTTAAGTGCAAAAATAAAAGAGGATACAGTGCCCCCATGATAATCAGTGTTGTTATTGAAAGAACCCAAACATTTATTAATATTTTCTTTTTTGCGCATCATAACGTCAAGTCCGAATGAAATTCGATTGCAGGCCTAACTTGCCGAATAACATCGCCATCACATCAAAGGGTTTTGGTCATTTCAATAAGTTCCGTCGAAACTAGCTTTGTGCCACGCGTGAATGCGTTTCTGGTCCCGGTAGCCATTTTTCTAAAGGTAGCTCAACGTTTGAGAGGGACGACCCTCTATGTGTATATATCGGAGATGCACGAGTACACCAAGTGTGAACCATCGTTTCTTGCTAGAGAAATCAGAAGTTCGTCAGATGCTCAGGACAGTATGGAGTTAGACGATGTCATATACGATTACATCAAGCTGTCAAAAAAAAGTTGAACCTAATAGTATTTCCCGTAACATCCTATAATAAATTTTACTCAACGTTTTGAGTACAAGTGCAATAACGTAATTACAATAGCCTAAAATTTTAATCCTTAACGTAGTTAAATGAACGTCAAAACCAAATTCCAACGAAGCCGAAAAAAGTGCCTTTAGATGCTTTTCAAATATATTCATAAATTTTTATAATGCAAATTTTTTGAATGATGAAAAATTTCAAATTAGGGGTGAATTGTGTTCTGACACAAAACCTATTGACATGGTGCTTGTGCAAGTGTAGGAACTTGATTTTTTCTCAAATGCAACTTACGTTTCTATTATACTTATGCACATTATTGGGTAATCTATTTTCTAAGAACATTTTTATAAGAATGGCATACAACCCGTAAAATATAATCGTTTCTCATTCTGTTGATTGAATTAGTTGGCACGTCGTTGGTTTTATGTATTTATTTCAAGTCTAGTTAACCATAAAAAAATAAAGCGAATAAAACCAATTGTGTAATTTGAAGTGTGTTTTTTTGAAGAAAGGCTTTTCAAGCCCACATTTACTGATGAATTCCAGGAAAAAAAGGGCAAGAAAGTTATTCCAATTCAGTGAAATGATACCTTGGTTGATTGTTTTGTTCAATAAAAAAGAAATGAATTGTTAAAAATACGAAAACTCAGTCTTTCTATTTGGTTTTGTGAAACCGACCGGGTATGGGACCTGTCACGCGCAAGCGATGTGTAAAAATAAAATAAAAAAATAAGAAAAAAAGTATTTTACACTTAGTATATTTTAAATCACTTATAAACTTTTGTACAACAACTTATTTTTATAATTAGTATATATTTACACATCTTTTAATTGCTTGTCCGACGCGAGTCACGGAATCTATAGAACTAACTAAGAAGCGCACGAAAATCTAATTTGCTGATAAAAACGAGATTCAGACTGCTGACAATGCAGTCTGCAGAAACTTACCTTTTCATATGAAAATTTTCGTTCCCATGAAAATTTTCACATGACGACTAAAAATTTGCAAGTTCATGTAGACGCTTACGTTGCACTCGTGTACCTGAGCTTACCTGAAATTAAATGAATTTAGAATGCTCCACGTGGACTTGCATGCGCTTAACACCTTCCCCCTAAGTATAAAGTTGTCCTCAATTTTTCACAAGTAACGTGTCCTTATACGTTTGTTTTCGTTTTCTGAATTAGGATTTTCAAAATTGTAACCTTTTCATCTTCTTTTCTATTCTTGAATTTTATGGAACTTTTACAAAGATTGACTTTATTTTTTCGATTGAAACATTCTTCCAAAAATATTACACATAAGTTGCCGTTAGCACATTTATAAATTGAAAATACTATGATAAAAAAGAGAAGTACTGCAATAACAGTAGATACAACGGAATTTTGCCTAACAATCCTAGGAATCAGTTCAATCGTTTCTGAAGTTAAATATTTCAATTCGTGTATATTATTACTAGTGAATTTTGAGATATGCATTTCATTTTCTTTGATTCCCGTTATATTAAAACCATTGCAGCAATCATCAATCTCTATCAATTTATCCTTTTTCATTAAAATTTCCTCACCTTTCTTTGTAGGGAAGTAATCATGCGCTACGCTATGTAATGTACAATCATCGGTTATTGTTAGAATATTTATTCCTGATATTTTTAAATTTTTTGTTTGGTTACAACGACATTCAAAATTTGTTTCAATTGAGTTGACTGCTAAAAGTTGTAAATTGCTGATCCTATGCAAAATATCTACTTCTGAATTTATACCTTTAAATTCACATCCTTTATCTGTTTGTTTGAAAAATAGGTTTATAATACAGAAACTAGAATGAACGCTTTTAAGTGGTATTGGCTTACAAATTCTAAAGTTGCTTATAGTTTTACAATTTATGTCATCGAATGTTACACATAACTCTTTATTTTTATTAATCACTAAATATTTCTTTAGGCCATTTATTTGAATTACAGATTTTCTATTTATATAAGGACCCAATTACTTCGTATTGTTCAAATTCATCATCTGTTACTATATCGAGTGAAATTTTTACGTATATGGTTTTGCTTTTTACAAATGCGGTCAACTGCAAATCCTTAGCTAAATCTGGATAATTCGATATGATTGCTTTTAACTTTGCTTAGTTCTTTGATAAGTTGGTTAGGTTCAAGTATGTAGGGATGCAGGACTCCTGATTGAATAAAGAGTAAACTGTCGCGAAGGACTTCAATTTCCAAATCGATTACTTCTACTTTATGATTTATTTTTGAGTATAGTTCTTCAAAATAAAGCTGTAAGGTTAATTTCTTTTCATGTTCATTAGTAACATTGTTTATTCTTTTAAGTACGTCGACAATTTCGTCAATCTTCAATCGGATAGAGCCTTGCTCTGTAGAGATAATTTTTGCTTGCTTATTCATCACGTTCATAAGGTAAGTATTTTTGATCATCCCTTTGCTTATGTTGAACTCATTTCTTTCAATGGAATTGACAGCGGCTTTTATTTGATCAAAGTCATTGCAATTCATCGTACCAAAAAGTACTTTAAGAGAACTTCCTACGTAATTAGCTAAGCCTCTTCGTAGCCGGATATTGGGTGAATATCCCAATAAACTATATACCGTATTTAAATTATGACTCAACCGTTTGGCTTGCAGTTCGCCATTCAATTTCAAATTTTTACAAGCTACGAGCTCATTAACGCATATATCATTTATATTATTTGTCAACTTTTTTATATTTTCTATCTTGAATTCTAGTTCTGTTAGATCTATAATCTTAATCAAATGGGTTTGTTCACTCGCGAATTTGATGTCCGAAACATGATTGAAATAGACGCCTGAATAACGGATTTCCTTAACTGTTACGTCTCCCAAAGCTATTGTTGCAAATCCTGCGATGAGGATGCTTGCCCATGTTGTCCTGGAATATATAATTTTACGTCACAAACGTTAAACCAACTTTTTAACCCATTATTAATCTGTAAAGACTTTTTTGAAACTTTTAAAATTTTAAAAGGACCAACCCATTGATTCATAACATCTTTGGATTTCTTCTGGCGGATTAACACTTCGTCATCCACTTTAAAGTCATAAACATTTCCTCTCTTATCTAATTTACTGTCATATCGCTCTTTTGTTTTCTTCTTTATATTCCAATTGTATTCTATAGCTTGTTCTCTTATTTTCTTAAGTGCATCCATTCGTTTTTCAAGCATCGAATTAGATGATCCGTTCTCGTCTTCCGTCATGACCTGATCGATTGGTAGGGTTTTCCTTCCAAAAAGTAACTCTTTCGCTGATTGACCTGTTCCCTGGCTAACACACTGATTAAAACACAAGCTTGCCATGCCTTATGCTTCCTGTGTCCCTAGGTCTGTTTCGTTGATAACACTACGCAAAAATTCTTTCAGCCTTGCGTGTGATCTTTCTACAGCACCATTTGATTGCGGATGTCTTGAGCTGATTGGAATCATTTCTTTTCCGAGTCTTTTATAGAGATCAGTAACGATTTTTCCCGTGAGAACATTGCTATTGTCTGATAAAATTTCCTTTGGAATGCCGAAATATGAGATCCATTAATTGATGACGGCATTTGCAATATGCTCACCTTCTTCTCTCTTGATGTAAATGAACTTTAAATACTTGGATAAATTATCTTGGATTGTCAAAGCTTTCAAATCTTTATCATCCTTCCATTTGAAGGATACAACATACAAGGATATTTGGTCGAAAGGTTGTTGCTTCAGTTTTTCGATTGTCATTGGAGTTTTGAGGTTTCGCCGAACAATTTTCTGTCTCTGACATTGATCACAACTTTTAACGTAGTTTCTGATGTATTTCCGCATTCCTTTCCAATGATAACTTCTTCTCAAAAACTCTTCAAGGTTATTTACACCTCTATGACCTCCTACAACGCCTTTTTGCCATTTTTCTATAAGCCTTGATTTCTCTTTTGAATCAGTTATCTCAACAATTCCATCGTTTCGAGTTTGATCAATATTTGCATTTTTGCTTTCCTCCCCCTCTATGTTTCCAATATCGTCCTCGATGTCTTCTCTGTTGCTCAGATTATCTATTTCATCAAGAGATATTTCTTCGATTTTGCCATTTTTGAAATGTCGAATGATTTTACTTCCTTGTTGCATATCAAATCTCCATGTTTGTTAATAGTGTAATCGTTTATTACCTCGGAATGTTTGTATCCTAAAATTTCTTCAGACACATCATTTTAATGGTCACCTTCTATCTCGTGGTAGTTTCCTTTTCCTGATGCGATTATTGCATTAACAGGAAGATTCCTGCTGAGTTAGTCAGCAACTTTATTGTCCTTTCCAGACTCATACTCCATTTTATACTGATAATCTTCTAATTTCAGGCGCCAGCGTACAAGTCTGCTACCTGGGTCCTTAACGTTAAACAATCACAGTAAAGGTCGATGATCTGTACGAATAATGAACTCGTTTCGGTACAAGTAAGGTCTACACTGTTTTAAAGACCAAACTATAGCGAGACATTCTTTTTCTGTAACAGAATAATTTTACTCAGCACTGTTAAGTGTCCTACTAAGAAGCATGACTGGTCTTTCGTATCTCGAATCATTTTCTTGCGATAAGACTGCTCCTATCCCGTTGTTGCTTGCATCAGTAGTGAGTATACATTTTTTATTAAAATCCGGATACATCAGAGTAACATTTTTCTTTAAAATTTCTTTGATTTTTTCAAAGGAAAGTTGACATTCTCTAGACCAAATAAATTCAGTGTCTTTCCTTAGTAATTTGTTCAAAGGTTCCACAGTTTTCGCATAATTATGCACAAATCTGCGATAGTATCCAGTTAGTCCCAGAAATGATTTTATTTCCTTCTGATTTGAGGCACTTTCAATTTATCTATAGCTTCGAGTTTCTTTGGGTCCATGCTGACACCATTGTCAGATATTACGTGTCCTAGATACGCTACTTCTTTGCGTAAGAACTCACATTTGTCCGGCTGAATTCTAAGATTATTCAGCTTCAGACATTCAAATACCAATTTAAGCTTTTCATTATGATCCTCAAGTGATTCACCATAGATCACAATATCATCTAGGTATACGAAGCATTTTGATCCTTGCAATCCCAAAAGTACAGTATTCATCATTCGTTGAAAACATGCCGGCGCGTTTTTCAAACCGAATGGCATACGTGTGTACTCGTAGTGTCCATAGGGAGTTCTGGATGCAGTTTTGCATTGATCCTCACGTTTTACAGGTATTTGATGAAACCCGCTAGTCAGATCTATTGTTGAGAAATATTTCGCCTTTCCCAACTGATCCAGTATTCCTGAAATGTTTGGTAAAGGATAATTATCAGTTACCGTAACTTCATTAAGCTTGCGATAGTCTATAACTATGCGCCATTTCATTATACCACTTGCGTCAACCTTCTTTGGCACCACCCAAAGAGGTGAGTTCCATGGACTATTACTTTCCTTAATAGTTCCGTTTTCTAGAAGTTTATCGACTTGCATTTTTATGCCAGAAATGGTATCTATTGAGTGTTCTGCTGCTTTTGTGAGGTGATTAGGATCAATATCCCTAAATAAACATTTATACTTGTTAATAATTTCCCAAATACTGTCTTTTTCCTCTTGATTCATGTGATTATCTCTAATACATATTTCGGAGGGTTTTTCTAGAAATTCTTCCGTAGAAATCTTAATCCGCAATTTTAAGTTTACCCTGTTCAATTCCCACAACCAACAAATTTTCTTCAGGATTTTTATCAACATGTAAATAATACATTGTTTCAGTACGCGGCTTGGCAATGAAATGTTTCTTCGATAGACGCAATTTATTATTGCCAATAATTAATGTTTGATCACTCAAATTAAGCAGTGCTTTCCGCTTGACTAAAAATGGAGAACCTAATACCCCGTCAAATTTATCAAAGAGCACTTTGCTGCTATCTGAAAAGGAATATTGTATTTTTCGCTACCATAATGCAGAGTCAGTGATGATAGACCGAAAGTATTACCATCTACTGCATTTATGCAACGATATTTTATACTTTTTGATTTATCCACATCCTTTTCGAAAATGTACTTTGCTGCTAATAAGTTCAGTGAACTCCTAGTATCAACAAGGAATTTCAAATATTTATTTTCTAGCCTAAGAAAAAGAAAAGGGCTATCTTCTATATCAAGCGAATTTATTCGATATTCATTGTTTACGTTTTGACTTTGAAAACTTACATTTTGTTTATTGGAGTTATTTGATGCACTTTCATTCTTCGCTGTAGATCGTTGAATATGTCCCATTTTCCCACACTTGAAACATTTCTTGTCTGAGTGCAATTAATGAACTCTTGGCAAAACATTCTAATCTGTAAAGTCCTTCTTAGTTGAAACTTTAACAAGTCCAAGCCGCTGCTCTTCCTCCTGAGCCAAACGACTAGCTTCCTCCAGAGTTTTTGATTTCTGCGTGATCACGTACATTGTCAAAGCATTCTTTAATCCATTGATGAATACGTTCCGCACCTGTTCCTCTATGAACATATTTTCTCCTATACTTGACTGATCCGATCGAGCAGTCAATATCCGTCGATGAAGTCCTAATAATCGTTGATGATATTGAATCACAGTTTCACTCGTGTTCTGCTTGAAGGAAAACAATTCTCTTTGGAATTGCAACATTGAGTGCGGTTTGGCATAAATTTGTTTCAGTTTAGCCTTCAATGACTCCAACTACCAAATTCTTCATTAAGAATAATTGTCTGGGCATTTCCCCTCAGGTGCATGCATATGTATTTGAAGAGGATTACCTTAACTGGACCTTTTGCCAGTTGCATCGCTTCTTCACACGCATACACAAAATTAAAAGCATCTTCTGCTTTCCCCTCGAACACCGGAATGAAACTCTTTAAATCACTAAAACTCACACAAATTTCACTTTCACCGTTATTTGCACTTTCACTTTGACTTTTAGCATTTTCCGCCGAAACAGTTGATGCGTAATTGCTACTTGTTGCCATTACTTCCGCGGAAAACTCTTTTTCGATTACAGATCCTGATAGCGTACAATTCCTCCCTTCTAAGTCACTTTCGTCTTCTGAAGAGGATTCACTGCTAACAGGAAATCTTTTACTGTCGCGATATTTAACCAAGTATTCGCGAAATGTGGTAAAATCAATATAATCACCACCAAGTTTTATCTTAACACTTTCGCGATTAGGAAGCGTAAAAATTTCCTCTACGGATAATTTGGATTTTTATATCCCTTGTTTCACACGATAGATTAAGAAAATGAAGTAATTGGTTTTCTTTTACAATTATATGTAGATATATCCTATTTACTTAGCACAGGACATTTTTTTTAAATGTTAAGGGCCCTATGATTCCGCGACGGTTCCATAAATTGAAAAATATTACGATTTAATGTTAAATTAATAGTAATATTATTATATATATATATATATATATATATATATATATATATATATATATATATATATATATATATATATATATATATATACATATTGTTACATGTACAAATAATTACATGTACAAATAATTCTGCGAGCTACTGTCGCAATTGTTTTCATCATCATTAAGAACGTCAACGAATGAATTTACTCGAACCCACGAGAATCCAACAAGCATGATCAACATCTGCAAGTGACGTCACTCCATTCATGAACTTGCTCGAACCTACCAGGTACCTCTCGGTAGAACATTCGCCAATGTGCGAGAAATGGGTGAATTGGTAGAGACCCTATATAAAGGCGAGCTGAATGAATGGGGAGAACCATTCATTCGACCGCGATAAGAACTGCGATTGTGTGTGGGAAGTGTGTTTCGTAATAGTGAAGTAATTTAGAAGACAATTGCGATAATAAATTTATGGACAAGTGTTAGATTTTTTTTAATAGTGACAATTAAAATTAGTGAAAGTGTTAACTGATTATTGTGCATTTTATTTAATTAAATAAACACTTTTAACTTAAATTAAAAGACATTGCGTTTTCACTTTCCCGGAACATTAAAATTATTGGCCGCGAACCAATAACACGCGACAGTGTTGTCAGAAGTGGGATAGAAAAATTTTGAAAGTGAAAATTTGAACATTTTTATAGTGCACAATAGTAAAATTTAAAAAAACATTAAAAATGCCACGAAGCTTAAACTTAAAAATTAATGAATTGACCATATCGGAGCTCAAGGAGGAGTTGGAACAGCGGAATCTGGCCACACAAGGTACAAAGGCCATACTGATTGCACGCTTGCGTGACGCGATCGAGTCGGAAGGCGTGAATCTGGATTCGGGTGAGCTCTCAGATGCGGAAAAAGGCGCAGAAGGTGGAGAAGTAGACCCACCAAAACCAAAGGAACCAGGAAATGCGCTAATGCAAATGTTGATGCTGATGCAGCAAGAGCAGCGACAACAGTCATCCAATTTAACGACGAAGCTAGATGAACAATCAGCGAAGTTAAATGAACAATCAGCGAAGTTAAATGAACAATCAGCGAAGTTAAATGAACAATCAGTGAAGCTGGACCAACAAGCGATCGTAATCAAGGAAGTGCAAAAACAGTCAACCGAAATAGAAGTGGAGCTCGGTGGCCTGAACAATCAAATTAAATGCGTCGAGGAAAAGGTTTACCAGGTCGAGGAGAAGGTCAGCCAGGTTGAGGAGAAAATTAACTATGAGATCAGCCAGGTCGAAGAGAGAATGAACCATGAGATGGAAAAAGTGAAAAAAGAATTGGAAGCAGCAAAGGCAGTAGTAACCGCCCCACCAGCCCCGCTTGTAACCGCAGCGCAAAGCACATCCAGAAATATGCCAGCACCAATATTCGATGGGCAAACGGTCTGAAGTATTTACAAGACTCAGTTTGAAGCTGCCGCAAGGGCAAATCACTGGAACGAGCAGGAACGAGCGACTGCACTGATTCTTGCTCTAAGAGGCCCAGCTGCCGAGCTTTTGCAGACGATCCCCGATGAATTGCACTCAAACCCGAATGCTATAATGAATGCGCTCGACATGCGTTATGGAGACGATCATCTAAAGCAGATTTATCGGTCACAGCTAAGGCATCGGGTGCAGAAGTCTGGTGAGACCCTACAGCAGCTAGCCCAAGACATTGAGCGACTAGCACTTTTGGCTTACCCAGCCTACGACCCAGAACATCGAGATGATGCAGCGACAGAGGCATTCATCAGCGCACTAAAGGACCCGGAATTGCAACAAGCCGTGCGTTTAGCTCAAAAGCAAACGGTTAAGGACGCATTGGCTTACAGTCTGAACTTTGAGGCAGCGAAAAATGTGACTCGTACCACTGCCCGGGTTCGTGAAGTAGTGACAGACGAGTGCAGGTGTGAACGCGTGGAAATTGAGCGAGACCCGCATGTAAATGGTGCGCCTAGATGCTGGAATTGCGGAGAGAAGGGGCACTTGCAAAGAGACTGCAAGAAGCAAAGAAAACCGAGCTATTGTTCAGAGTGTGCAGCTAGGAGGAGATCCAGACCGAGTCAGGAGCCCAGAATGGAAGCCCTTCAAACAGAGGGGTCGGGAAACATGTAAGAGCCAACTTCGTGGGGCAGAGGTTGGCTAGGAGGATCGACGTCCCCAGCACCACCATCACCGTGTCAAGACTACATTGTGGAGAAGCGGACTTATGCCTTCCGGGTCAAATTGACGGAGAACACTGCACCATAACAATCGACACTGGTGCAACCCGATCGATTATCCGACCAGACCTAGTTAGACAGCAACAACTTCACAAGGGCAGAATTTTCTCACTACGGACAGCTACGGGAGAAACCGCACCTGTTCATGGAGAGGTCAACCTCCAGATACAGTTGGCAGACCTTGTGTTCCGACATAATTTTCTGGTCGCGAACATTATGGATGACTGCATTCTCGGAATGGATTTTCTGCGACCACATAGAATCACGTTGGACTTGGGAAAACGTGTCTTGAAATGGCAGAATGTCGAAGTACTGATGGAGGATCCCAGCGTCCAAATCCCCAAGATGAATGTAGTGGTATGTACTGACACTGATGTACCGAATTCTTCCGAAAGCATTGTATGGGCCAAGCTTGATGGTGATTCTGGAGACCACCGATCTTACCTGATAGAGCCAACGAAGACGTCCGCATTGCGCAGTTTGATTGTAGGACGAAGCCTTGTAAGATCTTTAAGGAACGGATATGTGCCGGTTAGAGTCCTTAACACCGCAGATTCAACCACGAGCATCAAAGCGGGAGAAGTCATCGGCAGCTGCCAGCCTGTTTCCACCATCACCTCTTTGGAAGCTACTCACAACCATCATTGAAAAAGGAGGCAAGACACAGAAAAAGCCAGGGAATCCACGTCTGCAATATTGAAGCAAGTAAAATTGCCGGTGCAGCTATTCAAACGAGCCTCTGATCTGGTCACCAAGTACAGTGACATCTTCTCAACAAGCCCGGATGACCAAGGCCGAACGAGTTTGGTAACTCACGTCATAGACACACAGGGAGCCAAGCCGATTCGACAAGCACCAAGACGTCTCCCTATAGCCAAACAAGGAGAAGTGAGCGCGCTGATCTCGGACATGGAAAAACAAGGCATTATTGAACCTTCTGTAAGTCCATGGGCCGCGCCTGTAGTTCTAGTAAAGAAAAAGGATGGTAGCACTCGCTTTTGTGTCGACTATAGGCAGCTTAACGACGTCACTAAGAAAGATAGTTACCCACTCCCACGCATCGATGACATCATGGACACTTTAGCCGACGCAAAATGGTTTTCTACACTCGATCTCAAGAGTGGCTACTGGCAGGTAGAAATTGACAAGAAGGACCGAGAGAAGACCGCATTTTCAGTTGGGACCGGATTGTGGCAATTTGTGGTGATGCCGTTTGGGCTTTGCAATGCCCCAGCCACTTTCGAACGCTTGATGGAATACGTGCTACGTAGTCTAACCTGGAAAACCTGCTTGGTGTACCTAGATGACATCATCGTCATCGGGAGAACGTTCGAAGAGCATGTGCGGAGCTTAGAAGAGGTTTTCTCCCGACTGCGACTGGCAAATTTGAAACTTAGTCCCGACAAGTGTACCCTTTTCGCAGATGAAGTAAAATACCTGGGACATGTCGTATCAGCAGAAGGGGTCAAAACAGACCCTGAGAAAATTGAAGCCGTGAAAAGCTGGCCAACACCGAACAACAAGCGCCAACTACGAAGTTTCCTGGGCCTGGCAACCTACTATCGAAGATTCGTCAAAGACTTTGCCAAAATAGCTAAGTGTCTTCATCAGCTAACCGAGAAAAATCGTCCGTATGTCTGGAATAAACAATGCCAGACAGCCTTTGAGACCCTGAAGGAAAAGCTATGTGAATCACCCGTACTGGCGTATCCGAAACCCGGAAAAATGTTTGTGGTTGACACCGATGCAAGCAACGGCGGTATTGGAGCTGTACTCTCCCAGCAGATCAATGGCGAAGAAAGAGTCCTCTCGTATTACAGTCGAGTTCTTTCAAAAAGTGAGAGGAACTACTGTGTGACCAGGAAGGAGCTATTGGCTATAATAGAGGACACCAAGCAGTTCCACAAGTACCTATATGGCCAGAAATTTGTTCTTCGAACGGACCATGCATCATTGAGATGGCTACTTAACTTCAAAAACCCCGAGGGACAAGTTGCGAGATGGATCGAAAGATTGCAGTCATACGACTACGAAATTGTTCATCGAAAGGGCGGAGCTCATGGAAATGCTGACGCCCTATCTCGTCGCCCATGTCCAGTTAACTGCAAGCATTGCCGACGGATTGAGGAAAAGGAGCCGCCCGTTGATCTGCGACTGATAACGGCCGAACTCGATGAAGGTTGGTCATCGGAGGAGATTCGAAATGCCCAGCTAGCCGATGAAGACATCGGACCATTGCTCGTATGGAAGGAGACGACTGGGAGACCGGAGTGGAAGGACGTTTCGATGCATGGCGCAACCCTGAAAAGCTATTGGGCACAATGGAACTCCCTACAGGTGGAGGGTGGCGTACTCAAGCGGAAATGGGAAACGGCGGATGGCGGCTCCTATAGGATGCAAACTATACTACCCAAAAGCCGAATCCACGATGTGGTAAAGGAAATGCATGAAGGATCCTCGGGAGGCCATCTTGGTGTTAACAAAACCTTAGCGAAATTGCGGGAAAGATTCTACTGGCTCCACGCTCGAGAAGACGTAGAGGACTGGTGCCGCAGATGCACAATTTGCGCTTCCGTCAAAGGCCCAAAGCGACGACTGAGAGGACAAATGCAAACCTATAACGTAGGCGTGCCTTTCGAAAGGATTGCTGTTGACATCGCTGGACCCTTTCCTGAATCTGAATGGGGAAATCGATACACGCTGGTTGTAGCTGATTATTTCAGCAAGTGGCCCGAGGTCTACCCCATTCCCAACCAGGAAGCAACTACTGTAGCCGAACAGCTAGTGTTAAATTGGGTCAGCAGGTACGGCGTGCCTTGTGAACTACATTCGGATCAAGGCCGAAACTTTGAGTCACTAGTTTTTAGCGAAATAAGCGAGCAGCTGGGAATACGGAAAACGAGGACAACACCGCTGCATCCCCAATCCGATGGAATGGTCGAACGTTTCAACGGCACGCTCAATAAACACTTGGCCAAAATGGTTGACGAGAACCAAAGGGACTGGGACCGACATATCCCACTATTTTTAATGGCGTATAGGGCCGCTGAACATGCATCGACGGACCAAGCCCCAGCCAAAGTCATTTTTGGAAAGACTATTCGTTTGCCAGCCGATATAAAGTTCGGAACGCCCCCTGAGAAACCCCAAACGGTCTCGGAGTATGCAAGTGATCTAAGACAACGGTTGAACCAGATACATCGGACAGTGCGAAAACACCTCGAATCGGCTACTGACCGCATGAAGACCAGGTATGATCTAAAGGCTAATTCTACTGGCTTCCAGCAAGATGACTTGGTGTGGCTATATAACCCGCAACGGCGAAAGGGTAGGTCTCCAAAGTTGCAACATAATTGGGAGGGACCATACCGAGTTACAAAGCGAATCAACGACGTCGTATACCGAATACAGGAACATCGTAAGCCGAGAGCTAAAATGAAAATCGTGCATCTGGACCGTCTTGCCCCATATTACACCCAGGGAGAATTGACTACAAATAGCGACACATCTTTTCGGGGCAAAAAGAACTGAGGTGGGGGCAGTGTTACATGTACAAATAATTACATGTACAAATAATTCTGCGAGCTACTGTCGCAATTGTTTTCATCATCATTAAGAACGTCAACGAATGAATTTACTCGAACCCACGAGAATCCAACAAGCATGATCAACATCTGCAAGTGACGTCACTCCATTCATGAACTTGCTCGAACCTACCAGGTACCTCTCGGTAGAACATTCGCCAATGTGCGAGAAATGGGTGAATAGGTAGAGACCCTATATAAAGGTGAGCTGAATGAATGGGGAGAATCATTCATTCGACCGCGATAAGAACTGCGATTGTGTGTGGGAAGTGTGTTTCGTAATAGTGAAGTAATTTAGAAGACAATTGCGATAATAAATTTATGGACAAGTGTTAGATTTTTTTTAATAGTGACAATTAAAATTAGTGAAAGTGTTAACTGATTATTGTGCATTTTATTTAATTAAATAAACACTTTTAACTTAAATTAAAAGACATTGCGTTTTCACTTTCCCGGAACATTAAAATTATTGGCCGCGAACCAATAACACACGACAATATATATATATATATATATATATATATATATATATATATATATATATATATATATATGTGTATATATATATATATATATATATATATATATATATATATATATATATATATATACAGAAAATAGACAGCTCGATGATCAAAATTCAATAATGTAGAAATGAAACAGAACATATGTGAACTTACTTTGCCATTTCCTTCGCCAAACACGTTTCCTTTCGCCAAACGAGATCCTTGACCAAACACGTTTTCCTTGCCAACCAAGTTTTCGTCACTTAATACCTCCCACGATGGGTCAACCTACTTTTCGCAGGCTACAGTTGTTTGACCACTGTTGGTAGTTCTCGTTAAGAGAGAAACCAGTTTTATTTTATTTTTCCCTCGTTGTCCCACGTTGAGGAGCGTTTGACTATCTCCTTTGCACAGGATACACAAACTTGGAAATGTTCTATTCACACTGTTCTAGTTCTTCCCTTTATTTTTTCTCACTTTAGTGTCTATTAGATAACTCACAAAACTTTTTTATTATTATAAAGTCACAAAACTTTGTTTTTATTATAAAGTCACAAACTTTGTTTTTCGTTATAAATTTACGAAACTGTTCGTATCCAAGGATAGCCTGTAATTTATTTGGCTATCCCACCGCTGCCACCAGATTTTTGTCACGCGCAAGCGATGTGTAAAAAAAAAAAAAATATAAGAACAAAAGTATTTTCACTTAGTATACGAGTATTTTATAACACTTATAAACTTTTGTACAGCAACTTATTTTTATAATTAATATATATTTATACATCCATTAATTGCTTGTCCGACGCGAGTCACCGAATCTATAGAACTAACTAAGAAGCGCACGAAAATCTAATTTGCTGATAAAAACGAGATTCAAGGCCGAATTACAATGTACGCGCGCAACAAAGTTGCGCGACTTTGTTGTGGGAAATGTTGCCTGCCATGATGCAATGGACGCAACATTTTCTGTCAAATTACTGTCAAATTTCTGTCATATTCAAATTTCAAGAAATGTTAGATATATTTACGTGTGTTTACTCAACAAGAAAGTGGTTCTTAGTGATTTTATAATAAAATGAGTTTGAGGAATAAGCTGCGCAGTGGAATTATTGCAAGCCTTGCTTACAGTGCAAGCGTGCATATAAAAAGGAGGAAAAGACAGTTTTGGGTACGACCACTTTTTGCGAATCGTCCTATGCATGGAATGTTCGAGACAATGTTTGGAGAATTGCAACGAGATCCTGAGATGTTTTTCAAGGCAGTGAGAATGTCAATCAACAGCTTTATGGAGCTCCTGAACATCCTCACAGAGAGGTTGTCAAAAACATCAATTCGCCGACCAATTTCTGCTAAATGTAGACTATTTCTGACACTTCTGTAAGTACGAATGCATTTTGAACATTTAAAAGAGATTAACATTTAAGTTTTGTAGATATCTTGCACACGGAGGTGAGCGGAGAATGTTTTCCTTAAGTTTCCGTATGGCAACGTGCACCATAGGAAATATAATAATGGAAACATGCGAGGCGATTTGGAGTGAATTGCACGGCAAATATTTGCCGATTCCAAGCGAAAATGATTGGAGGAGAAAATCGCAATTCATTGAAAATAAATGTGGTGTTCCCAACTGTTTAGGAGCAATCGATGGGAAACACGTAACAATAACATCCCCACCAAATGCAGGCTCCAATTATTACAACTATAAGAAACGCCACAGTATTGTTTTACTCGCTATCTGTGATGGTGAATATCTTTTCACATTAGTTGATGTTGGAGCCTATGGATCCTAAAGTGATGGCGGTATTTTTCGAAATAGCAGCTTTGGAATTGCTTTGGAACAGGACAAATTTAATATACCTTCACCGCGCGCACTACCTAATTCTTCAACAACGTTTCCGTACTTCATAGTGGGTGATGCTGCCTTTCCCCTTAAAAAATATTTGATGAAGCCCTTTCCTGGTAAGCTGAAGTAAATATCGTGTATGAACAAATCTGTATATTTAACAATACTTATTTGTATTTTTTAGGGCGACAACTTTCACCTGAACAGCAACGTTCCCATAAGCAGATTTCCCGCTGTCGTGTTCTAGCTGAAAACTCTTTTGGAATATTAACAATCCGTTGGAGAGTGCTTAGGAATGACATAAATTGCATCCCCAAAAACACAGAAAGAATTGTGAAAGCAACACTTGTGCTGCACAATTTTTTACAAAATGCCGATGCATTTTTCTGCCCACCTGACTTTACGGACCAATTTGTTGGTGAGAACATTATTAGAGGTGAATGGAGTTACGATGACTTTCAACTAGCACACTTAAGTGGAACACCGCCAAATAATGCGTCTCGTGAGTCCTTCGCACTACGAAATTTATTTATTGCATACTTTTCTAATAATTAGTATTTCAATTTTAGAATCTATTTGTATTTTATATTACAATTTAAAACTATTAGTTTAAGTAAAAGTGTGGTGTTATTACCGCATTACCAATAAAAGGAAATCAAAAGTACCAAATGAAAGCTATCCTCTTAGTTGAGCCATTTTATTGAACATCTTCTTACGTTATTGAAACTTATGCCACTTATTGCTAATTGCTAATCAAGTTTGTTTTTAATTTTAGATATTTCATTAAATACAAATGTAGAGATATTTATTTGCAACTCCATAAACTCGTCACTTGTTAACTTTTTGCTCTGCACATATTTTGAGAGGAATTTGAAATCTTGAGATTTATCTTCTGCCGGCACAGTATCAAGAAGGTTTTTGTAAAATTCCTGGAGATGTGGTGAGTCCTCGCCGCCTGATTTCCTGCCACTGCTTCTCGTTCGCGAGGTGCTGGAAGTAGCTCATGATGGTGAAATAACTTCATGTCTATCTTCGACGATAGACATGAACATGCTATTGTCACAGTCAGTAATATCCACGGTAATATCCGCAACGTATTCCTCATCAGTTGGCTTGTAGTTCGATGATGTTCTGTCAAAGAGTGGTCATAAAATTTTAAAAATAAGAAAATCAATTTATTACTGTATATAATTACGATCTTCCAGCCAAGTATGTGTCCAGGAAACTCATTTGGTGGAAAAACTTCCATTCCTTCTTATTCACTGCTCCACTTCCTGAAGGTTGTGTTCGAGCATTTTTTTCTCGAACGTATTGGTCACGGATTGTTTTCCAGCATCGTTGACAAGCTGTATCTGTTAATTAAAAAACCGACACTACACTTTGATTGCACCAATTACAAGTGGAAATAAATACCTTCAGCAAGAACTTTTGCGCTGATCCGCTTTCAAGCCTTTGCTTTTACTTCATTGTTGCGGTAGGCTTTCAACCCTTTATCATAAATCACCGGTTCATTCCGCACAGCCTCAATGAGTTGTTCTTCCAAACTCATAGCAAAAATCAAATTATATTCACTACAACCACAAATACCGAAATTTCCAAAACTATGAACTTTATTATAGTCTTTAACAGTCCTCACTCAAGATTGTATTAAATTTCACACAGTAAACTTTTTCTCAAAGTATAGAAATACACAACAAATTTTTGACTTGTTATTCACCGTATGAGTTTCGTACGACTAAATAATTCCCCAAATTTCATTTCAAAATCCGTTTGACACATTTGACAGGAAACCGCGATAGAACATAATGAAAACGAAACATAGAATTATTTGCGGCGCAACAAAGTTTGGTGTTTCACCAAACCTTGCTGCGCGTGGAAGTTGCGCGCGCCCATTGAATGTACTTCCATACATCCTCTTGTGTGCAAACTTGCCCTACGCGCGCAACTTTGTTGCGCGCGTACATTGTAATTCGGCCTTAAGACTGCTGACCATGCAGTCTGCAGAAATTTACCTTTTCATGTGAAAATTTTCGTTCCCATGAAAATTTTCACATGACGACTAAAATTTGCAAGTTCATGTAGACACTTACGTTTCACTCGCGTTACATGAACTTACCTGAAATTAAATGAATTTAGAATGCTCCACGTGGACTTGCATGCGCTTAACAGACCCGCCACGTTGGGTGGTCCCTCCACTGTTATGAGCTTGTCATCCGGTGAGCTCACCCCTTTGCACTCCTTTACTTGACGTTTCAGGTGCTCTCGCAGGGTAGAGTGGCCTTCCACTCGTGTGCTCATTTATGGTATAGTATTATGTTATTCCATCACCTAAAACTACGAGTATAACATAAATTTGCCACGTTGATTGTTTCCATTTCAGGGAAAAGTTCATGCGAACTATGTTTGTATGAGTTTTTCATACAAATGGAAAACATCTGGCCATGTCTACATTGGATCTTGATCCGGATGGGGGGTGCGAGGGGACACCGCTTCCACCTGGGCGCTCCACTCTTATTTCGGTGCCATAAGTATCGTCGGTAAAGACGAAGTCCTCTCAAGTCCCGTCCCGGCCCAGTTTGTTGCTTGATTTGGCAATTTCAACCCTTATTTGGTTATCTCGGCCTCGACACCTGTCAACCCGTATTGTATTTGTGAATTCGTGAATGCGAAATTTTTTATAGTGGGTCCTTGTGCTGGGGAAAAAGAAACGCACCCCATGACACCGCAAGGCTAGCATTAAGGCGCATTAAGGCGTCCTCAGACAAGGCCAATCTCGGCAAATACCACCATCCTCTTTCTTCGAAGCAGCAGACCATTGCTGTGGTCGTATACGGACATAGTATCTACCCATCGTTCACTACAAAAAAGTGACCGGGGTGGGACGTTGTCTTCTTTAATAACAACCATTGTGCGTAGTTATTTCATTAATTGCTTTCGATATCTACTAAATACAATCAATTATTAAATAAATGTTATGCGAAAGAACGAGCAGCGGAGCAAATTCAATTGAGTGCCGTTCACCAAACGTGACCAATCTTCTCCTCCCTTGTCTTTTCTGTCCGTCGTCCACCTCTCGATGTCACAATGGTAAATTCAGACGAACCTCTAGCTCAGCTAATTTAAATTACATTCGGCAATGCAATACATGGATAGGATGCATTATAGTAGTGCTCTCATGTCAGAATTTTCAATTGCAGATTTGAATTTTTAAATTAAAAGAAGTTAATAATGAAAATTGTTTTAATTAATAATAAAAACATAAGTATCATAAAGAATATAATTATAAAGAGAAGTTTAAATTTAATAAAGGAAAAAAATATGATATAAAATTTATATTTAATAATAAAGAATAAAAATAAAAAATTATGATTTATAACTAAATATAAATTGAAATAATTAAATTTTAGAATCTGCAATTAAAATTTCGGATAAGTGTTATGTGTTTGCTTAGGTGACTGCTTGATTACTACCCATTTTCGCTTCTTTTCTTTTCTCCTCTACTCCTATTTTCCTTTTCGTGAAGGTTCTTCAAGCAGTTTGCCTAGGTGGACTGCTCGATTACTACACTTTTCTTATTTTAATGAGAAAAAATATTTGGGTGCTTATTTCTACAACGGGAGGCCCTACTTCAAACTCTGTAAAAAAAATGTTCACCCCAAAGCGTTTAAGAGCTCATCACATCTGACCTTTAGTGATTACAGCCATTATAGTTTCAGACAAAAACTAATTTCAATTAAAAATATTAGGGATGTTGTATTTTGATATTGATATGCTTTATAATAAGCAACATCCTTTTAAATATCACTTTAAGCCGCTTTATTTAAATCCTTTTAGAACTTAGCAGGAAAATTCTTGAAAACGTATTTTTCGCATAAAATTCTTAAACAAATATTTTAATTTAAAGTTTCAACAGATTGTCCCACAAAAACATATGAAAATTTTGCCGCAATCCAGAATACCCACGTATACTCATACAAGACTTATTTCTGTTGAATTTGACGTGGAAGTCATTGCATAAGCTGGGTTGATTTCCGTTTTCCAATTGTAAGCTTGGAATGGGAGCAGGAAAAATCAAAATGGCTGAAGTTGAAGCTGAAAGCAACAACACTGCTTATGTCTTGTCCTGAATATAGACACATATATTTGAGAATCCTAAAAATAGCGCAAACAATCCACATAGATGGCTTCCACATTAATAAGTATACAAATCGTATACACTCGCACCTAATATCATACCAATTGTCCTTGGAGCGGATTAAAACGGGGCGGCCCCAACTTTGCAACATTCTGATTGGTCCGCGCTCCCAAAAGGCCAATTTATTTGCATGTGTTAGAGTTTCAACGAATGATACAGTTACAAATTCCATGTATGTTCTGTTACGAATCCTACGAACAGATTTTATGATCCTGCGCGTAAGCGCTCATTTCAATGAGGGCTTTTCACCACTCTTCGTTCGTTTATTGGGGAGGAACGGGAGCACATCAGGCAAGTGTGATGAAAAAGGAGGACAAGACTCCAGTTTTCTCGATATCTTAGTCTGGAATACAGATTTAGGCAGGTCGTCGAGCTGTTAAAGTGAATCGAACGAGGAAATATCCTTGCCGTCGCAAGAAGAGAGTGTGCTACAAATTGTGATAATTTCGGTGTGCGAGAAAAAGAAGTGGTGAACCTCTGCGACCGTGTATTGAAGCAACAAAGTATTGACAAGAACAGCAACAACAACTCTGTGCGATTTTGATTCCGTTATCAGACTCCAGGATACAACTGTACTCGAATTCCTCACCAAACATCCCCACACTGATTTCTTTGGACCGTATTTAGTGCAGTGCAGTGTTACCTTGTTCCGTTTGCGTTCCAAATGACACATTCAAACTCTCACATTGATATTTAGTTACAGTGTAATAGATTTATGTGAACCATTCCTCCCCTCCAGTTTATGATTTTGATCCTGCCACATTTAATGCAGAAGTCGTGCTAGCAACCGTTGCTCGACTGTAGCGGTATTCTTGAATGTAGCAAGGATACAAGAAAAAAAAAACAACAACGAAAAACTAGTGGGAGTGCAAAGTGCGTTTGGGACGTATGTGAGGAGTTTTATTAATTTTTCAATATTGGCCCAGAGATTTGAGCTTGTGCTGGATATTACCCGGGCCCAGACCCACCTCAGACAGAGTTCGACTTTGGACCCAGTGAAAACTCTGTCTGGATGGCGGTGTCCGTTAATAAACATCTTGATCAGTATTATCCTTTTTGAGTTCTTATTTTTTAATTAAGTAGTTTGTTCTTTTCATTTTCAATTGATTTTCAATAAATTTAATTTGCTATGTAACTATAAATAAATTAGCAAAAATTTATTAATATGTGCAATATTCAGTGAAACTTATATAATATTACATAGAAAGTTAATAGTGAAAAGTGTAATTAGTAAATCTTAGTTTAGAAAGTGTAACCTTAATCTATTGGATTACATAGTTGGTCATCAAGGAATTTTATTGGTATGTGAGTATTATTGCTAATCCTAAGAAGTTTTATTAAAGATCGTCCGAATCAGAAGTTTTGTTTAATTTTTAATACATCATAATCTTAGGCCTACCGGAATTTTTAGATTGTCTAGCACCAATTTTTCAAGAAGGTTTCCGTAATATTGGTGCCATGATTTTCTTACGGCCATTTATTTCAATTTGCAAAACTCCAGTTGATGTGAATTTTGGTTTAAATTTAATGAAAGATAACTTTCATTATAAAAGTCCTATATTAGATTTAAAATCTAAGGTTTTTCGCTGATGGAAATTTTCAACAGATTGAAACCTAGAACACTACTAAATGTACTTACGAGTTCTTTGTATAGTTGAAGCTATTCATTTAGGTAGCCGCAATTTTATTTCACTTTTATTTAGTTTACAAAATGTTGTGGTTCTTAACATACATGCAAAACGAAATTCTTACTCTGCTTTAGATAGATTTTTTATTTTAAATTTTTGTTTTTGATTTTTAATCTTCAAAAATTCAAAATTCTTAAGCACGAGTACCAAAGGTGAGTTTGCTTCCTTCATCGTTATACGGAAATTGTTATATACTCGTAGTATATTCGCAGAGTAGTTCGCGTGGCTTAGTGGTTAGAGCACTAAGCCCGTAAGCCGAAAGGTATCTGGTTCAAGTCTCTTTGGCGTCACCGAGATTTAGTTCGAGTGGTTCTTCGGACGGACTATAAGCCTGTTCAGTTATGATAAGTGCTGGTTTAAAATCAGAACGTTTCGCAGCTGGGTGGACGGACCCACGGCCAAAGCGTGATAATGATCATATCACCTTGTGAAGTGCCGATACATTCGATCATGACAATGAGATACTCTAACTATCTCTAAGTGAAGGTCCGAAAGGGGCTGTAGGGCTACAAAGAAGAAGATATTCGCAGAGTATTATTGGTAACATCGTTCTTTAGCCGATCCGGTCTAGAAAAAGGTATCACGAATTGATTTGCATTTCTCGCTTTATATGAGATGATCTACGATACTATAATTAATGAAGTTAGATCCGATCTATTAGTTTTTAATATACCCTATTAACAGCATCAGAAATCAAGTGAGCACATTCCTTCAACAGATCTCGATACTCCTGCTAATCGTGCTTCAATACCTTTAACGCATATCTTCATCTCTAGAGTGGCGTACGAATTTTCGATTGAAGACCTAAAATGTTACTCGTATATCACCACAAATTGTGGATGATCCGTTAAAGCTTTTAGTTGTTATAAATTAACTAAGGAAAATTTAACGGACAAACTAGTTGCCCCATTTAAATTGGTGATTCTTGCAAATACTGATATTGTCCTGAATTCGGATTACTGGTCTACTGGTGTACTTGTTAAGCCATTTGCAATGAGATGAAGCAACTTTTGCTGGCCAATCAACGAAATAACAAAGCCTTAGTCACATGTAATCTTAATGAAAATTCTTATAATCATAATGTTTATCGCGCTGTATCCTCTTTAAACCTCAATGAATCTCTTTGAAACCTTAATACTGTCCAACTAAACTTCCTTTGTCCTAGTAAAATGTGTATCTCTATTTTTTTACCAAAATGTACGATGATTAAGGACTAAGCTTAAGGAACTCTTAATCTCCTACCAACTTACTTAAGATTCTTTTATTGGGTCTAAACATTAGGAGTAGTGAAATTTTTCCTGATCATATTTTATATATATATATGTGACCGCAACCTAATTGCTACTAATAAGGAGTTTTGGTTGCAATAAGCAAAACTCTACCTAGTTCTCTTCGTTCTGATTTATTTTTTTCCCATACTTTAGAATGTGTTATTGACGAACTTTCTCTCCCTCATAATACAGAGTTCTTGATGCTGTCTATTTATATCCCCTGTAATTCACCGTTAACTGTTCATGAGACATTTTTTGATGATCTATTCTCTAGCTTTGTAACATCTTCACGCCAAAATATTGGTTTGCGAAGATTTTAACTCCATTCATAGAGTGGAAGGAGTATCCTACTCCTTCTTTCTCATTCGTTAATCCTTTTTCTATAACCCTGTTAGGTTTTCCATCTCATTACTCTTTTTATCAATTTAACCATATTCGAAATTTGAATGGTTGTCTCCTTGACCTTTTTCTATCAAATGTTCCAGTTAGCTGCCTATGTGTATCTCAAACCTTACATCCGTATGTTATTCCTAATCGGCATGATTCTCTTTTATCACTAGATCTTATCATCGATCAAATTAAATATAGCAAACCTCATGCTGCTCTAAAATTAAACTTTTTCAAAGCTAACTATGAAGCTTTTAATGCAGAACTACTTTAAATCAACTGGCTAGATTTTTTTAGAGGCCTTAATCGTGTGGCTGCTTTAGATAAATTTTAGATTTATATTTGTCACCTTATTCGCTATTTTACACCTCTTCAGACATCCCGTAAATTAAACCAAAAACCTTGGTTTACAAGGGGAGTGCTTAATGCCATACGAGAAAAAGATAAGGGACATCGTGTCTTCAAAGTACTCGGTACTATTGAAGCTGGATCTAATTTTAGCAGGCTGCGTGGTATTGCCAAATATACTCTGAAGGCTAAACATATTTCTGTAGTTTGGGTAGTTCTCTTGTAGCTAATAATACAAAGCGTTCCTATATTCATTCACTGAAATCCTCCTCTACTGGTCCTAGTAAGGTCCATTGGATTTGTACAGAACTTTTTTCTCCTGACTCATTTACCCAATTTTTCTTTTCGACTTTTTCTCCTTCCATTGCTGCTGTGCATCCTGTTGTCTTAAATAATCACCTTTCTTTTCCAATTCCATATATTTGTACAGGTGTACCTGTAGTCAAATCGTTGATCAATGCTCTTGATCCTAATATTAACCCTGGACCGTATGGTTTGCCAAACATATTTGTGAAGTTGTGAGCCTCATAGCTAAGTTTTCTTTTTCTTCTCGCCTTCAATCTAAATTTGAGTACTTGTACTTTCCCGGACTCTTAGAAAGCAGTTAATATTGTGCCTATTTTTAAAAGTGGTGATCCTACGTCCTTTGTGAATTATCGCACTTTGTCGTTAATTTCCTGTTTTCCAAATTTACATGAACGACTGGTTCATAATGGACTCTTAAACTCATCAGCTCCTATTATTGCTCCAGAGCAGTTTGTCTTTCTCAAAGGTTACTCCATTACCTCTAATTTAATGGAATTCACAGACAGTATTGCAAGAGCTTCAGATAACCAACTGCAAGTTGATGTGATCTTTACTGATTTTTCTAAGGCCTTTGATGCTGTAAATCATCTTCTTTTGTCGTAAGCTTGAAGCTTTAGGGTTCTCGGGTGCTCTTTTATCTTGGATGTCATGTTATCCATCGTATCGCCCTTGTTGAGTAAGTTTCTCTTGTCAAAGTATTTCGAGCAGTTAAATCCTATTTAGACTGTCACCTCCTCCAACCTGATTTGAATGCTTTAAATAAATAATGTGCTTCAAATTATTTTCGTCTTAACGTAACTAAATGCCATAATGTGACTTTTTCTCTAAACGACTCTCCTTTCAATTTTAATTATATATTAAATGATAATTTGCTCTCCAAAGTATACAGTCACAAAGGCTTTGGAGTAACTTTTGATGAAAAACTCAAATTAGATTCAAATATTTTGAATGACACCTTCTAAAGCTTCCAGGTGTATCCTTTAGCATATACACAAATTTATTAGCAACTTATAAAATATCCTCCTTTTTGCTGGTCTTGTTCGCCCTTTGCTGGAATACTGTTCTTTTATCTTCTTCTTTTTCTTTTTCTTTATAGTACCGCAGCCTTCTCGGGCCTCAGCTTCCTGAAAACAGCACCTCTAAATGTTTCTGATTCCAAAATCTAAGCAGCGACGAATTGCCCCAATCTAGCTTCGCTCCAATTATTCACCCCTGGACCTGACACTCGAAGGTGTCTAAAATATTTGCTGATGCTTCAGTTAGGGTCCAGGTCTCCTACGCAGAGCATAAAAAAGGTCTTATCACAGCCTGAACACCTTTTCAAGATCGTCAAAACTGAATACAGTATTTTATTTGTGAGCTATATTCCTCAGCGTATTCCGTCACTTTCATCAGTGGTTCTCGTTATTTTGGCGCCTAAATACACAAATTTGCCCACATTTTCGATATTATATTCACCAAGTATTATCTTTTGTGTATTTATGGTATTTTTCCTCCACTGTGTTATGAGGTTTGTTTTAAATTTATTAACTTGCAGTCCTACAAGTTTTGCTTCGATATCGAGTTTCAGGAAGAGTTTTTTGGCAATTGTTAATGGCCGTGACAAAATGTTGATGTCGTTCGCATAGGCCGCTACTTTACTTGAATAATCATGTACCTTTTATATCGATAGGAAGCTTTCTTATATATTCCAAAACCAAATTGAATAATGATAGGGCCAGTCCATCTCCCTACCTTAATTTGATATTTGTATTAAAGGCATCGGTGAGTTGGTTATTGATGCAAACTTGGAAGGTTGTTGTCGTGATTGTCGTTTTGGTAAGACGGACTAATTTGGCAGCGATGCCAAAGCAAAGCATTATTTGTTACAGTACATTATGATCAATACTGTCGTATGCTTGCTTAAAGTCAACAATATTTGGTGTTTGCCTATGTTGAACTCCAAACATTTTTTAAGTACCTGCTTGATTGTAAACAAGTGGTCTGTCGTCGTTTTTTTGCTGTAAAACCACCTTAATACTCCCCAATGATACTGTTGGCATATGATCTGACTTGATCTTCTAAGATCTTTGAAAATATTTTGTACGCCGTACAAAGTAGTGATATGTTTCCATAGCTTTCGTAATGTAGCTTGTCACCTTTCTTGTAGATAGGGAATATAATTGATTAGTTCCACTCGTTCGGCATATTTTCTTGTTGCGAAATGTGCTGGATGATTTTATGGATAGCTTTCTGAACACTGCTGCCACCATATTTAATGAACTCTACTTGAATCTCATCGATGCTCAGCGCTTAATTATTTTTTTGGGCTTTGATGGTGAAACAAACTTTGTCCAGAGTTGATGGTGCCAACGGAAGCTCTCCAGAAACATCTATAGGCTCGGATATCCTAGAGCGATGCAGAGGACTGAGGAAGTTATTTAAATATGAGGCCCATCTTTCTTTAATCCTGGGCTCATCAGCGATGATATTGCTGATGTCATCACGACAGTGCCTGGCCTTGGGCTGATAACCTCGTTTCAGGCTTTTCACTACTTTGCATACATGTCTTGTGTTGCTGGTTGCTAGACTTACATCAACCCTTCTCAATTATTCGTCAAAGTATTTTCTTTTCTTAGTTCAAATTATCTTCTGCTCTTCTGAGATTTCATCGACACGTTGCGCTGTTTTTTTTTTTTGAACTCTTGGACTACATTTAACACTTCCATTTTATTTGTTTGATGACTTTATTGAGATATTTATGTTTCTCAAATTGCTTTTTAAACTGACATCGTTTTCCTTGGTGATTTTTGCCAATTGGTGAAATGAAGTTATTTAGCGAGTTTGCTACGTCACGTGCGCACAATTTTTTGGTGAGAAAGTCAAGATTGAGTTGTAAGTTTGGAGATATCGCCTAGGGTGAAGGGTTATCCCGTACTTAGTTTATTGTTTTCCATATATAGAGGGAATGTCGGCCTGTGTTTTCATTTTTCTTGGGAAATAAAATAAATTGACCTCTTTTAAAAGTCATTTCGATACTCTTACATATAAACATACTAAAGAGCTTTGTCCACATATGCTTTTTTTCCGTCTAAGCTTTGATTTAGCACTATTGCTCCTTTTGGGCCTTACTCATTATCTTGATCGACTGCATCAGCACTCGGGAAGGTGATATAGTCAGTACTACGCTTTGGCCGTTTGTCTGTCCACCCAGTTGCGATACGTTCTGGTTTCAAACCGGTCTGTATCATAACTGAAGAATCATTCAAAATAAATATCGTTTTCACCAACGAGATTCGAACTAAGGACCAAACACAGCGAGCACATTTTTGAATACTCGTCTGAATTATTTTTTGCGTTACTCATGTGTATTGTCGACATCTGATATTTTTCTCATTACTATAGTTTTACTAGGAAACTGTGACTATATTTCTAAATTTCATAAGGTTATCAGGTTTCCGCTTCTTCAGTAATTGTTGCAGGTTTGATTTCCTTGTCTGAATATCTAAACACTTTGTATCACGGCTTTGTTTGTTTGTTGTCAAGGTTTGGATATATAGAACACTATGATCCAGCTCCAGCAAATTCTCAATTATGTAGGCATATCATGTTTTCCAATCAATTTTTGGTCATTAGCTTTTGTATAATCAAGACAGGTGTTCGAAGCCAGTCGAGTGATTTCGCTGTTAATGACAATAACCATGTAGTGTTTAATGGTTTTTAATAGTCCATAAAGGACAAACAGCAATGATCTGCTACCTCAGCGAGCTTTAAGACAACCGACCTCAGCTGGACCAGCCTTGCTTGTGGATGCGTACGCATGTTGACAGCTAACTTCTGTGGTGTTGTGGGGAGGGTTCTTTCCACCAGCGCAAGAACCACACTACGAAAAAATATTCACGCACACATAAAAGGACGCCTAAAGATCCGAACGGACCAACAGGGTCCGAACTCAAGGAAGAGAAGGTGCCGTGATGTACCTACTATTGCTTTTAACGCGTGCAGGACAGGATAAAAGATCTCATCCTTGACGAGGATATTTATAGCTAACAACAACAGTGGGGTATCTACTGACAGTGGTACCTCCATACACTCTTCGAATCGTATCTGAAATCTCAATGAACAGGTTCGCACGCGAGAACCATTCACCCCAAGCATGAACCTCTGAAACTACTATAAAAGGAGCTACATCGCGATGACTGGCTCAAAAAAAGGAGAGCCTTCCAATGATGCGAGTTCCATTCTCGTACAAAGACAAAAGTAGATTTCTTTTTAAGCAATTCATTTATCGCTGCTAAGCTTTTGAATTGATTATCCGAACCTTTTTACATCAATTTAATGTAAAACTACTCATATACGATAATTTTTTGCTCTACAGTACTTCTCTTACGGTGGTCGTCATCACCCGTATACGTCTAATAAGAGTGATGGTCTGAGAAGAATTAGTGCACACGTCAAAGCCACCTTCCTTTAACATTTTTCTTCTCTAATGATTTTTCGGAAAAATTATAAAAACAACTCAATTATGTAGCTTAACTCACTGAATTTTCATAAGACTTCATTTATATTTTTCCTCTTGTCAATCAATGTACAATATATAACAAATATCACTTTATACAAATGTGTTTTTTTGCTTTTCAATTACTTTTTAATTGGGCTGTTGTGCAAATGCAGAAAGATAGATAGGTCATCAACCCCTAAAATATTTCAAAACCTGAAGACGGGCCTCGGGACGGATGGGACTCATGGCAACGACCTCGCAAACGGAAAACGGACTATGGCGTTGGATCCTGGTAAGTCATATCACTCAATTACCCTGGCGCTGTGGAGAACCTGTTACAACAGGCCAGTCAATATACATAAATTAAAAATACTGGCAATCCAGGAACCGAACTAGACTGGAAATGATATTCAAGATATTAGATCGTACACAATATTCAAAAGTGAGAAGCCTACTGGAAAACTAGAATTCGGAGTGGCCTTCATTGTGCATAGGGAGTCCAAACCACATATAATTGAGTTTAAGGCAGTCAATGACCGGTTCTGTGCAATCCCTATAAAAGCGGAATTCTTCAAAATCTGGCTGATAAATGTTTACGCCTCTACTGAAGAAAAGCACGAAGTAACGAAGGTAAAGTTCTACAATTAGCTGGAAATACTAGTCAAATCATTGTCTATGAACGACACAAAAATAATTCTGGGTAATTTCAATACTAAGGTAGGCAATGAGCTATCTCATCGGGGAATAAAGGGAGGATATAGCCTCCACGATGAAACAAATGACAGCGGCCAGCACCTGATTGACTCTTCATGAAGTAAAAATTTAGTCATACGTTCGGCCTGCTTCTCACATCGACGCATATATAAAATGACCTGGGTATCACTGGATGGCAATACACAAAACCAAATCGAGCATGTTCTGATCCAACAACGTAGGGCCTTGAGCATGCTTGACGTGCGTACAGACCGTGGGCCAATTGTAACTCACATCATTACTTGATCAAATTAACCTATCGATGTTGTATGTCAAAGGCAGATTCGGCGAAGACCTGCTCGCTTCAAAAATTTCACACCAAAAGGCTCCAAACGGCACCGGTGGTCAAAGATTTCACGGAAACCAATTAGCTGGCTACCATTTTATGAGACGCATCGTTAAAGATAAGGAACGAGGTCTGGATGGAAGTGAAGGTGGCTATTAAGACCGTGGCAGAACACATAATCGAACATTAAGCCCAGCGCAAAAGATATGATTCGTTCGATGATGAGTGCTGTAATGCGTTAGATAAAAAGAATCAGACGTACAAAGAGTATTGAAGTAAGAGAACCAAGACAAAGAGAGAACGTTATGAAAATCTTAGAAGTTCAGCGTATAAGATAATTAGAATCAAGGAAAGCAAATACAATGACAACCAATTGAGAAGTATCGATAAAAGTCAAGCGAACAAGAACACAAGACAAGCATACAAAGGATTGGAAAGTATGAAACGTGATTATCAGCCCAAAACCACGCTCTGCAGTGATGACCTCGGGAATATCATCGCTGATAAAACCAATATGGGCAACATATTTCATGAATCTCTTTAATCATTTACACACTCCAGAACATTTGAGCCTATAAATGAATACACCGAAGAATACAGCTCACAAATAAAAGTATTCATTCAGTTTTGACAATCTTGAAGACACAAAATATCACACTTGGCGAATACAGTATCGAAGATGTTAGCGAATTTGTGTATTTAGGTGCCAAAATAACGAAAACGGGCAATGAAAGAGACGAAATACACCGAAGAATACAGCTCGCAAATAAAATATTTCATTGAGTATTGACGATCTTGAAGACCAGCTGCATACACAGGAAAACAAAGCTCCAAGTACACAAATCTTTGATAAGACCTGTGTTATGCTACGGTTATGAAACATGGACCCTAACCCAAGCATCCGAAAATATATCGAACACTTTTGAGTGACGGGTCCTGCGGTGAATAATCAGAGCGATGCTAGTCGTGGCCTAATGGCGTATTCGATACAACCATAAGCTGTATGAATTTTTTGACGAGCCGGAGGTCTCAACGATTGTAAGACTGTGGAGGCTGCAATAGGCCGGACCCATGAATCACACGGACGAATAATGGATACCCAAAAAGGTATGGTGGCAGCGGTTTCCTGAAAGCCATTCAAAAAGTCATCCAGCACATTTGACAACAAGAATACAGGCCAAAGATACAAGCCAATCAATTATATTCCCTTTCCACGAAAAAAGCTAATAAGCTGCAGTGTGAAAACCAAAGAGGCGTACCACTGCTTTGTATGGGATACAAAATATTTTCAAAGATCTTAGAAAATGAAATCAGATTATTCGCCAATAGTATTATTGGGGAGTATCAAGGTAGCTTTAAGGCAGATAGATTTTGTTGACTTTAAGTAAGGATACGACAGTATTGATCGTAACAAACTGTGTCAAATAATGCTTTGCTTTAGCATCCCAACCAAATTTGTCTGCCATATCAAAATAACAATGATATCGACAACATCCCAAGCCTGCATCAATAACCAACTCACCGGTGTCTTTGAAACAAATATCGAACTAAAGCAGCAAGATAGACTGACCTAGATGCTATTCAATTTGGCTCTAGAAAAATACCATAAGAAAGCTATGTACGTGTTGTTACAAGAGGTACATTACTATACAAGGCAAGCCAAATGGTAGCCTGTGCGGGTGACATCATCATTTTGTTACTGTCGTTAACAACCATCAAAAAACTTTTCCTTAAAGTCGATAGCAAAGCAAAACTAGTAGGGCTAAAAATCATTGAGAATAAAACAAGGCTCATGACTTAATTAAGGAGAAGTATCTCAAATGCAGAAGATATAACAGTTGGCGAAAAAAGTATTGAAAACGTGGAAAAATCCGTTTATTTAGGCGCGAAAATAGCAAGAACCGGTTATGAACGAGACGAAAAATGCTGAAGAATACAAATCACAAATAAAATGTTTTAGTCAGTTTTGACGATCTTGAAAAGCAATTGCATATACAGAAAAATAAAGCTCCAATTATACAAATCTGTAATAAAATTGTGCTATCTTATCGGTGTGAAAAATGGACCCTAACCCAAACATCCGATTGTCGAATGACAATTCAACGGCTCAAGAGGTAATACCCAACAAGTAATCATTCACACTTGCTCGCGACGACGGAGGAGCAACGGCGGATCTTAGGGTTATCAGTGGGAAATTTGTTTCTGCTAAAAAATGGTCTCGAGTTCTCAAGCTGCGATGAGATTTAGTTTTACAGAACTACAAACTGTATCGTGCAGTCTTACAAAAATGAGGCCAAAACACGCAAGCGAATCACACTTCATATGCGTAAGGACTACGATGGACAAAAGTGTATAGACAAGGGAATCCACAATGCAATGGATTCCCTGATACGCATGTTTTCCTTGATGTCATTTTCCGTGCCGATCAGCTATCTCCGTGCTTTGGGGCGGAGTGGGTAGCATTAATTGAAATCAATGGAAATAGTTCACCAAATTTACTTTGCCATACACCTTAGGATGCAAGGCCGCATAGGATGGGATACTTTATCCCTGGACTGAAACAATTTTTGATTCCCGAACTAGTTCTATGTACCGACGACTGTCACGAGGTGTACGGAAGAAATCAATGAATATTGACTACAAGATTAACAACTGACGTTTATCACATAAACTTTCACTGATTCCTATTAATCACTTTCTGCAACTTCACTAAAGCATATTTTAACAATTAATTTATACGAAAAGAAAGATGATGTACATAACAATCAAACTGAACTCGATTGTTGTCTAAAACATTGTCCGACAATAACGATGCATTTCAACACGTGATTTTCCGCACTTTTTACAACCTCAAGGATAACCTCAACTCTTCGAAACAATTATTTCACTTTGTGACGGCGTTTTTGAATACTCGGGACAAGATTTATGATTCAAAAATCCTAAATTTTGTTCAAAGTTACTCTCATTGGACTGTGTACGGTATATGACCCAATTACATCGACAATTCTTTTCCAAGCCGATGCAAACGCTTTGCTTATCTCAACAAGACTCTCATGCCGCAACGGTGGTTTACTTGGTGAGCCCTCTGCATGTCGTGGTACCCTCACAGTACTCCGTCAAAGACCTCCGATTGGGGCCCTTGGACCCAGTAAACCCACCGAAGAGGGACGTGCGTCACTCACTTCACCAGTGGGCCCCAAATGAGGTCGCTAAGCGAGAACGCGACCAAGTCGGGAGGTTCACACTGGTCTAACCTTCAATTTAATTTGCGCGGAAAAACAAATCCTACCTACCCCTGGATAAAATTTTTAACTTCACTCCGTACTTTAGCACGCCTCGCGCTCTTACGCTATAGGTGGTACTCGGGGCCACTTCCACACGGCGGTCGTGAACCACCCTAAAGTCTCGCCACTGTTGCAATAGCTCTACCAGTAAACTCGCGAGCCAGACTTTACAGTTTCCACTAAAGACACCTTTTTTGCACTTATTCCACCAAATTTTTTGTTAGTCACTATATATAAATTTCAAATAATTGTAAAATTTATAAGGAACAATAACTACTTACTACCTATCGCTACCCTTATTTCCACGTGCTCGGGGGCCCTAATTTGCTCGATGTCTAGTTTTGATTGCTCGTTTCTTGGCGAGTCATCCTCTTTTTCAGCTTGTACCATGCCTTTTTTTCCTTCCTTCCTTCAATGATTCACCTTCCCACCAATTCCTTATCGCCACTAGCTGAATTTCGTCACCGTTTATTTCCTCGTTCAATTCCTCCAAATCAATGAGACAAAAGAGAGCTTTTCCTCGTACTCCGGGGTCTTTTATAGCCTCGAGGAGACACGGCTCCCTATCGTACAACACGCTTTCCAAAGTTTCTTAAGCTTCGCAACCATCAATGTGACAATGCCTTTCTGCATTACCGCCTTGTAGCTCCACATCTACCATCGGGCATCTCGTTTAACTACTGTCACATTTTCTTGCTTTGCTACTGCGCAACATACCTGACATTGAAATTTGTCAAAATGTGATCATTTAAATAGCATGTATTGACTCAAACAAATACATTGGGAGTGGAACATTACACCCATTGAGACAAAATAGAATTGGTAAAAGAAATATTGTTCAAATCCACAACGCATTCCCCTCAATGCACTTATTCTATGCAATTGAATGATTTTAAGGGCAACAAAAGCCTTGATCGTAGTTTCGCTTAACATCGTTGTGCACTGTATTTAGATTTAATGCATGAATTCCCGATACTGCACTGAGCTCACACACAGCTTTGATAGGAGCTGCTTCCCGCACCCCTCTGGGTATACCTGTTTGAGTTTCAGCTGCATTCATGTTAGCCACTGGTAGAACATACCTTACACCACGAATCTTATTCTTATTAATCATATCATCACTACGTAGTTTTTCCACTGTCACAGTTTATTTTGTATGTTTTGGTTATAATGTACTTTTCCCAGATATCGAAGATTTAGATTCTTCACAACTTTTCCTGCATACTGCGAATTTTAAAAATTCTTAGGTTGACCAATGAATTGCTGTCGCAGGCATTGAATATAAGACTCGAGCAACTAAGCCTTTGAAGAAGCTGAGTTGTCCGACCACTCTGAAAATGTGTCTTATCGCTTCTTTCATTCCTTTGGTGCAACCGGTTTTCTGAGTATTAAGCAGTACTTTCACAACATGTAGTGGTATATCAAACGCAGAAGCAGCAGCACCAGCTGCACTACCAGCAACCATATGAACTAGGGGACTATGTTTTCCTTCATTATTTAACATAATTTCGAAAAAAATTCGTAAGTCGTAAAGTGCATTGCCTGATATGGCAGATTCATAATCAATTATGTAGAGTATGAGCGATAAAATGCACCGAACCCTTCATTTCTATAGATTCCTCTCGTGCATTCTAAAATTGAATTATATGGCGATTAATACCTTTGCAGCCATTGCTTTATCATCATGTATAAGTGTCGCGGCAACTGCTGATACCGTTTATTTGATTTGATTGCGCTTTGTGTATTTTTCCAACGTTTCTTTTGTAAATTCATATGTTTCAAAATAAAAAGCATGTGCTGGTCCAGCTCCCAGTATTACGGCAGACACACCACGTATAGGTCTCATTAGTCCTTCTTTCTTGATCATATTCCTAAGTGTATAGGAAATACTGTAGCTGGCTGCACCCGGCAATAAATCCGTCCTGGTCTTGACTGAATTCAGCGATTAGATGATCAAATGGTCCAGAACTCCTGCAATTGCACCCGCCGTCATCATTGTCGCAAAATTCGTCATCGGTAGCTGTTCATAGTCGACAAAATTCATAATACCGGCGGTGGGGAATCAATCGATTCCGATCCTTTTCACTTGGTTGCAGGCATGGTAGCACTCCTGTGGATACCCGCTTTCGCACTTGCTAATCCAGAAGGCTGCGTAAACGATGCGTTTGTTGGATAAGAGTTATTTCTATTTTTTTCGTGTCCTGTCTCTACTATAGCAGCACCTGGCATTGTCTGGTATTGCTTGTATTTCCAAAATATCACATCGTCTGAAAATCAGGCCTAAATTTGATGCGTTCCAACCATTGCAATGAGTATATGATGGTTTCCTGAATCCGAGATAGCATATAATTAGCACAGTCAGTATCGAATGATGGCTTTGAACAAGTGATCTTCCCAGGAAACTTCAGATTTGGTGACATCAACAATTCCGTTGACCGGTTCAATGGTAATGAAGTATTCAATATTTTTCCCTGGCTTTTATAATATTTCAGTGCCATCCCAACATATTTTTCCAGTCTATCATAATGCCCTTCACCCATTATCACAAATAAAGGGTTGGCATTTGGACCATCATTTAATTTTCAAGTCAATCCACATAGAAGAGGTTGAAGCGTTCACTACCGGATGTGTAATATCATATCCTTGCATTGTGGATAGAATGTTGGCACTATCTTTTCCATTGTCGAATTTAGCACTGTGGACACCTACAACCATCAAACCATCTTCAACGCTGTACTTTTTCTCGAGTTTCTTCAAATCAGGTAGTACGAGGGTCATTCAACAAGTACCTAGCCTCACCGCCCGATGGCGCTGCTATTACAAAAGAGTTTTAACCATCGTGTAGTACATTCTTTTAGTAGCCTACTGAAACTTTGACAGTAGGCTACTAAAAGAATGTACTGCACGATGGTAAAACTCTTTTGTAATAGCAGCGCCATCGCGTGGTGAGGGTAAGTACTTGTTGAATGACCCTCGCCTATGCATAGAATTGTTGCAGAAATATGTGAAGAAGTTCAGAACAACTGCTTTGCCTTTAAGCGATTCAGTAAAGGTTAACGGCTCAATTACATTAAACCATTCGAGATCTTCTTTAAATTATGGAATGGGTTGCGTCTCCGGATCAGCTTCCTCTAAATATTTTCTCAATATTTCTTCAGTTTCCTCAGTCGTTTTCATCAATCCCAAATATTTCAAATTCAAATCGGAGTCCTCCATTAGTATTCGAATCTTTTGTATGCACCGTTGTATAGGGGCACTGTGATTTGGCATTCCGCTGCTTATGCTAATTTGGTATCTGCTTTGTCTGTCTTGGATCGCCATTACTGATATTTTCTCGTGAGGTCATAGTCTGGATATTCCGCTCAGAATCCACTTAGTTTAGTCATTACATGTGCCAAGAAAATTACAATTGGAAATATTTAATTCAAAAAAATTACGTTACCAATTCTTCTTCAGTCTGGCTGGCGTGTTAAATATTACATTAAGCTCGCGGGTTCTTGCTTGTAGGATTGCGTGTGAAAGTGTCCCGTTACAGCCGTCAGCGGAGGTTTCTTCCCGACGAGATAAGAATGCAATTCATTTTCAAAATTGCGTTGCAGAGGAGGTTGCCATCATCGAATTTTTAATTATCATTTTTATTTTTTATTTATTTTTTTATATTATCGATGTATGAAAATTCAGATTGAAGATCAAATTTAGTGAATTACTATTTAGAATGTTTTTCGTTTTAAATTTATTATTAATAGTAAGGCATACTTCAAAAATGATTCTATTATAAAAATATTTTTATATCAATTTTTTTTTTTTTTAAATTACAAATAAAAATTGAATGATATTTAACGAATTTTGAGTAGAGAAAAAAAAGTTGTGTTTTCGTCCAGGAATGTTTTTCGGGCGGTTTCCCTAGGCGACTGCTTGATGGCTACATCTTGTTTGTTGATTCTTTCTTATCAATAGTTAAGTTCTTGGTAGATTTTAAGAAGCAGCTCATTGTTGCTACTTACATTATTTAAATTATTTACAGCATTGTCTGCTGATACTCTAGTGGCGAGTGCAAATAATGCCCCGGGCTTGACCAAGTTAGAAGGTGTCACACTATGGTGTACTCGCGATGCTTCTGACAAATTTAACTTTTGCACCTTGAAGTTAGGAGCATCTTCGATATAATGTTGGATGACCAAATACACCGCAGTTTCGATAGAAACTACGAAAAATATACGAAAAATATGTATCCCCAACCCCGTGTGATTGTACACCTGTTTTCTGAAAAATCAGTCGAAAATCATCGAGTTGAACAGCAACGAAAACCGATTAAAAAGCCCAAATTTAAGCTCAGTGAAAGTGAATTAATAATACTTTGATTCCTAAATTTCACAATTTTCCCAACAAAATCTATCGGTACCATTAAACTCTAGGAAATTCTTTATTTAAGAAGTCAAATCGTATTTACAGATGTTTGGGGCCATTTGAGTTTTCTCTGATTACAACGATAACACAAACGATGTTGCTTTTCTATGGACTTTCCATCAAATCAGATACTGCAGATATGAATCGATATTTTTTTAAATTTTTAAGCATATTTATTGATGTATTAAATTAACTCTATAAAAGGATCAATTCATTTAGTTTTTATTTTAATAAAACCATATTTTTTTAAATTGATGGTAATAATTCTAGTAAATATCACACAAAATTTAAAAACGTTTTCATTGTATTACGCAAAATCATGTCACAGACTGAGAAAACTCGAAATCAAAAAATCTTCAGATTTATTGTCGAGAACGCAACAATTTCTCTAATCCACAACAAATCATCAAAATCTTTCTTGCAGGAAATCGTACCAGCAACTTCTTATCACCATCAATCCAAAGATGATGACACTGTAAATGAGTAATTTAGGCGGATTAAAACGGCCAGCCGACGTCGCCAAATCACTGGCTGTTGAAAAGTTACTCCTGCACAGTTGGTGTCCAACAGTAGGAAGGTGGTTCGCTCACAGCCCCACGACCAATCCACTCGTCCAATAACATCAGCAATCAGCAGCAAAAACCTACCATTGCCGAGTGCTATCAACCCCATCATAATTTCACCACCGAATTCACCACCCGGCGTGCATCGATAAGTAACGTAGGAAAATGCGAGGATTAGAGGCTATCAAGGAGCGAGCAGCAGGCGTCTTCAGCGGGTAAGTTGCTGATAATTTTTCTCGTCCTCTGAGTCCTACATGGAAAACTGAAATTGTAAAATTTAATTTTATGGTCCACTGGCGCCCTGGACGGTTTTACCGATAGCAATATCCATTCCACGGGTTTCCAATTTGCCTTAATGCAATAATCTCTCTACAAGTGGAAAGTTGGAAAATGAAACGACTCGTGACCGGTTGTATGATTTATGGGAAAACAATGCTGATTTGAAAGATGAAAATATTGCTTGTCCATAGGTTCAGTGTAGGGGAGAAAATTTCGTTGGCTATCTGAGCCTGTCGCAATATTTATAGATTCCTGTCTCGAACCTTATCGATTCCCACTCATTTGTAATCAAAATGCTTCCGGATCGATTGCCATCTTAAAGTAGTCTATTAAAAAGAACTATAAATTGGGGAGAATGTGTGTTGAGTTTAATGGGTCTAGTGTAGTATGTAGTGTGAATGGTTTCCTCCCTGCAGGAAAAGAGCATGACATTTAATCATAATAGTCTTCAGCATGTTCTTGGGTGGTTGAGGTAACAACCATTGGCGTGACAATGGGAATTCCTTGCACGTATTGAGCACGTGCGGTTAAAGTAAAAATTGTGATATGTCAATTTTAAAGGATGAAAAGTGTGTTGAAGTAATTTTGTGAATTGTCTTATGTTTTTTTTTTTCTTATAAATGGGAACCAATAGTGTGTGCGTTTAATTACATACTATTTTTTCAAAGCATCTGACCAACCTTCTCAAGCAACATTAAAGAATCCAATATGTTTTTCACTACTTTCCGATTTTTTTAAACAAATTCTTAGTAGTGTTTGTGTTTACTCGTATAACTTTAAGGAGTAACTGGGGGCTAAATGTTGCAATAAATCAACAATGACTTGTTTAAGAGAAATCATTATTTGATATAAAGGATGTTACTCCCCAAAAATGGAAACCATTTTTTCGAAAAACTTCCAGATTTGCCGCGTAAAAAGTGCGAATTGACCTTTATTATTTTACTACTAAAATATGCAAGTACAGCCAAATTTTTTTGAGCACTGTAGGTTTTAATATGATAACATCAGCATAAAGATTTGCAGGCTCTGGTCGAAATGTGAGCAGATAGCAAAGTGTGAACCAGTGAATCAAATGAGGAAATATCTGGGGCACAGACCATGGTACCAATAGTCTACAAATTTTTGATTTCGTTGCAGAGACTGTGGTTCAGTCCCCCGCTTACTCGTGTTTAGATTCACACTCTAATAAAAATTTTCTAGAATGCAAAATAAACATTAATTTCACTCAATCTCAAGAGTGGCTAGTGGCAGATAGAAATCGACAAGAAGGACCAAGTGAACAGCGCATTTTCAGTTGGGACCGGATTGTGGCAATTTGTGGTGATGCCATTTGGGCTTTGCAATGCTCCAACCACCTTCAAACACAGATGGAATTCGTGCTACGAGGCTTAACCTGGAAGACCTTCTTGGTGCACCTAGATGACACCATTGTTATCGGGAGAACGTTCGAAGAGCATGTGCGGAACTTAGAAGAGGTGTTCTCCCAATTGCGCATGGCGAATTTGAAACTTAGTCCCGACAAGTGTACCCTTTTTGCAGCTGAAGTAAAATACCTGGGACACATTTTACCAGCAAAAGGAGTCAAAACAGGCCTTGAGAAAATTGAGGTCGTGAAAAGCTGGCCATCACCTAGCAACAACCGCCAACTACGAAATTTTCTGGGTTTGGCGACCTGCTATCGGAGATTTCTTAAAGATTTTGCCAAAATAGCTAAGAGTCTCCTTCAGCTAACCAAGAAAAATCATCTGTATGTTTGGAATTAACAATGCCAGGCAGCTTTTGAGATCTTGAAGAAGAAGCAGTGTGAATCACCCATCCTGGCATACCCCAAACCCGGAAAAATGTTTGTAGTTGACACCGATGCGAGCAACAGCAGGATCGGGGCTGTGATCTCCCAGCAGGTCGATGGCAAAGAAAGAGTCCTTTCGAGCTACAGTCTAGTTCTCTCAAAAAGTGCGAGGAACTACTTCGTGGCCAGGAAGGAGCTATTGGCTATAATATAAGCCACAAAGCAGTTCCACAAGTACCTATATGGTCAGAAACTCGTTCTTCGAGCAGACTACGCATTGCTGAGATGGCTGCATAACTTCAAAAATCCCCGAGGGACAAGTTAAGAGATGGGTTGAAAGATTGTAGTCATATGACTACAAAATTATTCATCGGAAGGATGGAGTTCATGGAAATGCTGACTGCAAGCATTACCCTTCAGGTGGAGAGTAGCGTACTCAAGCGGAAATAGGAAACGGTGGATAGCAGCTCTTATAGGATGCGAACTATACTTCCCAAAAGCCGAATCCACAATGTGATTAAGGAAATGCACGAAGGATTCTCGGGAGGCCACCTTGGTGTTAACAAGACCTTGGCAAAATCACGGAAAAGGTTCTATTGGCTCCTCGCTCGAGAAGACGTAGAGGACTGGTATCGTTGATGTGCGATTTGTGCTTCCAACAAAGGTCCAAAGCGACAACTGAGAAGATGAATGCAAACCTATAACCTGGGAGTACCGTTTGAAAGGATTGCTTTTGACATTGCAGGACTTTTCCTTAAGATGCACGCTGCAAGCTGGTTGTGTCCGATTATTTTAGCAAGTAGCCCGAAGTCTACCCCGTTCCCAACCAGGAAGCGACTACTTTAACCGCACAGCTAGTGTTAAATTGGGTCACTAGGTATTCCGTATCTTGTGAACTACATTCGAATTAAGACCGAAACTTTGAGTCACGAGTTATTGGTGAAATGTGCGAGCTACTGGGAATACGGAAAACGAGGACAACATCACTGCATCCCCAATCCAATAAAATGGTTGAACGTTCCAACGGAACATTCAATAAAACCTGGTCAAGATGATTGATGAGAGCCAAAGGGACTGGGACCGGTACATCCCATTACTCTTGATGGCATATAGAGTTGCCGAACATGCATAGACGGGCGAAGCTCCAGCAAAAGTCATCTTTGAAAGATTATACATCTGTCCGCTGATATAAAGTTCGGAACATCCCCTGAGAAACCCCAAACAATCTCGGAGTACGCAAGTGAGCTAAGGCAACGGTTGAACCAGATGCATCGAACACTGCAAAAACACCTCGAATTGGCTACTGACTGCATGAAGACCAAGTATGATCTAAAGGCAAATTCAACTGGCTACAAGCAAGCTGACTTAGTGTGGCTATATAATCCACAACGGCAGAAGGCAAGATCTCCGAAGATGCAGAATAACTGGGAGAGACCATACTGAGTTAAAAAGCGAATCAACTTAACTACAACTAGCCACACATCTTTTCAGGGTGAAAAGATCTGAGGTGAGTGCAGTGTTACATGTCTACACAATTCTTGTCGCAACTGTTATAACATAATGATCAACATTGGTTGAAAAGAAGTCACCAAGAAAAGTAAACAAGTGACGTCACTGCATGTATTCAGAATTTCTCGAATATCCCAGGGACTTCTCGTCAGAACATTTGCCAATATACGAGAAATGGATTGCATGGCTTGGGGCCCCTATATAAAGCCAAGGTGAATAAATGGGGATAAAGTAAAACTGCGATAAGACTTGCGCGAATTAAAGTGCGATTTGTAAAATTGTGAAATTAAGTGTTGTGAATTCTTAGTAAATAAACTCTCTTAACTTAATTTAGAAGACAGCGCGTTTTCACTTTCTTGGAACATTAAACTTATCGGTCGCGGACCGTAACACGTGACAATATATATATATATATATATATATATATATATATATATATATATATATATATATATATATATATATATATATATATTAAGTGAATTTCTTTTCATTGAGAAAGGTTTGCAGAGACCGAAACAAATGGTAGTCTGATGGTGCAAGGTCTTGACTATATTGTGGATGCATCAAAACTTCCCAGCCAAGTTCTGTCAATTTTTGCCGGGTCATCAAAGATGAGTGTGACCTGGCATTGTCAACGCCCTTTCTGTTGATCAATTCAGGCTGATTTTGTTTTGATTGCTTGTTGCAGTCTGGTTAATTCCTGACAGTACAGAGCCGAATTTAGTGTTTGGCCAGGTTCAAGCGCCTCATGATAAACCATTCTCTTCCAATCCCACCATACACACAGCTTAACGTTATTTGGTGTCAATCCTGGCTTTGAAGTCGTTTGTAATGACCATTTTTGACCATGATCTTTTTCAAACGTCATTCCCGTACCTTACATATTTTTCATTGCCCGTAATGATTTGCTTCAAAAATTGCTCGATTTCATTGCTTTTTATTAGCATTTCGCAAATGAAACACCCAAATATCGAGCTTTGTTGTGTATCGAGCCCTACGGAAATGGTGGTTATTCAGTTCCTTAGCAATGTCATGGCTGCTTCTGTGTTGGTCTTCTTCAATCTTTTGCAAGATTTCATCGACTATTTCAGTTATTGGTCCACCTGAGCCAGGGGTATCTTTGACATCAAAATTTCCAGAACAAAAGCGAATGAACCATCTCTTGGCTGTGGCTTTCGATAAAGTGTCTTGACCGTAGACAAATTTTTCACGAGCCTGCAATGCATCATCACCGTGATCATAGTGGTATTGTAAAATATAACGATTTTTTTCAGAAATTTCACTCATTTTTAAATGAATACAACTTTTGACACGAATGACAAAATACAAAACTCTCCATATAAAAATTGTAGACTGGAATTTCACCTTTCAAACGCATGTCAGTTTGACTCAATTTGATTAGTATTGTCCAATATGTGGCAATCATGAAAACTATTTCCACCTCTGAGTGGCGTTGACATCATCTCGAGGAAGTTTGACCTGGCAACCAAGCAGCTAGCAACAAGAAGACTTTTCATCAACTGTTCTCTTTGACTTTTGGTTGCGAGGCAGATAAGTTTAGTTTCATTTAACAAAATGTTATATGCTTAGATTTTTACAATAAATTGTTATTTACCAAATCGAGTGACTTTAACGATTGCATTGTGCACGTCTTAATGCACGGAATTCAAGGCGGGTACAACTGGTGACCCTTTCATAGACGTGAGCCCCCGCTAGGGGAGCACCCATTAAAATGTCGACTGAGGATTTGACAACCGGCATGTTCGTTCAACATACACCGCCGCCGGCAAGGTGCGACAACAACACGTTGCTCGATACGCTATATCAACCAAGCAAGGACATGATACCTTCGCCCAAATTGTTGCCACCGGTTGATGCAGCAACAAACTTTCCACCGTCTGCGGAAGTTGCTTCTGTCAAAGACGTGAAATTACCACCATTTTAGCGAAGCGGCCCGACGCTTTGGTTTGCGCAGGCGGAGGTGCAATTTTCACAAGTAAAATAACTTTGGACAACGCTCGTTATTACATGATTATCGCTGCTCTGGATATCGATATCCTGCAGCAAGTATCTGACATTATTCGTTCGCCACCAGTTACGAACAAATACGCTCAAACGGCATCTTGTCACAAGATTCTCCGCATATAAAGAGCGACAGCTAAACCGGTTGCTCATAGGAGCAGACCTCGATGGAAAATAACCGTCACAACTACTTCGAGAAATGCAAAATTTTGCAAAAACATTGTGGATGAAATGACTACCAGTGAGCGTCAGGTGGATTCTAGCTGCTATCGAGGATTCCGAGCTCCACAAACTCGCGAAAATAGCAGACCGCGGAGGTCACTCCACAACAAGCAGGCGCACCTGATACATCGGAACTCAACAAACGGCTTGAAAAAATCGAGCGTCAGCTTAATAATGTTGTCGTTCAGATGACAAATTCAACCCCTCTGAGTTGCCCGGTTTGACAGATGGTGTAAGAGGCCGCCACACTTCAACTTATATCGAGGCTTGCTATTACCATAAAAGATTTGGCGTAAAAGCGAAGCGGTGCTTGGAGCCTTGTTCAAGCAAATCAGCATCAGAGAAACTGAGACAGTTGCCTTCCATCATCGGAGTAGTAGACAACATAGATAAAATTCCGGAATTCAGACTACACATAGCCGATCAGCAGTCGCACTTAAATTTCCTAATCGACTCCGGATTGTCCGTCTCGATTCTGCCTAAACACTTCGCTCAACTTCAACAGCCGCAAATTCCAACATTATATGTCGCCAATAACACCACAATTACCACGTATGGTAAACGACTCTTAAAGACACACTTAGATTTCAAGCGTCTATTTGCATGGAATTTCATTGTAGCAAATGTCTCTACACCAATTATCGGGGCAGACTTGTTGACACATTATGGGCTTCTGATCGATTTAAAAAACAGAAGGCTATTTGATGGCAATTCTTTCTGCTCCAGCCCGAGACAAATCACTCTGGTTGATGTTTTCGGGATATCCGCAATACATGCAAAGGCAAAAACAACGGCAACTATCATTCAGCCTACGACTCACGACACGTCCTCGACAACAACAACAATACAAACATCAGCACCAGCTAACCAAGTGGCACATTTCATCGAAACAACTGGACCACCAGTTTTTCAGGCCTCGACTTCTGACAGGCGAAAACCTGAAAGCAGCACGAGCAAAATTCGATCGGATGCTTAAAATGGGTATTTGCCGTACATCGAGTAGTTCTTGGGCCAGACCCATCTATATGGTGGCCAAAAATCCGGAGGCTGGACAGTTTGAGGCAACTATCGCAAACTTGATGCTCAAACAGTACCGGATCGATATCCAATTGCACATATCCACGACGTGGCTGACCAGCTTCACGGTGAAACTATATTTTCGAAGTTAGACCTAGCACGGGCCTACCATCAGATCTCGACGTCCGAGGCCGACATAAAAAACACAGCCATAACAACACCATTCGGGTTGTTTGAATATTTGGTCATGCATTTTGGTCTTAGAAATGCCACACAAACTTTTCAACGGCACATGGACAACATCCTCTACGGGCTGGAATCCGTCTTGTGCTATATAGACGATATCATTATCATGTCAGTCAATGCTGACCAAAATCGAGAACACCTCAACATTGTCCGTCAACGACTTGAGCAACATAATTTGCACATTAACATTGATAAGTGTGCTTTCAGTCAAACGAAGATAGAGTATTTGGGCTATACGATCAACAAAAACGGTTCACAACAAACACAAGAGCGAATCACTGCGCTGCTTAACGTCAAACACCCTGAGATCATTGTCGAGCTGCGTCGATTTCTTGAGGCCTGCAACTTCTACAGACGTTGTCTTAAACACTCAGCCCACCATCAGGCATCGTTGAACGCTTTGTTAAGCAAAAGCAAGAGAAACGATAATCGCAAAGTTCCTTGGACACCACAAACGGAATCTCAGATTTCCAAATGTGCAAACGCGGCCTTGCAACTGCAGTCTTACTTGTCCATCCGAATCACAAGGCACAACTTCAACTTGTCACTGACGCATCCGACATTGCTATCGGAGCAGCCTTGGAATAGCACGATGGCAAACACTGGCATTCACTCGGCTTATTCTCTCGTAAGCTGAGCCCAACGGAAGCTAGATACAGTGCGTATGATCGCGAACTACTAGCTTTTCATGCCACAGTCAAGTTTTTTAAATATATTCTGGAGGGTCGGCATTTTATTATCAAAACCGAACACAAGCCTTTAATCTACGCATTCTCGACAAAGCCAATCTGAGACAATTGAGACAGTTGGACTTCAACTCTCAGTTTACGATGAAAATAGTCCACACCTCCGACTCGGAGAATCTGGTAGCCAACGCCTTCTCCAGAATTAATACGATAAGCATGCCATTCACCTTAGAACCAACTCAACTAGCCGAGGCTCAACAAGAAGACGAAGAGCTTCGTATGCTCCTAGACAACAGGAACAACACGGGACTGCAACTACAAAAGCTGTCAATCGGTACTGCAACAGTTTACTGCGATACTTCAACGGGACACATTCGTCCTTACATCCCACCGGAACTTCGCCAACCGGCTTTTGCTTCAGTTCACGGACTCACTCACCCGAGCGGCAAGGCCACCCTTCACCAGCTGCGCCAAAAGTACGTATGGCCCAGTATTCAGAAGGACACGCTACGATGGACCCGCAACTGCAACTCCTGTCACCGCTCGAAAATCCAACGACACAACAGGAACCAGCCCATCTCAATAAACGTACCGAATGAGAGATTCGATCGTACACACATGGACATCGTCATTCTGCCATTGGTGAGCGGTTATCGATACTGTCTTACCATGGTAGACAGGTTTTCACGGTGGCCAGAAGCAATTTCCATGCAAGACATGACTGCGGACACAGTCGCCAACGCTATTTACAACACTTGGGTTGCGTGTTTTGGAACCCTCAAAACGTTGACAATCGACCAAGGCACTCAATTTGAGAGCGCATTTTTTCGAGCCCTTACCAATCTGACCAGAACGAAATGAATCAGAACAACACCTTATCATCCTGCGTCCAATGGTGCAACGGAGTGATGGCACCGAACCTTCAAATCAGCTCTTATGTGCAGTCAACCCACATCCTGGATAGAACTACTTCCAATTGTTCTACTAGGATTGCGAACGTCACTCAAGGAGGACTTGGGAGCTTCACCCACTGAATTACTTTACGGCGAACAGCTACGTGTTCCGGGCGAATTTTTTTACAATCGAGGAGATCCCAGCCGATCCCACCTTTCTTGTCGAGAAATTTCGTGAGCACATGCGACTCCTTCGACCAACACCAACAGCTCACCACATAAAAAGAAGGCCCTTTCAATACAAGGGTCTCTACACTTGCATTCATGTCTTCCTGCGAGTAAATGCAGTCAAACAGCTGTTGGAGAAACAATACACAGGACCACATGAGGTGGTTAAACGAATCAACGATTATCAAGGTAAAGGGACAAGATGCGACCATGTCACCCGAACGACTCAAACCAGGTATACTATAAAAGATTACAACGAACAACATCGTGACATTCCCCTCAGAACGTACAGTCGGACGTCAAAGCCAACATCAACTTGACGTCAATTCTAGAAAGGGGGTACTGTGGCGACCATAAAAACTATTTCCACCTCTGAGTGGCGCTGACATCATCTCGAAGAAGTTTGACTTTACACATCTGGTAACCAATCAGCTAGCAACAAGAAGACTTTTCATCAGCTGTTCTCTTTGGCTTTTGGTCGCGAAGCAGACAAGTTTAATTTCATTTAACGAACTGTTATATGTTTAGATTTTTGCAATAAATTGTTATTTACCACATTAAGTGAGTTGAACGATTGCATTGTGCATGTCTTAATCCACGGGATTCAAGGCGGCTACAAATATATGACAACGAGCACCATCTAGTGACAAAAAGGCTCAATGCTTTTTAGACTATCCAATATTTATGTTATTGATCTTATTTGAAAATTTTAAGAAGATGAAATCAAAACGGCAGTGTCCGAACTGATGGAAAGCCTATAAAATACTAAAATCGTGTGTTATTGATGTTGTAATTGGAAAAATTTGATATGGCAATAACGTCCGCGAATACAATTTGATTTTGATTAAACTTATAGAGTATTTCTATAATACTACTTAAACATTGAATTTTGTTGCATTTAAAGGTATCTTTACGATTTTATTGGGGAAAATGAGAAATTTGAAGATCATACTATTATGAACAAAGTTGAGTGAATTTTGACTTGTGAGGTATTGTTTGTTGTTGTGCTCATAAATACCTACCTCCATGATTTTTCACAGATTTTTTCCAGCACAGGTGTCCAATCACGAGGGAAGGACACAAATTCTTCATGTTTTTCCCCACCCTGTATGCTTCTTGAAGAAAAAAGTGCCAGTTTAAGAGCCGTTTTGAAAAGTTTTTTTCAAGACTTTTCATTTGATACCCATATCGCCTACCTTTGATGAAATTTTTGTTCAAAGGCTACGCCCCTATATCGGCAGACCCCCCTAAATATCTTATAGATATTTTTTAAAGTTGAACTTTGAAGAGGGCAAAACAAAACTTGATTTTTACAAACAAAATTTTATGTTTCTAGCTTATATGATTTGCGAGAAAAATTGTTGTGGACGGACGGACAGACAGGTCGCGATTTTAGTAAGGTTTTGTAAAATTATTTAACAAACCCTTAAACAGTAGAACAGACACTCGCTCCTTCCCAAAAACGATGAAACCTTACAACCATGACATAAAGCTTTGAAATGAAACTCATTCAAAAGTTACATATGCTATACAGCTGACATCATTTGGTTTTGATTTCGTGAAAGTAACCTTTGATTCTTACCCTTTTCCCAATAAACGAAAAACGTTGAGGAATCGATTGTATCTTAAATTGAATTGAAGCCCGTTCAATGAATAGAGCTATTAACCCAATAGTTGTTATGGTAGCGTTTCGATCTCTCATCCTTCATTTGATGAGATTTCTTATCGTTTCTAATGCATTTCCTTCAATACAACGATAATTCTTCCACCCTTCGCATTTTGACTTCCATCCAAAGTTCGTTTGGCGTCACAAGTCTCCAGCAATACACATTAATATCAAAAAGAAGTTTTGAAGGACGAGCTCAGATCTCATCTGTCTTTTCCCCCCGACCACGTGCATGTTATTTTTTTATCTCAAACAACAGCTAGACAACCCTAAATGTATGTATGCGGCACAGTTTTCTGCTGAATCCTTGCCAGAAAGACATTTCCTTGTTTGGCGACTTCCTTAAATGAATTTCTTGTAGATATTAAAATGATGTAATAAGCTCGCGAGTGCTATATCCATTCAAGCTAAAACAAGCGTGGGGGACTCTGGTATGGTCAGACATCCAAATCAATTCAGCATCCCTTACGATGGTTTATTGCGATGAGCAAGCAGACTTCCTGACTAGACTAGTGGCGTCAGCGATGAGCAAGTCTGCAGATTTTCGACGAAAGAGATTTTTCAGGAGCCTTTGCTCACATTCTCTGACATCATCAGGAAGTCCAATGGAATAATTGGTGAATTGCAAAGAAAATCAATAGGACAAATAATATAATCGATCATTTAGAGTAAATTATCAGGATTTAAAGAATCGACCTGCATATAATTATCATTTAAGGTAGGATTAATTATGGTCAGACATGCTCATTACGTTATGCATATTTGAGTGGCAAATGGCTTACGTCCTAGAAAATATAGCAAAAAAGAAAGCTATCAAAATAAGAAACCCCCTGTCTGAGCTCCCAGTATCCGACCGTAGCAAGAAATGCCGTCATCGTGGAAGCAAGGAAGAAAGGAATTCATTGGTATTCAGTTCAAGTCGTTCTCGTCTTCCGGCGTGTTTGCGAGCCGTTCACGCCTGCCACTATACTCATACGAGTATTCATGGCAAAACGGCGTCTTTGTCGTTGGCAGCATCACTTTTCGAGTTGCTTTCTCAAATTCAAATCGTTTTCTATTCAATTCGTGGCGGTGATAAAGAAAGGCACTTATCATCTTACGGCACAGTGAACTCGAGAGTAGTCGTCGATTTGATGAATGGATGAATGAAGGAGTTTCTCTTGCTCCTGATTTCTTTGACTCCTTTACACATTATCCTCTTGGGTTTGGAACAATAGTTTATTTCTTGATGTTATGAAGGTTTTCCCGAACGATGAAGGGATCTGCAGAAAGTTGAATTTCGCATGGCTATGACGTCTGCGAACGATTGAATTACAATTGGCTCCGTTACGCGAAAATTGATTATGTTAAGAGCTAATATCATTTCAGCAAATTTATGCACTAGTGAGTTTCTCCAAAACTAACTTGGGTTTCAAGTTTTGTCTCAACTTCTAAGGCACTAAATTAAATGTGGTAATAAAATAATGGAAATATATCGATGTGCAAATTTTTAACGATGCTAATAACTTTACGTACCAAGGTGACAAATCGGGGTAAAAGGAACTGATGACGAACAAAACACACACGACCTTGGATGAGATAAAGGTCTCAATTAGAGATGGGCATAATCGAGTGACAATAATCGAATCATTCGATTATACCAGATCATTCGAGTGATCGATTATTACTCTTCGAGTGATGAATGATCACTCGGACTCAAAATAATCGAATGCACAACCAATCATTCAGTAGAAGAATCGCTCGAATGAAAATATCCGAATGATTTCTCGCCTCAAATGTTGTTTATCTTATTTCCTTCCTTCGCACTCTCAACATAGCTTGGAATTTTGGGCTTGGTCGTCTCGGCAGTTCTATTGTGGGCATAATCGACAGGCAACAATCGAATCATTGGATTATACCCGATCATTCGAATGATCAACTTACTCTTGTGGTGATGAATGATCACTCGGACCCAAATAATCGAATGAATGCATTCGAGTGATCGACTTACTCTTGTGGTAATGAATGATCATTCGGACTCAAATGATCGAATGAATGGATATGAAAGTTGCATTGACTCTTGATAAGGGAATATCTCGAATGAAAGTATTCGAGTGATTTCTCGCCTTGATTTTGGTTTATGTCACCTGCGAGGAATATACTTATCCGACTGGTCGTGCCAACAGGGATTTTTAGATAAATGTCTCGAGAGAAATTCACCTACATATATATATATATATATATATATATATATATATATATATATATATATATATATATATATATATACGAGGTGTGTTCAAAAAGAAGAATTTTGAATTTTCGCGGGTTACGTATATTCGAATTTCGATATTTTTGTGGCGTTATGTTGGTACTCATGTCTGTCACTTATGCCGACAAGCTCGGCCATTTTGAATGTTCACTTAATTGGTGAAAGCTGCTTTACTTGCACGTGTTTTAAATCGTCTTCGATTTTTACTTATTCAAAAAAATGGATCAAAGAACGTGTATCAAATTTTGTGTGAAAAACGAAATTAAGTGCGCGGATGCATTCCGAATGTTGACTGTGGCATACGGAGAAGTTACCTTGGACCGAAGCAACGTTTATCGGTGGTAAAAATGCTTTTAGAAGGCCGAGAAGATGTGAACGACGAAGAGCGTGCCGGACGCCCGAGCACTTCAACAACAAACGAAAAAATTAATGAAGTGGAGAAAATGGTATTGGCCAATCGTCGAATCACCGTTAGAGAAGTTGCTGAGGACCTAAACATATCGATTGGCTTGTGCCATTCGATTTTTATCAACGATTTGGGCATGAGACGGGTCGCCAAGAAATTCGTACCAAAATTGCTCAATTGCGACCAAAAACAGCAACGCATGAACATTGCTAACGAGATGTTAAACTCTGTCCGCGACGAACCGAATTCGCTCCAGAGGGTCATAACTGGTGATGAATCGTGGGTTTATGGTTATGACGTGGAAACCAAAGCTCAATCATCTCAATGGAAGCTGCGGCATGAACCAAGACCGAAAAAAGCGCGCCAAGTTCGGTCGAATGTGAAAGTTTTGCTGACAGTTTTCTTCGATTGCACGGGCGTGGTGCATCATGAGTTCTTGCCACAGAGAAGAACGGTCAATAAGGAATATTACCTGCAAGCTATGCGCAATTTGCGCGAAGCAATCCGCCAGAAACGCCCGGATTTGTGGGAGAACAAAAATTGGCTTTTGCACCACGATAACGCCCCTGCTCACACATCGTTGCTTGTGCGCGACTTTGTGGCCAAAAACAACACACTAATGATGCCGCAGCCACCGTATTCCCCAGACCTGGCCCCCTGTGACTTTTTCTTGTTTCCTAAACTGAAGAGGCCCATGAAAGGACGACGTTACGCTACGCTTGACGAGATAAAGACGGCATCGAAGGAGGAGCTGAACAAGATTAAAAAAATGATTTTTTGAAGTGCTTCGAAGACTGGAAAAACTGTTGGCACAAGTGTATAATATCTCATGGGGATTACTTTGAAGGGGACAAAATAGATATTCATGAATAAATAAATAATTTTTGAAAAAAAACAAAATTCGCGATATTTTTTGAACACACCTCGTATATATATATATATATATATATATATATATATATATATATATATATATATATATATATATATATACATATACATGAGATATAAAGAAATTCGTAGACACACTGCAGGTCGCAATTTCGCTTCGATTTGCACCGAACTTTCAGGAAAGGTGCATTTAGTCAAAATCTCGGCTACATTCGTTATTCAGCAAAATCGACCGATCAAAAACAAAATGGCGGTCATTTTAGACGAATATTCGTGATTTCTAGTTTGGCCATAATGTAGCTCCGATTTAGACGAAATTTGGCACAAAGGTTCATTAAGGTGTATAATGAAACTGACAATAAAAAATTCAATGTCATACGAGCAGATTCAAAATGGCGGCCGTTCAAAGGTAAAAACTCGTAAAAAAATGTTTTTATAGCTGTGACCACACCGTGTAACCAATGTTGATGAAACTTTGTAGTATGGTAGAAACCAAAGATATCTAGACAACAAAATGAACATTTTAAAAGTCAGGTCTCTAATTTCAAAATGGCGGCTGGTCAAAGTTCGAAACTTTGAGTGCCTATAAAAGTCACAATTTCTATGGGATTTTAACCAAACTTTAAACCGAGGTAGATATTATCAAGCTCTAGCGATGCTGTAGTTTTGGTAGTTATAAGACAGTGAATTACAAAATGGCGGGGGTGTAAAGATACGATTTTTTTTGAAATTTTTGTCACCCTCTAGTGGCCAAGCTACTTAACCGATTTTGATGAAATTCAGTATTTTGCGTTCTTGGGTCAAGTCCTTTAATTGTACCAAAAATTGTGAAAATCGGATGATAAATAAGAAAGTCGTAAATTTTTATCGTAATTTTATTAGCTACTGGTTTGCATCAAAAATTTGCGATTTTCGTTCTCTCAAAGTATAACTCTGATACGAACACTATTTGCTGCACTGGTAGATTAGACTAAACGATGGGTCCATGCAAAAACCAAGAAAAATAAAATGCACACTTTCAAAATGGATGCTCTTCATTTCGAAACAAAACAACGAGCTAAGTTTGATTGCTTTGCAATAGCAAACGAAGTGCTCACTAGATATCCATGAAATTTTTTAAAACGGTTGGCATTATAGGTGTTCATAAAGTGGACAATGTTTTTTAAAGGTTTGTTCTCCAATTTCAAAATGGCGACTGATAAAAGTACCGAAGTTTCAAGGCCTTCAGAAGTCATAATTTTCGTTCGATTTGAACTAAATTTGACATCAAGATCGAGTTTTTAAGTAATAAATCTGTTCAAATTTTTTGTTTGTATCAGAATAAGGCTTCAAGTACTGAGGACTGTTAGGTTTTTAGGCTCCAGTTTGGCGGCCATATTTCGCAACCAATATTAATTAAATTTATATGTAAATGTAAACGGAAAAATATTCTAAATTGGACTTTAAAAACGAACATCAAAGCCTGAATTTTCAATCCTGAATCTCCTCTTTCTACGTAAATCTAGTAACGTGCAAACCTATATATTCATCGAAATCTAACCACCTCCGAGGAATTTTCCTTTCCGGCTGGTTGTGTCAACGGGTATTTTTTTAAATCAGTTGTGTATATTGATAGCAAAATTTGTAAGTTGTGGGGATTGTGAACTGGATTTTAAAATAAAAGTATGCTTAAAACTACCGTGTAAATATATTTTAAAGTAGCGGCGGGGATAAATTCATAGATTTATTCTTTATTTCTTTATGAAAGAGGAGAAGAAAGAACAGTGGAGAGCAAAGAAAACTCTCGAATTGAATGAAATGACTAAAATGAAATATTTTTATTTAAAAACATTATTTTATTGATATTTTTGCTGGTTAATCTGCTCCTTCGGTCGTTTGTCAACTCTCCCGCTTTTGAAAACACCCGTTCAGAAGGTACTGACGTTGCTGGCACACACAAAAATTTGTTGGAAAGTTCATGTAATTCTGGGAAAATTTCTTTTTTCGACTCCCAAAATTGTAAGGGATTCATTTTCCTCTCTAGCAGTGGCAGCTCTAAATACTGTTTGACCTGAATTATCGCTGACGTAGAGGTGGTCGAAGCGTGTTGACTGCACTTTGCTTTAGCTTCAAAATGCTCCCATAGTAAACTGCATGGTGTATCTTTATCATTTGAATCTGAAAATAGTAAAAAAAGAACATGGACAAATGCTCTACAAAATTTTCATTACATGCTTTTTAATTAGACGGATGTTTTACCCGTAGATACTCCAAGATCTACATTCTGAGGAATCTGCGTCTGCCCATTTGCTTTTGTAGCCATCAGCCTCTCAACATCCTGAATGATCCACTGTTGTACTTGGTCGGCATTTGTTTCTTAAACCTAGGGTCCAAAAATGTAGCTTTGGCGTTAATTTTGGATATTTCCAACAAATCGAATCTCTTTGCGATGATATTTTTAAGGTCTTTTTTTACTTGTTGTCCTATTGCTGTTATGGGGTTTATGTTGTTGAGGGCGTGTTGGAGACCACGAATTAAAGGAATGATCATCGATATTGTTATGTTCGCTTCACCGTCAGTTCTTCCATAGGTTTGAGAATGGTTATGCATTCTTGAAGCACAGCCCAATCATCAGACGACAAGAGGGGTAGTGTAGCTGACAAATTAGTCATTGCTGCTGATAAAGGAAGCTTAATGTCTTGCAATCTTTCCATCATTATAAGGCAAGAATTCCATCTAGTCGGAACTTCTTGCTTAACTTTCAGCAACGGAAGGTTCATTTGCTGCTGCATTCTCGTCAATTCATCCGACGCTAGTGTGCTGCGTTTAAAGTGAGCCACGATAGTTTTACATTTTTCGACCAATTCTAGGATGTTAGGTTGGTTACTTCTTTCGCTGTTCTTCGCCTTATCGCCCTTTAGTAAGTCCATGACACTCAGATTAAGTGTATGTGCCACACATGGGTGATGATGCTTTTTAAGATGGTCGTTAACCGCATTTTTCATATTCGAAACGTTATCGGTGACGACAGTCACTACTCTGTCGAATATGCCCCATTTTTCCAAAATTGCACGTAGTGCACTGGCAACATTTCCCCCTGAATGCCGATCAGTTAGTTGTTTGGTTTCCAACAACGTGCTTTTCCTTTCACATCCTTTTATAAAATGGCCAGTGACAGCTAAAAATGATTTAGTGCAACAAGATGTCCATATGTCTGTTGTTATCGCCAAGTGTGCAGGTTCACTTAATTCGACTTGAACTTTAGCCAATATGTTATTGTACATTGTTGGAATTAATGAATTCATAATTTTCCGCCAGCTTGGGGGTTCGTAAAGCGGGTTTAATTTTTTTGAATATTTTAAAAATCCTTTGTTCTCAACAATAGATATTGGCTGAAAATCACTTACAATCATTTCGATTAAAAGTTCATCAAGTTCAGCCTGTTCTGCTTCGGAAATACTGCTACCTTTCGTACTTCCATCAATTTGAGCTGGCGTTTTCGTTTTATTACCGGTGGTATTTCTGAAGGAGCACAAGCATTATTTCCGGTAGATGACGTAGATGTTGATGGCAATGATAAAGACACATGAATTGCTTCACGTGAAGGTGGAATGGTCTGCCTTTCGTGAAGCTGTGCAGGCTTTGTCAACAACGAAGGATGCAGTCTTTTCAGATGTTCACTCAGATTGGTTGTATGGCCAAAAAATTTTAAAATTTTCTTACACTGGTTGCATATAACTGTGCCATCGTCTCTTTTTTTTTTTTGAAAAAGTCCCAAACTAAAGACCGCTTTACACCTCGCTTCGACATCGGAAAATTGATCACAATTCAAAAGTTAATACTGGGAATAAACTACTACACACCCACACAATGCAATTATGCAACAGCTAACACTTGAACTGCGACTGAAACTAACACGTCAAATTTCAAAGAAAAATCGGAAATGATTGACTTCCAGAGAAAAAGCGACGACCATGTGTAGGGTAGTCTCGCTCAAGAATACGCACTTTACTTACCTTGTTCAAAAAATAGTAAAGATGGTCTTATTTTTAGATGTTTTGTTAGTTTATACTTTAGTGCGGTAAAAAAATCAACTAATAAAACATTGCTCAATACAGTTTCTTTCAAGGCTCCCATAAAGAAATATACAGGGTGCGTACGTTATTTGAGGACGTGCATAAATGTGACTAACTTCGCGATTTTTTTTATTTTTTTCCTTTTCAGATAAATAATGGTGGAGTACAACATCACTCAAGAAATGAAGAGACATGCTGCCATCGTCGCTATATGTGCGAATCATACAGACTTAGAGATCTCTAGTTTTCTTAATTGCGCCCGTTCATTCGTGCATAAGGTTCGCCGTGAATTGGAAGCATCAGGAGGCGATACAGAATCGGTTGCAAAACACGAAAAGCACGTTCTGACACTGTCCAATGTGCAGAATTTTTAGAGCAAGTGCAAGCGATCATAGACGAGAACCCTTCAAAATCAATGAGGGTCCTTGCGAGTGAGCTTCATGTTTCTGAGCGCCTTATTGGTAGAGTTGTCTATGAAGGCCTTCGGTATACGTGATACGTCGAGGACAGTTCATGTCCTAACGTACACGTCAAAACGTCTTTAAAACAAAATCAAAAAACCTGAGGCGCCCAAAATATTATGGTTTTTTCCGACAAATAAAATGTTGACCAAGATCAAAAGACCAGTCGCAGAAATGACAGATGGCTATGTTCAAATCCTACGGAGGTTCTTCTTGTTATGCACATAAAATTTCCAGCCACTGTTATGGTTTAAGGTGTTGTCAGCAACGAAGGACATGTTATGCCACCACACTTTTTTACTCAAGGACTTCGAGTGAACTCTGCTGCATACATCGAGGTTTAGGAGACAGTAGTGAAACCCTGGGTAGACAATGTAAGCGGAGGCAGACCATACATTTTTCAACAAGACTCTGGTCCTTCACATGAAGCGATGGCGACACAAGATTGGATGGCCGAAAATTTTTATGACCACATAACACCGAACCTATGGCGCCCAGCTCCGTATGGGGCGTAGTTGAGCGTGAGACCAATAAGTGTCCTCATAATATCACTTCTTCGCTGAAGACTGCTATTATGGTTATGGTCAATATGAACAAGGAGCATTTGATTCGGGCATGTAATCGTTTCCGGACCCAGATCGAAGAGGTTATTGCTGCTAATGGCGATTTTATTGAATAACTTTATATCCATATATTAATTTAACGTTGCATCAAAAATTTCAGAAATTTCATTAAATTTTGTTAAATATACAAGCTCTCAAGTTGTCCTCAAATACCGTACGCACCCTGTATCTAAAAAAAAACAGAAATTAAAAGCTGCAATATAAGAAGTAGAAGTAGAAAAATTGAAGCGTTCGAATGATCATTCGATTATGAAATCATTCGATTGTTACAATCACTCGATTACTGATCATTCGATTATCCGAATCTCTCGATTATGCCCATCTCTAGTCTCAATGATGCTGAGACGTAATTAGTATGTATGAGTATATACGAACGATGGATACAATAAAATATATTCGTTGGCTGGAGACTAAAGAAAAATCAAACAAGTTGAGTATTTGTAATCGAATTTATTTTCGTCTTCACAAAATACTTCAACTGAAAATAGAAAAAAAAAAAGAAAAAAAGATATAGGAGTCAGGAGGACCTAACAAACATAACTTTCGATGCATACCGGAAAGCAACTCCCACACAGAGAACGATTCCAAACACATCAAACCATTCGCAGCAGATCAAGGTTACTCCGTACAGAGCCATGATCCACAGGATGCTCGATTTGCCGCTAAGCAAGGAAGCTATGGAAAAGGAGATGAGGTACATTGTTGAGACGCTAGACAAAGTGCTCAAGGGCTCGACAATTAGGAGAATGGCACATAAGATCCAAATAAAAAGACAGCGACAGGGGCGATCAACATTACCAAATGCGAGTACCGAAAGAACGTACTGGAAGGCTTTAACTTATCACGAAGGTATCAGCAATCGGATCAACAGGCGAATAAATCAGCTCAATTCTGTACGGTTAATCAAATCAAGCAGCAAGAACCAGCTCGAAAACGTTCTCGAATCAACGAAAGACAAGCGCAAACCACACGATAAATCTGGTATCTATCGCATTAAATGTCCCACTTGTGAAGAAGTGTGTGTGGTCAAACGAGGAGACTCATTGGCACGCGAGTCAAGGAGCATCTAGGCAAAGCAGCAGCAAGAAAGAAAGAACTTCGAATTTCAAGTCGGCAGTAGCGGAACATATTATCACGAAGGGAAACCAGATAAAAATGGAGGACGCTGTAGTCATCAAGAAAGCTAGAAACATACGTGAACTGGATTTGATGGAAAGCCTGACAATTACCCAAAAAAGGAAAAATTTTGATGAATCAAGATGACGGAAACCGCAGGTCATGGCTATTTAAAACAATTAAATAATAGTATCTTTTCTGAATCTTGTAAAAACAATATTTTTATAACTACTCCTTTTGTAAATTACCTTTCCTACCTTTATTAGCTTGAGCAAACTTCCCTAATTACCTTTTGATAATCTAAAGTAAATTTTCTTAAACATAGCTAGTATATAAGCAGGAATGTAAGTGAAAATATATTAATCGCTGAAGAAGACCGAACGATTACGGTATCGTTTTAGTTTGCTGTTTCAAAATTTTTAGCTTTATTCTTATTAATTTTATTCTGTTTTGGTACTCCTGATATCAAATACAAAGTTGAGAAATTCATAGAAAATCATTTTGCTAAAGCTCTACTTCTGACATATATTGCGGACCTTGAGGTAATCAAAGGGTATCAAATTGTTGCTTTAGAGATTCTTTTGTATGATCCCTATACTAAAACAAACACAAGATAGTGCAAATGATAATATAATACGTAGAAAAAATATTTGAAAGTATTTTCAAAAGTTGGAAGGCGCCGCAAGTACAAAATGTGTTTAATGTGCCCATTTATTAAAAATCAGTCAACGATCAATTACTGATTTGAAAATTCATCTCAGAGCAAAACCTTATACAATACAATATGATATCAGAAAAGTACAGAGCCCATAGCAGAACCATCCATTTCATCAGGAAATGTTATTGACGAAGAAATTCTTTGAAAAAAATCCAGAAAAACTGGATGGATATTTTACAAGGGAGAATTCTTTAGAAAAAAATATTTCTAGAATGATTTGCACGGACTGGTTTAGTACAAACTCATTTTGCACATCTTCCAATTTGAGATACTTATTTTCGAAGAGTAGGATTCAAATTCTGAGCTCGCGCAATATATAATAAATGTATAGTCTGTTAAGTAAGAGCGTGTCCAGCATAATTTCGAAATAGTTTATTGAACAACAAATTTTGACATATGCATACATTAGCGCGCTTTCAGTTTAATGGTGAGTCCAATCACCACCAGCATCAATTATTGCTTGGCATCTCCAAGGCATACCTTCCACAAAATTTTCGGCGTCTGGGAGGAGAAGCGCCTTCAAAATGAGTCGAGCTTCTGCTTGATGAAGGCCCCAAACAGAAGCTTCGTCAGAAAAAATTACATTACCCCAATCCCGATCTATATTTTTCTGAGCCCAGACAAGCCTTTTGGCTACTTGACGTTCAGACAAGAGTGGTTTTTTAACGGTACTCCGCCGTTTTGCATTGGTTGCGCACAGATAATCCTAAATGGTGACTAGTGATAACTCGAGACCTTTTCGCTTGAATTTTGCTTGTCCTTGACGTAAGAACAAGCCAGGATTGGGGAAAAATAAAGCCACTTTTCCTACCGAACCACGATTTGGAAGGCTATCGATGGTTTTTGACTCTTTAAATCGTTGAACTCACTTCTTGACAAACGATGCAGACGTTTTAATGTATTCAGCCGTAGTGCTGGTTCATTTTTGGTCCTTTAGGGATTGTGCAAAGGAACACGCCCTCGAAGTGCTTTGCGTAAATGGTACTCATCGCGATTTTAGTGTTAACCCGACAGAAGATTGATTTCGACTTTTTTTCAAAGCGCCAAAGACAGGGGTTCTCTCTACCGATTAAAAAAAAATTTCAAGTCTTATCGACTTCAAACTTACCGCAAGCGATGTTGGACACGCTCTTTGTTAGTAGACTGTAGTCAAAGCAGATATGATGACTTAGATTTCACATCAGAAAAAAGAGTCGGCAAAATTTTCACTCAGTTTTGATGAGTGGACAACTCAGGAAAACCGGAATTTTCGAAGTATGAATATACGAGTATTTCGGATCCATGGCTCATGTACTGCTGAAAATTGAGTCGAGCTAGTTAAACATCGCTTGGCAAGTTTTGATCTTGATTTTGAAACCGATATTATTGGCTTTGCAACAGTTGGTGCAAGTGTCATGAAAAAAGTAGGCAAACTTCTTTCTTGCCATCAAAAACTTTGTTTTGCACACGGAATACAATTAGCCGTGGTAAATATTCTTTATAGAAACGAACAACAGATGCACAGCTCACGTGAAACGCTTTATCTTATATTGAAATTGATTGCGACGAAGATTTGGAGGAGATTAATTATGAACAAGGTGTGAACCTCATCATAGAGAGACAACCCGCTGGATTGATCTCTAGCTATAGCAATGATATTGATGGTGGCCTTCAAAAGATGATATTTATCTACAAAAATATATAAAAAGAGACTAGGAAAGAACTAACTCCGATTTTCGATTGCCGTACTCGCTGGAATACGATGTTCGACATGTTAGAGCGGTTTTACTATCTAAAAATCAGCATTGACAAAGCTTTCATTGATATTAGATCTGAAATTAAATTTACCGACGAAGGATGGTGCAAAATCAAACGCGTAGTTGTCAGCTTGCAACCATCGAAATTGGGGGTCGAAATATTGTGCACACGAGAATCAACACTCACCACATTTTGTTTCATTATAGAGAAACTGGAGAAGCAGACTAATTTTTTAAACGATCTCACCAAGGCTCTAAGGGTGATTGTCAAAGTAAGGCACATTGAAACTGCAGTAATATAAACTTATTTGCAGCATTCAAAAAAATATAAGCAAGAGCTGAAATCACCCAATCCGATATTTGTACTCGTAATGTCATGAAAAACATTCTTTCACGAGTCATTACTGTTCAGGCTGAAAATTTTGAATTGTTAGATGGTGTGGATGCAGATGATGGTAGAGGCAGAAAGATCATTTTCAGCTGCCGGCCATATATATAGTTCCATGAGAAGCAGGTTGGGGGATCAAACGATTGATGTTATATGTTTTTTAAGATCATATTTTCAAAGGGAGAAATAAATAGAGATTGGATATTTTTAAGATAAATGTAACAACACTATTTGCCTTATTTTTGCCTTATTTTTAATGAGAAAAATATCAAGTTGACATATATAATTCATATGACTGATCGATTATATAATTAGCTTCTGTACTAATTTGTATTATTTTTTTTAGTTTTAAAATTTATGGACTGCTTTAAGTTGATGAATATCGTTGCTATATATTTCTATTGATTTTGTGGTTTATGTATGAAATAATTTTCAGATAAGCTGCCCATAAAAATGATTACTAAATTAGATACAAGGAGGTGCTTTAAATTGGTATTTTTGAATAAATTCTTCATTTTCACTACACCAACGTTTAATTTTTAGAATTTCACAGCAAATATGATTTTTGTGGGATCCCACTGGATTTAATTATTAAAACTTGTTTTGATGAGTTCAACCTATTCTGAAAATTTCAGAAATTTTTAACATGCCAATAGGCTTTCATTTCCTCATTATTTCTTTAATTTTCTTTAAAATTTCAATAAGCACAGTCGAACTTGATGTATTTTTGTTTTGAGCCGAATGAAACTAACGCCAGATTTCTGTGTTAATCCGTTCTCGAGGTATCGAATTTTTCCCGCTATTTACCCATTTGGCTCCACTGTGAGCCGCACCAAGCGATGGACCGTTCTGCTGGTGACACTCGAGGTAAGGAACGCCTTCAAATCCATAAGATGGATGGACATTCTGGATACTTTGGAAAACTCTTTTCAAGTTCCATAATATCTTATGTGACTCCTGATGGACTGCCTGAAGGTTGAAGCTTGCTTTATGACATGATTCAAGGCCAACAAAGGATGGAAGCCATACCGGCTGTTGCCCAGGGTAACATGAGATCTACGAAATGTGTCTTACGATAGGCTACTGAGACTGGAGATGCCAGATGAGTCGCACTTGATTGGTTATGTGGATGATGTTACGGCTCTAGTCACTGGATGCATCATTGAACAAGCGCATCTTAGGCTAGGTATGCTAATGTGCTGAGAAAGAGACTAGATGGGTGCTCATGCGCTCAGTCTAGCACTAGAGAAGACCAAAGTAGTCATTTTGACAAAAATAAATCTGTAGAGTAAGGATGATCAGTTTTGGAGATATACTAACCAAATCAAAGCCAGCAGTAAAGTACCTAGGACTACTGATCGACTCAAAGATGAGTTTCTTTTAGCAAATCAGGGCAGCAGCTGAGAAAGCGAATTATTATCTCTGAGTTGACTTGCAGCCTACGTAGGGAAATCCAACCTATTAAGCCTCCTGATGAGTGCCATAGGGTCAGTGCTACTGTACTGAGCAGAAATATGAGACGACGCTCTCAGTAAGGAGATGTAACGAAAACGCTTGGCACAGGTATAGAGAAGAGGAGCACTGAGGATTGCATTTTTATATCCAACATTCTCTAATTCGGTGGTGAGAGTTATTACAGGCGTGATATCTGTTGTCCTCCTCGCTAGAGAGTGCCACGCTATTAACCTGCATCTAAGTGAGGGCCCAAGAGAGATGGTTACCCGCGAGGAGAAATAGTTCTTACCCAAAAATTGGCAGCAGTCTTGGGTGAATTGTACGAAGGGAAGGCTAACTGAGCGGCTCATCCTGGATTTGAGATCGTAGCTAAATTGCAGGCATGGTAAGATTAACTTCTATCCTATCCAGCTTTTGTGTGGGGATGGCTGTTTCATGTTTACCTGCACAAGATTGGTCAGTTACAGTCATGGAGAGGAATGGTCCGCCTGCTACAGATTATGTAGTCCCGGCGTAGCTTGGGTCGATTGACAAATAGAATTATGCGGTACATTATGCTCGGCTAGTCCTTAAAGATTAAAGAGACTCAAAGCAACCGGGGACCTTGGATCTGGAGGATCGCTTGTCTGGCAATTCCTCTTCCTCCTTCCCCTCCTGCTGGAAAAGAGATCCGCCAGCTTGAAGGCACCTCACAATGTAGCAAAACAAGACCTCGCCTGAAGTAATGTGTCAAATGTTTCCAGGCTGTGTTCTCAAGTTGACACCAGGCTAGGTTTTCAGGTTAGCAGAGGTGGTGTTTGATGAGTATTGCAGTCACTCATGAAAGTAAGATTTTCACACTCAGTATGCAAATGGCAATCATACCTAACTACAAAAGAAAAATGCCTAGAGTTCCTTAAAAAATTAAAGAAACGATTTGTTTTACTACAACGTTGTGATGGGAAACATATTGAGGATAGAACCTCATAATATAAACGAGCAGGAATTTCGTTTGTTTTTTTTTGGTTCACAGGGAAATTTTTAAGAGTGCATGTGATATTCCGTTTGCATTATTTAGGTACTATGATTTTTCTTTCCTCCCTCAAGGCAAGTTTGTGGGGTCTGAGTTGGCGATGGTAGTGAATAAATTTATCCACAAAGGTTACGCTTCAAACAATCAAGTACTGGTAGGTACTAGACGATTGTGTAGCATCCAACTGGTTATTTTTGCAACACTGTACTATAATCCTCATGGTTGCAGGTCACCGTCGGAATCTTGCGACTCATCACTCAATAATATCAATAACTTACACTAAACAGAAATATTTTCTAAACTCAGGGACTTTGTCTTTTATTTCTTAAAAGTCAAAGTCAAAGACAAAAGCACTTTATTCAATACAAATCGTTATAAACTTTAAAAAGAACATAAAGCAAATTCCAAACAATTAAACTATGAAAAACTTAATGGTCCGAATGGCTCTCTAAGTTTTTACGTTATCAATGAAATACATTTAATGAAAAAAAAACAATAGAAAATTTAAATTTATTAAGATTATTACACATTTTTAGATCCAATTGGAAAAAGGAGAAAAAATCAACCAGCATTATTCAAACATTACTTATTTTACTGACACGACAGTAAACTTTCATCCTATACATAACATGTTACACCCTAATTCTAAATAAATTCAATCGAAAAAAACGTTATCTTATACTGAAATCTATCCCTAATTTATGATATAAATAAACAACAACACAAGATGTACCAATAATGAGATAAAACTAAAAACTAAGCAACGAGAAAAACCACAAAAACAGAAAGTAAACACATTTAGACATTGTCATTCACCCACCAATACCTAGATTGTTCCATCTCAGCTCGACTAGCCTCAACGAATCTAGAAAATGAGTATCTCTATTGGAATTGTTGGTCTCGTGAACTCAAATTCGGAGGATATTTTATCTTCTTATCGGTGGCCCGTCAGTATATGTGATATATGATTGGGACACTTTCAGAATCAAAAACATATCGATTCATGTCCAAATACACGAATGCTTCTGGAGGAACGAAGCCAGTATCGAGTCAAGTCACAAAATACCCGTCCGCAGAGTGGAAGGGCTGTAAAATCCAGGGGTTTTCACTCACAGTTACAGATCTTGCGATATGATTCCGAAGAAGCTTCAACATGAAGATATCGACTGTTGTCACTTTGGCGGTTTGATAAATTCTTGTATTCGATATATAGTGCTTCCAATCCGTCTCAGGCTTTCTGTACAAACCAGTACATGCACGAAGACATTTCCTTTTGAAAACCCTTAGTCTTTTCATTATACTAGCACTCTGATTGTACCAGATCTGACATCCATATGTCAAAACTGGTCTAACCAGGGTCTTGTAACAAATAACATTGACTTTTTGATCAATGTATCTGGAATGAAAGAGTGGCCGAAGAGCCATGACTACTTTTTGTGCTTTACTGAGCATGATTTTGACATGTTCAGTATAGTACGGATACTGATCGAGGTGAACAACGAGGTTTTGAACACAGGATTTCTGTGAAACCCATCGCATGTATGGTGGAATACCTGGCACGAAAACCAACTCATATTTCTCAATGTGGGCGTTTAATGCTCTGTTGAGTATCACTTCAAATATGATGATGCTAGGCAAAATTTCTGTAGATTGCGCTCTTCGGCTAAAACAGAGATCAAAACGGCCATGAAAAACTATTTTAGCAGCTTAGAGAGTTCCCTCCTGACAAATAACCCTAAACCCTTTTGGTCATACATCCGATCCCTTAAATCTTCCTCTTCCATCCCGCATACTGTCAAATGGAATAACACTGAAGCCTCCTCCCCTCAGGATATTTCTAACCTATTTGCCGAATATTTTTCCTCTACTTTTTCCTCTTCTAGCATACTACACAACCCCACAAATTCAATTCAAACTTATCCAGCATCAAGTACATTCTATTCCACTGATCCTTCTGAAGTTTAATCCCTTATTAACTTGCTCGATCCGAATGTTAGTCCTGGTCCTGATGGATTACCTAATATATTTGTAAAGTCACTTTGTCCCTCTTTGTGTTTTCCTTTATCCCTTATATTTAATCTCAGTCTTGGTACTGGCACCTTTCCAACGTACTGGAAAGATGCAAATGTTGCTCCTATCTTTAAAAACGGCGACCCATCATCTGCCTCAAACTATCGTCCCATATCACTCCTCTCCTGTTTCTCTAAGCTGCTGGAACGACTTGTGCACAACAGGCTTCTTGAGTCCCTGAGTTCATTTGTCACACCACAGCAACATGGATTCTTGAAGGGTCGTTCAACTTCTACGAACTTGGCTGAGTTCGAAGACTATATTGCAAGAGCTTTAGACAAACAGCTTCAAGTAGATGCAATATTCACGGACTTCTCGAAAGCTTTTGACTCCGTGAACCATGTTCTGCTCTGTCAAAAGTTAGCTTTGCTTGGCATATCCGGTTCCCTTCATTCTTGGATTTCATCATATTTATCCTCCCGTTCATGTCGTGTCAATCTCTATGGCACATTTTCCTTTCCATTCAATCCTACATCTGGTGTCCCTCAAGGGTCAATCCTTGGACCTCTTCTTTTCGTACTGTTTATCAATGATCTTCCTTCTGTAATTTCCTCTTCTTGTCTCCTGTATGCTGATGATTTCAAGGTATTCCGGACAATTAGATCCCTTGAAGATTGTCAGCAACTCCAAATTGATCTTTTTAACCTGTATAACTGGTGTAATGTAAACTCCCTTCGTATTAATGTTTCCAAATGTTTTAAAATGACTTTTACTTTGAAAATTGTCCCTTTAATTTTTAATTACACCTTATGTGATGTTGTTCTCTCCTCTGCAGACTCAGGTAAAGATTTTGGTGTAATATTTGACCCCAAGCTTAAATTTGATGTCCACATTTTTAGCCTAATTACCAAGGCATCAAAAGTTTCGGGTTTTCTTATGCGGCATTTTTATAAGTTTGCAAATACTGCTACCGCTGTTCGCTTGTTCACGTGTCTTGTCCGCCCGCTCCTTGAGTACTGCTCAGTAGTGTGGCCTCCTAGACATTTATATCTTATGAATTCACTAGAAGCTGTTCAGCGTAAGATTACCCGTATTGTGTTTTTCAAATTCAACGTAGCTTATGAGTCTTATGAGCGTCATCTATCCATACTTCGTCTCCCTTCTCTGTCGTCCGTCCCGTAGAACCTTCTTAAATCAATCTTTCCTTTATAAGTTGTACCACCAACAAATTGCCTCCACCCTAAGCGCAGACTTGCAATACAAACTGTATGCACGACCTAGTTGGTCTAATCACATTCTCGAGGTTCCGTACGCCCGAACAGATTTGTATTTTAACTCAATTATGCCACGAATCATCAGAATGCATAACAGCCTCGAGCTTGGCTCTCTATTCACATCATACTTTGTTTTTAAAATTAAATTAAAGATGTTACTTTTTGCAAATAGTGATTAATATTCCTTAGCACTAAATTTTACAAACTTTGATCTTGACTCTATCATGTTTTAGATTAACTCTTTTCTGCTTGATTTGTTGTATTGATTTGCCTTACTCTAAATTATATTTAACTATATTTAATTGTCTAAGTCTATTTTGTAATTGGATTTCTGTCTGTTAAATGGACTTGAATAAATAAATAAATAAATTTAAATTAAATACCTTGCTGACGTTAGACAGCAAGCTAATTGGGCGATAGCTTTTAAGGCACAGAGATTCTTTTCCTTTCTTCAAGATCGGAAATGCCTTAGCCTTTTGCCACTAATTTGGGAAATATTTATTGTTCAACATGTTGTAGTTTTGACTCTCGTTGGTGCCACCAGCAATTAGAACTTCTTCTGGGTTTGCTAGTTTTGTATTTTTCTTCACCTTTGTTATCTGTTGCCATTGATTTTGCGGCTGCATCTTTTGAGGTTTCATCCCTTTCTTGAAAAGATCCTTGAGGGACTGTGTCTCTAGCCTTAGTTCATCATTTTCTTCTTACAATTTGGCAATTTGCTGATTGTCCGCTATTATTCGTTTTCTCTTGGTGATTATCGCCAGTTTCGTATTTGTCGTTTCCCCAGATTGCCCTAACGGTGGGAAGCCGTCGGGCTCCTCCATACCAGCGGTCTTGAAGTATTCTTTGGTTCTTTGCTTTTCTTTACCAATCGAAGTAAAATAATATTCGATAGAAATTTTCCGAGTCGATTACTTAGCCAATATAAGCTTTTTCCGATAAAAATTAACTTCGGCCTAACGTTTTTAGACAAATTCATTTAATTTTTGAAATCTTTTGACAGGAGCAATTTAAAAGACGTCGATACGCTGAGACTGCTACGATCCCATTCTTTTCTTTCCTAGCATTATACTATATGTACTCAATTACAACAGCTTTAAATGGAAAAATTTTTTACTATCCAACAATTAACAATCCCTCAATGTATTCTTTGAGCTTATTCTTTAATGGTTTGTAATTCGTGACTATTTCATAAGCTGTGTCAATGGCAGAATCTTAGCCCAACTTATTTCATCTTTCTTATTTGTACGTAGTGCGATTAACTGCCCAGTTTTGATTAGTATACCAGATTATATATGTATACGAGTATTTTGACTCGTCGAAAATTCTAAAGACTTCTATAATAATCCTCCAAACGCTGAAATTATCACAAACAATTGTTATCTGCATTGCACAGAATCTTATATCAAATGAAACCAAAGAAATCCCTCAGTTTCGATAATTTGACACAAACCATCATACATCTTGCAAATTTAACTTACTCTCTATATTGTATTCTAATACCATGCGAGCGAACAAAATTGAGTTATTTACTCAACACAAATACCAGAAATTCTGTAAATGTCACGTTTCCGTAAAACTCACAAGACTTTACTTCAATTTCCCTGATATGTCTCTATCAAGAATTCGACCAAAAGTATGAGAAAATATTTCAAGAAATTCCATGATAATTTTTTCGTGCTCCTTCAATAGAGAGCATGACGGGATGGGGATGATATTTCACTTAACTAGGGCTTAGTACTTTGTCATATCAGAGTAAGTATTTGTCTTGTACTATTTGATTCGATGAGGTTCAATGAACATTTTTGCGTATTCTGCTGTCCTTTTGGAGGGTTGCCGAAATGGTAATGTGAAAAACAGACGCTGAAGTGAAGGAAAATTCAAATGATTTTATCGAAGACTCTATCAATCAGTTTCAAGCGAGTGAAATCCTTTTGAAAATCATTTGGCTTTTAATTAAAATAATTCATAAAGTACTCATTTCATCCCCATTAGTATTGAGGATTAAAGAGAAATCATTAGCATATTAACCTTTCAACCCATCTTTTACTTTGACTACTAATCGTTGATAATCTTTACCACTTATTTATTTCTCAACTATGTCGATATTCTAAATAATATGCAAATTTTTCCGTCTTATTATCCTTTCAGACTCAAGCCATCGTACGAGAACTTCGAAGTTTCGAAACATGGCTACGAACAGATGGATGGCGGCGAGGTTGGACACCCTGAAGCAGTTTTGCCTGAATCACCTGGATCCTTCGAGGAGGTCGAGCGTCCACCGCTCCGTCACATCGACAAGTATTGCAAGGCGGAATGTCCATGTCTACCCGCTCGATTCACTATAGCAGTAATGGCCTGTGTCGGTTTCATGATATCCTTCGGAATGCGATGCAATATGTCAGCAGCAAAATTAAAACTAGAGCATAATGGGGTAAGTGAACAGTCAAGATGAGATCTTATAAAAGACCATTAGGTATTGATGGAAGATATTATTGTACTTCAATCATTCATCCCTAATAGTGCTACGTGCATAATCACACTTCATCAAGCAATACCCAAAGCTGAATTGATTTCTACACATTATACAGAGTATATCTATTCTACCATTTCTTCCCTCGTTCGAAAATTTAGTCGAACTGCTCATTTTCAACGAATTGTGTCAATTAACTTGAAATTTCGATAGGTTTAATGACAGGCCAGCAACCCTCCGCTGCTTCAAGCCAGCATTCACTCATATATGCGGTATGATGAGAGCCTTAATGATATAAATCCCCTTGACGTGATTCCTCTGATTTAAAGTCATATTTGTTACATGATTTCATTGTCACGGTTGTTAATAAAGCCCTCGGGTGCTCGCAGCTATAAGGAGTGTGGGAGTAACAGGCCATATTGTTCGTGTGATGAGAACAAAACACACTACCCTCCGGCGCACTCGAATACTTATCCTTCCTATTTATCTCCGTTCTCTCTTGAAATCCACACATTGTGAAATGGAGCTTTTCGCAAAATCGGATACAAAAGATTTTTCATATTCAACGGGAAAGCTAAAAGCATGTGGCAATGGACTCCCACTGAGGGAGTTTCCTTCTGCTAAAGAGAAATGCTTTACTGTATGTTTCATGGACATTATAACATAGTCGGAGTCATCATCGTCTTCGATACACTCTCATGAATTTCTTTAAAGAAACGCATTAAATGAAGTGGTTTAATGCATTGTGTACCATTTTTGCTCGTTCTAGGGGAGCCACAAATTTCTGGGGAAATCATGGCAAATAGCTGACTGACGGATTATGCTGATTATAAATGTATTCAGTTTTTTTTTGGGTTGAAATGGCAACTGTTATTTTGTGGGGTTTTAAACAAACCCTTATCATTATCATGGATCGAATTTCACTTAATTTTTAGGAACTAGTTTACATGCAATCATACTAAGCGTCTTTGAAAAGTTGGTGACCAACCATGTTCAGTAATTAACAACAAAATAAGTTGCAGGAGAGTGCTCCTGCTAGAAAAGTATTGTTCAATTACTATAAAATCAAACTTCTAAATATCAAAACTTGGCTCACAGGAAAACCTGGGGCTGGTTGTGACTTTTTTTTTTTATAACGTGACATTAAGCAGAGCTATTAGCAGAGCTAATAGCTCTGCTTAATTAAGTTACTATTCAAAATTTGAATTTTAAAAATAGTTTCCTTCTTCTTCTTCTTAGCACTACAGCCCCTCTCGGGCCTTCGCTTCCTGCAAACAGTGCCTCCAACTGTCTCGGTCCGTTGACCGCGTCTTCCAATTCTGAAATCCAAGCAGCGATGCACTGTCTTTGTCGACTGAATCAGACTAACGTTTCCTCGGTTTCCCCACTGGCCTCCGGCCTTCAGTTCTTCCAAAGAATACCTTCTTGGGTATTCGTTGTTCGTCCATACGATTCATGTGGCCAGCCCATTTCATGGTTGTATCGAATTCGCCGTTGGTCAAGCTTCACTCCAATTATCCGCCTCAGGACCCGTCGCTCAAAGGCGTTCAATATATTTGCGGATGTTTGGATTAGGGTCCATGTTATACACCCATAGCATAACACAGGTCTTATCACAGATTTGTACAGGTATACTTGGAGCTTTGTTTTCCCTGTATGCAGCTGGTCTTCAAAATCGTCAAAACTGAAAGAAATATTTAATTTGCCAGTTGTACTCCTCAGCGTATTTTGTCTCACTCATTACCGGTTCTCGTTATTTTGGCGCCCAAATACACAAATTTGCCAACATTTTTGATGTTATATTCGCCAAGTGTGATATTTTGTGTGCTTGAAGTAATTTTTCTCGACCGCGTCATGAGCTTTGCTTTGTTGTCATTATTTTATAGTCCTACTAGTTTTGACCGCTGTCGAGTTTCAGGAAGAGTTCTTTGGCAGTTGTTAATAACCGTGACAAAATGTTGATTTCATCCGCATGACTCGACTTGTATAGTAATGTACCTCGTGTATCGACTTCCTTATGGCATATTCCAGAGCCAAATTGAATAGCAATAGGGCCAGCCCATCTCCCTGTTTTAGTCCGATATTTGTGTCAAAGGCATCAGTGAGTTGGTTAATAATGCTGATTTGGGAGGTCGACAACGTCATAGCGATTTTGGTAAGATGGACTAACTTGGCTAGGATGGCAAAGCAAAGCATTATTTGGCACAGTACGTTAAGATCAATACTGTCGTATGCTTGCTGAAAGCCAACGAAAATCTGGTGAACGTCTATGTTGAACCCCTAGCATTTTTCAAGAGCTCCCCTATAACACTGTTGGCGAATGGTCCGATTTCATTCTCTAAGATCTTTAAGAATATTTTGTTCGCCGTGCAAAGAAGTGAAATCCCTCGATAATTTTCGCCCTGTAGTTTGTCACCTTTTCTGTGGATAGGGAATATAACTGATTGGCTTCACTCTTTTGGCATATTTTCTTGTTTCCAAATGTGCTGGATGACTTTGTGAAAAGCTTTATGAACACTGCTACCACCATGCTCGATGAGCTCTGCTGGAATCTCATCGATGCCCAGCGCTTTATCATTCTTTTGGGCTTTGATAATGGGACAATTTCACCCATAGTTGGTGGGGCCAATGGAAGCTCTCCGCAGAGATCTATAGGTCCATATGTTCTAGAGCTGTGCGAAGGATTAAGGAGATTCTTGAAATATGAGGCCCATCTTTGCTTAATCTTGGTTTCATCACCGATGATATTGCCGATGTTATCACGACAGAGCGTGGTATTGGGCTGATAATTACGTTTTAGGCTTTTCACTACTTTATATGCTTGTTTTGTGTTATTGCTCGCTAGACTTACATCGACACTTCTCAATTGGTCGTCATAGAATTTTCTTTTCTTAATTTTAATTATCTTATTCTCTTTTATTCTAAGATTTTCATAGTGTTCTCTCTTCTGCTAGGTTTTCCCACCTACGTAATCTTTGTACGCATGATTCTTTTTATCTAACACATTCTGGCACTTATCATTGAACCAATCATTTCTCTTGTGCCGGGCTTGATGTCCAATTTTGTGTTCTGCCATGGTCTTAATTGCCGCGTTCACTTGCATTAAGAGCTCGTTGCTGGCCTTTAACGATGCATCTGATAAGTTGGAACTCAGCTGGTTTTTGAGGGCTTCTGTGAAATTTTTGGCCACAGACACCATCTGGAGCCTTCCAATGTTAAACTTTTGTAGCAGGCTGGTCTTGGCCGAATATGCCTTTGACATACGACATCGATAAGTTCATTATATGGATCAGAGTTACAATTGGCTCCTCGGTATGTACGGACGTCAAGTATGCTCGAGGTTCATCGTTGTTGGATCAGAACATGGTCAATCTGGGTTTGTGTGTGACTCATCTGGCTACTCCGGTCTCAGTAGCTCGCCGTAAGATACATTCCATATGCTTGGACCAAGGATAAATCCCTGAGTAACTCCCAATGCAACATCCATCCTTTCTCCCTGTGTCGTGTCATAAAGCAGGTTTTGATCCTTCAGGTAGACCCTCAGAAGCCATATGACATTCTGAAATCCGAAAAAAATATTCCAACGTATCAAGAATATCTGCTCATTTGGCGGAGTGGAAAGTATTCCTAACGTCAAGGGTCAATAACATAATGACTCATTGCTTGGTGTGGCTATCCCTCTGCTATTTGCTCCGTGTTAACTACTTCTGCAATCACATCAATGGTGGAGCATTCTGTAGCAATAATTGCATCAGTGAGTCCTCCCAGCCATGTCTAGCATGCATAACAGGCAGTTTGAAGACAGTGGTCTGGAATTTCTCTTTGCCTTGCTTATCAGCTCGAACTTCATCGCCTTCCATTGTGCCGCGAAAGCCTCGTCTCGTAGGCAAGTGTTGAATGTGCTGAGCATCAAATCAGAACAATGGTCATAGACAAGTTGCAACACGTGGTGAAAGATAAGCTGGAGTACCATCTGTCTTCCTTGCTTTCAATGATAGGACTGCCTCTTCCAGTTCCAGTTACGTGAAGAGTGGACACTCGATTGCTGTTTTGGCGTAGACAGTGTCTACATGGAAGGGATGGGCGGAGGGAAGTTCCCGCACTTTCTTGTCCATCTTTTTCGCTTCATATATACAAGGTGTACGTAGCGCACCATGCTACAAATGCACTTTTGGCGAGGGCTTTCTTTACTGTGCCATGGACTGCTTCTTTGTTGTTGGCCTCTGTTTCGTGTCCGACTAGTATATGGCCAACCGCGTTGGTCATACTGTATCAATGGCAGTGCTCGTATCTTCGGGCCTTACGTTTTCCCTGATATCGCACAGCACTTCTGCGCAGGATCAGCCATCTTGGAGTTTCGCTAGCAGTGCCTGCTGCCGGGGTCTTAATTGTGGCATTTTTTCTCCCCTATTTCACATCAGGTCTTTATCTCTGGTGACCGTCTTTGCAAACTTTATTTTCTAGCACTTTTTGAAGGAGTTTTTTTATGGCTTTCTTTGCTCCTTTTGTCAACGCTGTTGAAACTCCTGATCTAGCATTTCACGCCCATCAGGTGCCACTTCCTTTCTTCTTTTATACCAATCTCATTCGATTGGGCTAGACGGCATTCTTTTATTATATATGTTAGTTTGAGCTATCCGTATGTGATAATTAGGCTTACCTCACAGCCCTTCTTCATTACACCTTTCCTGAATTTTGGTGAGTCGGATGCTGGTTTTATTCATTTTAGAACGTCTCCCACTTTTTTCTTGATGTCGGTTGACGGCAATTGTACTTTGCGACCTCCTTTCTTGGGAATGGTTGTCGGTTTTCGTTTCCGAGAAAAATACTTCAGCCACATTTTTGACGGTGGCAATGAAATCAGGATGGTTCATTTTCTGGATTTAAGACCCTTTCATCATCGCTTTAGTGGTGATCGCAGCAATAACCATCGAATTCTCGATGTTCCCCACCGCGCAAAATTCTGGCGCGTCCTGCAGAATTTCCCACTTTTCCTTTTTAGGACACTCTGGTGTTAGCAACATTAGGTATTTGTTAAAAAAAAATTGTTCCAAAAAAATCCTAGTTTCGTGACCTGTCTGTTTGTCTGTTCATCTATCTGTCAACCTGTTTGTCTGTCCGTGCGTCACAGCTAGTTTCCTTAGAAACTACAGATGCTAGAAAGCTCAAGCTTTGTGCAAAGGTCAGAAGTGGTGGTCTCTCTAAAGTAAAGATCTTACCAAACATTTCAAAGTTTTTCAAGGGGGATCCCCTCTTATAAGGAATTAGCCCTTAAACATTTTTTTTAATCAAAGGTAGTCGAGTATGGTATGGAATGAAAGGTCATGATTAGAAATTTTAGAGTCTGAATCTAAAAAGCTATTTTGTGCATCTGGGGGTCCAGGGGGGAAGCAAAGTGTTACAGAATCGTGTCCCCCTTGCCTCCCCTCCTCGTGGTTGGCTACCTCAGAAATCGAAATTCACTTAACTTTGTTATTAATAGCATGATTTGTAGATTTTGCATTTCCGCCCATAAAATCAAAATAATACCTTTAAGCTTCTTGAAAATTTGCACTTATATAGATTAATATAAGATCTTTATGCTTACAAAATTTCAAGGAAACCCTATAATAATCAAGTGAGTTTTAGCCATTTCAATTGTATGGTATGAAAAAAACAATAACACGTGTTAATGAGTGATATATGTTTCAAATTGAGCTAGTAACTTTTATTTTCTTCCAATTTCATGTAAATTTAAGGAATAGTTTTTATTTTGAATATTTTTAACTAGCCGACCATTCAGAAAAATGATTTAAGCTGAAACAAAATGGTGGTCTCAACGTGCTTATGAAGGAAAATCTGTACCTTTTGCGTAAATTTGAACGATTTAAGCTGAAACAAAATGGTGGTCTCAACATGCTTATGAAGGAAACTCTGTACCTTTTGCATAAATTTGAACGATTTAAGCTGAACAAAATGGTGGTCTCAACGTGCTTATGAAGGAAACTCTGAACCTTTTGCATAAATTTCAACGATTTCTTACCCAAGTATTTGTAATGATTTTCAAAATGCCCGTGTAGGGTGCCGATGGTCTGGCACAAGTGTCAGCAAGCTATAAACAACACCGAGCTCAGTTAACTAGTTCGCTTAACCACCGCGTACGTGTGCTTGACGACTAGCATTTGCGGGATCATATGAGGCGGGTTCTTGTCGAGCCACGAAGCTACACTACAAAATACTTATCACGCGTACTCTACTCTACAAGACGTACCGATCAATTTTTATTATCTTTAGAAATGTTCTATTAGGTGTCAATTAAGCTACTCTACAGTAATTCAATATTTTTTTTTTGCCTCGTTAAAGTAAGCGGACACGGAGGCTTGAGACAAACGCAAACATCACACAAAAAGCAACCGTTACTTTTTCCGAAGAAGGCCGTTGCATTACAAGGGGAATGTCAAACCTAAAGATGTTAAAGTGGCTGAAGTGAACCACTCATCTCTGCCTAAAGGATGGAAACTTGACGGACGTAGTTTACTTTACACAAGTAAAACAACCAACTAAGCAGTTTCGATGGGGTTGTAGTGAATATGAGTATCAATAAAGTCCGTGAAGGACTGCAGCGATGTTCTGCTGCCTCGGCAGAGGAAGGTGTTGGTTCCTGCCGAGAATGCCCTCGTCCGGAGACGCGTGAATGCGCTGGCAGGCTAGCATTGCGGTGTCGTGGGGCGGGTTCGTTTCCCCGGCACGAGGACTCACTGCAAAACATTTCGCATTCACGAATTGCTTGCAGAGATCACAAGAGGACGACCGAAGTCGCAAAATTGTAGATAACCTCCACGAAGGAATTATGACTTGTTACGAGAACAAGTGCAACCTGACAAGAAAGGCGAACTTGGGGTGACCTCGTCTTTACCCAAATAAATTCAGGGCCCACAAATGAAAGAGGGGCAACCGGGTGGTGGTGGAGCCCCTTCATACCCACCCAACCGGAATAAATCCAATGTTAACTTGTTGAAGTGGCCAGGTATTCCTCTTCTGAGTGGAAAACTCATACAACTTGAATTATATGAACTTTCCCATCAGAAGGGGAGTACCCCGGTGACCAATTTATGTCATAGAATTATACAATTGAATTGCATAACTCTATGCCATAAAAAGGCACTTTGCTTGGGCCACTCAACCCATGAAGTCACCTGAAAGAGAGAGATTATATGGGATTATTAATGCCCGATGGCTGGCTCATTTGTAACGTGGAGAGCCTACCATCGTACCGGGTCCTATACCCGGTCAGAGTGATCGGAAAGGAAAGACCGATTTAGTTTGAAAATTAGCACTCCATTGTATTTAAATAACTTATTTTAAAATAGATACACATTAAACTATTCCTTAAATCAATGTTAAGTTGTAAACCATTCATTTACTTCTGATTTCCTTGAATTGAAAGCATATTATTTATTAATATTTTCAGCCCAGACTTCTTTAATTTTTAAATCTAAGTGTTATTTTAATCTTTTTCCCTTAAAAATTTGAATTTTAATCTGGTTAAATTTCAATTTACTCTACCCATATCATATCCTTCTCAATTGACATCGATTTACATATTGAAATAAATCCTGGAATTTCATTATAAATATTTTCTTTTTTTTTTTTTTTTATCATATGTAAACGGAATTTTGTGTAGGAATGTTTAAACGTGATATTAATTCTGCTTGCGTAGAAATGAAATATGGTATTTCAGTTTTATTTTCTAAATAATATCAATTGAAATTTGCTGAATTACTAGGTTCTAACATGTAGTATTAAGTAGTTTCATTATAATGAATGTCGAATTTTCAAAGGAAAATGTTTTATTTACTATTTTGTAATGAAAAATCGCTGAGAAATGGTTATATGGAGTGCTATTTGCTTTAACCAGGTGAAAAAAAAAATCTATGCTTCTTCTTCCTTACGAACGATTCATTATTTAAGCATTTTTCAAATTAAATTTATTCACAATTAAGAGAATGTATTTAGCTTGTAGAGATTAGCAAAATATTTAAAAAAAAATATCTGGTTTTGAATTTGTATTTAAATCTTTGACAAATACCATTCACTACATCGATGACAGTGTCCCTTTTAAAATTTAGCAATAGTGCAGCGCAAAATGGGGGATGTCCACATTAACTTTGACAAAATTAATTTTAATCTATTGAGACTCTATTTGAAACGCTTTGCCATATCTTTTGATAATTAGTGCATTGAGGCTGGTTTCCATTTTTTCTGGTTGTTCTCGTTGTGCTTCATAAGTTTTTATGAACAATAATATATTTTAATTATTTTTTTTTATTTCATAAATAATAATATTAATAAATAAGGTGAAATTTATATTATTTTTAAGTAATAAAGAATTTTTTATTAAAATTTGTAATAATTTACTAATAATCAATAAATAAAATATACCAAAAGGGTACTTACATATCCTTCTCCGACGACGAGCGCTCGTTGACGAGGTGTGATGCGTAAGTCCTGGCTTGCAAATTGATTATACTGCGTTATCAGAAGAAAATTTAGCAAAAAAATTTTTACTTTCCAAATTTCACTACTAATTCTTTATCTACCGCACAACTTCTATTTGTATCTCACTTGCGGCTTACTAAACTACCATTTACATTCACTTGCGACTGATTCGCGCGTGTAATTCTATTAAAATTGTTGTTTATTGCTCGCTACTTTTCCCGAGCGAATTCATATAAAGTCGACTGCCGCCTATTTCCCTGTTAAACTAAACCAACACATATCCTAGAATCCATAAATTCTATCAATACTGGCGCATTCGTGATTACCACATGGTAAAAGAAATTTTCCGGGGATTTGGTTTTGTAGGCAAGCAACAAACAAATTGTTTCAGGCGGTTGTTTTCCTCTATCAACACAATCGTTATAATTTAATTCGTCATGTACTTGACTTGAGCGCACTGCCATAACACAACACAGAGCCTTCGTAGCGATCGTATTCGCTCGTGCTTCACACTTCTCGCTGATCCTTTTGCAGTGACCTTCGAAGTTCCTGTCCTTTTGCTTTTGCCACGCTCCTTACGAAGTGTTCGAGTCAGCCAATGTGCGTTCGGGATCGTCTTGTGCGATCGTATAGCGCCTGCGATGGCACTTTCGTAATCCTCAGGATCTTCAGGGCCAACGTAAACAAATCAGTTTGGCTTTAAAAATAGCATTTCCGGGAAGTCATCGTTTTGAGTGTTTTGTTTTTTCTTCGGAAAGGTCAGTTGTTGCGAAGATGTGCTGGGTACGTGAAATATGGAGAAGAATCCGATAAGTGCAACAAGAATCTACTTATCCTTTTTATTCGGAATACCAGAAAATCGTAGCAATAAACTTTCAATTTCCTGCTGCAGCTCAAGGGAAACGTCTATTAATGCGTAGATCGATTCCGGGAACACAGTTGCCAAATTTTTAAGCTCTCTTCAGCATGCCAACTCTCTCTGCGAACACTTTGATACACCTTTGTGCTATTTTTATCACTTATTCGTTGAGTTCACGATCACGTTGCAAGGAATTGAATTGTTTCCGGGCGACAGGAGAGCACAAAGGACAACTTGAATCGATCAATTCCTGTTTAGCATTTCAGTTGGAACTCCCACTTTTAAGTCGGCCGACGGACAGTATCCAAAATGCAAGAGTTGAAAACGAGATTTCCTTCAACATCACTTTAAGCTCTTCTCGCTAAGCCGGAACTTTCTTTGCTCGATGAAGAAATTTATAGTCTAACATAAAATCCAACTAATCTATTGCACTCTCTCGGGATGGGATTAAACAGTTATCTCCTTCAGCAAAACGAGACTTCTTACGAGCGTCAAGCGCTTTCGACGATGTAAAGTATTCTACATCAGGACTGAGAAATTTCGTGTCTTTCGTCCGCACATTAGTGACCATTCAAATGTCACCAGCAGGATGTACCGTTTTCCGGGGTTTTAAGAAAAAGCCGTTTCATTTACATCCACTGCTGCGTCGTCCAGGCCTTCTTAATCCCGTTACAAAATTGCTACCACTGATGAAAAAAAAAAATAATTCGACAAAAGGTTAATCCTCCCGCAATCAAGCAACTTTCCAAAGAATGAGCACGACCCCAACAACGTTCCAATTATGAAAGTTTTCCTGATGCTAGAACTAATAGGTATCCACAATAAAGCGATGTTTATCACTTTTAAAACACGCCTTCATCATTTCAGTCTTCGTCACTTGGTGATAAATTATTTACGAAATCACGAAATACATATAATTAAATATAACGCGGCGACTAGCTTTTCAACATTCACAAACAACTGCTCGTTCTCTCCCTTCGCGTCTTTTTCCGTCGTCTCGGTCGCCGTCGATTTCTCGCGCCACTCCTTCTCCTTCAATTTGTTTTCGAAGTTGCCTTGCTTTGTTGCGAGATATTTGCAATTCCCGCCTCAGATGAGCAATTGTGTCATTTTCTAACACCACATCGCCTGAATTGTTCCGAATGAAATCAATAGCATTTTCAGGTTTGGAATCTGGTTGCATGAAAAGTTCCAATATTGCCGTGAAAAGCATTTCCATTACATGCATACGTTCCAAATATTTCCTTTACTCATCTCGTTCCGTCTGCAGGCACATTCCTACCGCACGTATGTGTCTATTTTTTGTTGTGATCTGGCGTGATCTGTTTGTATTGCCGTCCCCGTTTCGGATTTCGAGCTAGCACTCATACACCAAGTGTGCACTCACTGACACATAGAACTCGTTTGACGAGAAACTCGGCAACAGCGCTTGCCTGCCGTTATTTTCCAATCGTCCGCACTCTGCTGCGAAACCGTAAGAAACTAAATCAAATTGGAGCACAAGCGTGTGTAAACACCTCGCGATAAAATTCGCACTTCGATTTTTCTTCAGCGTGAATTTATTCACATATCCACTAACTCTTGTGTGAATCAAGAGAACTTCGCGCACTCGTAGTCAGTACACGCGATAATTTTGGCTCTTTTCCTCGCGCCGCCCGCACTGGTTGACGATCCTCCACCGACTCCCGGCGCGAGCAAGTTCCCCCATCGGCCAAAGAATCAAACAACGGCAAACCATCGAACCAACACACTCTGCAAACCGTTCTCTCACTCGTTCACACACACTTGTCTAGGACTAGCCAACATTCCTCTCACACTTAAAAATATTTGGAACTCGACTATCGCGCTAGAAATCAGATTTTTAATCAATTCCCTGAGACAATTTTCATTTCTTCACTGAATAATGTCCATTTGTGTTTAACACACCACGCAAGTCTCATTGCCCCGGCACACTCCACTTAACTCCATGCAATCTTTTCTTTCAGTCGCGACGGAAGAGTCAATCTTCCTCACGTCATGGAAAATTCAAATGCACCTTTCTTCTTTCCCTTCGTCTAGCATCCCGTACACTCCCTGCATTAAATTGCACTTGCCGGATGAAATTAATCATGCAAAATACACGAATTCACGCCAAATTTTAAGCATTTCACAGCACAACAATTCAATAAAATGACCTTTCGCCGGTGTTTTGCCGCCGCGCGTACGCTCCGGCGCTCGTCAGTTGCAATCATTTATTTGCTACACTCGCGCATGCTGTGTCCAATGCACTTAAAAATAGCGAGTCATTCTCAAAAACATCAGCTATTAAATTTTGATATTTTTGATGCACCTTCACATATTCTCGACAAATTGAATGTGAATATTTTCACCTTTCAGCGTAGATATTGTTTCAATGCCCTCATTTTTGATATGATCGAGGAACATTTGTTTGAGCATATCCTGCAATCGATCTGGTATGGGTTTCAGGATGACATACATATTCCGTAGATCTTTTCGTTTCTCTTGTGATACCATTTCTTTGCATTCAGAATAGAGGGAATCAAGATGGTCATTTATAAATCGCTCTTCACACTCCTGACCTCTTCAGTTACTACAGGGTGACAACCTTATCTCTTCAGGAGCAGCCACTCCTGATCACCACGGGGCTGCTCGACTGCTTATGTTTATTACATATTGGATGAATAGTTCATGTCACCGATTTACGCCATTAGAAACTTATTTCGCACCCCCCAACTTACTCACTTGATCTCATTCTGGACAAGTCTGTCCGTTGTTCTCGGTTTTGTCGCTGATTTTTTAGCCTTAGCGGCAACAATGCCAGGATTGTTGATTCTCCTATCGAAGTCTGCGTTGTCTTTGAAGACATTTGCTTCAGCTTAATTTTTGGGGTTTGCTGGCTTTCCCCACGCTCGCTTTCTTTTTTTCGACGTGTTTGCGCGAACAAGGGTCAACGCCTGACTGGACTTTCTCTGTCTGGCTCGAGATTATCTATTATAGAAACCAAGTTCACCACTTCTACTCGTACAAGGTGTCTCAACAGAAATTTTATATTTATTTAGCTTACCGCGTGAGCGTAACGTATCTGAGGAGCGCGGGGGTTATGTCAATCGGTAGCCTGGCTCTTGGGAATTCAGTCGCTATGGAGCATTTCTCGGGAGCAGACCGCGCGTTGTGCGTGCGAGAGTTTTACAAAAACGGTGATTCGGCAACTGTAGCGCGTAGAAAATTCTTCAGTATTTGAGGTTTTCGCCACTTAAATGATGCGCCAAGCATTCCTCTCATTCGACATTGGGTTAAAAAGTTTGAAGAGACTGGTACAACGCTAGATAAATCAAAATCCGGGTGACCTAGGTCATCAAGAACGGTAGAAAACGTGGAGAATGTTAACCAGTCTGTTCGTGACGACCCGAACCTTTCAATTCGGAAGCGCGCAAGTGCTTTAAATGTGCATAGATCATCATTACATCGCATTATGCACAAAGATCTAAAGCTGCACCCCTAGAAAATTCAATTAGTGCAAGAATTAAAGCCCCAAGATGCTAGTCAGAGGCTTAATTTCGTAAATCAGGTGATTGAGCGAATTTCAACGTTTACCAACATTTTGTTTTCGGATGAAGCTCATTTTCATCTTTATGGCCACGTAAATAAGCAGAACTGCCACTCCTGAAGTGCAGCGAATCCGAAAAGGAAACATCAGAAACCCCTACATTTGCCTAAAGTGACCGTATGGGCTGCAATATCGGTGCGAGGAATTATCGGCCCTTACTTTTTTTGAAGACGAAAGGGGGCCTGCAGTTACAGTGAATTCAGAGCGTTATGTGGATATGTTAGACAACTTCTGCAAAACTTCCCTAGCTATAACCAAAGAACATGGTTCCAACAGGACGGAGCAACTTCACACACGTCCAATATGTCTCTGCCACGTGTTCGTGAAATTTTCTCAGACAAATTGATCTCCCGGAGAGGTGACATAAATTGGCCTCCACGCAGTCCAGATTTAACCCCTATGGACTTTTTTCTATGGGGTTATCTTAAATGTAAAGTTTACGCCATTTGAAAGAAAATATCCGTCTGCCGAGACGTCATAAGTAATTTTACTGTTCGATTAAATGAGTGCCGAGCACGCGAGGGTCTACATTTAGACGATAAAAAGTGTATTTTAATGATTAATAAACTTTTTTTTCTATATACGGCTTACTTTTTTTTAATCGATCTACTAAATATATAATTTATTTTTAGACACCTTGTATAATATTGCAATTTGGGTTTGGTAGCAAAATTTTAGACGCATTTGTATTTGAAGTGATTTGCATTTCTCGACATTTAATGTCCCATCATTGAGGTACCAGTAAACCCAATGTGCGACACGAGACTATTTACCACTAATTGATCGGGAAATTTCTCCTATTTTTCTTTAAAATGGAGCTGACGTTTATCTATTGGAAGTTTTTTTTAACGTCGGCTGGAATTTTTTCAACTTCAGTTAAACAACAATTCTAAAAAAAATTGATACCAACATATCGCTCCGATCAAATAAAAGTAGTGATGAATACTGAGTTGTATTACTTTCAAACATCAGATTAAGGTGTATTCCTTTTCGAAGTTCAATATTTGAGATACTTGCACGATTTTCAAATCTGCTCTCAAACAGATCAAACAAGATAAATAAAGTACCTCTGAGTCCCTTACAAAATTTTTTTTTCTTATAGACGGCATTTTTGAACTGGACAGTAGCCACAGAAAGTCATGTAGATTCATCGTTCTTCTGGGGTTATTTAGTGACACAGATTCCAGGCGGTTTTGTCGCATCCAAATTTCCAGCGAATCGTATCTTTGGGTTGGCTATTGTATCATCAGCGTCCTTACATCTACTTGTTCCAGCCGCGATGAATATGCTACGAGGGAAAGTTGTTATTGGAGTGCGAGTGCTGCAAGGTCTTTTTGAGGTAAGTGCATTTTGTTTCATTAGAATCAGAAAAATTCAAATAAAAATCAAAGTTTAGAAAACGAAAAAAATAGAAAATTGAGTAAAATACTCAGTTCTCAAAAAATTACAACCAGAAAGCAATTCCTTAAACTTAAAATGTGTTTTAATAATGATTTCAAGTTCTCGTTCGTCAAGTTATTGTGTTTTATTTTTCTATGCAGGGTGTAACGTATCCAGCATGCCATGGTATATGGAGATTTTGGGCTCCACCTCTCGAGCGTTCCAGACTGGCAACATTAGCTTTCAGCGGTTCATATGCTGGTGTAGTGTTTGGGCTGCCTCTGTCGGGAATCCTTGCAGATGCCATTGGATACCAAGCTCCATTTTACGCTTATGGCATTTTCGGTATCACATGGTAACAACCGAAGCCCTACTGCCCCCCAGAATGAATGAAACAATCTTTTGTATCTACTTTACCAGGTACTGCTTCTGGCTTTGGTTGTGCTTCGAAAATCCTCGCAAACATCCAACTATTACGCTTCAAGAGCTGAAATACATCGAAAAGGCTTTAGGAGAGTCCTCAACCCACACAACCATGCCATCAATAGCTACGACTCCATGGCGACAAATGATGACGTCGATGCCGGTCTATGCTATAATCGTTGCGAATTTTTGCCGTTCGTGGAACTTTTATCTGCTCGTTCTGTACCAGAGCTCATTTCTAAAGCACAAATTCGGATTTAAAATCGAAGAAGCAGGATTAATCGGATCACTTCCACATCTCTTGATGACTACTATTGTGCCTTTCGGTGGAATGCTGGCTGACCATTTGCGAAAAAATGGAATCATGTCGACTACGATGGTTAGGAAAGTATTCAATTGCGGTGGGTTCGGGATGGAAGGATTATTCTTTTTCGTGGTAGCACACTCTTCAACTTCGGTATGTATAAGATATCCAACGCTTGCTATTATATATATTTCTTATTGAAGGAATTATTTTTTCAATATACGATTTATCAAAATTTTCAAAAAATTTAATTTATTTTGAACTACTTTCTTGGATGTCTTCAGCAAGGAGCTCTTTGTGCACTCACAGCCGGTGTTGCTTTCAGCGGGTTCGCAATTTCAGGCTACAATGTCAATCATTTGGATATTGCTCCTAGATACGCTAGTATTCTGATGGGTCTCTCAAATGGAATAGGAACACTAGCTGGAGTTATTGTACCATACGCTATTGATAGACTTATAAAAGATGATGTGAGTATATTTCAATGTTCGTTTTAATAAGCATTTAGTTCTTTAGAAGATCTTATATGTTAATAAATTCTTCAAACATGAGTGACTGTATAATTGGTTGACAATATTCAAATATTGTTTTCAGATAATTTTTCAAACAAAAAAGAAATCAATCAATTTGAACTGTAATCTTTTGGTTTGGTTTTTGTTTGATATGGAAAAAAGGCGGAACTCCTTCCAATTTCACAAATATTAATGCATCTATTATGGCAACAGATAATTGGAATACTCACTCAAGAAAACAAAAGAAATCTAATTTCACGTGCCTAGATGTGAACCATACCAATTGGGTTGATTGAGGGACGATACGTTTATTTTCTGATAGTCTTTTATACAAATTGGTTACAAAAGAAAAAGTATGTGGCATATTTAATTGAACTTTGCAATTGCTGACATTCAATGTGATTGAATAGCTTTAAAATATATGCTTATTGACCCCTTTGAGATTATTAGCAAGCTAATATCTAAGTGAAAAATGCTGTTGTTTCATCATGGGAGCTTCTTCTTCTTCTCCGTAGCACTACAGCCCCTCTCAGGCCTGAAACCTAGGCCTACAAGTGTCTCGATCCATTAACCGCGCCCTCCAATTTCCAAATCCGAGCAGCGATGAACTATCTTCATCGACCGAGTCAGACCAGCGTTTCCTCGGTTTCCCCAGTGGGCTCCCCCTTTCAATTCTCCAAACACATGCATTTGTGGGTATCGTTGTTCGTCCATACGGTTTATGTGCATTTCATTTATTGCAGCTTCTGCAGTCTTTCAAACTTTGAGACCTTCGGCCCGTCAAAAGTTTCATACAGCTCATAGTTGTTTCGAATTTGCCATTGGTCCCCGTCTAGCTTCACTCCGATTATTCGCCTCATTCGAAGGTGTCTAATATGTTTGGGGATACTGGGTTAGTGTTCATATTTTACACTCATATCATAGCACAGGTCTTATCACAAATTTGTACACTTGGAGCTTTGTTTTTTTGTGCATGCAACTGGTCCGCAAGATCGTCAAAACTGAATAAAATAGTTTATTTGCGAGCTGTATTATTCGAAATATTTCCTCTGTTTCCTTAGCTGCTCTCGTTATTTTGGCATCCAAAATATACAAATTTGCTCACATTTTTGATATTGTATTTGCCAAGTGTGATATTTTAATTTGTAGCCCAGTTTCAGGAAAAAGTCTTTGGTGGTTGTGAGCGATCGTGACAAAATTATGATGTCATCCGCATAGGCAGCCACTTGGCTCGACTTGTATAGTAACGTACCCCTTGTTTCAATAGGTAGATTTCTTATAACGTACTCCAGAGACAAATTGAATAGCATTAAGGCCTACACATCTATCTGCTTTAATCCAATATATGTGTCATAGGCATCGGTGAGTTGGTTATTGATGCAGACTTGAAAGATTGTCGATGTCATTGTCATTTTGGAAAGACGGTCTTATTTAGCTGGTATATCAAAGCAAAGCATACTTTCGTACAGTACGTTATAATCAATACTGCCCTATGCTTGTTTAAATGAATGAAAATTTGGTGTACGTCTATTGTAATGATATCCATTTTTAGATGATAATAATCATTACATTAATACTCAATCATTACATTATTACTCAATTAATCTAATGACTATCACCCCGAACTAATTTACTGCAATAGCAATAAAAACAATAACAATAAATTTTACTTGAGTTCAAAGAATATATCAGGTATCCAATGAACATCAATATTTTGAACGTGAAAGCCATTTCATTCACACCTTAAAATTTAGCATGAATCTCATACGATGACTCATTATGGAAATTCATTCACACTTAATGTGTGAACTAAAATCTCATCTTTCCTTTTCATTACCAATGGCACGCGACACTTGAGATTTAATATATGAGTCAATATTGCCCGTATGTCGAAGAACCGAGTGCATAACTATGTGCAAGGATGATTCATTTGGGTTCATGTGTGGCATTTTCTTTGGTCAAGTGTTTTAGTTGTATGAATAATAAATTAAGAATTGGGTCATTTTGAAAATCAATACGAGTTTAATTTATGACCAATAAATTCTTATATTTTATGTTTAGCTTGTATTAAAGGAAATGTATAAATACCAATGTAAGTCATGAAAATATGGACAGTTTTTGACTAGACGCGTAACATTGTGTTTTATTGCGGAACCGCTGTGAATGTAGCGAACCCGTGGCGTTCGTGGAGTTTAAAATTCCTCGCAATGATTCTCGGTGGCCCAGCCGCTTGGTTAAGTATAAATAAATTCTATACCTCAGTACGGAACAATTTAAAAGATCATAAAGACGCGAATTATAATATGGCGACCCTGCCTTCTCAAACCAAGAACCTTCTAAAGATGAAGATACGGTCAACATGGGATTAAGTGAGAAAGATAAATAATATATCATCGAGGGGTTCGAAAAACTATTTAAGCGCGCAGAAGAATATGTGCCTGTGCCAATACGAGAATCAGACCAACTTCTACCACCTTATGTTTCAACGGAAATAGTTTCACCAGATCTGCGAGGACCTAAGCCAAGTAGTATTGAGCGGTATTTAAGGAAACCCACCAAACAGCAGGACATCGAAGCAACAATGCAGAAGAAGCGCCGACCAAGAGGAGGTCGAAGGACGAAACTGAAGCGCCAACGGGCAGAACTGCATAGGGTTATCAGAAACTCGGTTGGAGATAAAAAAGGGCAGTTGCAGCAGAAATTGTTGGACCTCAAACCGAAGCAAAGATTTTGAAATAAAAATGGGGAATAAATGCTCAGTGGAGAATACTTTTGTGGAGCAATACCAGCAATCATCGGTTACAACCGGCGTATTTGCGGTAGCATTAGTTACATCTATAAATTAAATTAATACTATGAAATTGACCTTACTTTTTATCCTTGTTGAGAACGCTATATAAAGTTTTGATTGGGTTTTATGTTAGAATTTTTTAAGTCGATTAATTAATTTTGGTGTCTTATTTTTTTATTGATCTATGGAGCTGTTAGAACAGATTGTTTCTGAAAGTGAAAGAACTTTATGTAACTTAAAAAATGTGTAAAGAGATTGTATACGTTTGAAACCCTTCAGGCAAAACTAGACGAATTGAAAATTAGAAGAGAAAAATTCAATAATGCACTTAAGAGTTTTAGTGAGGAAGATTCTAGGATTCTAGATCTTAAATTGAAATTCAGGGCAGAATGATCAATTTTAGAAGGACAAATTCGGTTATAGCTGAGCAGACAAGGATACTCTATAGAAACCCACAAAGAAGAATCAATTAGTGAGGATTTAGAGTCGAGTCCACTATTTCTGGAGGAAAACCTTACCATGACTGATTTTAACCTAGAAACGGCTTTGAAGTTGATCCCTATTTTTGAGGGCAAATATAAAGAGGTAGATCCGTTCCTTAAGATCTTAGAAATTTTGCACACGACCTTGTCACCCAATGCAAAAACTAGCTTGATAGACTCTGTTGTGAATGTTAAACTGAGTGCTATCATCAGATTTTGCTTGGATAATACTTCCATTTCAACTTTTGACCGTTTAAAATCAGAGTTGCAGAATCGTTTCAGAAATAATAAAACTTTCCCTCAAATTCATACAGTTCTGAGCGGTACTTACCAAAAAAAAATCCTCTGTGAATGCCTGTAAGGATAAGATTCTGGATTTGATTGATGAGCTTAATTAGCTACAAATTCAAGAATACGGCAGTCAAGCTTCCGCTAATTAAAAAAAGATAATAACTCAAATGAATGATATATATGCGTTAATTGTCTTCAAGAACGGACTAAATGATCAGGCGAGAAGCACTGTCTTCTCAGCAAGATCAAAAAGCTTTGCTGAAGCCGTGTCTCTTGCGCAAGAGTTGGAAAGCCCAGAGACGCAAGCTACGAATAGCGTGATGCATTTCACTAGTAATTCAGGCAAAAAAGGCAAAAAATAAGATAACCGCAATAGAAAAAACAGCGGTTATAGGAACAACTCAAACAACAGCGACTCGAACAGAAATAATAGCAATCGCAATTATAATGACAGCAACAGCAATAATGGCAACAGTTATGATACAAACACTCGTTACCGTAATAACTGAAAGAGGCCGTAGACGTAATGATAGAAGAAGCAACCGTAGTAATAGCTATACTAATGACAACAGTTATGAGAATTACAATAATGAACGAAGGAATGTACACGTATTCACCGTTCAGGGAAACGTGCAGGGTTCCAGAGAGGATCCTCAGAACCTCCCGGATCAAAGAATTCTACAATAGAAAGAAAAATATATAGTATTACTGAAAATTCAACAGTATTTCTAAAGTACGAGTACGTGGATATAAAGGGTTATTTACAGAGCAAGTATATTATTTAAGGATCATTTTTGAGAGCTGCTACGATTTCTCACCTAAAAAAACTAAAGAACTAGTTACTGAACCGTGGTCGTATCTAGAAGAAGTTACGGCCACTCTCCTGTTGTAACCTAACTTCCCGCGATCTCCCGTTCCCCCTTTTAGGATTCACGATCGGAAGAAATCAATGGCATTCTGTTGTACCTGGACACACATTATATGCTTTGTTCTTTCTCAGTAAGTGCGGCTGGTAATCATAGGCTTGTTGGATGGTGGGCTTTGGTTGAATTAAGAACTCCTTCTGTTCATCAATTTTGAGTCAGAGGTGGTTGTTTTAAAAGTTGTTATGCCGCGTGAATGCGACTAACAACTGGACAAACGAACATCCTGAAAAAAAGGTCTTTTTGATTTTTCTGTGCCATACCAGAGCGATGCGATTGAAAAAAAACCGGACTTCCTAAGGGATGAATGAAAAACGCGGTAGTGCGTGGTCGTGATTTTGACATTTCGAAGCCTGGTAGCAGGAATGATGTTTACAGAGCCGGAAAAATGACGTCAGATTATACATTTTATTTGTAGTATTCGCAACAACGAACCAATGGTCCAACTTAGTAAATACATCAAAAATTCGATAATTACTGCTATGACCGGTGCCGATGGGACTGAAGCTAGGGTCTTAAATGCCGAAATAATAACAAGCCATCCTGAGGTCCACAAAGTGATCACAGAAGAAAAAGAAAGGAATGAATAGACAAACGAAGCTCCATAGTATGATTACACCGCCTCTTTTGAATGTACTGAGGTGCTGTACTCATCAATTGAAGCCTATAACTTCCTCTATAAAAGAAGATTGCAAAGTACTTTTGCTGTCCAGCGATACCAAAAAGAAAGGTTTATCCAAAGACCGGGAGACAAACTTAAAAGAAAAAAAATCAGCAGGCTGAAGAAGAGCAGAAGGCTAAAGAAACGCTGAACGCTAAGTCTAAGGCGCACGCATAGATGGATCGACCATCAAACATCCGAATAGCATCTAGCTCAATAGAAGGAGAATGGGATGGAAGGTGAAAGGAGGAGGTACTTGATGCACGTGGAATGTTAAACCAGGGGTTCTGGACAGTGCTGATAAAAGGAACGAAGGAAACTGCGAAGAATTTTTTCAAAACGCGCCAGAAAATAAAGTTCGCATGGCCACCGAGCAAAAAGAAAGAACTGATGCAAGGCTGAGCAGAAAACACTACTCACAAAACTCTGAAATGGCTAATCCTACTCAAAAGTGTTGCGGAATATCAGGGGTAATGTAAAGCCGGAAGACACGAGCACTGCTATTTAAGCATGACAACCAACCTGGTCGGGCCACATACTGATCGGATTCAGAACAGAGGCCGACAATAAAGAAGCATTTTATTTATTTATTTACTTATTTATAAATCCATTTTATAGACTAAGCAGTCCAATTCCAAAATAGATTATAAAAATGAAATGAATTTAAATCGAGTGTAATAAGTTAGAATACGAGGATCATTTGAAAAGTTTCCGGCCTTACTGGCAAAAAGTCATTGTACATTCAAGTTCTCTTGCCAACCAATAGATGGCTTTTATATTTGCATGCCAGAAAAATTTCAAGTTATTCCGATCAGTACAAAGCACATGGTACCCTTCCAAAGTTGACAGGTGACGTTTGTTAAGAATAATGGATAAAATTGAGTATCGCGCTGTGATAAAGTACTCCTATTTGAAAGGGGGAAAAACTCGGGAAGTGTATGGTGAATCATGGCCGAGTTCAAATGCGGTCGCACAAGTATTTTTGACGATGATAACGGAAGATATCGGCAGTTTAGTTCACCAAACGGTGATGGAAGATAGTTGAGGCTTGGGGAATATCAACTGAATAGGTACATAAGTTTTACATGAAGATATATGCATGAAAAAATTATCCGCTCAATAGGTGCCACGTTTGTTGACAATTGACCAAAAGCGCGTATGGATGGACATGTCACGCAAGACTCTTCATCTGTTCCAAAAGAATCCTACAGGAATTTTTGGCACCGATTAATTACTGTCGACGAAATCTGGATACATCACCATACTCTGGAGACTAAGCAACAGTCAATGTAGTGGGTTATGGTGAAGAAGGCAAAGGTCGTTCCTTCTGCCGGAAAAATGATGGCGACAACTTTTTGGACAGCCGTGGAGTAGTTATGGTTGATTACCTTAGAAAATGTAAAACCATTAACGGACTGTATTACGCTGCGTTGGTAGACCAATTGAAGACGGAACTCAAAAAGAAGCGACCAAAGCAAGAAAGTGTTGTTTCATCAAGACAACGTACGAGTCAACACATGCATGGTCGCAATGTCGAAATTGCATTTTTCAGGATTTACCTAAGGAATTTTTTCTGATGGCCAGAAGGGTTAGGAAAAGCATTTGACCAAATGTATTGAGTTGCGTGAAGACTATGTCGAGGAATAAATTTTTGTTTGGCTTAAACTATGTGCTTTTCTTTGCAATGCCGGAAACTGTTCAAAATTACCCTCGTATTTAGTGGAAAAAGTCTATTCTTATAAAGAACAAAATGTGTTGAAGGTTGATTGACAGAGAGTAAAGATTTATTAGTCAGAATTCATAGTTAACAAAGTCATTAATCTATTTTTAAAATAAAATTAGATGAGGATAAAGAACCGAGCTCGAGGTCATTATGCTTCATCAAAATTCGCGGTATTAATGACATAAAGTACACCTTTTTACGGTCGTATGGAACCTCAAGAAAATTACTGGATCAAGTAGGACATGCAATTTGTCTGAAGTGCACATCTTCTCTAAGAGAGGACGAAATGTAATGGTGGTAAAGTTTGTATAGGAAAAATTGATCTACAAATATTCAACAAGGACAACAGAGAAGCAAAATGATGTACAGATAAACGGTGCTCATAGGATTCATAGGGCAAATTGAATTTGTAGAACTGCGCATTTTACATTCTATGACGCAGTAAAGAAGGTACTCGGCAAAAGCGCAACTGTAGCCTCGCTCGAGCTAGTGGTGACGTCCGAAATAAGAGATATTGATTACGTCATCGACCTGGCCGAGGTAGAAGAGGCCATCAAAAGGAAGCTCCCTTGCATGGGCAGGATCAAAGCGAGGCTGACACCAGAAGACCATAAGTGACAACGCATGTCCATCATTGACTTGATCAATAAGGACGCCGAACGATTTCTGAGCCAGGGCAAAGGAAGATTATTTCTGGTTGTTCGCACGATATGGTGAAGAGCAGTGTCTCTTCAATGCTTCAAATGCCTTGGCTATGGTCATACCGTACAAGTATGCAAAAGATTCGGTAAAAGTTGCCTATGTTACGAGTTCAGTGAAATGGGATATAAAAGAAAAAATTCACAAAAGAGGCACACTGTATCCTTTGCAAGGATGCTGATCCAAAACTGGATCTTGGGCACGTCTTCGGATCAGAGCAATGTCAATTTTCTCAGAAAGCTCTAGCCAGGGCAAAATCAGAACTTCAATGAGCCGTATTCTGTAGGTAAACCTATGTCGCAGTTCAACCGTCCAAAACCTCCTTGAGCAGTTTGCGAGTGACTCTTTGCTGTTGAGTGACCAGCACCACGATATAAGTCCTGCATCAAGGTATCCTGATGAAATTGGTACTACCGACATGTGGGGTTGGAACAGTGATTTACAGGTGGAGGAATGTGGATGGAGGAATGTGGATGGAGGATGGTTTTGGGTCAGTTTGATGCTCAGGGACTGACTTCCTTAGTATGTGCGTAACGTCGAACGAGCCGATATCACGCTGTCTTGAATGCAGCGTGCTAGTTGGACGAGACTTGAATGCTAAAACAATCAAATGGGGCATGCCTTTAGCAGGTCCGTGGGGAAAAGTCCTTGAAACGGTGGTCAAGGTGCTAAGTACCAGAAATACAGTAACTTTCCACCTTATTGCGTGTGAAGAAATTATACCCGGAGTGACATTAGTTTTGGAGTCTTGAGTACTAAGAATAAACAATTGGAGAGTATTAGAGAACTTTTCTGCCAGTGATCGTCGGTACATTCCATCTGAGATCCATGATGTTACCTCCCAATGTCCGTGCTCTTGACTTTCAGCAATTGGGTGGAACAGTTGAAAGATGGACGTCGAGAGGCTCATTGGGGTGCTCGTAGTAGATGCTCCACTACAGTGAGACTCGCTGAGGATGGAAGAACTGGCAGGTCAAGACGGAGGGACCTCAACTATGAGCATCAATATGACTGCTTGCAGCGCATCTGTGCCCGGTCAGAGACTCAAGCACGGCAACCCCCTAGTGTACTGTTGATTGACTAAAATCACTGAAAAGCGAAGGGAATGAGGCACCACGGGCACGAAACCGTGATGAGGCATGCAGCCAGAAAGCAGCATATAAGTTATCCAGATAATACCCTCGCAAACTGATTGACGGCACCAAGGCTCACTGCTGGAAAAATATAGTGGGCAATGTGAACAAGAATTCACAGGGCATTGGCAACAAGTTAGTTAAGGGGAAGCTTGGTGCCCTACGATTGCCTTGCATATATGAGGACAATTAAAGAGTCAGATCGAATGTTCCTAGCGTGTTAAGCCCCATGCAGCTTACCGGACCCATTCTCAGCTCTTACAACCCCTACCTGATCGGTGGCAAATCATTGTGTGAATAAACCATGGAGGGAATTTGGCCGCAAGCCAATCGGTACGTTGTTTACAGGAAAAGTCTCTATGAAAACTTTCTGATTTTGGAGTAGCTCACCTATTTGAAGTCGAGCAAATTTGCATGTACAGGATTACATAATGACGCAAACTAGGTCAATAATAATATCTCCGTCATCTTATGAATTCCACAATGTGCGTCCTGGGCATCATCATGAACTCGTAACATGAGAGCCTGTTGGTAGCCTTCAGGGATCAATAATTTTCTTTGTTTTGTTTCCCATGTTCAAGTTGAAAATTAAGCCATTGTAATTTCACGCTCTAGCGAGCCGATATCAGACTACTGCATGAGCAATTTAAGGCAAGCCTTGTCAGTAATGATGGTAAAAGACAGCCCCTCAATATATGCTTTGAATCTCTTCACATTTTGTACCACAGCTATGCATTGTAGTTGAGTAATGCTATAGCTCTGTAGCATAGCGTTAAGTTTCATTGACAGATATGCAATTTGATGTTCTTCACGTTCATCGGCTTACTGGAGGAAAAAGTTTCCAATATCCCCTGTTCTTGCGTTGCATTTAATAAAGAAGTGCTTCATAAAACTAGCACTGCTTTACTGTATTAAAGGTATTGTTGGCGGGAGCAGAACACTTGAAGGCATGGTTTTAGCAAATCCATTAGGAGGCGGTAGCCAAATCAAAGTTGGGATTAAAATGCATGTACCATTCTTTCACGCCTATGAACCTTCTCACATCTATGGCCATATGGGTTTCAGGATCCAAGACTATGCCTAAAACCTTCTTCAGGTGGGTAGGCAGAAAACCATCACGCACCACGATGCCAAGATATTTGATCTGCTTCTTGAAGAACTTGCTCTTTTCAAGATTGATGTTCCAGTTGGCGCCCTTGAGTAGTTTTATAAAAGCACTCCGGAGCTCACAGTGCACATTAAATCTTGAGCTCGAAACAAGCAGGTCATCCAATATCTTGTCCTGCAGCACATCGTTTGAGGCGCATTGCATAAACTGAACAGCATGACTTTAAAATGTTACAAGGGCCTGCTAGGAACAGTAGAGGCAGTCTTCCCCATGCTGACTACATCCAATGAAATTTGCCAAACTCGAACTTTCCTCTATCACCCCCAAAGAAAGCATATGGGCGAGTTCGTCATACGAAGTTTCTATATAATGGGCGAGACAGCATAATGCCGCTGCTTAATGGGTCAAGCAGAAACAGTGCCAATGTGATGAAACACGAGACAGACCCTTCTTGAGCCTTTCACATTATTTGAAGGAAACTGTTGTTTAACTACTGGTAAGCCCAGTGGTTGCTTATTTTCTGGATCGCTAGATGAAATTTAGGGCTCAAAATCTTTACGGCTCTTTTGATAGCGTTAACTTGGTCTGGTATAACTTTAAAGAGGTCTCAGAAGTCAACTCTAAAATACAATGCGTGCCTTAAGTAAGGAACAACCAGCAACATCACCAATTGTTGTTAAAACACACCAATGTGGTGACGTATATAAGTACAGGATCCTTGGGTTCTGATGTAGTTTTGACATGGACATGCATGAAATGCAATGCAATACCAAGTCTGACAAGAGGTCCAACGCTCTAACTCCAAGGGATACTGACACTGACTCCACTATCAAGCAGGGACACTAATTTGCGATCCTTGATTAAAATCTCTGCTTAGAGCCTATTGTGGTCAGTAGTTGCGACAATTGACTCCATGCAAGTACACCTCAGAATGCGCCTGGTGAAGAAAAACCTCTAGAACCTCCGAAAGCGATACCGGAAGCGGTGCGTTCTAAAACAGCCGAATGGTTTGCGATCATTACTCGTCATTCTATTACCTATGGCAAGAACAGGTAAACTACTCGGGATAATCACATCGTTGGAAAAAGTTGGTGAGTTTGAGATACGAGACGGTAGCGAAGAGACCCATATGTGGAAATTGGTATTGTCATTGGCTCTTCTTTAGCTGATGGATTTTTGTAAAAGGTAGGATGGATCTCACTTGGATGCCAAATTTGATAGCGTGTAAGAAATTTTGCTACAGGCTTTCCTTGAGGATCACATCAGGCAGTCTCTAACTTCTAAATACCGTCAATGTTGGGAGGACCACTGTGGATCTAACTAAATGATACTATACAGCCTCAACTCTAGTGCAATAATGAACTAATTTTGACACCAATACAAATCCCACGTCTGCCAAATGATTCTTCATTTGTTCACCCATGTTCCGCAAAATAGTGGTCTGCAAATCTAAATCGGATAACCGATTTTTAAGACGTAAAGCCATCTCTATTAGAGAGCCATGAAACTCAAGGAAAGATTTGTCTGGCTTCTAGAAATGTACGTTAATAGCATGCCACACATCCACATCGGTCCAATAAGACCCAAAATGCTCATTTTACATCGTTTGTAAATCAGGCCACGCAAAGTTAGGATTGAACTGTCGGAATAAGCAATATAATTCTTCTTCTGACCCGCTTCAATAAAATATGTAGACTAGATGTCAGTTCATCCAAGTTGATGTTATAGTATTCTGCCAAGGTTTCAGCTCTGAAAAGGATTTGCTCAGTTTCTAGACCAGCAGAAGAACCATCAAAGTTGACCCTCTACTTATGCAATGGTGGGAAGGAATATGATTTGTCATCGGAGCTGTTGGGTCTGATATATGTGGAGAAACAACTGTAAAATAAACTTCTTATGAGGTGTGACAATCAAGTGATGAGACTGATTCCATGAAAACCGTATATTTAAAAATTATTCTACAACTCTGCCATCCCCTTCAAAGTAGTTCCCTTGGGCAGCTATACTACGATTCCAGCGCGTTTTCTATACTTCATAACATTTCTGGAATGCTTCGACTGGGATGTCAGCGAGTACCTCCGTCACGACCGCCTGGATGTCCGTAATTGACTCAAAATGGGTTCCTTTAACCACGGATTGAAAAAACTAGCTCTCGTCACCTGTAATAACTCGATCAAGCAGCGTGGGATCATTTTACACTTGTTCCAAACAGTCTTCTACGATGGCTATTCGATGCTGCTTTTGCACCTCAGAAAGGTTCCTTGGAGCTATCTTCGCGCACAACTTTTTCATCCCAAAATCGTCGGTTAAAATTTGTCTGACTATTTCACGGCTCACACCTAGTTGCGAGGCCAACATTCGAACTGTTAAACGCTGATCTTCACGAATTAGGGTGCGAATTCGCGTCAGTCCGCACCTCGACTGATCTCCCACTCTGCGCCTCATCTCCCACGCTTTGACGCCCCTCCTTAAACTCTTTATGCCATCGAAATACCTGGGCACGACTAAGAGCACTATCACCATGCACTTTCACCCAATATGTTTCGCCCAATCTGGCGCAAAATTTTATCGCGACGCGTTGCTCTTGATTTCGTTTCTCCATTTTCGTTACAAGCACGACCAATACACGTCTACTCAACACGACACAGCAGGCGAACTAAACAAGCTAGAGCAATGATAAATATATCAATAGAGAGGAGAAAGATGTTGAGGTAGGCCAGGGGAATTTCAAGGTCGCAAGTTTACCACAAGTGCGGCAATAAAATTAGTCTCATTACTTAATTGTCACACTTCGTAAATACTTAACCAAATCTTTCTAGAGTTTAACGAAACCAAAAAATAAGCTCAACTTAATTTATCAAAAGATATAGCAATAAAATAATTAGCACTGTTAATTGAGCTAAATAATAATAAAACCTAAGTATTAGCGTGGAATAGCATATTGCCAATAGATGGGAAAAAATTCACTTAAAAATTCCTTAAAATTAATTTCTCAAAGTCATCATCATCACATATGGCGCGATAGCCCAAGCCGGGCCTTTTCCTCCAGGACTAATTTCCTCCAACCATCACGGTTCCGTGACCTTGTCCACCACTTAATTACTCCCAAACAGGATCTGCTGTCAGCTTCCATTGTGTCTTCCCATCAAGTCCTCCGTCTTTTCGCTGGACGTCTACCCTATGCTCGACCCGTCAATGTTCTTTTGGGTAGTCAGTTTTCTTCTATTCTTTCTCAAATGATCCTCCATTAAAAGGAAAAAAGAAAAGAACTTGGCTCTTGAACGGGCTAGTGGGATAAACGTCAAAGTAAACACATAGCAGAGGTAAGCATCTTAGTGCCATCTAGGCTGACTATGAGACTATTATAAAAATTAACAGACTCCATGATAGCTCGAATAAAAGCAACTCAAGATAAAATGACGACGAGATCGAGTGCATTGGCTAATTCTACCAGATTGCTCAAGGCAACCTTTACTTTGTAGGGAGATATAGCCAACGACATAAACTTCGGTAGTTTCACAAAGTCATCTTCACTTCGATAGCCCGGATACTATCAAAGCCGGAAGAAAACTTTCAATTACACATCCAGCACAGTAGTGCCGCTGCAGCTGGGGCGAAATCAAATCAATATCGAATTTGAAACCATCCAACTGAATCAAGCTTAAAATATCTTCCTATTGGCAATGCTAAACAAAAAGAGAAGAAATGGAAAAAACATTTTCCCTGGAATGCTCAGACCACTATTCAAGTCAGCACTCTAGATACTCAGCTCATCAACTAACTAACTTTTAACTTTAATAAAATAAAGTCAATGAAAAATTAAAATGAAAAACTACTAACATTTATGTGCCATTCTGTTACAACCATGGAAGTCACCAGTAGAGTATTACTCGACCCGAGGTGGCATTCTGAACCCAGCTAGCACTCAGTCATGTCATGGTTCTATTCGGAAATTGAATGGAGAGGAAAAAAAGATTATTATAGAAATTAATATCACCAGGTTTCTAATTTGACATGGCCTTTATTTGCTGGAACAGTTTTGCGACCATCCCTGAATGCTATGGCCCATTTAAATACAGTAGCTCTACTCAATTTTGATTCCGCAAACGCAGAAAGATATCCGTGTTTTTAACGCCTTCCCACACTTAAAAACGAATGACAATATGTTGCGTAACAGCGGTCGGCATTTGACGTTCACTCATGGTCATAGCACGTGCGTGAAACATGCACTATCGACGAAAACTATGCCACACTATTTGTAAGGGACCCAGCTATCGCATACTCAAGCCACGACCTTTAAAACATACATGCGCACCATCTATAGCGTTTGTCCCATTATATTTGAACTGCATTCGTAGCTCAATTTTTATGAAACTTTCAGAAAATTTAGATACAATTTTTTGATAAATTTAGGGGTCACCTTTGGTACTTATAGATGAAAATGTAAAATTTATAATATGTACTATTATTGAAAGATTTAACGGAGTTTTGGCTTCTGAGGTATTTGTTGCTCTTATACTTATAAAGATCCACTTTCGTGATTTCTTTCAGATTTCCGAAAACGTCTAATCGCGAGGAGGAACATAAATTTTTCGTACAATTCCTCTCGCTTGCACCCCTTGAAGTAAAAAGTGTCAGTTTAAAACGTATTTAGAAAAATTTTCATCAAGAGCTTTGATTTAGATTTATCGACTATTTTTGATTAAGATTTTTACGGGTCGCCTTCTTTATGGAGATGTAACTTTTATGTGGGCATTACAAAATTCGTTCAGGACCGCAGCGGCGGACTATTGACTCAGCGAACGAAAAATTTGTGCTCAACTGGAATGGCCTTGCCTAGCAAAGCGTAAGCGTGCTGATAGCTAGCATTGCGACGTCGTGGGGCAGGTTCTTTCTACCAGCGCAAGGACCCATTACAAAAAAAATTTCACACTTACTAACTTTTGTGACGTGACAGCGGAACACATTCAGCAGGTGTCGAAGGCCGAGGTAGCCGACGCGACGACTTTTCCAAACTACCCCGCACGCGAGGTTCGACACGAATCCGTTGTTGACGCGGATATTCACAGCCTACAAAAAGAATTGGGCAACCGGGTGGTAGTGATGCCCTCTCACACCCTTCACAACCAGATCTAAGATCCTAATGATAAGTTAGCGGTGCGAGGAGTGGAAGACGAATCATCCCTGGCGAGAGCTTTACTACCCAATTGAGGGAAAAGGAGTATATTTTTTAATCTAGCACTTCATTGTTTCATATTCTATAAAATTAATTCAATTGAAAATGCTAATATAATAATGTATAGCTCTAAATATTTCCAACTAAAAAGTTTTAATAATAATAGAATTTTCTTTAGGTAGATTTTAAATAATTATATCATTTTCTTTAAATAAATTTTAAATAAGCATTGAATTTAACTTAAATAAATTATAATTAATTTTTAAATTAAATATAAATTTTTAATAGAATATTGAAAAAAAAATGAAAAACTCACCTCATTGCTTCACCAAACGCCCGATGTAGGAATGCGGCAGTTGGGAAAAATTCCATGAAGGTTTTGCGTTCAACAAACTAATGAAATATTTTCTGATATTTTTGCTCTGAACCAGCCACTACACTATGCACTTGAAAACTGATTGAACCTAAATTTTGATAAAGGTAAGGAGTAATTTCCTGTAATATTTAGCCTAGCTGTGATCAACATCCGGAGATATAAATAAAGGTGTTCTATCCATTTTCCACTTGATAATATATCGGAGCATTTTTTCTTCTCCAGGATTTTCTTCCTATTAAAATTCTCAGGGTTGATCCTCTCGATGCTAAAGAAATCAGCCAGGGCACGTGGGAATCGCCTTGGGCGTGAGACTCTTCCGTATCACATTTTCTTTTTTTGTCGTAGCACTACAGCTTCTTTTGGGCCTTCGCTAAGAGATAGTTAGAGTGTCTCATTAGCATGATCGAATGTATCTGCACTCCACAAGGTAATATGATCATTATCACGATTGGCCATGTGTCCGTCCACCCAACTGCGATACGTTCTGATTCATTCGGATTTTAAACCAGCATGCATTACAGACTTATAGTCCCTCCGAAGAATCACTCGAACTAAATCTCGTTGACGCCAACCAAACTCGAACCAGAGACCTTCGGCTTATGGGCATAGTGCTCTAACCACTACGCCACGCGGACTATGTATCTCTCTTTACTTATCCCCTTATTTGTGTCATTCAAGAATTTGGGATTTTGTGTCTTGTTCTTATTTTTATGCTTTTGTCGACCAACAAATTAAAGGCTGAATTCATTGTCGCCAATCACAATATTTTGACATCTCGCTTTTTATGCATCTTCGGTTGTTGGCAAGCTGACAACAGCTCAATTCGTTGCCTGGGTTTTTTTTTGCACAGACCAACATTCAACCGCATTGGGAAAGTAATTTTTCACTTCTTCAATACTTGCATTAATTGGAATATTACGTACAGTTGTTGCTGAGGTGAAAACTTTCTCCGTGTTCTTTGGGCCTTAAGACTTCTCCAATTTTTTTTAAGCATGCAACTCCTTCCCGCTGACTATAACAGTTTTCTCGTTGCAACGCAATACTACCTGAAGTTTCAAATCGTTTTCGGTGGAGAAATTTTTGTCACCATTGAAATAGGCTTCAAATATGTGTGCGTAGCCAGAAATGAGAATGCCAACATCAAGTTGATCACTTCATGGGACAGCCTAATGATCATGTAATGAGCCGATCCAAAACTGTCCAACTGCTACCACTTTTTGCTCAGAGTAGTTGAGATTCTCGTCAGGGTTTTTGAGATTCTCATCAAAATCACCACTATATGGACATTATTTGGGAGCGTTTTCCGATAATCGTATGACTCTTTCGTGTATAGATTACCTATACACAAGATATGATGTATGCACCCAGAAACCAATATCTTTTTGAATTTTGACGGCAAACTACTGTAACAATGGGGAATGTGCAAGACCCCTTTCTCAAACGTTCGATTATTTTTGTTCATCTGATTATCCTGGCGCCAAAAATTCCCGCTCTCACCAACATTTGCCATCAAACTGTCAACTGCCTGTTGCCTTGAAGCTGACCGCTGCAAGAGTGGCTGCTATTACCCCGACCCATATTAAGCAAAAGCCTGTCGCTACCTTTTCCGCAACCTACCCTAGGCAAAGGCTTGTTACTATAGGGAGATAAACCTTAAAACATGATAAAAATTACAACTTTCAAGAGGGCACCACTTTTGATCTTCTCACCAAATTTTATAATTCGAGCTTATGTGGTTTGTAAAAAAACGTGCTGCCACACACGGGTGGGCTGACAGGTGACCAGATAGGTGGCAATTTTCTTAGGTTATTATAAGACAAACATTTTACTAAACCCTAAAAAATTGTTTTGTTAAGAATGTATATATTTCAATTTGACTTACCCCTTTTCTGCTGCCAGAGCTCTTTGTAACTGCAAGCGGGATACTGATAGCTAAATTTCATTTTACTACAGTTTTTCAATCGAAAAAAAACATAAGATATAAAAATCGTGCAATGTTGTTTAATTGTCCATGCGCTTATACTATATATCCATCCCACATACTGCTTCGATTTCGAATAATATTTTCGTTCACCACCACTTGATTTGCTTGTTATTTTTTTATTACTGGATTCAACTGGTATTGGGGCTCTGTTTTTAACACAAAATATGATTATTCGGTATTTTTTCTTAATAATCATATGTCACTCTTGCGTGTTGAAGAAAATATTTTTTTCCCCCAATTTCGACTTTATTTTTTGCATGTCCAAAGAGATAATGAACTGCAGAATTTCACTACTTTACGAGTAATGTTGAATTTAATGGCTTTCATTCATTTTTACAACTTCCCGGTGATTTAAATCCCTACTTAATGTGTTTTTTATACTTTGTCCTGCTGCTAACTATGTCTTCTTCACATATCATGTAGTATAATACACACTTTCATTAATTTCGCCGTTTTTTAGGGTTTTGTAAAATAATTTACAAAACCCTTCTAAAATCGCGTCCTGTCTGTCCGTCTGTCCGTCTGTCTGTCTGTCCGTCCGTCCGTCCGTCCGTCCGTCCGTGTGTCACAGCAGTTTTTCTCGGAAACTACTTAAGCTAGAAGCATCAAATTTTGTATGTAGGTGTAAAGTGGTGATCTCTTCAAAGTTCAACTACTAAAAAATTTTATAAGGTATTTAAGGGTGGTCTCCCCATGTAGGGGAGTGACCCCCCGAAAAAAAAATTTCATTGAAGGTAGCCGATATGGGTATCAAATGAAAGGTCTTGATGAGAACTTTTCAAAACAGGTCTTAATTTGGCAAAGTTTGCGTCGAGGGGCGCACAGGGAGGGGAAATACACGAAAAATTTGTGTCCCCCCCCCTCGCGATTGGACACCTTCCATCCGAAAAATCTGAAAAAAATCAAGAATGTAGGCCTTGATGAGTACAACAACAACAAATACGTGAGAAGTCGCAGTTCACTCAACTTTGTTAGTAATAGTATGATTTATCGATTTTATGTTTTCTTGATTAAAATCTTAACGGTACCCTTAAATTCAATGAAATTCAGTACACAGATGTCTATTTATAAGATTGATTAACCCTGCAAGTTTCATAAAGATTGCATCATATTTAGCGAAGTTATAGTGGTTTGAATTTTCCTGTATTACTATGGAACAATATGCGCTGCATGTATTACTATGGCAACATATGGCTATGGAACAACATGCGCTTTTTACCGACTCAGACACTACAGTTTTGCTAGGATTTGCATGAAAATTTCAGGAATGATAGGTGTCATGAATAACTTTGAGAATCAGTTCAGCTAGTGGTATCAGTAATCGTTAAACAAAATAGTGGCTGCTTTAAATGTGAAGATTGAATAATTTTGAGTTATTTTTCCCAACTTCAACGTTTAAGGTGCATGCTTTGAACACTTGATTCAATTTAATGAACGACTGAAGCTGAGTACCTACAATTAATACTCAGAAGTGAAACAAGTCAAAGAAGTGGGAGAGAGCTCCTAACAAAAGGGCTTTGTAACAACTCTAGGATTCGAAAAAATTGGCTATTAATCGATGATAACAGTACAGGAGAGTGGCCCCTGAAAAAAAATTCATCAAACGTAGCCGATATGAGTATGAAATGAAAGTTTTCATGGGAGCTTTTCAAAACAGTTCTTAAACTGTCAGTTTTTGCTTCAGTGGGGGGCACAGGGGGGAAATACATGAAAAATGTGTTTCCTCCCTCGCGAATGGACATCTGAAATAATTATCAAGGGAGATATTTATGAGTATAACAATAACAAAAACCTCAGAAGTCTAAATTCGTTCAACTTTGTTAATAATAGTATGATCTTCGAATTTCATAGTTTCTCCAATAAAATCGTCATTGACATGCTTCTTGACTTTATTCAATCTGGTGACTGCATTTTGAAAATTGAATACAAAACCCTTCTGACATGAGCGTAGGTCTGTTTACCCAACTTGTTTTTTTATCTTATTTGTCCAAGCTATAGTGTTTTTGGGTGTTCATATGTCCGCAAAAACTGCAGCGATGGTCTGCTGCCTCAGCTAGTGAAGATATTAGTGCTAGCCGAAATTGGCCCTGCCTGAGGATGCGTGAATGCACTTGCAGGCCAGCATCACAGTGTCGTGGGGCGGGTGCTTTTTCTCCAGTACGAGGGCCCACTACAAAAAATTTCTCATTCACGAATTATTCGATAAAAATCTGCCGGCTTGAAGGTGTCGGGGCTGAGGTAACCTACCAAAGAAATTGACATTGGAAATCGACGCCGATGGTCGATTAATGCACGTGGGACGCGAGACGATTTCGTCGTTACTTCGAACACTTACGACCCCCAACTAAGAGTGGGGCGTGCAGTTAGAAGCAGTGCCCCTCATACCCTCCCATTCGGATGAAGATCCATTGTAGACGTGGCCATTTATTTTAAATTTACATGAAAAATTCATATTAAACAATTTACATGAAATTTTCTTGTAAATATAAAACAAAACGGTTCCGATTTATATCAAAATTTTATATGATAGGATCATAGAAAAATTAAACCGAAATGAAAAACTTGTGCTGAAGGCCACTCTACCCAGGCAAGGGCCCCTTGAATTAAAAAGAAGGAAGGAGCTACAGCCCGATGATTTGCTTAAAAAAGGGGTATCTAGCCATCGTGGCCGGTCCCATACCCAGTTGAAATTTCCGAAATGACAAGACCGAGTTTTATCGTTTAATAATTCATGTCTTTATTTCTTCAAAGAAATACCAAAAAACAACAACTTATCTTTGGTATTTAATGTACCTGGCTTTTGCATTTATCTCATTGGTAAGATTACGGAGAAAAATAAAAGATCTAAGCCGCAGCTTATTTTCCTCTAAATTTTTGTATCATTTTTTTTTCTGTTACTTTTTTTCCAAGCCTCATCAGGTATTGAAGCCTAACTACAAAACTGCAGACATAACTGCATCAAATAAATGTCTAATTTTTAAAACTTGCAAAACGTATCAAATCTATATACAAAACAAGTTGGGTAAACAGACCTACGCTCATGTCAGAAGGGTTTTGTATTCAATTTTCAAAATGCAGTCACCAGATTGAATAAAGTCAAGAAGCATGTCAATGACGATTTTATTGGAGAAACTATGAAATTCGAAGATCATACTATTATTAACAAAGTTGAACGAATTTAGACTTCTGAGGTTTTTGTTATTGTTATACTCATAAATATCTCCCTTGATAATTATTTCAGATGTCCATTCGCGAGGGAGGAAACACATTTTTCATGTATTTCCCCCCTGTGCCCCCCACTGAAGCAAAAACTGACAGTTTAAGAACTGTTTTGAAAAGCTCCCATGAAAACTTTCATTTCATACTCATATCGGCTACGTTTGATGAATTTTTTTTCAGGGGCCACTCTCCTGTACTGTTATCATCGATTAATAGCCAATTTTTTCGAATCCTAGAGTTGTTACAAAGCCCTTTTGTTAGGAGCTCTCTCCCACTTCTTTGACTTGTTTCACTTCTGAGTATTAATTGTAGGTACTCAGCTTCAGTCGTTCATTAAATTGAATCAAGTGTTCAAAGCATGCACCTTAAACGTTGAAGTTGGGAAAAATAACTCAAAATTATTCAATCTTCACATTTAAAGCAGCCACTATTTTGTTTAACGATTACTGATACCACTAGCTGAACTGATTCTCAAAGTTATTCATGACACCTATCATTCCTGAAATTTTCATGCAAATCCTAGCAAAACTGTAGTGTCTGAGTCGGTAAAAAGCGCATGTTGTTCCATAGCCATATGTTGCCATAGTAATACATGCAGCGCATATTGTTCCATAGTAATACAGGAAAATTCAAACCACTATAACTTCGCTAAATATGATGCAATCTTTATGAAACTTGCAGGGTTAATCAATCTTATAAATAGACATCTGTGTACTGAATTTCATTGAATTTAAGGGTACCGTTAAGATTTTAATCAAGAAAACATAAAATCGATAAATCATACTATTACTAACAAAGTTGAGTGAACTGCGACTTCTCACGTATTTGTTGTTGTTGTACTCATCAAGGCCTACATTCTTGATTTTTTTCAGATTTTTCGGATGGAAGGTGTCCAATCGCGAGGGGGGGGGACACAAATTTTTCGTGTATTTCCCCTCCCTGTGCGCCCCTCGACGCAAACTTTGCCAAATTAAGACCTGTTTTGAAAAGTTCTCATCAAGACCTTTCATTTGATACCCATATCGGCTACCTTCAATGAAATTTTTTTTTCGGGGGGTCACTCCCCTACATGGGGAGACCACCCTTAAATACCTTATACAATTTTTTAGTAGTTGAACTTTGAAGAGATCACCACTTTACACCTACATACAAAATTTGATGCTTCTAGCTTAAGTAGTTTCCGAGAAAAACTGCTGTGACACACGGACGGACGGACGGACGGACGGACGGACGGACGGACGGACGGACAGACATACAGACGGACAGACGGACAGACAGGACGCGATTTTAGAAGGGTTTTGTAAATTATTTTACAAAACCCTAAAAAGAAGTCACTTGGAGAGTGTGTAGTGAATAGGTAAGTATAAAGATGTCCGTAAAGGACTGCAGTGATGATCTGCTGCCTCGGCAGAAGAAGATGTTAAAATCCGCCGAGAATGGCCTTGTCTGGGGGCGCATGAATGCGCTGGCAGGCTAACATTTCGGTGTCGTGGGGTGGGTTCGTTCCCCCAGCACAAAGACCCACTACAAAAGAATTTCGCATTCACGAATTCTTGGGTCTCAAAGCAGGTCGACCGAAGTCGAAAAACGTAGATAACTACAAAGAGCAAAATTACTTGTTCCAGAGGACAAGTCGAAACAAGCCAAAAATACGGACTTAGGGGAACCTCGTCGTTACCCGACGACTAATGGCCCACAAATAAGAATGGGGCAACCGAATGGTGGTGGTGCCCCCCAACCCAACCGGATCTAGATCAAAAAACGTTGCAGCGGCCATATATTTCCCTTCTGAGTGGAAAATCATACAAACACACTTTGCATGAGCCTTCCCATCAGAAAAGAAATATGCCGTTGACCAATTTATATCATAGAGTTATGTGATCGGATCATATAACCCTATGCAATAAAAAGGCACCTTGACTAGAGGCCACCCAACCCGCAAGAGTCCTGATACTAATAAACATTTGGAGCGCGCCCGATGGCTAGCTCATTTTTCTCTGGAAAAGCCTTCCACCGTGTCGGGTCCTGTACCTGGTCCGAGGCCAAAATGAAAAGACCGAAGTTGTAATTTAATGAACCAACATTATTATTTCCATTCCAAAAAAAAATATATACTCGTATACACTTTATATAAATATCAACAAAATTATTATAGTTTTTTTTTCACTGTGTATTTATGTTGCTTCTAATTTAATACTTTCAAATTTACTTTAACGGACCATATAAGCGAAAAAAAAATGAATTCTTTTATTAATCAACATAACTTTTCCTCTTTACGGTTTTAACACTCGCCATCCTCACCAGACTCCCGCTACTTAATTTTGGCAATAAAACATTCTCAAATAGTTTCCCATTTTCTACATCAGCGATACTTCACATATTATTTTAATCAAAAAAAACATGAAAAAGGTATGTATTAATAATTTAGAAATGAATAAAAAAATTAAAATCAATCAAGGGGTACTGACCCATCCTCCTCGACGAGCGCTCGTTGATGGGATGAGTAAATCCTGTTAAACAAAGGAATAAGTTAGTCATTGCTAATTCCGCGAACGCTCCCGCTATTTTTTAGAATCTTATGTAATTCCTTTCTTTCTAAGAAACTTTTTTCCGGAACTTCTTTGGTTTTTCTTTTTGGCACTTCTTTAAATCACTATTTAACTGGCATTTCATTATCCAATTTTAGTTACTGTTAATTTAGCAAATTAAATAAAACAAATTTATATCAAAACTTTTCGTCTATTTTTAACGTAATCTGCATACTTTTACTTTTACCAATCACAATGTAACCGCTTGAAAGCACTATTTGCTTTCGAACTTTATTTTTTCCTTGGTCTTCCTTCGCTTTGACTTTGGTTTTTTCGCTAGTTTTGATGGTTCAATTTAATATTTTTTTTTTAAATTAAGACTTCAAATCCCACGAAAACAAGTTTCTAACCCAACCACATCAAGCCAGTTAACTCAAAATGCAATGGAAACTACAATGATCAGATACTAAACTCTTAATCCATCTATCAAACACATAAAGGCAAAAAAACACAAATGAAAGAATTCATTTCGTTACGTTTTTGCGCATTCGCGAAACAAATTGATGCCGGCAGATGCGATCATGCAACCAATTTTCACAACAAGAGTGTTACAAACTGAGGATATATTATCCACTGTGTCCATAAATATTCATCCCGAGATCACTGCCCACTCGAAACCAACACAACATCACATTCTTTCAACCGTTCTTGTAAGATCGTAGATCCATCTGCCAAAAGTTTCACATGAATACATACAATGCCCGCTCCGCCCTACGACATCAATTCGGTTTTTAGAAAATCTTCCCATGACTAACGTTCACTCCTTTCACATATGTCCGACGGCCGTTTCTCTTCATAATCCAATTTCATGAAATTTCACTATGCCGTGTTTCGAAAACGCACTTGCATAAAATACGATTCTTTCTCCCAATTTTATCATAGCAGATCCCAAAACTTTCTTTTTTCCACGTCTAACTAAACTCCTTCCCCTTTCGACAAAACATCACCATCCCCCAATAGAGCCAACTCTCAAAAACCTCTTTCCCCGAATACTGTCCGCACGCGATCCCCCCTTCATTCCTTTTTTCCTCTTATCTTCTCCGTTCCATGTTTTTTCTTGTTTTCCCGTAAACACACACACAAGCTGATCATATCAACAGCTGGTGCACCCATTTCGGATTCATCATATTTATTTTACGTTACTAAGGGAATCGCAGAAAGAGTTACAGTTTACGTTAACGTCAAGAATGGACTCGCATGCATTTTTAGGCAATGCACCATTGCCCTGCACTATGTCAGGGGTTTCCATATCCTAAATTGTAATGGGCAGATTCAAATTTAAAAAAAAAATCAAAATTTAACTGCAGTAGGGAAATTTAAACTAAACTAAAGAAATTAAAAATGAAGTAACGAAATTTAAATAAATTGAAGAAAATTTACATGCAGTAAGAAATTTACACTTGCTGGAAAGAAATGAAAATTTTAAATAGTAATGAAAAATTAAATGTTATGGAAAATATAATTAACGGAGAACATTTAAATTTTAATATAGAGGAAAATTGATATGAGGTTACATTTACTAATAATAATAAGAAGAAAAAATATTCTACAAATTACAATTACAGGGGAAAAAATTACATATATCTTTTTTAAACCAGCCATTATAACTTGGATAGGAGATAGGAAGGTTTTCGAGCAGTTTGCTAGTATAACTGCTCGATTACTACAAGTGCGTAACTAATCTTCTATAAAAAGTTAATACTCAATGGAAATATAGAAGTTAAATAGAATATCCAAGAAAGGTACAAATTTATTCTAAATATTAGAAAATGTTCAGGTATCAAAACCTAACTGCTTATTCGCCCACATTAGGAGGTACATAAATTACTTCACGAACCCATGGTTCTTGACCTGGTACTTTTAAAAATACCATCCTTAGATCGTTTGTGTTCCGATCCAATATTTTCCAAATCCAGATTGGTATTAAATATAAGACCTGGTACAGTTGGATTACCACACTTTATATATACTAGCCAATTTTCGCATGGGTCATGCAGCTCATCAAGATATTTATATATAGTAAGTGGGGCACAACTCTCTTTTTTGCGGGAACGCTTCTTCATGCGCTCATAAACTACTTTGTGGCTGATTCGTAGATCAGATCTATTTGAATGCTACTCTCAATAAAAACATACCACTCCAAACAGTAAAATCTTTACCATCACAATCCTCAAGCGCTCGACGAATATTATAAGTGGCATATCAATAAAAAAGTACTTGCAATTGTGACCTTTGCCAATTTTTTTGTCCCAATATGCATAGCAATAAAATATATATAAGATTCCAGTATTTAAAAAAAATACGTCGGTCGAGTTACAGTAATTTTATCATGGTATTTTAAGATTGTATACCAACATTTGATCACTATAGTAGTGTAATAGCGCAGATAGGCCAAAAATATTTCAAGCCATTACATCAAGTTATAATGCTTCTTGACGCTCATAAAACCCTGGCCAATATCAAAATAATTTGCTACGAAGCACTTTTATTCTGAATCTAAGGTTTCATCAGTTATCTTTCCAGATTCACCCGCTCAGCCACAAACTGAAATCTAAACGCGTATTTGCACTAAATTAAACACGCTCGTGTGTTTTTTAACCACTAAAACAATGATCACACCTCGCAATGTTAGCAATGATTATCATAATGAAAAACTCCGTTTTGACTTTCCTTTTTCCAAAACAATCAATTTCTAGTTAACACGCTTTGAAAAAATTTCCGTGAAGGAAAAATAACCAACTAAAAATGGCATTTCTTTCCTCTATGATAAATCAACTTATTTTATTTATTTTTTAATATCTCGTGCGGCCGATTATCACAGCGGGCACAACAAAGCATCAATGATTATTTTGCTTTTTTAATTATTCTATAAACGCACTTAATTTCTGAACCCGTTTTTTGTTGTTTCAATATTTCACTGGTGGACAAAACGGCACTCTTTTACGCGCTCGGCCAGTTTTTCTTCTCTGTCTCACGCTCCCAGCCGTCTTAAGCTGGCCCCTTCCTCCACACGGCCGACGACCCATCGTAGTTCAGTCAACTCCCTCCCTGCTGACGTCAAATGGTGGTTAAGCAGCGAAGTTCTACTCACTACACTGCCGACGTCAAGTGGTGGTTAAGTGAATCAGCAAGGTGTTTGAAGTGATACTCAACAGAGCATTAAACGCCCACATTGAGGAAAATGAGTTGATGCCGAATTGCCAATTCGGTTTTCGTGCCAGGCATTCGACCACACATGCAATAACGAAAGTAACCTCAGACATCTGTTGGAAACTTAATGATAGACAATGTGTTGGAGCATGTCTCATTGATATGGAGAAAGCCTTTGATACGGTATGGTTAAATGGACTAGTTTTTAAACTCCTTCAGGACAAGTTCCCCAGACACCTTGTCGCCATGATGTGTAATATGTTATACGGGAAATCGTTTGTTGTAACTGATGGAAATCTGACAACAATGCGCGAGTTCAAGGTCTTGAATGGTCTACAGCAGAGAACAGTTACTGCGCCTCTGCTCTTTTCAATCTTCATTCGCAAGCTATTGAACGGCTTTGATTTTAACGTCTCGCCAACGCGATCATTGGTAGCGTTTGCTGATGATCTGATCATCTATACGGCAGGCCGAAAAGCTACAATAGTTCAGAGCAATCTCCAAAAAATGTTCAATGATGTACAGCTGTACACTGACAATTGGCGAATGAAAATCAATGCGCAAAAGTGTGAAACAATCTTGTTTCGGACAACGCTGCAGGGGGTCAGTCAAGACCTGAAACGTAATTGGAAAGATTTCCACATCATGGCTGGTGAGGGTAGTCTAGAACGGGTTCCACATAAATCCTGTGTTCGATACCTCGGTGTTTATCTCGATCAGTATCTGTACTATACTGAACATGTGAAAATCATGCTCAGTAAGGCACTTAAAGCAGTCATGGCCCTTCGAAGACTCTTTCATTCCAGATACATTGATCAAAAGGTCAAAATTATCTGTTACAAGACCCTGGTTAGACCAGTTTTGACATATGGATATCAGATCTGGTACAACCAGAGCGCTAGTACTATGGAAAAATTAAGAGTTTTCGAAAGGAAATGTCTTCGTGCATGTACTGGTTTGTACAGAAAGCCTGAGACGGATTGAAAACATTATATATCGAATAGAAGAATTTATCAAACTGCTGAAGTGACGAGGGTCGATATCTTCATATTGAAACTTCTTCGGAATCATATCGCAAGATCTGTGACTGTGAGTGAAAACCCTTGGATTTCACAGCCGTTCCACCCTACAGACGGGTATATTGCGACTTGCCTCGCTACTGGCTTCATTCCTCCAGAAGCATTCGTGTATTTGGACATGAATCGATATGTTTTTGATTCTGACGGCGTCCCAGTCATATATCACATATATCGACGGGCCACCGATAAGAAGATAAAATATCCTCCTAATTTGAGTTCACGAGACCAACGATTTCAATGGAGATACTCATTTGCTAGATTCGTTGAAGCTGATCGAGTTGAGACGGGGCAATCTAGGTATTGGTGGCTGAATGACAATGTCTAAATTATTCGTGTTTATTTTCAGTTTTGGTGTTCTTCGTTATTTAGTTTTTGAGTTTCAGCTCATTTTTGCTACATTTAGTGTTGTTGTTTATTTTTGTTAAAAATTAGGTATAGGTTAGGTTTGTATTATGTTTATTATATTCCGTTAGAGATAAGATTAAACACTTAGGTTAGGAACATTGTTATTGATTTTTTTAGTATAAGATAAAGTTTTTGATTGTATTTTATTAGAAATAAGTTACAACATATTAGGTGTAGGATCAAAGTTTCACTGTTGTGTTTTGATTATAAAAAAATTTAGGATAGTGTTGGTTGGTTTTTTCTCCTTTTTCCAATTAAATTTTAAAAATATGTAATAATCGTAATTAATTGAATTTGCTCTAGTGTTTTTTTTATGATATGAGTTAACGATAACGTACAAATTTAGAGAGCCATTTAGGCCATTAAGTTTTTTGATTGTCATTGTTTGGAATTTGCTTTATATTCTTTTAAAATTTATAACGATTAGTATTAAATAAAGCGCTTTTGACTTTGACTTTGACTTTGTGGTGGTTAAGTGGCAGAGATATGTCATCAAACACTTGTCAGCTAATCGCAATTGTGTAGGGATGGCAGAACTCGGTAAGGTATCGCTCTGCGGAATCACCGGTTATGATGAGAATAAATTTCCAACATACGAGACTTGCCCATCGAAACAATATGTATTATGAAAGGGATCTGGGTTTATTTCTTTCTTTGATTTAAAACGTACAAAATTCAATTGCAATAGTTAGATAATATGTTATCGTTTCCTTTTCAGCCTACTGGATGTTGGACTACAGTTTTCACAATTGCAGCCTCAGTGCATTTAGTAGGCATTACATTTTATGGAGTGTTTGCTTCAGGAGAACTGCAACCTTGGGCTGAGCCAGTGGTAGAAGAAACAAAAGTTTGGAGTCCTTCAACAACGGGCTATTTGAAAGAAACTGAATTCGTGAGTATTGAATTTATTTCATATTTCCAACTTCCACTCTAACTTCACACATACTTTTAGAACGAAACTGAAAACACACAGATGCAACAAAATAATGCAATTACTTACGGTGCTACAGGCCACGTTCCTAATAACCCTTTCGCATTCCCAAGCACTATTGCCGAGGAGCCAGTTCAGCCGGAGCCAACGGACACATACATGCATGGCACGACTGAAGATAGAAATTATTAAATTAAGAATTGAAGTTAAAACTAAAATTCGAAAAAATGCAAATAGTAAATTGAAAATATGGTGAATTGTACACAATACTTTATAATTGGTTATTATTATTTGAATGAAATTTACAGCCTACTTTGGGAATATTTTCGAGTTTGCGGCTGATATTTTAGTGATAGTGAAATTCATCATCGAAAGGCCGAATCTGATATTGAGGTTGCTTTGTAAATAAAAGTTCAGCCCCCAAATTTGTACAGTAGCAATTTATAATTTCAAAAACTCATTTCACATCAGCAACGGGTCACACACGTCTGACCACGGTTCAACCGTGATAACGACTTCGTATGCATATGTTGTGAAATAGTTTAGGTAAAACTTGAACTGATATTGAATTAGTACTATGATAAATTAAAATTAATATTTCAATTTGAATTAAATAATCAAAACGAACGAAATTGCCCTGCTTAAGCAATTATTACATTAGATAGTTAAGACTGTATAAAAATGAATAGTTGATAGATACAAATACAAACACGTGGAAATTTAGAAGACACTAGAAGGAATTTTGAAACTAAAAACGTGTAGTCAGTCTGTATACTGCCAAATCGAAATGTGAATGTAAATGACGCACTATGCAGACCCAGTTGGCTAAATAAGTTTAGATTCTAATGGAATTTCAAAGATTGTACATTCTTCGCACATACGATTGAAATTAGACTTACAGTTGAACTAGATGTCTGTATTAACAAATTGATGATATGTAATAACGTAAATTGCATTTGTTAATTGTGCACGTTTTTTATGAACGCTGATTCAGAAGAGAAGATAAACTTAAATTTCAAAATAATGGTAAATTTCAAAATATATTCGTTAGTTATATATTTAATAATTAAATGTGATTAAATATTGCATGTAAGTAGAATCTTAGTCTCTAATGTTATATTAACTGTTTTTTAGTTTCCACGACCGCGGAGTGCTCAATAGTTTTGTAGTTTCGTCTTTCATGAAAATACATACGCAACAACTGAAGAGTCAATTTTAAACACAAGCAAAAAGTATATACACATAAACTGTACAGGAAAAAATTTAACGAAATAGTAAATGTCTGTAAATTTACATTAAAATTAATAGTAAATATGCTAGAAAATTAAAATATAACCAGTTCAAAAGCGGTGGTTCATATACTATCAAGCTTGTGTTTGCTAAATATTTTCTATTTATCTTTCCACAATGTTCATCGTTTATTTGGAAATGCTTTTCTTGCATTTAAAAATTGTACCTATTCTTTTTCAATTTCTTTGAGTCTATTACATATTAATTTCGCTGCCTTTTCTAGCATTCAATCTGTTGAATTTCATTTAGTACAAGCTGCGAAAATGTATAAATTGAGAGAAAAGTTACCAAATCTAGTTTGAGAGAATCTTTGTTCACTCTCAAAGGCTGTGTTGACAATAAAATTTTAATAAATAAATAAAATGGAGAAATCTAATGATTTATGTAGCTTAACAACTACAAATATTTGTAAGCTAATCAATAAATAAAAATTAATAAAAAGCAAAAAATTATAATAATATTCCTAGAAATAAGTTGCTAAGCATTCATAAAATAATCACAATCAGAATATTATTTGCAAGCATATCACTTACTATTGTTGAAAAACAGCAGTAAAATTTACGAATAATAATCATTAACTTCATCAAGCTTTTTTATGAATGAAACCTTCAAATTCTATGACTGTGTTGAAAGTTAAAAATATTTAATTACAAGATAGTTAAATTATTTAGTTGAATTTTTATTGCTTGAGTCTTTAAGGATATGAGATGAGAATTTAAATTCAGTTCTACATTTTATGAAAAGAGTTCGGATATTAATTGTTTCAAATAATGTAATTTAATTCCCTTGCTCCGCATAGTAAAATTTTTCTGTTCATAAAATTTGAATCCATGAAGAATTGAAAAAATACCAATCATTTATTCCATTGGAAATTTTACGGAATTTAAAGAAAACACACTTTGTGTTTTATAAATTCAGAATTATAATTAAAATTGGCATAACTCAACTATTTATATTTATTCTGTGAAATTTTGAATCATACTTAGTCTCTCAAAAAGATCTGAAAATACATTATATATTACAATCTTTCCGTTAGCTCTCATCAAATCCTTAAAATCTGACAAAACAAGCATCGTTAATAAGTTGAATAAAACTATCACAATCCTTTCTTGAATGTTCCATAAATTTTACAAGTAACGCACAAAGTAAAATCCTTTCCTGTTATATACTGAATATTATTATCTAAATTATTTTTCAAGCTCAATGACCACCATTTTAATCATTTAAAATAAATCAGTTCCTTATACTCCGCATAAAGTTATAAAAATATTTAAAATCCTTACGCCACTAGAAAAATATGAATAAATGTAGTTACTAGTAAAAAAAACCAAAACCACTATACAGAAAAGTAGTTGGAACCCTTAAAGAAACCCATCCCATGTACATAAAAACAAATGAAAATCTTCTATGAAATAACAAATTCACAATGAAGAATTATAACTCAATGATATTAAAATACTATAGAAAAATAATTCATATATTTGGACATTTATTCCATATTTTCTTTTTGTAAATAAAATAATACATACGACTTAGTCCTAGTGTTAAATAAAAATCTTACATATTTCACGCGGTAATTTATTCACAATAAAAATCCAAATCTATACATAATGTAAATACAATAATCACTTTTTGAAACTCTTAAATATCATTTGCTTTCCGAATTTCATGGAAAATTCATAACAGTTCAGATTACTCATTATTTTCTTTATAATTTTCATATTTTCAACATAATAGGTTGATATTTTGTAATATTCATTACAAATCCTACTTCACCATACTTCAATAAGTTCCAAAGTATTCCTATTGTAAACGCTCAAATTTATTTTCAAAATAATCTGTTGTTATTTAAAGCCATATTCCTATTCAAAGTGTTTTACATGATCCATAATAGACAAAAAAATAGTTCAAACATGGTAAATAAATCAGATGATATTAGCATTCTATATATATTGAACAAGAAATATTTAAAGATGTTAATTGCAATAAAAAAATATATACCGATGTTGACGACTGCGTTTTTATTTTGGCCGCTATCTTCTTCTTCTTCTTAGCACTACAGCCTCTCTCGGGCCTTCGCTTCCTGCAAATAGCGCCTCCAACTGTCTCGGTCCATTGATTGCGTCTTCCAATTTCGAAATTCAAGCAGCGATGAACTGTCTTCGTCGACCGAGTCAGACCAGCGTTTCCTCGGTTTCCCTACTAGTCTCCGACCTTCATTTCTTCCAACGAATATTTTTTGGGTATCATTTGTTCGTCCATACGGTTCATGTGGCCAGCCTGTTGTAAACCGTAGGTTGATGTATTCAAAGAAGAGTTTTTGACCGACCAATCCCGCGCGCCCAAGCTTAGCTCGACGGTCCGTGTAGAAGAAAGATAGGAGTCCTCCGAGCTTTAAGAGCGGTTAGATCGAGCAGTCAGAGTAAAGAAAGATTGCACATAATACGAGCTTTAAGAGATGTTGATTGAAGCAGTTCGCGTTTACCACATTCCTCCCCTCTTAAAATCTGACGAAGTCATTGAATTTTGATGTGACTCCCCGACGTTCGAATTGGGTAACGAGGCTCGACTTCAGCTTCAGGTTCTTCTTGAGTGTATGGAATTTGTAAAGGATTTCATCTCCGGGTGAAAACTCTCTCCACTTTGCGCCATGGTGCAAGTGAAATTGATTTTCAATTTTTGCTTTATCTGAAGGAGTTGGATCGATTTGAGGCTTGAGCAAATCGAGTTTTGTGCGCATCTTACAGCCGGTCATCAATTCGAATGGTGATTTCATTCCGAGATTATATGATGGTGTGTAGCGATACGTCATCAGAAATTCTCACAATTTTTGTTCGATGGTTCCTTCGGCCTTCTGTAAGCCCTTTTTGAGAAGGTCAACGAATCGTTCCGCTTGACCGTTTGACTGAGGGCTGTAGTAGGCGGTCGTAAGATGCTTGATACCGTGTGTCTCGCAAACGTTTTCAAACGAGCTTAACACGAATTGAGGTCCACTGTCCGTGACGCAAACTTTGCACAGACCCTGTCGGGCCAGCACATTAGCAAAAAGCTCGACCGTGTTCGTTCCGGTTATTGTCACCGTTTTTATAACTTCTGGCCACTTGCTATAGGCGTCAAAAACCACTAGGAAGTAGGAGCCGCTGATGGGGCTGGCGTAATCAAGGTGAAGGCGCATCCATGGTTCCAATGGCAAGGGCCAGGGCTGCAAGGTACATTTGCGTGGTGCCTTTGATTCCCTTGCGCAACGTTCGAAAGTCTTAACGATTACTTCTATAGCTTTCGTTATGCCAGGCCAGAAGACTTTGTCGGCTGCCAATAGCTTTGTTCGGCACTCACCTGAATGACCGTCACGTATTCTCAAGAATATGTGCTCGCAGTTTTGATGGAATGATGATTTGTTCGCCACGGAAAATGCAATTTTGTATGAATTTTAGCTCATTGCGGTGTCCGAAAAAAGAAGTGACTTCGATTCCTTCGATCTGACTTTTGCGCTGGGGCCAGCTTGTAATAAACATAAGCAGTCGAGCAGCCCCGTGGTGATCAGGAGTGGCTGCTCCTGAAGAGGTAATGTGGTCACCCCGTCGAAACTGCTAGGTTTGTTGTTTTACTAGTGTGAAGTAAACTGCATCCGTCAAGTTTCCATCCTTTAGGCAGAGATGAATGGTTCACTTCAGCCACTTTAACATCTTTAGGTTTGACATTCCCCTTGTAATGCAACGACCTCTTTTGGTGAAAGTAACGGTTGCTTTTTGTGTAATGTTTGCATTTGTCTCAAGCCTCCGTGTCCGCTAACTTTAACGAGGCAAAAAAATATTGAATTACTGTAGAGTAGCTTAATTGAAACCTAATAGAACTTTTCTACAGACAATAAAAATTGGTCGGTGCGTCTTGTAGAGTAGAGTACGCGTGATAAGTATTTTGTAGTGTAGCTTCGTGGCTCGACAAGAACCCGCCTCATATGATCCCGCAAATGCTAGTCGTCAAGCATGCGTACGCTCGGTGTTGTTTATAGCTCGCTGACACTTACGCCAGACCATCGGCACCCGTGTCCTACATGAGCATTAAAAAAATCATTACAAGCTGTTAGTCACAATGAATTTGATCACTTGCTGAAGATTTGGGCAGGCTTTCGTTTCTTCTTGTACTTGTTGGAAGGTGACAGGAAGCTCCTTTGCTGACTGTATTGCGAAACTTAACAACTGTTCGTCATTGTCGTCAATTCCCTTGACTTATACCGCAGCAATAATTGTCTCTTTATCAGCTTACATCTGTTTTGACATAAGGTGAGATACGACGTCAGCATATCCGAAGCTGTTGGTTCCAATAAATTCGAACTTAACATCATAAGCCATGATGATTACTGCCCATCTCTATAGTCTGTTCGCTGTATATACGGGAATTCCGTTTTTCGAACCAAAGATGGACAACAGAGGCTTGTGATCGACTTGCGCGGTAATTTGTCGCCCAGCGATGTAGAAATTTGATCGCTTTAAGCCAAAGATGAGTGCTCGCGCTTCTTTTTCAATTTGGGAATAATTTCTTTCCGCTGAATTGAATGTTGCGACGAAATGCATGATACGATGCAGTAAATTGTCGTTGAAACGGTGCATGAGGTTGGGATCAAAGTGTGTAAGTACCAGATCTGATCCCAGGATCTTTTTGAGATTGCCAAAAGTTTCCTGGTGAACATCTTGCCATTCGTACTTCACATCTTTCTTGAGAAGTTCGTCCAGGGGACCCCTTAGCGTCTTCATTGACTTGATACACTTGCCATATGATTGACTGAACCTAAGAATGAACGGAGCTGACTGACATTAGCTGGCGGAGGTGCTGATGTGACTTAACAAATTTTTCCAGGTTGTGGTCGGATGCCTTTGTCGTCGATGACATGTCCACAGAATTGCACAGATTTCTTACCGGACTGACACTTGTTGATGTTGAGCTTGAACCCAGGCAGGCGTTGCAGTGTTTTCTTCAACTCTTGCTTGTGGTCATCAGCATTTTCACCGCTAGTAACCATGTCGTCGATGAAACCGAACGTTGAGATTCCACTGAGCATCATGTCGACAATTGCTTGAAATTCTCCTGGGGCTGTTTTAACGCCTTGCTGGAGGCGATTGACCTGAAATAATCCGATGTGGGTGTTGATGGCCATCACCTTTTTGGATATATCGTCGACTTCCACTTGAAAGAAAGCGTCTGATAAGTCGATTGTGCTGAAAACTTTTTTTTCTGCGAAACTTGCGAAAATTTGATCGGATGATGACAAAGGATACTTGTTTGGCTCAAGTGCTTCGTTAAGACCCGTCAAATAATCAGCACAAATTCGAACTCTTCCATCCTTTCGTTTGCCTACGACAATGGGTGGTGCCCACTGAGAATATTTGATAGGGCTGATAATGCCCAAGTGCTGCAAACGTTCTAGCTCAGTGACTATAGTAGAACGAGCTGCTTGTGGAACCGGACGAGCTTTTCGAAAGACTGGGTGAGCTCCCGGTCTTAGTTTGAGTGAGACTTTAGCTTTGTTATAACAACCAAGGTCATTTGAGAAGAGTTCATGAAACTCTGATTGTACTTCTGTGGTCAGGTCATCGCAAGATGTTGACCTGACTTGATTGCAGACGTTGTCGAATGGAACACTCCACAAATTGAACACATTGATCCAGGGAATGCCGAAAAGGTTAAGATTTAGCGGTGCAATGAAACAGCATCCCTGCTTTTGAATGCCATTCAGAGTAATATTGCACCAGAAGTATCCCAGTAATGGAATCACGTCTCCTGAAGCACTTGTTGCGTTTGTTCGATTTGATGCAGTCAGTTTCGGACGTCCCAACGTCCCCCAATTTGCCTCACAGATGATTGTCATGTCTGAACCTGTATCAAACTGCATCTTGAGCTGAGCACCGTTGACAATCGGCTTGAGAAACTTCCTGCTTGAAACCAAGTTGATCTCTGATTGTACTTGGTTCGCTTGCGGCTTATTGTAGCCCTTCTTGTTGTATTTTGTGTTGCATTTCTCTCGAAAATCCTTGTAAATGTTACAGTAACCTGCCTTATGTGACCTTCCGTTGCATCTGCTGCAGGTCTTCTCCTTAAAGGGGCAATTTGCCAACCAATGCCTTTTGCCATAGCCGGGGCAAGCATACGGCGGACGACCGGTTTTATCACTCCAATGGCTCTTACCTGGCTTACCACTTTGACCCTTGAAATGATGGACAGCATGAACTTCAGAAAAACCCGACGATTCACCCACTTTTCTTTTATTGATCTTCAAACAGGTGATACGTTCAGCCACATTCACTAAGTCCTGAAGGTTCAACTTAAGGATTAGAGCTCTTGTCACATCGTTGGCTGCTTTCTCGAGTTCGATGTGTTGATTGTCGACTTTTGTGAGAAGTTTTTCAAGGATCAGCGAGTCTTGTGATGACGCGAGACCACTCACAAATAACAAAATCTTGAAGTCGTCAGGCGAGCATCGAGCGATTTCGAATTTCTCAGCATTTTTGTTAATGCGCGCTGCATACTCACTAAAATCTTCACTGTCGAATTTTTCAAGCTTGAAGCACTTGTGCCGCATTGCGAACTTTGTTTCTTTGTAATTGAAGAGTCGCTTGAGAGTTCTCACTGTGTCAGCGAGTGTCCGGTCTTGAGGGTTCTGTGGTAGAATTGAGTCTTCGTAGCGTTGGTACTGCGCTTGTGGGAATTTTTGAAGAAGAAGATGGATCTTTGTTGGTTCGTCGAGGTCGATTGCTTGTGTTGTAAACAGTGACTCGTAGCGTTTGTAGTACGCTTCGAATGTTTGATTGTTGTCCGGATCGTAATCGAACTGCACCATGGAATCGGCAAGACATTTCACTTTGAAAGCTGTTGAATCTTGTGCTGGCGCTTGGCCTGGTGCAGCCGCCCTGTTCTGTTGTCGAAGCAATTGTTGCATTTGCTGATTTTGTAGAGCCATTTGCTCTTGAAATAAATCGCAGAAAACTTTGAATTGGTTTGAGTCCATTTTGAGGTAAGACCCACGTGTTTTCGTAATCCCATCCTCGTTGCCAATGTTGTAAACCGTAGGTTGATGTATTCAAAGAAGAGGTTTACAATTCTGTTTTATTTCAAAAAGCTTTCACTACAGTCTTTTAATATTAATTGTTGATAACACTTAACTAAATATAATGTTCGTGATTGCTGCAACCAACCCGATGAGCTCCGATCCAGTTTTTGACCGACCAATCCCGCGCGCCCATGCTTAGCTCGACGGTCCGTGTAGAAGAAAGATAGGAGTCCTCCGAGCTTTAAGAGCGGTTAGATCGAGCAGTCAGAGTAAAGAAAGATTGCACATAATACGAGCTTTAAGAGATGTTGACTGAAGCAGTTCGAGTTTGCCACACAGCCCATTGCAGCTTCTGCAGTCTTACAATCGTTGAGACCTTCGGTTCGTCAAAAATTTTATACAGCTCATGGTTGTATTGAATTCGCCATTTGTCCGCGTTGAGCTTCGCTCCGATTATTCGCCTCAGGGCCCGTCGTTCAAAGGCGTTCAATATATTTGCAGATGCTTGGGTTAGGGTCCATGTTTCACACCGATAGCATAACACAGGCCTTATCACAGATTTGTACACTTGGAGCTTTGTTTTCCTGTGTATGCAGCTGGTCTTCAAGATCATCAACACTGAATAAAATATTTTATTTGCGAGCTGTATTCTTCGGCGTATTTCGTCTCTTTCATTGGCCGTTTTGACCGATAAAGGTTTGCATAATTTAGCAGGAGATGTTACTATTATTGGAGCTATCTGTGTGATTTAGTCAACAATAAGGTCAGGTGGAGTAATTGGAGACAAAATTCCGTTTTCCGAAATTTATATTATTTTCCACCCCTTCGTTGATTTTAGATGTAACATTTTGTGAATTTTGTTCAAAACTGCACTCCTCCATAGTAATGATACTACGCCCGCTGTATTTATGGTAACCGCAGACATCCCAAAGCTGCAGAGGGGTGCTTGCTCCGGGGAGTCGGGTCATGAGTCGTTCTGGGGTACCCTCTGCCCCTGCTGGGCCACCTTACGAAGTGGGACAGTTAAGTAATGAGACTGATTTTATTGCTGTGCTTGTGTTAAACTTACGACCTTGAAATTCCATTCCCTTTCTTCGGCATCCTTCCCCTCTCCATTGATATATTTACCATCGCTCTAGGTTGTTTAGTTCGCCTGCTGTGGCGAGTTGAGTAGACGTGTGTTGGTGGTGCTCCTCACGCAAATGGAGAAACGAATCAAGAGCAAAGCGTCGCAGTAAAATTTTGCGCCAGATTGGGCGAAACAGCTTTGGAAACGTACGCTGAAATTGTAAAAGTGCATGATGAAAGTGCTCTTATTCGTGCCTAGGTGTTTCGATGGCATAAAGAGTTTAAGGAGGGGCGTGAAAGCGTGGAAGATGAGGCACCGAGCGGAAGGGCAGTCGAAGTGCGGACTGACGCGATTGCGCAGTGTGTGTGTGTGCCCTAATCGGTGAAGATCGGCGTTTAACAGTTTGAATGTTCGCCTCGGGACAGGGTATGGACCGTGAAACAGACAAATTTTAACCGACGATTTTGGGATGAGAAAGTTGTGCGCGAAGATGGTTCCAAAGAACCTATCGGAGGAGCAAAAGCAAAATCTGATGACCGTCACAGAAGACGAGCGCCGTGTTGCAACAGCCGCCTTATTCGCCCGATATGTTATCCTGTACCTTTTTTTTGTTCCCTAGAACAAAATCGGTGGTTAAGGAACCCATTTTGAGGCGATAACGGACATTCAGGTGGCCGTGACGAGGGTACTCACGGACATCCCAGCCGAAGCGTTTCAAAAATGTTACAAAGCATCGAAAACGCGCTGGAATCGTTGTATAGCTGCCCAAGGGGACTACTTTCAAGGGGATGGCAGAGTTGTAGAATAATTTTTAAATGTTGGGTTTATATGGAATCAGCCTCATTACTTAATTGTCAAATCTCCTACATATGGAAACGAAAAAGAATTGGGAGATAAAGATGCGCCTGAGTATGAAGTTAATTAAAACAGGCTTATCGAAATAATTTGTTTATCGTACAGGTGGGAGTATAGGGTTTTCCAATAAGAGGTGTTATTTTGATATTAGAAGCAAAATGCCATTTTTTTTAATATAAATGATCGAGTGTTTATTTCATTATAAAGAAGAAGGTATGCCGTTGATAGTGAAAATAGCATCAGGCAAATGACTACCACGACCACATGAAATTTTCCATAACCAAATCGCAAAGTGGCTGCCCTATGTCCAGGATAGCCTCACGAATTTCATCTTTGAGGTCTTGAATTGACGCTGGTTTGTTGGCGTAGACCTTCTCTTTCACGTGGCCCCAAAGGAAGAAGTCACAAGGTGTTACATCACAAGATCTCGGTGGCCAATTGTGATCACCTCTTCGAGAGATAACACGGTCCGGAAACTTTTGCCGTAAAAGATCAATGGTTTCGTTGCTTGTGTGGCACGTAGCGCCATCTTGTTGAAAGTAAACGTTGTCCAGATCAACACCATCCAATTTTGGCCATTAAAATCATTAATCATCTCTCGATAGCGCAATCCATTCACCGTAACTGTTGCTCCAGCCTCATTTTCGAAAAAGCAAGGTCCAATGACCCCGCCGGACCATAAACTCCACCAAATAGTCACACATTGAGGAAAGAGAGGCTTTTCAATAATAACTCTTGGGTTTCCGGACCCCAGATGCGACAATTTTGCTTGTTGACGAAGCCACCGAGATGGAAATGGGTGTCACCACGTAAGATGATTTTTTCATGGAATTTCGGATCATTTTCATGCATTTCAAGGACCCCATCAGCAAAGTTACGACGTTATTGATGATCGACCGGCTTGAGTTCATGTGTTAACTGAACTTTATAAGCCTTAAGACCCAAATCTTTGTGTGAACTACGGTGTGATGACGTTTGTGGAATGCCTAATTCCAAAGAATGACGAGGAATAGATAAACCTGGGTTTACTTCAACACTTTCGGCTACAGCAGCAATATTTTCACTTGTTCTTGAGTGGCGTGCACGGGTTTTACTCTTCACATCACTAAATTGTCCCAATAGCTCAAATTTTTCCACCAATTTCTATATTGCGGTCCGACGAGGTGCTTCACGACGACCCAAAAATGTTCGAGTTTTACGAGCCGTCTCTGCCAAATTTTTACCATTTTTATAGTGAATTGCAATAATTTCAATGCGTTGTTGAAGCGTGTATCATTTCATTGTTATCAATGGCGTAGGTTTTACTTGTCAAATTTTAAAAAATGGCAGCTTCAAAAGTTACATCTACTGAAATAGCGGGCTGTTCAAAATAACACCTCATATTGGAAAACCCTTTATATTATCGTGAAAGTAAGCTCGTGTACTCAAATCTCAAATAATTATTAAATGTAATTTAGTTAAATAGTGTTAGAAAAAAATATATGTATATTGTAAATAAAGTGAAAATATATTTGATATTTCGCGCTTAATAAAATGTGGTGGCAGCGGTGAGATAGTCATAATAAATTAATTATTCAGTGATTTGGACTCAAGAAGAGACAATTGACAGTTTTAAACAAAAAAAAAACAGTTATATAAAGTGAAAGTTAAAATTGACTATCTTGACTTTGAAAAGTGAAAAGTGTTTCTATGTTTCTGATTTTACTTTATGAATAACTGCTTACAAACAAAAACAAATGATTTAGAAAAGAAGGGATTTTCTCCTTAACGCGGGACAACGTGGGGAAAAAGCTGAAAATCAAAGAAGTTTCTCTCTTGACGAAAGCTACCAGCGTTGGCCAAGCATCTTTAGCCTACGTGAAGTAGGTTGGGCCAGGGAGGGATAATCAAAAAAGGATTGGAAACGTAGTTCCTCTCTTGACGCGAGCTACCAGCGTTGATCAAGCATCTCTACAGGCCCCGCAGGAGTAGTGGGTTGAGTGGTTAGCTGACCCACCCGAGAAATGCCGAGTAGAAAATTATCCCCTCGAAATAATCAAACATCATATATAGTTAACTTTGTCTATTTATAAATTTTGAATTTCACGCGTAAAATAAGCGCTCTCGGTGGATGCGCTTGGTGTAGGGATGGGCCGATACTACGGTAACAGTGACTAGGAACCGAGTATTTGCTTGTCACTGCTCCTAAAAACCAATAATATCGGTTCCAAACAGTCACTGTTACATTTCATATTGCCGAATACAAGAGATAGTACATTCACGTGCCTAGCATACACGCGAACACAACACAACAACAACTTTGAGAATCAGTTCAGGGTCTCCCCATGTAGGGGAGTGACCCCCCGAAAAAAATTTCATTGAAGGTAGCCGATATGGGTATCAAATGAAAGGTCTTGATGAGAACTTTTCAAAACAGGTCTTAGTTTGGCAAAGTTTGCTTCGAGGGGTGCACAGGGAGGGGAAATACACGAAAAATTTGTGTCCCCCCCCCTCGCGATTGGACACCTTCCATCCGAAAAATCTGAAAAAAATCAGGAATATAGGCCTTGATGAGTACAACAACAACAAATACGTGAGAAGTCGCAATTCACTCAACTTTGTTAGTAATAGTATGATTTATCGATTTTATGTTTTCTTGAATAAAATCTTAACGGTACCCTTAAATTCAATGAAATTCAGTACATAGATGTCTATTTATAAGGTTGATCTACCCTGAAAGTTTCATAAAGATTGCATCATATTTAGCGAAGTTATAGCGGTTTGAATTTTCCTGTATTACTATGGAACAATATGCGCTGCATGTATTACTATGGCAGCATATGGCTATGGAACAACATGCGCTTTTTACCGACTCAGACACTACAGTTTTGCTAGGATTTGCATGAACATTTCAGGAATGATAGGTGTCATGAATAACTTTGAGAATCAGTTCAGCTAGTGGTATCAGTAATTGTAAAACAAAATAGTGGCTGTTTTAAATGCGAAGATTGAATAATTTTGAGTTATTTTTTCCCAACTTCAACGTTTAAGGTGCATGCTTTGAACACTTGATTCAATTTAATGAATGACTGAAGATGAGTACCTACAATTAATACTCATAAGTGAAACAAGTCAAGGAGGCGGGAGGGAGCTTCTAACAAAAGGGCTTTGTAACAACTCTCGGATTAGAAAAAGTTGGCTATTAATCGATGATAACAGTACAGGAGAGTGGCCCCTGAAAAAAAATTCACCAAACGTAGCCGATATGAGCATGAAATGAAAGTTTTCATGGGAGCTTTTCAAAACAGTTCTTAAACTGTCAGTTTTTGCTTCAGTGGGGGCACAGGGGGGAAATACATGAAAAATGTGTTTCCTCCCTCGCGAATGGACATCTGAAATAATTATCAAGGGAGATAATTATGAGTATAACAATAACAAAAACCTAAGAAGTCTAAATTCTTTCAACTTTGTTAATAATAGTAAGATCTTCGAATTTCATAGTTTCTCCAATAAAATCGTCATTGACATGCTTCTTAACTTTATTCAATCTGGTGACTGCATTTTGTAAATTGAATACAAAACCCTTCTGACATGAGCGTAGGTCTGTTTACCCAACTTGTTACTTAATAGAACCGATTTGGCTGATGAGTACAATTTCTCGTTTATGTGACTTTCCAAATCAGTTCCTAAGTCACTGTTTCATTTAGTCACAATGAGTACTTGTACTCATCGGTCCTGGAGTCACAGTTCCAAAAAGTCACAGTTACAGGAACTTGTAATCATGAACCAAATCCGTTTTAAGTCGTGTTCCAGTCACAGTTGCGGGAAATTGTACTCACCGGCAAATTCGGTTTGATACAGTTAAATGTGACTTGGAACAGACTTGGGTCACTGTGACCCTTGGACCGATAATGCATATGAGTACAAGTTCCCACAACTGTGACTGGAACAGAGTCTTGGAACTGATTCTTTTGTGGATATTAGGCATTCTGCACATTAAAGTGGCAATATGCATTATACTCGTATGTGTTTACGTTACATGACTTGTGCATGGATAGATAGATAGGAAGGGTAAAATTTTACGAGCTGTTTGAATATAAACAATATTTTGCGAACAGTCTTGTAAAAGGTTTTTTAAATTAATAGTATTTCATTGATGTATTTAACACTAGAGTGCACGCGCACACATTTTTAGGATTTTTAAAAAAATTTTATTTCAAAATCCTTCTAAAATCGGTACCAGTCTGCCCGTCTGTCCGTCCGTACGTATGTCACAGCTGTTTTTCTCGGAAACTATTAAAGCTAGAAACATGCAACTTTGCATGTAGGTCAAAACTGGTGTCATTTTCAAAGTTCCAATGCAAAAAAAAATTTATAAAGTTTTAAAGGGGGCCTCCCCATATATGGAGGTGACCCTTAAAAAATTTTTTTGTCAAGTATATTCGATATGGGTATCAAAAGAAAGGTCTTGGTTAGGACTTTCAGAATCAGGTGTCAAAAGTAGTATAACAAAGTAGGGGAGTACGGGGGAAGTCAAATTAGGGGAAAAATTTGTGTCCCCGCCCCCTCGCGATTGGACACCTTTGATCGGAAAAATCTAAAAAAGTCATGAATGTAGATATTAATGAGTATAACAACGACAAATACCTTAGAAGTCGAAATTCCCTCAGCTTTGTGAAGAATAGCATTATATAAAAATTTTACTTTTTTCTTCATAAAATTGCAAGGATACCCTTAAATTCAATGAAACTTGGCATAAGTGGTCCTATACAAGATTGTTAAATTCTGCAAGTTTCATAAAAATCGATAAATATTTACGGTAGTTATAGCCATTTGAATTTTCTCAAATTACAACAACACAATCATTGAATTTTTCGACCATGTGGGCTTTCCGTCGACTCAGACATGACAGTTTTGATTGGATCTTCTCAAAATTTTTCAGAAAAGATGTATAACATAAATCTTTGAGAAATAACTCACTCGATATTATAAGAAGTATCACAATAAAATGGCAGCCTCTTAAATTAAAGAAATGTTTGTTGTTCCTTTAAACCAAATATTTGATGTAAACGTCATTGAATCATTTCTTGAGTTTGTTCATAACAGGTGACTCCATATCATATTTTGAGTACAAAATCCTTCTGACACGAGCGTAGGTCTGTCTACCGACTTGTTTTCATGAGTGCTTGCGTGGCATACTAGGGTTGGTCATTTTAAAATCACTATCAGTTACTTTTCAGATAATAGCCTATTTTTCGGTACCGCGTCGGAAATTCGGGAACGCGAAGTAAAAATTATATTTTTGTCTTTGACTGAGTAAATGAAGAAAAACGGAGTGACGTAAAGTAGGTTTCCTCTCCGTATGGTTTTGTTTTGTGACGCGTTTGAAAACGGGCATGTATTGGTGGCTGAATATTGTAAATGAGCGTGACCCATTCGGAGACCCGCGACCGAAATCCTCTCCGATCTAGCTGGCCGACAAGCAGCCACCGCGTGAATGGGTTACGGTGCACGGATTGGTTGACCGGTTGGTACCATCCGTTGGCACTACTCAGACTTAACGTCTAGAACCGATGAGAGGTCGGTTCCGCGTTCGGACGTAGAAAAAAATCATTACAATATACGTGTTCTTCTCTGATGAACAAACTTCTTTTGTATAACTATAAGAAAACGAAAATTACAAACAATCTTACGGATACGTAAGAGAATTTAATAAAAATGATTTATCTGACGTTCAAGACAAAAATATCTTTGACCAAAAATGTATGATTTATTTCTTATATTCGTAACATTCAAGGTATTCTATTGCCTGGTAATCGGGGAAAATCCATTTCTTAAAAGTTTTGCACCATTTTTATGCGAATAAAATTGCAATTTTGGGTTTTTGAGTAGGACCAGAGTTGCAGTTGCAAAAATGTGCATTAGCGCTGGCATTTCGCGTAGTTCACAAATTTAGTAAATGAGGCTTTTCTTGAATTGCAGCGCTCTAGCACACTTATCTGAAAAGTTATTGCTTATAATGTTACCCTGGTCTTTTATAGTAGTCCATGCGTGCACTCTAGTGTTAATAATTACAATATTGAAGAAAACAGAGATTAAATTTTGGGTAAAATCTATTGACTTGGCAGCGAAGCGAGTTAGAAAAGAAAACAACTCTTTCTGCTGTTGGACGTTTTGTTTTTCCAGATGCGAAATGTTAATATAGTTTTATTGTTCACAAGTTTTTCATATAAACACAAAATCTACTTTCGAAGGGAAATATAAATAATGGGTTTATATTTGTCTAATAAGGATTTTGAGATACATGTACGTTCATGCCAACTGACCAGACTTTTAGGAAAATTTTCAATCCTCAATTAACCAATAAGATTACTTAGTATATTTTGAAGATCGATCGGGTCGGGTTGCATTTAGCAAATAACTTAGAAAAGTCTCGTATGTTGTAGTTGTAGTTTCATCAGTGTTATATGTGAAGTGAATATTTAGAAATTGACTTGTTAATGGAGAAAACGTTATTTTGATTGCAAATTGGAAGTGAATATTTAGAAAGCGACTTGTTAAACTTTATTTTGATTGTGAATTCGAAAAAGTTTCAATATGGCTCCGCGAATGAAAAAAAGTTACATTTGGGAACATTTTACTCAAATTGACAGTGTAAGTGCCAAGTGTAGTATTTGCAAAAGTAATATAAGTTATAAATCATCGACGACTAACTTAAAAAAGCAAGCACCCCACAGTTCAAATACTTGTTGAAAGTGAAAAACGACGGAATATATAAGAACCTTCAGAAACATCATTGGGATCTTCAATTTCTGCTTCTTCAAGTGCTCAACAATTACAAGTGCAACCACAACCAGGACCAAGCACTGAAACATCAAATGTTAGCCATCCTCTTTTGTCAGTAAGTTCAATGCAAGCAAGAATATCTTCTTATATTCGAACGAAAATTTCGGAGCAGTCGAAGAAAAAGATAGGTTGTGAGTTTTTGAAGCTTTTTACGTTGGACTACCAGCCATTTTCGATCGTCGAAGATGACGGGTTCAGAGCATTCATTCGAGCATTAAATCCTGCTTTTGAACTTCCCACGAGGAAAAAAATATCTAAGCAATTGATACCAGCTAGATATGAAGAAGCAAAAATGAAACTGACAACCTTGTTCTCTGATGCAAATGTGAAGTCATTGTGCTTAAGGACAGATTGTTGGACATCGTTGACCAACGATAGTTACATCGCGATAATGGTGCATTTAGTTTTGGGTGGAAAGCTTTTGAGCTTAACATTAGATTGTAGTGCGATTCAAAAATCCCACACAAGTGAAAATTTGGCTGAGATCATAAGAGCAACCTTAGATACTTGGGGATTAGCAAGAAAAATTATATTTTCCGTGTCTGATAATGCACCAAATATTATAAATGCATTAAAAAACCATTTGAGGTTGAAGCACATGGGATGCGCAGCACACAAGCTACACCTCATTGTGGAAAAAGGTCTCGATGAAGAAGAAATCGCCGCAATGATAGAGAAAGATAAACGAATAGCTCTTTATTTCAAACTGCCCACTAAATCGTGGAACATGCTACGCGAATGCCAAAAAAGAGAAGGTATCGAGAACCCCAAACGCATTATCAATTCTATGCCAACGAGGTGGAACTCGGCATTTTTAATGTTAAAACGGTTAACAGAATTGCAAATTCCTTTAACTGCAGCAATGGCACATCTGAATATTGACCCTAGATTGAAAACTATGCCCTTTAAAGATGGAACCTCAGCGGAAGATGCTAAAACAAAAGTGAAAGAGCTAAAAATGGCCAAAATGCAACAGGATGAAGAGCAGACAGAGGAGCCTCAACAAACCGATGAAGCAGTTGATAAAATATCTATTTGGCATTCATTTTCGAGTGCATCTACATCCAATTTTCAACCTTCACGCAAGTTTTTTTTCGTGTCATGAATATCATACAAGTTTTCATTTGCACAGGTGGAAAAGAAGCAAGAGCGATTATCGAGCTTCAACGATATATGGAAGACAGCCGCATCCAGCTTTCTGAGGACCCAATCAAGTGTTGGGAAGAAAAAAATATTATTATCCTGTTCTGCATGAAGCGGCCCAAGAAAGATTGTGTGCTGTTGCTACATCAGTTTCGTGCGAGCATCTTTTTTCCAAAGCAGGAATGATACTTTCGAAAAGAAGATGTCAACTATCGGCCGAAAAAGTTCAAATGCTACTGTTTTTAAATTCCAACGAAAAAATATTATCCGAAAATGTTTAATGTACGAGTATTATTGTTTGTCATTAAATAAAGATATATGTACAGGGTGGGCCATAAGGGTGTTGGCGGTTTAAATATTCGATTTAAAAAGAACTACGAAACATAACACAAATATATTTGTATTGTTAAAAAGTAGAAGTAGAAGTAGGAATTTTTAAGACTTAAAAATAATGTTGTCCAATGTTTCGTAGTTTTTTTTAAATCGAATATTTAAACCGCCAACACCCTTATGGCCCACCCACACCCTTATGGCCAACCCACACCCTTATGGCCCACCCACACCCTTATGGCTAACCCTGTATTATTTCCCCTTGATTGATTTGCCTTATTTGGTTAAAGTATTGCATACATATATATATAATGGGGACCCTATTATTAAATATTACGATTAAAAATTGCGATAGTTTTTGAGTTACAGCAGGAACGAATAAGTATTTTGTAACAGGAACTGGACCCTTAACTTGGAACTGTTACTCGCTTGTCACAGTAACCATTGGAGCTGTTACTCAAAAGGACCGATATTGCCCATCCCTAGCTTGGTGTACTGCACATATAACACACATTTATGCCAACGACGGCTGTACCTATATGGCCATGAAGGTGTACTATATGTGCCTGAGTTTTTTAAAACTTAGTCACTAAACTCACAAAATCGCTGCGATTTCCTTTATCATTTCTGCTTCCCAGATTTCACGCTGATTCCTATGTCAGCCTGTTAAGAAGATCATTCAGGTTGCCACTGTTTGCACGTCTACAGCTGTTGATTTGATTCAACGTCCTGTTTGCCAATTCAGGCTACTAAGGGGCCTCGTTCCTAGCAAAAACACCACAAGTTGCGTTAATGTACGCGATTCTTCGTTCTATGAAAGGCGCGACGGTGCTTTTTCGTTTCCCGTAAGCGTGAGCGAGAGGCACGTATTGCACCACCCGCACACTAGCACAGAATGTTATTTTGTTTCAACTCTTTCTCACTTCGCGGCAGGTCAGCGTTGAGTTTGGACGTTAAACATTACCGTGTTATTGTTTTGTTTTTTCACTTGCTTGGCCCAATTATAAAATGGATAAGTTTCTCAAAAGATCGCAGCCTTCAACATCTGGTACAAATGTGGTGGAGGTGAATCAAAACCGAAAAAACATAGACATTATGACGAGAATTACTTAAAATACGGGTTTACAGTCATAAATAATAAACATCAATGTGTAATTTGCGGCGGTGTTTTATCTCGTGAGAGTATAAAAACGTCTGCGGCATCTTACGACCAAGCATCAAAAAGAAGCTGATAAGCCGTTGGAATTCTTTGAACAAAAATTGAAAGTTGTTAGTCAGCAGCAAAATACTATGGTCAAGGTAATAAAATAGTGTTGTCCTAGTCTTGTACAAAACAGTACAGTTGTAAAAACGATAACAATTAAAAATATTAAAATTTTATTCCTCGAAGCGCACCTATGTTTAAATTTTGAATAGAGATGGATACTAATTGAAACTATCGATATCAAGTAATTCTGATAATTTTTTTACACGGCTGCAGCTAAGCCCAAAAAGGGGTTATGAATTTAATTAAATGTATTATTTATTTATTTAAAAAACTAAGAAGAATAGTTTGGTTGCGTCTCAAAATGGATGCGCTTCGAGGAATACCCCATTTTTCCAATATCTTTATTTTTTTAGTGTTTGCATACTGCTGAAATTAATTGCAACTCAATGTTAGTGTGCAAGGCTTGTGCGCTTTTTTTTGTTAGTCATGCATTTTTTTACCTATTATATTGTTTTATTTGTTTTAGGTATTAAGCGTAAACGACTCAGTATTATTAGCTAGCTATAAAGTCGCATATCGAGTTGCTAAAGCAGGGAAGCCGCACACAATTGCAGAAAATCTTATTTTGCCAGCTGCTCTCGATATCGTCGAAATTATGGTCAGCAAGCAGGAGGCAAACAAGTTAAAAAGCGTACCGCTTTCTGATAATACTATTTCACGCAGAATAAACGATATGGCCAATGATATTCGAGATCAAATAATCGAAAATTTAAAGAAGAGTCCACATTTTGCTTTGCAGTTCGACGAATCTACAGATGTATCCGATTGTGCTCAGTTTGTAGTATTTGTGCGCTTTGAAGCAGATGACAAAATCACAGAAGAAATATTGTTTTGCAAAGCACTTCCTGCAAATACTTCTGGCCAGTATTTGTACGATATGTTTTTAGAAAGCACTTGTAACTACGACATTGATTGGAAAAAATGTATCGCTATTTGCAGCGATGGAGCGAAAGCCATGGCTGGTAAAACAAGTTGAGTAAGCAGGAGAGCGCTCCTACCAGAAGGTCTTTGTAAAGATCCTAGGGTTAGAAACAAGTTTTCTAATGGTGTGAATTGATAATTTGAACTATTGGTCGAATACTTGGATATGAAATCGTTCAAATTTATGCAAAAGATGCACAGTTTCTTTCATAAGCACAGTGCAGCTGCCATTTTTATCCAGCTTAAATGATTTTTCTGAATGCTCGGCCGACTGAACATGTTCAAGTTAAACCCTATTCCTTAAATTTTCATGAAAATTTAAAGAAAATAAAAGTGCCCAAGTCAATTTCAAATATGTATAGGATTTTCCAATAAGAGGTGTTATTTTGAACGACGTGTTATTTTTACGACTTCTTCCTTTGGGGCCACGTGAAAAAGAAGGCCTACGCCGATAGTCCAGCGTCGATTAAAGACCTCAAAGATGAAATTCGTGAGGTTATTGAGGACATAGGGCAGCCACTTTGCGATTTCGTTATGGAAAATTTCATGAAAAGGGTATGGTTCTGTAAGCGTGTCGTGGTGGTTAACTGCCTGATGTTATTTTTTGCTATTAACGGCATATCATTTTCTTTATAATGTAATAAACATCCGATCATTCGTATTAAAAAATGGCATTTTTCTTTTAATATTAAAATAACACCTCTTATTGGAAACCCCTATCTCAACCATAAACACGTGTTATTGTTGTTATAATTTCATATAATTGAAATAGCTATAACTCACTTGATTACAATTTGATCTCAATTAAATTTTGTGAACATATATACCTTATATCAGTCTACATAATTGCAAAACTTCAAGAAGTTTAAAGGTACCGTTTTGATTTTATGGGCAAAAATGTAAAATCTACGAATCATACTATTTTTAACAAATTTGAGCGAATTTCGATTTCTTAGGCATTTGTTGCCCTTGTACTCATAAAGGTCCACGTTCATGATAATTTTCAGATTTTTCGGCTGAAAGGTGTCCATTCGCGAGGGGGGGGGGGGGGGGGGGGACACAAATTTTTGGTACATTTTGCCTTCCCCTGGACCCCCTAATTCATAAAATGATTTTTTTTCAGATTCTTAAAGTTCTAATCAAGACCTTTCATTTGATACCCTACTCAACTACCTTTGATTAAAAAAATTTTTAAGGGCCAATTCGTTATTAGGGGGGACCTCCTTAAAAATTTTTTAAATTGTTGTTAAGACCTTAACTTTTAAGAGATCATCACTTCTGAGCTTTTCACAAAGTTTGAGCACGCTAGCTTCTATAGTTTCTGAGGAAATTAGCTGTGACGCACGGACAGACGGACGGACGGACAGACGGACGGACAGACGGACAGGCAGGCCACGAAACTAGTAGGTCTTTGTAAAAAAAAAATTTGACAAAGACCTAAAAAGCGGACTCGTTGCGAGATTAAAATCAATAATGCCAAACACATCATGGACACATTGTTTTCTTCATCGTCAAGCTCTAGCAGCTAAAGTTTTACCGTCTGATTTAAATGACGTGCTTACGGAGGTAATAAAAATTGTGAATTCTATCAAAGGTAAAGCCTTACAAACCCGGCTGTTCAGAATTATTTGTGAAGACATGGGTTCGCTTCATCACAATCTCCTTTATCACACAGAGGTCAGGTGGCTTTCCAAAGGAAAGGTATTGACAAGAGTTCTAGAACTAAAAGCTGAACAGTTAATGTTCTTACAAGATTCTAAATCTGAATATGCTAATCATTTATCTGACCCTGTTTGGCACTTGAAGTTAGCATTTCTGGCAGATCTTTTTACCCATCTTAACAACTTAAACAAAAGCCTTCAAGGGAGAGAAGAAAATATCTTAACAGTTAATGATAAAGTGAAAGCATTTCATGTAAAACTTCGTATGTGGTCATCTTCTCTGCAAAACAATATATTTGAGTCTTTTCCGTGTGTTTAGAAGACTGTTGATGATAATGCAACAACCCAATCACTTGTAGTTAAAGCTCACATTCCTTCTATGATACAGAGCTTACATAATTTGCAAGAGAAATTATTAACATACTTTCCAGACTTGCACTCTGAAGTTGACAATGGGCGTACGTGGATTTTGGTCCCTTTCTTGGATAAGTCAATAGAATTGGCAGATCTCGCTATAAATCTGAAGGAAAAACTTGTAGATTTAGCTTCTGACGGCGTGCTGAAAATGGAATATAATTCGCAAAGTATTGACGTGTTTTGGATGAAAAGGAAACAAGAATATCCAGAGCTGGCAAGGGAAGCTCTAAAATCATTAGTGCCATTTGCCACCTCATACTTGCGCAAATTAACATTCTCCTCAATGGTGGACATTAAAACTAAAAAGAGCAACAGACTACTACTAGAAAATGATTTAATCATAAACGTTTCTAAAATAGCACCACGCTTTGAGATTTTCTTGAAAAATAAACAAGCACATCTGTAATGAATCATGCGACGCCGCTGGTGACCACTACTAACACACTTGGCTGCTAGGTGGCTTGTCATTTCACGTTGGTTGCGACCAGCGCACATCCCACGTCAATTTTGTCGTGGGATGTCAACAGGATTTGACAGCCACATGGGAGTGAAGTGTGGAGGTAGTGGCCGCCACCCATGAGGAAGTCCCGGAGTGTGCCGACAGTTCGGTCAAATTCAACTCAACCAAATGATGGTGAGTATTGGCAACTCGAATGAGTATACCGACGTCATACACTATAATACACTTCCCATTTATTGCCCGAACCCAGTGTACAACTTGAATGTGAGTGAGAATATTCGTGGGTAGGCTAATCCAGACAGAACACCGAGCGCCGCTTCTAATACGGTATATGCAGCCAAAGCGGTGCCAACAAGCATCAATAGGTTTAAAAATATCAGGAAGAAGAACTTTCCTACCAAAATGGTCATCCCAGATCCCAGAGAAATTGGAATTGGTAAGTCGGCGAATGTTTTTCCGCTTCGAATTAAAATAACGTTTTTTGTAATAGTTAAACTAACCGCGGATATCATCAATCAATCCATGCAGAGAACGGAACAAGATCTACGAGGATACAAAACACCGCAAATAGAAAATTTGGGACCAATTCGATACAATAGACTTCTCTGATTATGATCTACGCAAACGTGATGGAAGTCCGTATTTGCCTAGATTAAAGTGCCTGCTATTAAACAACAACCGGATAATACGAATGGACGATTACTTGCATGAATCTATCCCCACTTTGGAGTCAGCAGTTCTTACTGGGAACAATATTCAAGAGTTGGGCGATTTGGAACCACTCACGCACCTCAAAAAGCTGGAAACATTGTGCTTGCTTGTAAACCCCGGATCTGCAAAGCCATATTACAGTGAGTATGTTGCATACCAGTTAAATCCGATCCAATCTGAGGGACATATAAATTAAACATCGGTAAAAGGTAGAAAATTTTTGTTTTAGAAGACGTTTGATTATGTAGATTACTGTCTATTAATCACAGAGATTTGTACAGTTTTAAAGTTCAGCATAAAATAGAGTAATCGTAACCCAGCTGACAAAGGGTTGTCGTTTTCCCTGATCGTTGTCGTCAATTGGTTACATGGACCAATCACAGCAAAATTGTCTCAAGGCAGATTTTAACTTGTAATTGTAAATTTCTCATAGAAAGCAGCGCGAATCGCAGTTAAACAAGTCAAAAATTATGTTCTATTGCAATGTCGTATTACTTTATTATATATAGATAATAACTAAAATTTTAGTTTTAAACAATTAGTGAGAGATAAGGAATGTTATGCACAAAGTTCATTGACGTGTGTGTATAATGAAATAAGACAATTTTCTTTTCATTTTATTCTATTAAAAACCCATTTCGGATATTGTGAATTAGATTAAGATTAAATATGAATGTATTTGTTGGGAATACATTAAAATCATTAATTGTAAGTCAGTTGAAGATAAGCTGCTAGGATATAAAATATGAACACACTCCGAAAATGATCTTATGATGAAAAACAGGATAAAATGGAATTGCTCTCTAATGTCTAACTTTAGGGAATGTTGTTTACGATTTTTACGGAATACAATGTTGCATAGACTTTGAAGACGTTGGCGATGCAGTCATAAAAACGATAGGTTTTAATAAGTTGAGTCAGAATAGGGTTGAAAATCTTAGTTAGTAATTGTAACGCTATAAAAAAATGGAATTGGCTAGGTTTTTGGATTGAGTTTGTGTCATGCTTTGGATTTTTCTCGTCTTTAAAATTGAGAATGTTTTTTTAGAAACTGAGTTAATTCAATTTGTGGTTACGAATTATCGTAGATCGGAAAGTGCTTTTCAAAAATTGATCAACACTGAAGTAAATTTAAAGTGAAAGCTTGAGGGATACTTGAATCGAACTGTATTGGCTCTAAAATCTATCTTTATTCTATCGCCTTTCGATATTTCTGTATAGCAATTTTGCACAACATGCTATTGGGATCACTGTGTTGTTAACATTGATCACTCTATTATGTTGTGAAATAGTGCTGTGATACTTCTTAATGACGGATATTGTGGTCCGATTGAAACCCTTCTTGATTTTCATCAGCAAACCCAATTGGATTCGACTGCAGAATCAAGTCTGCATTTTCGCTTGAATATCTTAGTAGTGGGGAAATCGTATCGTCACATTATATCTTCCCACATTGCAATGAATTAATAATTAAAATGCATCGTGACGATTGTACTGCAAGAGGAGAAGAAGAAGTACAAATATTTTACAATCGTATACATTTACTTTTATTAACTTTTAAGTTTTTTCTTATTAAATATTTTTTTTCCGATTCCATTTCCCTTTTTAAATGTTTCTTAAAAGAATTTCTTGGTTTTATCAAATTAAACGCCATCACTTATTTACCAGCGAGAATAAAATGTTGTGCAATATGTGCAAGAAGGAGCAAATTAAGACCTTAAAGTTTAATTTGATAGAATTGACAATTCATTTCATCTAAATGGAACAATGAGTAGATTTTAGGTTGTCATTGCTTGCATTTACTAATGTCCAGTGAAATTCAGAAATCAGCCATTTTTTTCACCAATCCCTTTATTTGGTTGATTTTGAATTTTAATATTTTCTTATTTTAATTTCTCTCCCATTGAAATTGGACCCAATTTTTATAAAAAAACTGGAAACACTCTTTGGTACAAAAATAATGTTAATTTGTAAAAATTTGCTTTCGAATGAAATTGAACAATCAAATATGGTCTGTTTTTAGTTTCACACATTTATCATTCCACTACTGGAAAATGAAAACATATTAAAATCATTAAATATAATTACCCATTTAGATATACATTACTTATCAAAAGAACACATTAAATTATATTGAAAATAAAAAAATTATGTAAGTTTTCCTTTGTAAATAATTTGTTACTATAACTAAAGGTTAACTTGAAGAAACTAAGACTTTTCTATGTTGCTAAGTTTCTTAAGCGCTGTATACTTAATTTTAATGCAGTAATTATTTTTATACTGAACACTGTCAGGTTTAGCGAATTTTATATTGAAAACGTATCGTTAAAAATTTTACGAGGCCTAGAGAAACCAATTATAATAGGAGTTAAATTGTAGTATAGTCAAGTTTAGTAAAATAACATGGATTGCTAAACCTTAACAACGACTTTCCTTTGCAGTGGTTCTTCTTTTCAGTGGGAAATAAGGTGCAGGGTAGGGTTTGAGAAAATCCGCTGAGGTCGGTTTCGCGTCGCGCGCGACACGCGGTACCTTTGTTGTTTTGCCTTTTTATTAGCGTAGCTTTCGTCAGGTTGAGTTAGCGTATCACATTTTTCGGTACCGCGTCAGAAATTCGGGAACGCGAAGTAAAAATTAGATCTTTGTCCTCGACTGGTTAAATGAAGAAATACGGAGTAACGTAAAGTAGGTTTCCTCTCCGTATGGTTTTGTTTTGTGACGCGTTTGAAAACGGGCATGTATTGGTGGCTGAAGATTGTAGATGAGCGTAATCCATTCGGAGACCCGCGACCGAAATCCTCTCCGATCTAGCTGGCCGACAAGCAGCCACCGCGTGAATGGGTTACGGTGCACGGATTGGTTGACCGGGTGGTACCATCTGTTGGCACTTCTCAGACTTAACGTCTAGAACCGGTGAGAGGTCGGTTCCTCGTTCGCACGTAGACTTAAAACCATTACAGTGAAAAATAAACAATCTCACTGATATTGTATTTTTATTGTAGTGTAGAACCTTGTCATTTCTCTTTGGCCGTCGATCACCCGAATAAGGCTTCGCGATCCCCTAAGCAAGGCTTCGCGATCCCCCTAGGGGTCGCGACCCACAGATTGAAAAACACTGATATAAGCAATATTGCAACAAAATGTTGGCCAGTTAAAATGGAATAACACTGATTTTTCTTTTAAAGCAAACATACGTTTGTTGTGCATGTCATTAAAGTTATTCTTTAATTAAATCACTCTGTCTGCATATCGTATGTTAAGTACAAAACTCTTCTGGCACGAGCGTAGTTCTGTCTACCCAACTTGTTTCTTCTTTTTTCCAATTCATTGATAATTTGATGAAGACACGATATTGTTTTTTGTTTGACTAATTTTTTAGCTCCCATACTGTTTAAATTTAGAGTGACAAGTGGACCATCAAGTTTTTGATTATTATAAAAGTTTTGAAACTTGCTAATGTTTTCATAAATTCTATATGATTGATGAAATGAAGCGCATTTGATTTTGACTTTATAAATGACCCCTTTTGCCGTAATAACCGACATTAAAATATTAGTTAGCAACCCTCAGCCAAATAGAGGGTAATTAATCTGCCGCCGAGCTCCCTAAAACTTAGTTTATCCTCTTAGTTAATCATTCATTCAACTATAGTAGACTGTGATGATGCTTCCAACTTAATCACGTTTTAGGAGATTAAATAATGCTAACACATTCATTTGCTCACAATACTTTCTTCTGTTTTATTTACTGTCGTCTCCGCCAACTCATTTTCATCACACTGTTGTTTACTCTTTAAAAAACTGGAGAAATGTCGATTATCTCCATTAAAATGTAGGTCAAAAGTTTTGGTGATATAACTACTACCTCGCAGAGCGAAAATTTCTCAAGCATTCAAGAATGTGTGATTTGGATCTCTGAAAACGATAATGACAAAACAAAACGATATTGGCGGGTTTCATCTTAAATTTGGTGACGCTCAACTCTCAACTCCGGCATGCCGTAACCATGCATGTTAAGTGGAAGGCGCCTCTTTGGGTCACGGTCAACTTTTTACTAAAAACGCGGAAGTGCACTCGAATTTCCCCAAAAGCTATTCTGGTACACAGATGTGTGCTCTTAAAAAGCACGTCATAACCGGAACGATTTAAAAAGTGATAGGGAGTGAATCATCAGCGCTCGTATTAAGATTAATACACATAAGTAGGTGCCGCTATTTTTAATGCATAATTATTTATCAATTTTGAGTAGGTACTTTTGCAATATATCGGCCTCATGAAAATCGATTTCGCGTGAAACCTCAAAATATTTTATTTTTTAAACCACATATGTCGAAATAATTTGACTTGATAGCAAAACTGATTACGAGTTCAGCAGTTTGGAAAAGTAATTACTGGAAGAAATAAACTTTTTCAATGCTGCACTAACGTATATGTCTCGAGCCTTGCACCTCAAAGTCCATTGCGTCATACTTTGTGTAACTTCTCGAAGACGCACCATGTTTTATTGTTGATAATTTTGCCTGAAGCCATCGTTCAATGGATAAACACCAGTACCCACTTCTCTGCACAATTGGTGCATGCCATGCTTATGTGATCCCCTTCAGGTGCGTGCCTCCAAGTGGGGTTACTCTCTCTTTCAGCTAAGATCCCCCAAAAGCACCTGAAGATTATGAATGGGGAATCGCGATCGGGTTGGTGGAATCTTCAGGTAACAAAACTATGTTACAAGTTAGTTGACGAATTGTGCCTGCATGTGTATCGCGGTTGACGCGCTTGTTAGGAAAAATTCCACCTTAGCGATAGATTGGTATGTGCAGATTTTATTTAGTGAATATTCGCTTGATTGAAAATCATTAGTCCCTAATGTGGAAAATGCATTGCTAGAGTGTGTGCAGTGACAAATGGAAATTTTCTTGTGTTTGTGTTTTAGTGGGAAAATTCGCAGTTGCAATTTCAAAGTCCGATGATCCTGTAATCGATTTGGATGGATACAAGATGAAGGCGTATTGGAAATTTGGATTAAGTTTACTACTCCTTGCGGTTTCATTGATTCCAATATCCCGTAAGTACATATTTTAAGTCATGTATTCAAACGATTTTTTTTTGTGAGATATAAAACGTGAGGCAACTCGAGAAAATTCAAATAAAATGCAAATATATTGTATTTAATTTAAGATAACAAAACATTAGGCAGGCAATGTATTTTTTAAACGTTCCTTTATGACATTAATATTTTGAAATATCTTTATTTGAACTATCGTGTCTGTATTTTTTTAATTTGATGCACACTTTTTTTTGGGCATTTCTGATATGAGCAATAATAGATTTAACGCCAATAAGTACTCTTAGTTCAAATTCAAATTTGAATGCAATTTATTCCATTAATCATTATAAAATTTACTTAAAAAAATTGGTCAAAAAAAAAAATTAGTCAAAAACCAACATCGTATCTTTATCAAATTACAATTATAACATATTATCAATGAATTAGAAAAAAGGATTAAAAAAACGTTTAGAAAAAAAAACCGATTTCAAAGTATCTTAAAAAGGGTGAAATAAATTTCAAGAGAACGGTACCATGTACTTATAGTAACTTCATTGTGTCGAATCAGAGAAATTGAAATGGTACCGGTTCCATAAAATTTAGTCATTAAATTTATTTCCTAACCATAAATTCAAACCAGATATTTCAAAACCCTTATATTCCTGCATTTTTGTTCATGATCTGAAAGAATAAACTATAAAGAAAGCTTCCGTAAAGGGCAGAAATATTAGAAATGTATCCATATTAAATATAACGTTTAATTACAATCAAAGTACTGTGAAGCATTTGTAATGATTTTCGCGTCAAATCTCTCGAACGAAGAGATTTCCCGAAGGAAATCTGAACCGACCTCTCATCGGTTCTAGGCGGAAAGTCTTGGGACGGACTGTACCCTACAGGTCAACAAGTCCGGACACACTTTATACTCCGAGGTGGCTGCTGGCTAGCTAGCTAGTTCGAAGAGGAGTTCGGTCGCAGGTCTTGCGCAAGCAGACTAAGTCCGGAATACAAAAATTCAGCAACCGGTTCACATGCCCGTTTTTCTAACGCGACGAAAACATTAACATACGGAAGAGAAACCTATCCTTACTTTATTCCGTATTACTTAAGCTCATCCAGACATCAAACAAAAATGTTTATAATTCCGCGTTCCCGAGTATCACCGACGCGGTACCGAAAAATATCCTTCTTTAATCCGAATCTGAAAACCCTACTCCAATAAAAACGCAACACAACTTATGGTACCGCGTACCGAGCGCAACACGAAACCGGCCATCTGCGGATTCCTAGAACCCTAACCTTGTAACGGCATACTTACCGCTCGCTGCCATTCCTACTGGAAGAGAGGGGCATGCTGGAAAAAAAGTCGTGGGTTGTCTAGCAATTCATGTTATTTTATTCAATATTGTTAATTACATTCTATGAACTATGAAATCATATCATGGAATTTATCTAAAATTTCAATTAAACTTTTAACTTCTTCTTTCAACTTAACAATAAGTTTTCACATTTTCAAATTACTAAACATTTATAATCTAAAAAAATAAAATGTGTCACATTACAACACATCATTTTATCAGGCAAAAAAAAAACTCTAGGGTAAATATAGTACTTTTTCTTTTTTTAATTATAATGATGTACTGATTTCAAATAAATTAATTAATATAATGTCATTGTAGATAAATCTGAGGCAAAATTTCGGTAAAATCCAAAGCATAATTGTGTCTTATTTTGCCATATATATATTTGAGCTATTTTAAAAGATTCTTCTGTGTTGATTACTGTAATTACTTTTATCTAGATATTGTTTCATTGCTCTTTCTGAAGGTATACATATTTGTGATCATTTTTAGTTCATTATCCAAATTGTGAAGTTGATTAATGTAAATTTTTAGTTACTCTAAATGGTTACTTTTAAAATTCAATAGAAGACAATATTTTGCTAGACATGAGGATGCTTTTACGATCGACTATTTTGTATTCCTCGACTGGAATGGTTAAGATTTAAATGCGTAAAGATCTTGTTTACTAGATGTTTTTTTTTTTTTTGTGGTAGGGAGGTGAATGCATTTATGCCCGCCGAGTCTGGCAGTGTGGGACTCCCATGAAGGATACCTTTAGACTACCCACTAAACACCTCCCCTGTCAATCTGGGAACCTAGCCTGGAACCGTTTGACACATTACTTCGGGCCAGGTCTCGTTTTGTTACGCCGTGGGGCGCCTTCAAGCTGGGGAGTCCCTTTCCTAGCGGGAGGGGAGAGGGGAAGAGGAATTGCCAGAAGAGCGATCCCCCAGCCCCAGTGCCTCCGGCTGCTGTGAGTCCCTTTTATATTTTAGGACTGCCCGAGCATAATGTGCCACCTGGTTTCATTTGTCAACCGATTCGAGCATCACCGCAACTATATTATCCGGGGTGAGCTCTCCCGTCTCCCTGTAGAGTTCCCTTCACAGCCTGGCCCATTTGGTACACGCAAAAAATGTGTGACAGGCATTGTCCTCCTCTCCTGGGCAAAACCGACAATCGGGAGACCGTGACTAGCCAATCTTGTGCAGGTAAGACTGAAAACACCCGTACCCGCTCAAAAGCTGGGTCAGATAGAAGTCAGTCTCACCATGCCTTCGATTTAGCCACGGTCTCACATCCGGGATGAGGCGCGCAGTCCACCTTCCCTTCGTGCAATTCCCCCAAGACTGCTGCCAATCGTTGAGCGAGCGTTGTCTCTCCTCGCGGACAACCATCTCCCTCGCATCCTCGTTTCGGCGCAGGTAAATAGCGTGGCGCTCTCTAGCAAGGAGGGCGACAGGTATCACGCCTGCAATCACTCTCACCGCCGAGTCGGAGACTGTTGGATACGAAGATGCGCTTCTCAGTGCTCCTCTTCTCTGTACCTGTGCCAGGCGTTTTCGGTATACCTCCTTGCTGAGAGCGTCGCCCCATACCTCTGCTCCGTACAATAGCACTGACCCTACAGCACTCATTAAGAGGCGTCTTCTTGATGGGCTAGGTCCCCCTACGTTGGCCATAAGTCGACTCAGGGCCGGTATTCCCGAAGCAGCCTTCTCAGCCGTTGCCCTGATTTGCTCAGAGAAACTCATCTTCGAGTCGATTAGTAGCCCCAGGTACTTCACCGCTGGCTTCGATTCGATTCGTATATCTCCAATACTGATCATCCTTACTCTAGGGATTCTCTTTTTTGTCAAGATGACCACTTCGGTTTTCTCCAGTGCTAAACTGAGCCCGCGAGCAGTCATCCAGTCCCTCACTCGGCGCATTAGCATACCTAGCCTAAGTTGCGCTTGTTCAACGGTGCGTCCGGCGACCAGAGCCGCAACATTGTCCTCCTCTCCTGGGCAAAACCGACAATCGGGAGACCGTGACTAGCCAATCTTGTGCAGGTAAGACTGAAAACACCCGTGCCCGCTCAAAAGCTGGGTCAGATAGAAGTCAGTCTCACCATGCCTTCGATTCAGCCACGGTCTCACATCCGGGATGAGGCGCGCAGTCCACCTTCCCTTCGTGCAATTCCCCCAAGACTGCTGCCAATCGTTGAGCGAGCGTTGTCTCTCCTCGCGGACAACCATCTCCCTCGCATCCTCGTTTCGGCGCAGGTAAATAGCGCGGCGCTCTCTAGCAAGGAGGGCGACAGGTATCACGCCTGCAATCACTCTCACCGCCGAGTCGGAGACTGTTGGATACGAAGATGCAATTCTCAGTGCTCCTCTTCTCTGTACCTGTGCCAGGCGTTTTCGGTATACCTCCTTGCTGAGAGCGTCGCCCCATACCTCTGCTCCGTACATTAGCACTGACCCTACAGCACTCATTAAGAGGCGTCTTCTTGATGGGCTGGGTCCCCCTACGTTGGCCATAAGTCGACTCAGGGCCGGTATTCCCGAAGCAGCCTTCTCAGCCGTTGCCCTGATTTGCTCAGAGAAACTCATCTTCGAGTCGATTAGTAGCCCCAGGTACTTCACCGCTGGCTTCGATTCGTATATCTCCAATACTGATCATCCTTACTCTAGGGATTCTCTTTTTTGTCAAGATGACCACTTCGGTTTTCTCCAGTGCTAAACTGAGCCCGCGAGCAGTCATCCAGTCCCTCACTCGGCGCATTAGCATACCTAGCCTAAGTTGCGCTTGTTCAACGGTGCGTCCGGCGACCAGAGCCGCAACATCATCCGCATAGCTAGATGTTAGACATGCACACTATATGCATTGAGTCTTGTCCAAGGTAACGTTGATCAATGGAGGTTGTATTCAATAAGCGGGGGTGCGGCTAAATTGACTTCAGAGTTGATATGAGCGTGAAGGCAAGCGAAAACAATGAGCTTGTAAAAAAAAATAGAAAAGCCTTGTGGTCTTTAAGCTTATTCTAATGAATGAAGATCTTAAGAATAACTATTCAACTATTAAGATATATTTCGTGAAGTATTGTTATCAGACCAAACGTGTATCCTTATTTTGGGATAAGTTGTAAACAACTTATAGTTTAATATCGCTCAGTATGAAAAAAGTATTGTCGCGTGTTATGGTTCGCCGCAAATAATTTTAATGTTCCGGGAATGTGAAAACGCAATGTCTTTTAAATTAAATTAAAAGAGTTTATTTACTAACTAAAAATGCACAATCACTCATTCAACTATTTCACTGTTTTAATTTTTACTTTGTCAATAAATTTCTCTAACATCTGTCTTCACTTAACAATCAACGAAAATCACTTGACTTTTTAATTCGATCAATATCGCTTTTCAATTCGCACTCCACACTATCTCAGTTTTTACTATCGCGGTTGAATGAATCCCCCCATTCATTCAGATCGCCTTTATATAGGGTCTCTAGTCATTCAATCCATTTCTCGTACATTGGCGAATTGCCTGGAATATTCGAGCAGCTTAATGAATGGGCAGTGACTCACTTTCAGATGTTGATCATGCTTGGCGGGTTTTCGAGTAAATTCGTTTGTTGATGTTCTTAATAGTTGTGAAAACAATTGCGACAGTTGCTCGCAAAATTATTTGGACATGTAACAGTATAATAAGGGAGACCGATTTCGCAAATATTGATCAAGATATATCCAGAAAGAGAGTATTTTGCCCAAAATAGCCAATTTATCGATTGTGTCAAGAACTAGCACGAATCTGCTAAGGTTCGTTGAGCAAACAACTTGAAAAGGCATTGATTCTACCCCGTGATAATTTATTGCGGCTATATTCTGGGTTAGTCTCTTGCATGAGCCAATTTTCAAAGTTTAAATACAGAATCAATATGGAAAAAAACGGTGTCTTTTTTGACGCGTCAATAATTTTCATCGGTGCTCAGAGAATGTTGAAATATCCTACATGCATATTACGGAAATGAAGTAAATAAGCAATGGCGGAGACACTTTATTTTGCGAAAGTAGGAAAATAAAATTCGTGCCCTAACATTACGTATGCTCACAGAAGAGCTCACATTTTATATTTGTTTGCAAACTTTCATCAATTTAAAGATGTCTACGTTCTATATTCCTAGATTCATCCACATCTCTTATAACATCAGGTAGTTTTGACAAAGGTAACCGAAGAATTTGACGCAGTTCACATATGCTTGACAAATAGCTCAATTTCTTTTTGAATTTTTCATTAATGAAATGACGGAAGCATCTCCAAATGATTTTTGATCTATTAACTATTTGACAATGTGGTCCTATCAATCTGCAAAGTTTACACGTTGGATTTAACATCTACTTGCATGGGGGCATTTTCTTCTTATGAAATTTCTTGCAATTTTTGTATCTGAATTGAAAACATGGAACGTTCTCTTCAAAAAACAAAATGAAGGATGCTATACGGACAAATTATTTGGGTCATATAAAAATTGTGTATCTTTTTGCTTCCATTTACAAACATAATAAAATTATGGAAGTTAAACTTTGTTAAAGTGAAACCAGTTGATTCCAATAGTAATAAAATATATGCAGGTTTTTTTTTTGAAAGATAGCTGCAATAACCCAAAATCAAATCATTCATTGCTACACTTTTCATAAAATTCTTTCTTCAATGAATTGCGCAATGCTCTTTTTTCCCAATATTCCGCACATAAAAATTTACCATTTGAATCACTAACCTAGGTGTAAACTTTTCTCAATGTTTTTTTTTTGTTTTTGTTAACAAACGTTTGATTTTATGTCTGCTAAGATCAAAGAAATATCATTTTCTCAATGATAGTCACATAAATAAGTTAGTTTAAAATTAGACAAAATTTTTTTTCAAAAGTCTCTCGAGAGTTCCATCTTATTCTATTGATTCAAAACATATGACTACATTACGTTATGTCTTCGTAAATCAATATCAGCCATTGTTACATACACATGAACACTTGGAACTGGTCAACCGCAATATCACAACAGAGTATATATGGGGATTATTGATAAGCTAGGTGCGATTCCCATAAGAAGAAAGAATATTACTTTATTAAAACACCAATATAACTTTATTAGTAAAACTAAAGAACAGAATTATAAGTATAAAATTGAATGTAGTGAAGGACTACATGTTGGCGCGCGCGATGTTGACTCGTCGGAGGTTGCGAACGAAGTGGCCGTCTCGTTGACATGAGTTGAGAAATTCATGGCATCCACTAACTGCTTGATGCGCTCCTTGCGGTGAGCATGTGGACGCCACATATATAAACTAGCAAGCAAGTGTAAAAGCTGAATTCTTCAACTTTCAAATAACGCAAATTAAATAGCTGATCACAAACCTGCGTTAGCACTACTAGCCGAAAAGGTAGATTCCTCGTAGGCACCGGTGAATTTCGATAAGCAAATAGCTTTTCGCATTGCTAGAACTCTTTTTTTTTCGTAATATGGCTTAGGACATCATCTGCACTCGAGTATGTTTTTGGTGACAATTATATTAAATTTAACTAAAATCTACTGGGTAATATGACAACTATTGGCGAGCTGAAGCACTTCAAAACTATCGTGTCGCATACTCACTTCACTTCTTTCGTTTCCATAATTGTCATACTGGGCTCGGCTATTGATATTGGCAGCAGAGGATTCTCAAAGATTTCAGCCTTAACGGTCTTTATGCAATTTGCACGCTGTTGATGTTCCAAATTCTGTATGTGTTTCACTTGACACGGAGGCTCATCATCTTTGCTGCGCGGACGTTTGGCAGCCAAAAAACTTTTCTGTTGCGGGTACTGAGGGAGCTGCGGTTCAAGAACAGCGAGAGGTTAGAGGGTGCGTTCCGATTTCGTTGACGTCAATAACGACTGACTAATAATCGGCAGTGGCGTAGGGCCCATTCATTACACATTTTTAATAGAAGACTGTTTTCCTCCATGTGTTGCATTGAATAGATACGTAATGAACAAATATTCGAATTTCGATTAACTCCATGATTTTCTGTCACTCAATCCTTATAAGTTTCGGTTGTAATATGTATAAAAGCTAAATAAATGGAAGTCAGAAGTGTTAAAAATTTAGTTTATCACGCGTTTTCACCTAGCTAAAGAACAAATATTTAAAAGGAAAAGTATTCCTCACATTTTTTCCAAAGATGCCTCTTATGACTAATAATTATGTTGCAAAAGACAAACAACCAACTATACTTTCGCAGTGGCAATCCAAATAAGAAAAGAAAGTATTGTACTTTTTTTAACAATTTAAAAAGTTCTTTATTTAATTTTGTAAATACTCGTATTCACAATGACTCTTACATTAATCTTACTTTAACGGACAATATTCCATATCTAAAGTAACTTAATATTATGATAAATTACATTTCACCTTAGTAGCTATAACTTAAACAATTAATGGTGTCCGGATGAAGATGCCCCGGCCCATGATGTTATTCCTGAAAACAAACCGTTAGTTATTTTTGGTGTCAGTAGTTGGGACAGAATTAGCTGGTTGTGATTGGGGAAAGGTGAGAAAATGGTATATAAGAACTGATTGGTTGTATGAGGAGGGCTATGTGTAACTAATTTTTGATATATTGTACGTGGGAGAAGGAATAGGTGTTTTCCTATTATGGTGTTGTAAATGGGTAATTCTTCAACCTAGCTCAAAGACTCGCCCTTCGTTGTGCAGACATCTTAGGTGCTGGGGAAACAGTTCAGGGTGATCAAAATTCTCTATAATTTTGGAAGAGATGGCCATAGTCTCTTGGACCGAGGGATTTGTCGAGGTTAGGGACTTTTCGAAAAATCTTAAGAGGTTAGTTGTGGCAAAGAGGTCCATCCTTGGTATTTTGGTTGCGTCATATGGACGCTGATTTGGGATGAAATGATTCGACACTGGAGATCTGCGAAGGTTGGCACACTGTCTAAGGAATTGTCTCTCGACCCTGCGGAGTTTCTCCATGAGTGACGGGGAAAGATCACACAGAAAGTGAATTCGTACACAAGGATAAGGGTCATATAGACTAATGTTTTAATTGGTATTGGGTATGGGAAGTTTAAGTGGATGATTGGGTGGAGTGAATTCCAGGCTCTAGTTGCTTTTGCAATAGCCGATTGTAGTTGAGTTGTGGAGGAAAGGAGAGAGCTGATAGAGGTGCCAAGATATGTGACCTTTTCCTTCAAGGGTATAATCGTTCCCTTAATACTCAAAGAGAAGTTGCATGCACTGGCACACATGTTTTTGGTGAGGCGTATTTTACTCTTGATGGTAATGCACTCGCACTTATAGGGATTGAGAAGGAGCCGCCAGTTATGGAGGAAAGTGTCAATTATCTTATTGTTCGTAGCACTACAGCCCCTCTCGAGCCTTCGCTTTCTGCGAATGGCGCCTTCAACAGTCTCGGTGCACTGACCTCGTCCACCAATTTCGAAATCCGAGCAGCGATGAACTGTCTTCGTTAACCGAGTCAGACCAGCATTTCTTCGGTTTCCCCTTTAGTCCTCCCAATGAATACCTTTTTGGGTACCCAGTTCATTGCAGTTTCCGCGGTCTTACAATCGTTGAGACTTCCCGGCCGCTAAAAATTTCATACCGTTCGTAGTTGTATCGAATTTGCCATTGATCCCCTTCCAGCTTCGCTCCGATTATTCACCTCAGGAAATTGTATCCAGGTATAAATTAAAATTGAAGTGATGTGTAGTTACGGGAAGAAGCAAATAAGATGATGTCATCTGCATATTGAAGTAGTTTGATCGGTAGGGGGTGTTCAGGAGGACGTGGAAGGTCGGGGTATATGCAGGGTAGAGGATCGTGAATAAAATAGATCCTTGAGGAATGCTTACATCATTTGTGAATGGCAGAGATAGGTTATCATTTAACTTTTCTTGTGAGGAGCGGTTCGTGAGGAAACGATGCATTATTTAGCAAAGGTGGGGGTGAAATTTATTGGCTTCGGCTAATTTTTATATGAGTCCATGTTACCATACAGAACCAAACGTAATCTTGATGTCAAGCAGAACAGCAACTGTAGGCATTTTTTTCTAATGTCGTCAGCAATGCTGGACTTTAAGATGAGTAGAGGGTGTTCTACCGAAAGTTTTTGATGGCTGGCGAACTAAATAGGAGGAATAATATTCCTGGCAGAGAAGTGTTTATCCACAAATTTGTTTGAGCACAAGTTCAAATATCTTTCCAGTCGTCAAAAGGAGCGAAATAGGGTGGTAGCTATTTGGAAGGAGAGGGCTTTCATTTTTCTGTAGCATAGATGCTGTGAATGCTCCCTTCCATGCGCTTGGAAAATATGCATTGAGGAGGCAGTGGTTGAAAAGTCTTGAGAGAAAGGGGGAGAGAGTGTCACAACACCTCTTGAGTAAGATTGTAGGAATTCTATCAGATCCACAGGATGTTTTGTTGGGTTTATAAAGGATAAGGAGTTTGATTTGAGCGAGTGTTGTGAACAACAAACTGCTTTGGGGCAGATTCGAGGGGTTGAGAGAACAGATAAGGAGAATGTTTGTTTTCTAGTGTATGGTTTCTAAGGTATAAGACGGTTGCCTGTATAAATTTGAGATTTAAGTGTTTACTAGATTTCCTGAGAAGCGCTCAGAGAGTTTTTTTGTAGTGGAGTGAACAGAAGCAAAGTGTGGGGCAAGGCGATTGGAATTCTTCGCGGAGGATTGGTTTTGTTTTAGGAAATGTGGAGAGTTAGATGAAGACTTCCCCAGGCTTCCGTAGTTCTCAGTAAGTTTCTGAACCTGGATTTGCCAGTTTGAAGGCAACATGCTGTTAAATGAGTGCATTGATCTCTGAATGGATCCTTGCGCTCAGGTCGTGCATTTCATTTTTTAGAAACTCGAACCTCGTATTGTATTGATGCCTGATTAGGCGCCTTAAGGGGAAGTTTTTGCGCTGTTTGTCTCGTATGATTTCTGGTGGAAGGGAAATCAAGTTTTCATATCCAAGCTTTTGCTTTAGAATGCACAAATCGGCATACTCCTGATTTAATTCAGAGCATTTACGACTGTGTCATCAATACAGGCATTAGAAACTGGGAGGTTGTTAGGAAGAATGTAAGGGGTGAGAGAAAAGCTTAGGGAGTCGTTTGCCTGCTACTAGTCAACTTTGTTGAAGTCGGGTAAGAAGATATAATTTGGGTAGATTACACGCTCTTAAGATTCAACATTTAAAAGAATGGCGTCATAGTCACTGATCCCAGGAATCGTTTCTAAATAGGGAAGGATGTTGGGGTTGCATTTTATTTCATGACTGTCACAATGAAAATGTCAAGGTAAGAGCTGATCGAATTTTTATGGGAAGTAGAAAGGGCAGCGCTCAGGATGGTTGATCTTGAAAAACTGGCTTCATTTTGAAGCCAGAGTTTGACTCCATTTGTTCATACCGCTTTCTACGGCTCATTTTGTTTTCCTGTATATGCAGCTGTTCTTTAAGACCGTCAAAACTGAATGAAATATTTTATTTGCGAGCTGTATCTTCGGTATATTTCGTCTCTTTTATCACCGGTTCTCGTTATTTTGGCGCCTGGATATACAAAGTCGCCCACATTTTCGATCTTGTATGCTTCAAGTGTGATATTTTGAGCCTGGTAGGTATTTTTCCTCGACTACAATATGAGCTTTGTTTTATTGTCATTGATTTGTAGCCTTCCTAGTTTTACTTCGCAGCCAAGTTTTAGGAAAAGTTCTTTGGCGGTTGTTAACGACCGTGACAAAATGTTAATGTCGTCCACGTAGGCTGTTACTAGGCTCGAATTATATAATAATGTACCCTTTGTATTGATAGGTAGCTCTCTGATGACATTTTCCAGAACCACATTGAATAGAAATGGGGCTAGCCCATCTCCCTGTTTTGGTCCAATATTAGTGTCAAAGAAGTTAGTGAGTTGGTTATTGATGTGAACTTGGGAGGTTGTCGTCATCATTGTCATTTTGGTAAGAGGGACTGATTTGGCTGGGATACCAAAGCAAAACATTATTCGGTATAATACGTTATAATCTATACTGTTATATAATTGATTAAAGTCAGTGAAAATTTGGTGTGCCTCTGTGTTGAACTCCTATCATTTCTCAAGAACCTACTTGACTGTGAACAATTGGTCTATTGTCAATCTCCCTGCTCTAAAACCACCTTGATATTCTTAAAAAATACTGTTGGCGTATGATTCGATTTGATTTTCTAAGGTCTTTGAAATTATTTTGTACGCCGCACACCGTAGCTTGTCACCCCTCCGCCACAGGGCGGGACTGATCTGGTAATTCAAATAGATGCAACTACTATTTTGGGGTTGTCGTTTCCGATTCCAGTGAAACCAACAGGGACTGGCAGTCTCGGAGTACCCGAATCGCTTAGTAAAAATACTAGGACAGGAACTTGATCCGAAACATTGTGGTGTTCGATAACAAGATCAACTCATTGCTGCGAACCTCAACCCTGGAGGATACTCAAGTACCACAGGCAGCTTATGAGTCCCCATCTTCGGGTGGCTAGCTGATTGATTGCGGCTCTTTGGGGAGTATCGTGGTGGCTGGTGGTTAAAAACAAAGGTTGGCGTTGACCTTATAGCGTTAGATGCAGCTGGGTCTCATATCTACCAATCGCAGCTTTATGGTGACCGTGAGGCTAGGCCTGTAAAAGGCAGGTGCTCACGTAAATCATATTCGACAATGTAGCTTATCACCCTTTTTGTGGATAGAGAATATAACTGATTGGCTCCACTCGTTCGGCATATGTTCGTGTTGGCAAATGTGCTCAACGACTTTATGGATGGCTTTCTGAACACCGCTGCCACCACATTTGATGAGCTGTACTAGAAGCTCATTGATGCCCGGCGGTTTATTATTCTTTTGGGCTTTAATGATGGACTTATAGTAGGTGGGCCAAAAGAAGCTCTCTAGGAATATCTATCTCTTGGCTTCATCAGCAATGATGTTTCCGATTTCATCATGGCAGAGCCCGGTCTTGGGCTGATAACCAGGTTTCAGACTTACCACTACTTTTTATGCTTGTCTTGTATTGTTGCTCGCCAAACTTAAATAGATACTTCTGAATAGTTTGTTAATATATTTTCGTTTCTTAATTCTAATAATCGTATTTGCTACACTTCTAAGATTTTATAATGTGCTCTCATTTTCCTAGTTTACCTACATAAATATTCTTTGAGCGCCTGATCTTACTTCCAACCATAGCTCCTTGCTTGTTTTCAGTGATGTATCAGATAGGATCTAAGCTAGCTGGTTTTCAAAGGTTTTTTACCACAGGCGCCGTTTGGACACCTTTTGATGTCGAATTTTCGTGGAGGGCTGGTCCTCGCTGAAAACGCCTTTGACATACGATGTCATTAAGTTAATTTGATCAAGACATGATCCAAGTTACAATGGGCTCCTCGGTATGTATGGACATCCAGTATGCTCAAGGCCCAACGTTGTTGGATCAGAACATGGTCGATCTTATTTTGTGTGTTACCAGCCGGTGATACCCAGGTCATTGTATGCGTCGTCAAACGTTTGACTAGATTTTTGCTAAATGCAAAGTCAATCAGGCGTTGGCCGTTGTCATTTGTCCTATCATGAAAGCTGTATCCTCCAGTTGTTCACGAATGAGATATCTTATTGTTGAACAAAGCGCTGAAATCACCCAAAATTATTTTTGTGGTGTTTCTAAGCAATGAGCCCATTAGCCATTCCAAAAGATTGTAGAACGTTTTCTTGGTTTCTCCGTGCTTTTCTTCGGTCGGAGCGTGTACATATATCAGCCAGATTTTGAAAAACTTCACTTTTATAGAGATCACGCAGAACCGTTCATTGACTGCCTTAAAATTAGTTACGTGCGATTTGAATTCCTTATCCAAAGGCCACTCCAAATTCTCGCTATCCAGCAGGTTTCCCACTTTTGAATATTGTGCGATCGCATATCTTGAAAATCAGTTCCAATCCAATTTGTTTCCTGAATTGCCAGTATGTTTAATTGATATTACTTGGGTTGTTGTAGAAGGTCTTTAAAAGTGCCAGGGTAGTTCAGTGATCTGGTATTCCAAGATCCAATGCCATAGTCCCTTTCTCGGTTGTGAGGTCGTTGCCGTAGATCCAATGCAGGCTTCAAAGCATTGTAGGGTTTGACAGGGACGAGGAGTTCGGCCATCATTCAACTTCCTTTCAAGCGGCATGGTTGTTACTTTCGATTCCATTATCAAGTGCGGAAGAGTCGACTTACCCCCTTTCGTCAGCCCTTAAAAAAAGTAAATCTTACCGGCGATCACCACAAAGGAGGTGTAAGGATTTAGTAGCAGAGCTGTAGGTATATTTGCATTTATTGCCATTTCTCGGCATTTAATGTCTCATCATTGTTGAACCAGTGAACTCAATGTGCTTTAATCATTATGAAATTTATGAAAATAGAAAGCAAGTTTCAAAAAATTGAAACAATTCAAAAACTTAGTGGCTCATTCATTAAAAAATAGGGCACTTAAAAAAAATAGTCAAAACAACTTCATAAAATTGCGATTATGACAAATTATTAATTAATTGGAAACTTGGATAAAAAGCTTTTAGAAAAAAAAGCATGACTTCAAAGTATTCTAAGAAAGGTGAAATAAATTTCATGAGAGCGATGCTATACCAGTTTTCTCCGTTTCATTCACGGTGGTCATCATGTATTACTATAAATAAATTCTTTATGTTGGAGCAGGGAAATTAATACAGCATCGCTTCCGTGAACTTTATCTCACTCTTTTTAGGACACTTTAAAGTCGGTTTTCTTTTTTCATTGTTTTTTTCTTCATTTCACCTTTTTAGGGGCAGATTGTTTTATTCAAATTCAGTTCCTTTACTGAATTGTACCATGATTTTCATCATCCATGAAAATTACAATATTCAAATTCGCTCAACATATCCCCATTATGCGAGGACATATATAAATAGAACACTATAAAACGTGCAAAACTGACAACCTACTACATTCAAACTTCAATTGTTTCATTAGTTTTTCGTCAAATAAGCTGTGACTAAGTCGTTGAATTTTGTTTATTCTATGTCTAGCATTTGTTGCATACAGACGTACGTTTTAATTGCTCCTGTCAAAAGCTCTCAAAAATTAAATCGATTTTATTAAAACACCAGTCCAAAGTTAATTTTTATTGGAAAAGGCTTATATCGTCGAAGCAACCGACCCAAGGAATTCATATCGAATATTACTTTACCTCGATATATCAAGGAAAGTGAACCATCTAAAGACCACTTCGGTGCTGCTGGTATGGAGGAGCCAGACAGCTTCCCACCATTGGGGCAACCCGGGAAACATAAAATATGAAATTAGTGGCAGACGTCAACAAAAGAAGACATAATCAGGAAAACTCCACAGATGCCGGATGTAAAACACAAATAATCAAAAACGAGAAAAAATTGTTCAGACTTCGAAAAAAAATCATGAATTAAGGCTACGGCTACAGTCCCTCAAAGATCTATTCAAGAAATGGATGAAGACTCAAGATCCGCAAAAGCAAATAAATAAATTTATAAAGGCAAAGTAAATTACAAACAAACTATCCAAGAAAAAATTCTAAGTGCTGGAGGCACTACCAATAGACAAAACTAGTCTGCAGTGCTGGACGGATTACAAGAGGAAATGGAAGTTGAAGAAAGTATCGATGGAAATTCTAGTAACGATAATAATTAAATTTTATTCAGTTTTTAAAAAATAAAATCCTTAATAGATATTGCATTAACAGAAGTTTTACATGTTGAGCTTTTTGGAGGTATTATTTCAGTGCAGCAACGATATTTCCATTGAATATGGTTTGTTTTGCTTTTTGGAAATCCAAAATATTTCCTTCAAGATAACTTCTTCCATTTTAAAGACCTGCAAAAACATTTATTAAATATTTCTGTTTTTCTTAATCGTAATTATTTTTAATTGTACTCATACTATATTAATTCACCAGTTTAGATTGTACTTTTGATATGTTTTAGCAGAAAAGGATTGTTCGAAATTTCCAAACAAATGTACGTGTACCCGACGAACGACTTTCTTTTAAACCGCTAACGCTAGGTCATTCAAAGTCAAGTTAACATAATACCAATGCAGACAATAAACCAAAAGTGTTGGATATGATGCGGTAATATGTCAGTCTTTTTTCGGTAATAGCCTCCTTCGGAAATTCCGTGCTAATGGCACAGTGACTCAATAATGCTTTGTTGTATTGCAAACACATTTCAGACATCACATGTGCATTTATGCCGTATGCAAAGCATATTATATAATTGCTGCACCAGGAGCTCTAACTAATATTTCAAATGACCTGAATATTTGTGACAAGTATTCAATAAATAAAGAAAAAATAATAAAAACAGCAAAAATCTACATTGTTTTCATTAAAAGAAATAGAAATCCATGTTTCAAAAAGTATTCCCAACCGTATTATTCGCGAATCTCATTTTAGCGTCTAAGCATGTAAGATGAGATTCGCGAGGAGCTATTGTTAATTGATTTATTCGTCTGCACACGCTAATGCATGTTGAGTGTTATACATCTATCAAGAGTTGTACAGCTAGACTTTTACTTTTTCTATAGAGCTATTATGATACTGCCATTGTAGGTGAATTATAAAATACCCACATGGATGGGAGCTACTTTTTGCAAACAATTGAAGAAAGATTGATACATTTTTTGCAAAGAATAATGTTAACAATTCACATGATTTTTTCTGAGCATAAAGAAAAATTCAAACAGCTTGATAATATAGTCTTGTATTTGTTTGACTAAAACAATAATTTATTCGAAACGAACATATGCTCTATTAACTAATTATTATGTCATAATTTGGGTTATTAATTTCAACGCTTATAATATTAAAAATTAGAGCTCACGTTGATGATGTGATTGCTATTTAGCGCTTATTTGTTACAGGTGCGGCTGCTTTGCGGAATAAATGAGTCGATATGCGTGAAATTTGGGAAGCAATGACTATCAAATATTTATTTAAATGAATTTACGCAATTTGTTTTGTTTTATTGTAGCCTTACTGATTATAAATAAAAGCGTTTCACTACAAAAAACTAATACAGGTGCAAACAGACATTTTAGTATTTTAATGCGAATCAAGAATGTGAAGAAGTTAGCTAACTACTATTATGTATATTAAACGTTGCGTGCATTCAATGCCTTTTAGGTAAATTTCGCTCCATATGTACCAGTATGTTGAATCCTAGTGTATTCTATATTGTTATACGGATTTTGATTACATGTAACTCATGACACGTCTTTTAACGTTTAAGATTTTTTAAAAACTGATTGTATATAAATGACAGTTTAATCAATGACAGAAGAAGCTGTGTTGCTAACATGTATGTACTTAAAAATCAGGGTCGCCCTCTGTTTTTAATTCAAAATTTGGATTAGAAAGTCAATTATATTCTTTATTCATAATTTCAAGTCGGCTAAATTCCACGCTGATGGTTGACACGATATCTGAAATATTTAACAACTTCGTTAAAGCTTCGCCAAATTGAAAAATCCTTCCATTGAAAGCTTAAAAACTGAACAACTGAACCGTTTGACACATTATTTCGGGCCAGGTCTCGTTTTGTTACGACGTGAGGCGCCTTCAAGCTGGGGGGATCCCTTTCTTAGCGGGAGGGGAGATGGGAAGAGGAATCGCCAGAAAAGCGATCCCCCTGCCCCAGCGCCCCCGGCTGTTGTGAGTCTCTTTTATCTTTTAGGACTGCCCGAGCATAATGTGCCATCTGGTTCCATTTGTCAACTGATTCGAGCATCACCGCAACTATATTATCCGGGGTGAGCTCTCCCGTCTCCCTGTAGAGATGCCTTCGCAGCCTGACCCATTTTGTATACGGGAAAAATATGTGGCAGGCAATGCCTTCCTCTCCTGGGCAAAACCGACAATCGGGAGACCGTGACTTACCAATCTTGTGCAGGTAAGAGTGAAAACACCCATGCCCGCTCAAAAGCTGGGTCAGATAGAAGTCAGTCTCACCATGCCATGATTTAGCCATAGTCTCACATCCGGGATGAGGCGCGCAGTCCACCTTCCCTGTGTGCAATTGACCCAATACTACTGCCAATCGTTGAGTGAGCACTGTCTCTCCTCGCGGATAGCCATCTCCTTCGCATCCATGTTTCGATGCAGGTAAATAGCGCGGCCCTCTCTAGCAAGGAGGGCATCAGGTATCATGCTTGCAATAACTCTTACCACCGAATCAGAGACTGTCGGATACGAAGATGCACTTCTGACTGCTCCCCTTCACTGTACCTGTGCCAAACGTTTTCGGTATACCTCCTTGCTCAGAACGTCGCCCCATACTTCTGCTCCGTACAGTAGGACTGACCCTACAGCACTCATCAAGAGGCGCCTTCTTGATGGGCTGGGTCCCCCTACGTTGGCCATAAGCCAACTATTCCCGATGCAGCCTTCCCAGCCGTTGCCCTGATTTGCTCAGAGAAACTCATCTTCGAGTCGATCAGTAGCCCCAGGTACTTCACCGATGGCTTTGATTAGATTCGTATGTCTCCAATACTGATCATCCTTACTCTAGGGATTCTCTTTTTTGTCAAGATGACCACTTCGGTTTTCTCCAGTGCTATACCAAGCCCGTGACCAGTCATCCAGTCCTTCACTCGGCGCATTAGCATACCTAGCCTAAGTTGCGCCTGTTCAACGGTGGGTCTAGTGACCAGAGCCGCAACATCATCCGCATAGCCGACCAAGCGCGACTCATCTGGCATCTCAAGTCTCAGCAGCCCGTTGTAAGACACGTTCCACAGGTCCGGACCAAGGATAGATCCCTGGGAGGTAGTATTGCCAATTGTTTCTCGTCGAAATATAGTGATGGCCCTCAGTATTTTCTCGTTTTCAATGCTACTACTTGACTTAGCATACAGTTTGTGCTTAGCGCTTTGATTACCTCGCCCTACGCTTCAGGCAGACTGCAATTCCTCGGCTGCGAGGGATTTTATTATAGTATTCGATTGCCCCGTTTTACAGTTTATCACGAATTGTTGGCAGTTGGCTGCGACCCATATAAGTCTGTGATAGGATGAAGTGGAGTCCAGTAAAATCAATGCACTTGAACTTAAGAGCGCGGTTGTCAGCGTGACTACTCACTATGCTTCCTTATTTGTGGGACCATATTCTTGTTTTGGCGAGTACGCTTTGGACTGTTGTTATCAGTCTGGTCCATGTCACCACAGACGACATTCTTCGGGCGCTTCTGGAGTTGCTCCTCTCATTGCTTAGTCTACCGGGCTGGCAATGGAAGGTACATGCGGCCACGCAGTCGTGGAAACTATTTCGCAAATGGTGGTTGTCCTGTTCGCAAGGAAGGTTTTTCACTGGTAGGGAGGTTTTGTCTACCACGCGAGAGCAATAGTGGGATCAATCTAGTAGAAAATCAGTGTATTTTACAGCGCTATTGCCATGGCTACGCATTTCATCAGCTCCGCACAGTTTTAGGTGAGGAAGAGTAACCGTTTGAACGGGAGATACCTTGATTTTTGCCGTGATAATGGGTGTTGCGATACGGGACCCAGTTTATGTCTGCAGATAGACGACTACATAGTAGGTCGTTCGAAAATACCACTGAATCCATGCAGCTTCATTGTGCTGTCGAGGAAAGTTTCATACCACCGAGGTACCGTGATCTGATTCAGACCTAATGACGCTTTCTCGTACTGTTTTTTTTATCCTGTTTGGCTAAGGGTTGATCCCAGTTTATGTTCCTTAACTATAGTTGCTGCAGAAAGATTTCCGCTGTAATGACTACAGGTACGTGCCAGCCCAGAGGGTCAAACGTTTTGGCGATATATGATGCCATACTCCTCTTGGTAAGTTTCAACTTGATAGGTTCAGCGTGAATCCTGACGGCGAGAGTGTATTTGCGATGATCCTATAATAATCCTGATGTGCAAGTTATGGTAAGTTGTTTCAAGATGTGATGTGTTCAGATTGAATTGACTGGATGTCCACTGACATAGATAGAGTATGCCCCGTTTTAGCAAATTAATCAGCTCCTGCTTTGATATTTATGCATCCGGCATTATGTCGGCTCCGTTTAGAATATTACCAACATAAAGCTCGGTTTTCAGGACTTTGAAAGCATTTAGAAAACGAGTGCTGTCATTTGCGACTCTTTATTGAATACTTTGCATCACTAAGATTGGCGTTAAACTGACTCCAAAGGTAACGGTGCGTGGATGGTAAGGCTCGTTGATCGTGAAAGGTGGCCTCCCTCGTAGAATGCGCTGAAAATCCCGGTGATTTGGAGCCACGAGGATCTGCGGGTACATTTTCAATATGTTCAAGGAAAAGGTTATGTCATACATTCTCCAATGGACAATGATGGAAGGTAAATCCCGATATAGAGTGGGTCCTACGTGAATTAGGTCATTTAGTGATGTTCTTCTATCTAACTTGCTTGTTACGTTAGAAACTACGTGCAGTTTGGGGGGTAGCGCTTGACTCCTTTAAGATACCATGGTGTAGCAGTTGAAAACAACGCTAACGATCGATCTCTTGGGTTGGAATTCTTTCCATGTGCCCCAGCAAGAGATATTCCTTGAGCCATTGAAAATATTGAATTTGGGCTGATAATTTTGATTTAAGCTTTGTTCCGCATAAACACACTGTGATCTCACAGGAGCAAATATGCACCATAATTCATCAGGAAAACAACAAAAAGGTAACTGAACTACGTACTTTTCATTGGTGTGGTCTGCTGAAGTGTTTCATATATTTATTTGTTATTGAGAATACTGATTCAACATCTTCGAATTCCCATAATCTACGTAACTGTGTAAATATTCAATCTATGATCGTATTTTGGCCAACAGGGGACTTAGCTGGTGCCGTCCTGATTCCTTCTCGTATCCCAAAACGACGTTAATTGCGCTGGTTCAGTGAAAACAAGTTGGGTAAACAGACCTACGCTCATGTCAGAAGGGTTTTGTATTCAATTTGCAAAATGCAGTCGCCAGATTGAATCAAATCAAGAAACATGTCAAAGACGATTTTATTGGAGAAAATATGAAATACGAAGATCATACTATTATTAACAAAGTTGAACGAATTTCGACTCCTGAGGTCTTTGTTATTGTTATACTCATAAATATCTCCCTTGATAATTATCTCAGATGTCCATTCGCGAGGGATTAAACACATTTTACATGTATTTCCTCCCTGTGCCCCCACTGAAGCAAAAACTGACAGTTTAAGAACTGTTTTCAAAAGCTCCCATGAAAACTTTTATTTCATACTCATATCGGCTACGTTTGATGAATTTTTTTTTTAGGGGCCACTCTCCTGTACTGTTATCATCGATTAATAGCCAATTTTTTCGAATCCTAGAATGGTTACAAAGCCCTTTTGCTAGGAGCTATCTTCCGCCTCCTTGACTTGTTTCACCTATGAGTATTAATTGTAGGTACTCATCTCCAGTCATTCATTAAATTGAATCAAGTGTTCAAAGCATGCACCTTAAACGTTGAAGTTTGGAAAAAATAACTCAAAATTATTCAATCTCCGCATTTAAAACAGCCACTATTTTGTTTTACGATTACTGATACCACTAGCTGAACCGATTCTCAAAGATATACATGACACCTATCATTCCTGAAATTTTCAAGCAAATCCTAGCAAAACTGTAGTGTCTGAGTCGGTAAAAAGCGCATGTTGTTCCATAGCCATATGTTTCCATAGTAATAAATGCAGCGCATATTGTTCCATAGTAATACAGGAAAATTCAAACCGCGATGACTTCGCTAAATATGATTCAATCTTTATGAAACTTTCAGGATAGATTAATCTTATAAACAGTCATCTGTGTACTGAATTTCATTGAATTTAAGGGTACCGTTAGGATTTTATTTAAGAAAACATAAAATCGATAAATCATACTATTACTAACACAGTTGAGTGAATTGCGACTTCTAACGTTTTTGTTGTTGTTGTACTCACCAAGGCCTACATTCCTGATTTTTTTCAGATTTTTCGGATGACAGGTGTCCAATCGCGAGGGGGGGGGGGGACACAAATTTTTCGTGTATTTCCCCTCCCTGTGCGCCCTTCGAAGTAAACTTTGCCAAACTAAGACCTGTTTTGAAAAGTTCTTATCAAGACCTTTCATTTGATACCCATATCGGCTACCTTCAATGAAATTTTTTTTTCGGGGGGTCACTCCCCTATATGGGGAGACCACTCTTAAATACCTTATAAAATTTTTTTGTGGTTGAACTCTGAAGAGATCACCACTCTAAACCTACACACAAAATTTTATGTTTCTAGCTTAAGTAGTTTCCGAGAAAAACTGCTGTGACACACGGACGGACGGACAGAGAGACGGACAGACAGGACGCGATTTTAGTAGGGTTTTGTAAAATTATTTTACAAAACCCTAAAAAGGGTCAGTCAGTTGCAGACCCTGAAGGTAATGATATTATGACTTCGGAATATTTACTTACATTAGGCGCTCCGTTAATGTGTGCAACACTAGGGCTTCCACTATCATGGCGAAGTCATTTTATAACCGGGAGTGGACCTCGAACTGGACATATTGGTAGGACTTTCCGGTGAGCGTGTTGCCAATGGCTATAACTTGAGTCACGATGGGCGATGGCTTGAGCCGTAAGTTCTGCATAGCAGCTTTTGTGATGAGACTTATTTGTGACTGGATCCGCAACCGGTCGTGAGAGCCGAAGCACTTGGCAACCTTTGCTAAAGTTGTGTGAAGTTGAGGTTTGAAGTGATATGCTTTTGTTTTTGCACTTTATTCACTCCAAAACACGTTCTCGTTTAAAAAGTTTATAATTTTGAAGATCGCGTGTACGAAATCAGCACTTTAGTTCACTGTTTTTATTAAAAACTTACGAATTTTCGATCCGCTTTGACACATGAGTTTTCTCGCTGTTTTCGCGCCTTTTTCTTTTGCGTTGACGTTCGAGTTTTCTGTGAGAGTCGTTTGTTGTGTTGTACTCAAACTGTTTTACGAATGATAACGAAGGCACAATCGTGTGCACTTGAAATGAAATTTTGTAGGTGTGCGCGGATGTCAGTGAGGGAAATAATTCTTCTGAAGAGAGGAAAGAAAACCTGTAGCAAAACAAAGGGAAAGGAGAAACAGAGGGAATCATATAGGTTCGAGAGCGTAAGTTATTTATAACTTATTTATGTGGCAAATTTGCTTCTCACATGGACGAGTACACAGATTCTCGTTGCTCGTCCATTTATTTATATGTCTTTGTTTGTGACCCTGCGTCGATAAGTACTCATTGTTTGTGGAGAGGCCAGTTCTCTGGCACTTTAATAATTGCCATTGATAGGAGGGCCAATTCGAAGGAGAGAAAAGCTACGCAGGATGACACATTGGGTTGGATTGGCATTGTGTTGACAATTGCAGTACTTGGTTTGCATGAGGCGTTTGGAGCCAGAGTACTGCGTTTTGGAATAACTGGCAGCGTAGGGAGGTCATTCACATTGTTTTTTGCATGCAGTAGGGTATGGTGTCGTTTTTCGCAGTGGGCGCCTACGTTTTTCCAGACGTCTTTAACTTTGATGGTCTGCAAATAAACAGTTCAACCACCGCATGCTACCGCGCAAAGTTTGTCACTTCCTTTCAACGGAATGTTTGGAACTGTGAAAACTTTCAAATAGACTGCCCATGTTGCAGCAGGCACACCGAATGCCTGAACATTGGAAAACGACCGGGCTTTTCGCTTAGAAGGTTTAAAGCGACTTGACTATGAGCTGAAATGATGACTCTAGGAATTCCAAATATTGCACAAGAGCCGGAGGCTTGGTATTGCTGCCGAGTCGTTATTCCCATAACCACATAAATAACGGCTAGATCCCAGTTGCTTACTATGACTTTAAATGATGTCAAAACCGCTAAGCTTTCATTTGTTCCATCGTGAAGGCTAGAAATATCGGAGGCAAGGCTAATAGTTAAGAGCTAATTAGGAGTCGGGTATTCTCATAATATTTGAGAAGCGCCTCCCAGGCTGGTTCGTAGTGAGTTTCATCGATCGGTGACGAGGGCATTAATTAATTTGCTTCTTCAGAGATGACGCTGCAAAGATAGTGCAGTTTCTCCATTCCATATATTAGCCCCGAAAACTTGGGCAGCTGGATTGGAGGTAATGCGACTGTTAAGGAGGATGAGTTTATACCGCTTGGGGACTTCTCGATGCCAGACGCAGGATTGGGATCGAACTTTGTCAGTGAATCTTGGACCTATCTTGACCGATCGTATTACAACTCTTTATATTTCGCATAATAGTAAGGAGTGAAGTACTGATGTGCATGCATCTCGTAATATGTCTCTTGGAGCTTTACTTATAACGCAAATATCCCTGCCACCGAGATACAATCGGATGCGATTCGCCTTAGAACACTTTTTAATATTGAAGATGAAGCGATCCAGGGAGTCGGCTGTTACCATCATTGCAGCGCAATCTCAACTTCATCGAGCATTACGACTGACTTACCAAGCTCGACGGACCAATGTTTTTAAGGCAAAATTTTGATAAGACAGTCAATCAAACCCTTTATTTGTAATTTGAAGTTAGTTAAATTCCAATATGATGGCAAATAACACAATATCTGAAATAGCTAGCAACTTCGTTGAAACTTTCAAAGGAATTGTAATGAAACGGGCTTAATAAAAAGAAAAATCCCTTCTGTTGAAAGCTTAAAACTGTACAAATGATAATTTACAGCATTTGTTCTTATATTAAATTTGAAAGGCATAATATACTGTATTTTAAGTATGTTAGCTGAAGCGAATTCAATGAAAATGTAATGACAGTCAATCATGTTAGATTTATCAGAAAATTAAAATAATGAAGCTAATGACTGAGCGCCACGGAGTCCCTCTGTTCAGCTCGCGATGGCTGGGGCTGGTGACAGTAAACCTTTAGTCTGAATAGGTGGTTGAGCTGCAAATTCAATAATCGGCTCTTAGATAGTTCCCTTGGCATGATTCCAGGTGATTTTGGTAATGGGATTCTTGATTCACCCAAGAAGGTTGCTTCACATTTGTATCAGTTTTCTGTTTCCGTATTTTGACCAGTGGCTAGTGTGCTAACTTTGGGTACTTGATTGCATCTAAACTTGGCTTTTGCTGGTATTGCATTGCCGTTGGCCGTAATTGGTAAATGTATCGTTTTAATCTACATCCATCATTTAGTTCCACAAAAGAATATAACTGAGCATTTCTTACGATTACAGTGCCAATTTTCCACAAATTCTTATTAATATGTTCCGGTATGTCCTGGATAAAAGATTCTTGCTGCAATCTGTGCGGTCTAAGCGCATACAAGTTAATGTAGATATTGCGGCTTAAATATTATTCCGCTAGTGTTTTTGGTTTTTTCGGTGGAATTGTTCTATAGTCGAATAGGATTTCACGAACTTTATCTTTGATATGAATTGGTTCGGTTGCAACGCTTGCTTACTCAGGCCCAGAAGGAAAGCAATTAATGAGCACGACGTTGCAGCGGGAACTGTCAAAAGCTGTTCAATTGGTCTGAAAGAACAGGTCAATACGTCTGAAAACCTGGTGCGTATTGTGACGTAATGCTTCCGCTTTTTAGCCTGTGTGAGGAGGCATTGTCGTTAGCTATTGCGTAGAAACGTTTTTTAGCCCATCAACTAGTGACCGGTTGTGCCGAGGGAATAAATTTCTGCAAAACACCACATGATTATCTAAATTTAGTAAACTCGTCCCAGTTATATATTGTTGCGTTATCCGGTACCATCACTTACAGGTAGCCGTGCCTTGCTAATCGCTATCTAATTCTTGCCAAGGATGAAGTGAGATTCTAAACAAATTCACACTGTATGCGTTACCGTACTAATGTGGCGATATTTTTGTCAACTTGCTCCCAATGGGCTTTTTCACACGGGAATGGTAAAAACCCATATCCAAACAGGTTTTGCGCTTACGCCCTTATGTTTACACGTTGCATAGTTCAGCCAAGCTATTTTTGTATACGATACACGAGTGTATGTGTCAAAAGGATCATTTGATCGTTAAACATCGTGCGGACAACATGAAAGCGAAGAGAGAGCGATAAGCGATTGAGAATTGATGTTTTAGCGTTGAATTGTGCACAAGGGAATAAAAACTGGAATGAAAAATGTATTTTATGATTGTTAAAGTTTGTCGGTTCAAACAAACTTTTATTGGATTTATTTGAATCCTCCGTGTTTTTCCGCTTTCTGAAAAATATATTCCAAATTCGAATATCTTATTTAGTCGCATATTTTTCTTGATGTGTAGTAAACTTACTTATTATAAAGTGATTCTATGAAGATTATGCGTACTGTTAATTTTCTATAGATTTACAATAGGCAATTTATTTTTATTGAAATCGTGATATTCGTCGTGTTGTTTCCTGAAATTGAACATGGCCTCCGTTTTTATAAATTTATTAAATAACGCGTAGCTTCTCGCGTCCACGCATCCATTTTTGCACGAAAATTAAAGAAAGGCAATCGTTTCATGACGACTACCTTCTTCACCGAATGTTCAATTCGGAATGTTTACCGGGGTTCGTATCAAATTTCCCCCACCAAACGATCACCAAAATGCATTTGTGTATGTGCGTTACGCTCGTTCACCCTAAAAAATTTTGGCTTGTTTTTACCATCAGGTTCCCTCAATGCCTCTCACTCTTCCTGCCCATATAACCTGTTTAACGCTCACTTTTAACGCCGCGTCTGAAAAAACCCACATACTTTCTTGCAAATTTGTTCCATTTTACAATACCCTACTAAAATCGCGTCCAGTCCGTCCGTCCGTATGTCACACCACTTTTTCCCGCAAACTACACAAGCTAAAAACACAAGATTTTGTGAGTAGGTGTAAAGTGATGCCCTCTTTAAAGTTTCATCACGTAAAAAAATTATAAGGTGTTTAAGGAGGGTCTCCCCATATAGGGGAGTGGCCCCCGAGAAAAAAAATTCCTTGCATGTAGGCAATATGGGTATCAAATGAAAGGTCTTGATGAGAACTTTTCAAATCAGGTCTTAAAATGACAATCTTTGCTTTGAGGGGTGTAGGGCAAGGGGAAATTTACGAAAATTTTGTGACACCTTTCACCCGAAAAATCTGCAAAAAAAATCTTAGAGGTGAGACTTTAAGAGCGCAAGGGCAACAAAAACCTTAGAAGTCTAAATTCGGTCAACTTTGTTGATAATAGTACATTTTATAAATTTCACATCTTTGCTTATAAAATCAAAATGAGACCCTTAAATTTTCCAAAAGCTACAATTTAAGTTTTCTCAAAGCAATGTATCTGTTCTGAAAATTTCGCAATAATCGAACAATAAACAGCTAAGTTATAGCCGATAGAAAATTTAACAATTGCAGCAACATTAACTCTTGATACTAGGGAGATACACGTTTGCAGCGGACCTAGACACTATAAATATGTTTTTTGATTGAACTTATTTAGAACTAGGGTGTAACATATGAGGTATAGAATATAAGTTCACTGATGTGTTAGTAATATAAGTAATTTTTGAATAATGCTGGTTGGTTTTTTCTCCTTTTTCCAATTGAATCAAAAATATGTAAAAATCTTAATTAATTTAAATTTGCTAGTGTATTTTTTTCATTAAATATGTTTAACTGATAACGTATAAATTTAGAGACATTCGGGCCGTTAAGTTTTTCATAGTTTTATTGTTTGGAATTTGTTTTATGTTCTTTTAAAAATTTATAACGATTGGTATTAAATAAAGCGCTTTTGACTTTGACAGCTCTTGTTCGTTTTTGGTTTCTGCTTAAATTGATTTAAATTTTACATGGACAAAACTGCTCCCTCGAATGCAGTTTTCGTAAAGAGTGACCAACCATCTAGAATTTCATCGTAGATCCCTTTAACGAGAATGGGGTGTGCAGGGGAAAAAACCCATACAATGACGTCCATCTTTTCCGCCTCGCATTCGCAGGACAAACGTTAGACTCCGAGCTTGCGCATGACTAATTTGTAGCCCAGGTCCTATGAACTCCAATTCACATCGTCCATCAGATTTCAACCAGCAGCTGGCTTTGCTGTTATTGATAAATTTCCGAAGACTCGTTCTAGCTTCTTTCTATGCAGTTTGCTTTGTGCATGCGTTGTAGCATTTATATCGCTATTTAGCTATATCAGATGACCATCAGTACTCTAGAGGCTTACTTTGTTGGGTCTAAGACGAAGCAAGGAGGAATTGTATACAGATGTGATGAAACTCATCGTAGGGATCACTAGTAGCTACTACCCCTTCACTCCTGACTTCGACGCTCATACCAGCTGAAAAATTTCGTAACGTCTGTTTTCCCAGGGTATCGGCATGAGCAAGCGTTTGTGTGCCAAGAATGACTGTTGTCAATCTCAAGCACTGGTGATTGCTTGCTGATGACTCCCCTAGGGCGTCTAGTTATGTGCCCTTGTTACTGGAGACTTCGATGCAAATCTTAAATCTGGGATGTTTCCAACGCAGCACCAGTCAGGACGTGATAGAGGTGGTTGCCCGAGAAGGGAGATAGCACTCACTCAACGATTGGCAGTAGCCTTTGAACTGCAAGAAAGGAAGGAAAGGTGGAGTACGTGCCTCATCCCAGATGTAAGACCGTGGCTAAATTGAAGGTATGCTTAGACTGACTTCTATCTGTCCCAGCTTGGGCGTTCTCAGTATAACCTGTACAGCATAGAGTCGGCTTTTCCAACAAGTTTTAGCCTACATTGCTACGATGCAAGCTTATCTGTAGGATACAAATCATCACAGTGCTGTTTTGGCCTTAACTAAGGTCTTCCTGAAGATCTGACACTTCTCTGTCCCTAGAACGTGCTTAATTTCATCCATCCAGGATCCTTACAAATGACGTAATATATTTCATCTGTTCATTGTTTCATTTTGTGCTCCGCTTTACTACACTTGCAGCACAGTGAACTCCTATTAGACCCCTTGCACCCTTTTGTGATGTGGCTATAACTAAGGCACTTAAAACAATGAGAAGGTGCTGCTCTTTGCTGTTCCCTCCAAATAACTTAGTTGATTCAAATTTTGCCCTTGCCAAGCATTTATTGTGCCATCTTTTCAAGAAGGTGAACTGCGGCCTTGCCTTTTTTTTTTGTTTTACTTTGAAAAGCCTTATTTCAACCACAGTTAAATCAGGAAACTCACATTAATTGCTTCTTCAACCTCGGTCACTTTCGTGACCGTGATATCGAGAGCTGCCATTGGCTTAAGCAAAGCTACAGTAGCATTCCTTCCGAGGGTCTTTTTGACTGCATCACAGAAAGATTCCCTGTTTGTCACCTCTGGCCCGAAGTCCACCAGCATACTTCAGACCGGGTAGGCTGAACTGCTCCAATGGCAGTTTTTACCTAACTCAGATCAACCGCTCTTTTTATTCTACGCAAGACATCCACGTAAAATCTATTATCAGTAAGTTTGACCAGCAGAACCTGCCCTAATGGTTTACGCCAGCTCGACTTACACTGGGCGTTCCTCCACGTTTTGTCTCCTGGGGAAGCTGCTGATCTTCGGCGGTTTGGAGGAGTATATTAGCCTTCGTTTTATGTAGAGTGCTCCTTGTGGACTTCATTCTTCTTCTTCTTTTCAGTGCCTCCTTAAATTGGGCTCCAGGCTACCCTTTTGCTGGTAATAGAAGTTGGAATGACTGGCACTTTATCAAATATTTCAGATTTGTGCTCTTCTTTTACTCTCAACCAATTGCTTCTGTAATGTGCGATCCTCTCTAAGAGCTCTTCTAACTCTAGAGCGTCTTTGCTTATGCCCTTTTTGACATTAAAGCTGATTTTATTCCCTTGAAGATCGCTCCCTCCTTCCGTATGAGCCGCTCTCCTTCGAAACGGTCAGAGGCAACTAAGCTGCCATGCATCTCCCCTGTTGGGAGATCCTCAACTCTTGCATTCCACGCCACAGTTGCATCGGTGGTAATAAGAAGAGCTTCATGCTCGTGCAGTGCAATATTGAGACATTTGGGGTTCTCGATCTTCTCGGCTCCCTCTTTAATTTCTGATCTTGACTGCCCTGTTTCTACCTTCACTTGCAGCGGCATATGCATCGTTTTTTCTTTGCTGCACCCAAATGCCGGATGCATTCTCAGTCCTGTGCTTTCTATTCACATGTGCATTTGTTGTCCATCTTTGTTGTATCATTCACTGCTGCCATTGTTTTTTTTTTTCCTGTATCTTAGCCGTTGACACTTTACTCACTCGTGCTGTAGTTGTGGGCTGTTGCTTTTATTTTTTCTTTGAGAGCCAGACAGATTGGGTCCTTCCTTGGGCACGCTGTCTCCATTCGTACGTATAGTCAACCTTTAGGTCCCATGTAATTTTTGTAAAGCAGGGAGGCCATACAAGGGTAAGCACAAGCCCTTATAGAGAAAAGTGCTCAGAGCCAGACACGTTTATCGAGAGTCCAGTTCAACCGAACCTATGCCAACAACTTAATGATACGAACTTCGAATTTATTCTCAGGTCTGCCAAGGAATGGAGACAGTATGATAGTTGAATTGAAGCCATTCATGCACCGTACAAATCATCATGTCCGCCAGCCCAAGACGATTTTTCGAATTTTAGTCCATATATCAGTCAGGGTTATTTTTCTATGTAATTCAAGAAGAATCTTACGGAAACCTCCATTTCTTCAGGTATGTGGGGGTTACACTGCCTAAAAAATGCTAGCCTCTAAGGATCCTCCTATTAACTAGCATTCCTACTGCAAGGATGAACTTACCTTGCTGTCATGGGTAATGATTGAACAATTGGATACATATTACACGGTCAAGAAAACACTGTGTCATTTTGATCAAGAAATGAAATTCTCTAGCTAAGTCCATGCCAAGTTTATGTTTTGATTTGTTTCAAAATGATTATTATAGTAATGATTGAAATATTAAATTTGAATTATTTGTAACCAAAGTTTGGCTCAAAAATTTGTGTGGCAGAAGGCAAACTCAATTTTTTTACTGTCTTGCCCTGCCTGCATTAATCAAATTTACATAAATATACCACTTTTTCAACAAAATATACAATTCTTTCTAGTAGATGCCATCTAAGGTACATGAAAATGAAACATCGGTAAAGAAAATTTTTTGTTCTCATGCCATTCGTATTGACTTCTCTAAATAATTGGTGCATTGCACATTTGATGTAACTTCAATAATATAAATTTTCTAGTAGGACAGCAATCCTTTCAAGTGTATTTGTTTCTTTCCTTCACTATTAATGTTACGCTCACAAATTCGGGTGCTCTAACAGGACTTGCTGGCCCGGATAAGCTCATCTGGAGATGAGCGTGGAAGTGTTATTCGCTTGTTCAATGAGGCCCCAATAATAATCGAGAACTCATCTTGCCGGTGTACGTTTACTTGCCTCCCGGTAATCACAATCCTCTCAATTTTGAGACAGGAAACACCAGGCAGTCGAAGTACTCGCCACCAGTCTTTGTGTGAGATTGTACTCCAGTATCCAGGAAAGGTGAAAACCATTTTAATGGCGGTTCAGACCAACCCTCGAAGTCATCTAGATCGCCTCTATTTCTACTCAGATTCGACGCTACGTATGCTAGGTTATTCCTATGAAACACCATCTTCTTTCTAACTGTTGAATTTCTAACAGCTTTCCCCTATTTCAAGTCTTACTACCAAAATATTGCCTACTTTCTCACTATTTAGCCTACTTCATTGTCATAGTTGCTGGTTGAATCTTCCAAACTCCACCTTACCTTATATAGGGGAACTTATTTTCCGAGCCGGCCGGCACTGAGCTTATTTTAAGTAAATGAACTCTTGATTTTCAGCGTCGGAGTTCCGCGATGCTGTCTGTGATTCAGACCACTATCTTATAAGGGTCAAGTCCCGATGCACGATCTTCCAGAGCTGTAAGCCACAAGCATCAGTTACTCCAACGTCTTTGATACACAAGTTAAATGATAGCTCAGCAACGTCTACATGCATGTCAGTGCTGGGAAATTGCATCAACATATCCCCGCACGCGGGAGGAAGTAATGATGACATCAAAACCATGTGGAAGACAGTAAGAGATGTGGTCATAGAAACAGCCAAGGAGGTCTTGGGGCACCAGGCAAAAAAGTAGGAACGACTGGTACGATGAAAAATATAAGGAAGCGATTAACAAGTTGAAGTAGCAGAGGAGCGCTCCCGCCGGAAGGATTTTGTGAAACAATTAGTAAATCAAACAATATGTTCTGCATATCAAAATTTGACTTATATACAGATTCCATAAACTGAGTTCGAAAAATTATTATGGTTATTATGCATTTAAACTCGCCTCCATTTTTTTCAAGTATTTTGAACCCGTTGGTTGATCAATCATGATAACAAATCAATATTACAAACCATTTCTGAAATTTTTTTTGTGCGGAAACTTTGAAGATGGCGGACGGAAAGATGGACAGACAGGAGCCAATTTCAGTTGGTTTTGGTAAAATTATTTTATGAAACCCTACAAAAAGGAACCAGGCGCACAAAGAATACATCCAGCGACCAGTTCAGGCCAAGAAAGAACAATGTAAAAGCCTCAAACGTCAAGCTAAAAAAATGTGCCGAAAAAAGAGTACCAAAATCCAACAGATAAACGAAAACATAACCCTACACGAAGTCACATCGGCGTATTCCTCTATCAAACAACTGGGAGATGGCTTCAATTCACAAAACACGTCTTTGCAAAAGTGTCAAAGGAGCAATCATAGGCAATTCAGTCGATATTATAAACAGATGACTGCAATATTTCCAGAAGCTATTCATCGTCTCCCCAACAACGACTGAAGCTGTGAACGTTCCGGAAGTAGAACAAACAGTCCCAGTCTCACCACCAACCAAAGACAAAATACAGGCAGCAGTACGGAACCTCAGTAAAAATAGACTCCTGGAATAGATAGAATTCCAGCAAAACTACGCCAGAGTGAGAGCCCCTATCTAAATAACCTTCTGCATCGACTAATATGCAGAATATGGTCAGAGAAGCAGTCACTAGAGGACTCTAATGTGCACGTCTTATAAAGTGCTCTCAAACACATTGAACGAAGCTGAACTATGAAAGTATTATATAGCAGAAAAGTATCAGGGATGCTTTCAAAGTGGATGTTCTACAACAGACCAAATATTCTCAGTAAAGCAGGAGCTGGAAAAGTGCTGGGAATATAACATCGATGTGCACCAGCTGTTTGTAGACTTAAAGCAAGCATACGAAAGTGTCAACAGAAATGCGCGGTGCAAAATAATGCTTGACTTTGGCGTCCCAACAAAACTAGTCCACATGGTCAAGGTCAAGAACACAGAGTCCCAGGTTAAGGTAAACGGTGAACTAACGGATAGCTTCATAACGAAATCAGGTTTAAAACAAACGGATGGACTTGCCCCAATGCTCTTTAATATTGGGCTGCAACACGTCATTAGGAAGACATCAACTGAAACCTTGGGTTCAGTAATGTTCAAGTCCACACAATTGGTAACAAATGCTGATGACGTCAATATTATGGCACGTTCAATCTTAGATGCCAAAGGAGCATTCCTGAGTCTAGAATCTGAAGCAAACTGAATTGGCCTACGTGTTATGTTACGGATAAAACCGAAGGGCACCAGGATTACCTCACCCCGAACACTATCGTAACATTCGCGTGACTATGTATAGTCAGAAAGCTAAGCCGCACTCGACTAGGGTTTGTTTGCCAGTCCAAATTGTAATCATATTAGTAGTTTAAATACGATTATTGGTAGTCTTCAGCAAACATAATTGTCATCGAGCGAAGGTCAGAATCACCGCATGTCCGAAGTTGGAATGTTCCCCAGATATTTCGGTAAAATCAAAACCTAACAAAATCGTGCCAGATGTTGCCAAGGAGGATTCAGATGATGAGAATTCACTGTTTTGAAAATGTCGATAAAACGCTACAGTTTCTCCGGGAGCAACGAGTACATTTAGAATAATTGTCCGGTTTACGAATCGTTCCAGAGTTACATCGCTACAGAAATGCTGGATGGTGACAACAAATACGATGATGGTGAAGAGTACAGTCTTCAGAAAGCTGAGAAAGGAGTGATTTTTATTTCGTAGTCCATGCAGGAGACAATCAAAACGGACACTACGTCGCTTACATAGATCCACTGTTGAAGGGAAATAACAAGAAATTTTATCTAATTGGCATTTTCAGATTCATAGCAGATACTTCAGGTTTTGCTGGACCACTGCTACTTGGTGGCTTGCTGAATGAAACTACTACGGAAAATGCAGGAACAGACATTCGACCATATTTTTATGCTCTAGGTCTGCTTGTAGCATCATTGATTTCCGCATTTTGCAGTACGCATTTCAACTGGAGGATGGCTATTATAGGAATGAAAATGCAAAGTGGCGTTGTAAGCGCAATTTACCGGAAAGCACTTGCGGCACGAGGACGGCAAGATGCACGTCCAGAAATTCTAAATTTAATGTCAACAGACACAGATCGTATAGTAAACTCATGTATTAGCTTTCATTCATTGTGGAGCATCCCATTTCAACTATTTACAACGTTATACCTTCTTTATACTCAAATTGGAGCTGCGTTCATTGCGGGGCTCATCTTTGCTGCAACATTAATCCCTATTAACAGATGGTTAGCAGTTAAGATTTCTAAATATTCCGTTGGTCTAATGAGCGCTAAAGATGCAAGATTATCTGCTATGAGTGAAACAGAATCAGGAGTGAAACAAATAAAATTGCACGCTTGGGAGGATGTTTTTATCAATAAGATCAGAGAACTACGTACCACAGAAATGCGTTTCTTAGCGAAACGAAAATATCTAGATGCAATGTGTGTATATTTTTGGGCTACGACTCCAGTTTTAATGTGCCTCCTAACCTTCACCGTGTCGACACTCATGGGTAATCCTTTAACCGCGACAACCACTTATACTAGCGTCGCCCTACTCAATATGTGAATCGGACCGCTCAATGCATTTCCATGGATACTAAATGGTCTCGTTGAAGCTTGGATATCAATTCGCCGTGTGTAGAGCCTCTTCGATATATCGGATTTAGATTTTAATATTTATTATCCAAAAACTGCCAGAGGAGAATCCAATCAGTGTTGATACAAAAATGACCGTGTTGAAAATTGAAAATGCGTCATTTCAACACAGAGGTCAAGATTACATTCAGGATTCAAGTTGCACTTTTCGATTAACTAATATTAATATGGATATTAAGGAGGGTGAATTAATTTGCATCAAGGGACCCGTAGGATGTGGGAAGAGCTCATTAATGTCTGCCATAGTAGCAAATATGGATTGCATTGAAGGCACAATCAGTGTCGACAATACAAGAGAAGGTTTTGGTTATGTGCCTCAGACAACATGTCTTCAAAGAGGTACGATCCGTGAGAATATCCTTTGGGGAGCAGTGTATGACGAACGACGATACAAATCGGCTATAAATGCATCCGCTCTTACTGAAGATCTGTCAGCTCTTGGTGGAGATCAAACTGGTGTTGGTGAAAATGGAAGAGCCCTTTCCGGAGGACAAAGAGTCGAATATGTCTCGCAAGAGCCATTTATCAAGACAAACATATATACATTTTGGACAATAAACTATCAGCACTAGATGCACATGTGGCAAAACATACTGTTAGGCACTGCATTTTGGGCATTTTAAAAAAACAAAACACGCGTCATGGTTACTGAAAACAAGACACTCTTATTCCATGCAAATCAGGTTTTCCATTTGGAAAATGGAACAATGACTTCAAGTGCATTCACTGATAGTTTTGAATTAGATGATGACAATGATGATGACTACGGACAATACACGATGACTTCATCAATTATCAACGATGAGAACAATAAAAATAGTGTGGACAACAGGTTATCTGAAGAGTCTAAGGAATATGGAACTTTGTCATCGAACGTCATACTCAGATACTGGAAAGCGATGTCTCAAACTGTCAGTGAATTACGTTCAGCTGATTCAGCCGAATTTGGAGTGCTTGCCACCAGAGGGGAGCGGCGGCCAAGTGGCGGCAAGAAGGAATTACCCCGCTGAAGAGGTGGATGACCGACGAGCGGAGCCATAGCCGTTAGGAGGAGGCTATATAAGCACGCGAAGAATGACGCGCCTCCTCTTTGATCTTTTTTATCGTGGGCGACGACGGCAGCGGAACGAGAGCAACCAACGAGATCATAATTCGAAGCGCAGCGGAATCTTCAAGTGGAGGACAGCGGAATCAGCAAAGTGAAATCCAAGCTAAGGAAAAATTCATATCAAAGCGACGAACAAGCTTCGACATTGGAGGAAAGGCGACAGAATTCATCCGCGAATACGATCGTCGAAGGGGCCCCTTTGTAGGTATAGAAGAGAAGTAAGTTTTTTTATTATAAAGTGTATCATATGTTAAGGTTATAAATCATTTCGATTTGGAATACAAGTGTTGTAAAATTTTAAATAATTGAAGTTTCTTTGTGATCAAATAATGTTTGAAGGAAGAAATTTTTGTCTTTAGGACAAGATTAGAGAAATCTTTGTTACAGATCACGGGTTGTGACGAGTGCGGCTTGGACGGACAAGTCGAAGTGGAAGTGTAGCGGAGTTAAATGAAGCCCGTGATATCGGGAGTCAGCGTGTTCGGGGATGGTATTGTGGCCCACGCGAAGGATAGAGTGGTTAAGAAGTGAAGATTATAGGGTGGTTAGTGAAGTGGTGTAGGTGAAGTATTGAAGTGAAGATTATAGGATGGTTAGTGAAGTGGTGTAGGTGAAGTATTGAAGTGAAGATCGTAGGGTGTTTAGAAGCTAGGGTATCGGCCGAATAACGTCGCGTTTAATCCGGTTAGTCGCATTCTCGCTTGGCGGCTATTTGGGGCTTTGAGGGAAAAGCGAGTGGCGCCCCACGCCCATCTTCGGACGAGCTAACCGGGTCCATAAGCCCCGCCGGAGCACCCCAGTTTCCCTGAGGGCCGTAGTGGCTCTCGCGAGGTAAGAAAGTGGGTGTAACAGTTAATATAACTAAAACTTAGTTCATGACCCAAACAAGGAAGAAAACTCCAGTTCGACAAAACCTTTCCATAGGCGAGTACAACCTTGAAAGTCTGGATGATTTTCTGTATCTTGAAGCCAACCTGAATAGAAGAGGTGCCAAAAAGGACGACACAAATAAAGCACATTACTCCATACTTTCCATTCTAAGGTCCAGGGTGGTGCACAGGCAAAATAAGCTCCGCATTTATAAATCAATAGTCAAACTTTTGCTGTTATATGGAAGTGAAACATGAACCCTGACGAGCGCATCCAACAAGGCAGTGGAAGTATTTGAACGCAAAGTGGTCCAGCAAATATATGGCCCAGTGATACAATGAACACAGTGGAGACCTCGCTATAATGATGAGTTGCATGAAATATTTGACAATCTAACTGTTTCCTCTTGCGTAAAGCTACGTAAATTGCAATGGGCGGGCCATGTAGAAAGAATGAAAGAAAACCAGCTGCCCAAAAGATCATTAACGGACGTCCAGCGAGAAGACCGAAGACTCGATAGAAGTTGACAGGAGATCCTCATTGGAAGTAAGCTGGCGGATAAGGTCACGGAGCCGTGATGATTACAGGGAATTAATCCGGGCAGCCAAGGCCCGACTTGGATTGTCGTCCCATAGAT